>CM076579.1:686975400-687575400 GCA_034641835.2 Pinus albicaulis
GTGTTAGGTCCCTATATCACTAGTATAGCCCCTTATTATTGTTAGTGTAAACCCCTTATTGTTATTATTGTACCCTTGTAACCCCCATTTTGTTATTATTGTGCCCTTAAATTATTATTGTTAGGTCGGCTAGGATTACATTGTGGCCCACTAGGATTACATTATGGCCCCATGGACTCCTACATATAGAAAGGAGGTTTTGTAAATTGGATCATCCAAGAATTGTTCATTTATGTAATGTATTGGAGGTTGCCCCCTCGAAGTGGCTCATTTCTAAGGCGTTTATATCTCTTTTCTTCTCTTTTTGAGTTGGTTACCCAACATTTGGTATCAGAGCTTTGGGATTCTAGGGTTTCGCTGCTCCAAACAGGTCATCGTGGAATTTTCGCTATAACTTTTTTTCTACGAAGCTTCAGAAGCTGAAATTTTTAGGGTGCGAAGCTGAAATCTTGAGGAAGGTTTTCTAAAAATTTCAGATCTTGGTTCGCAATATTGGAGGAGATATCATCTGTGGAAGTTAGGTATTTTTTCAGGCTCATAAACAGGTCATCGTGGCATTTGCGCTATAAATTTTTTTGTACGAAGGGTCAGAGTCTGAAATTCATATGGTGCGAAGCTGAAATCCTGAGGAAATTCGTCAAAAAATTTCAGAACTTTTTTCGCAATATTTTTGGAGATATGATCTGTGGAAGGTAGTGCTTTTTCAGGCTCCTGAATTGCATCTCAAAGAGGTGATCGTGGGAAAACTTCAATAACTCTCTCTCTCGGCATTGGATTGAAGTGCCGTAAAAAGTGGTCGCAAGTACACAGACTGAAGTTTCTGGGCTATCAATTTCAGAGACAAAGGACAAAACAGTGACACGTGGCAAGTCGTACAAGTTCGCTCTACTGAACCAGTCCAGAATTAGGTCATTGTGGGAGATTGGACACAACTTTGTCTTGGAGCATCAAAATCAAGTCAGACCTGTGGCATTTGAAAGAAGCTTCAGAGGGCTACTACAGTGCTAAATTTCAGATATCAAAGATTTTCAAGCACAGAGATAATACAATTTCAATATCGAGCTCCTCAAAGCTAGTAAAAGGTGTGTATTTTTTTTCCGAATTGCATAAGTCTTGTTTGAAGAATCAAGTTGAATTGATTGCAAGGGCCTATTGTAGAATAGATATCAATATTGGAGTCTGAAATGGCCCCTAAAAAAAATTCAACACCCATTAAGCCTTTAGAAGGCTCTACTATTACTCATGAAGATGAAGAATGGCAACATGACATGTCAAAATTACAAGAGCAGATGCAACAAATTTCGCTCTCGCAAAGAACAACAAAAAATGAAATGGAAGTTTTGAAGAAAGGCGTGGAAACTAAGATGAATGGTTTGGAAGCTAAGATGGATGGCATGGAAGTCGGCATGGAAGCTAAGATGGATGACATAAAGAATGATCTAAAAGCATACATGGAAGGCTTGATGACAAGCTTAAAACCAGAAATGATTCCTAATGGCGGAAATATAGGAGAAGAACCTCCTGATGAGAACAAAATAAATGTTAATCATGATTCCATAAACTCTAATGTTGGCGGGAAGAACCACCATATTCCAAAAATGGATATGAGGAAGTTTGATGGAAAGGATCCTGTAACATGGATACTACAGATGGAGCAATATTTTGATCTCCATAACGTGCAAAACACATAAAAGGTACGCATTGCAACTTTACATTTAGAACAAAATACATTTGTATGGTATCAATGGCTTTGCTCCCGTAAAAAAATTGTCACTTGGTCAATTTTTACTGAGGAAATGATAGCACATTATGAGGATACAAAGAGCAACACCTTCTTTACCCAATTGATAAATCTCAAACAAAAGGGTTTAGTGGGGCAGCACATTGAGGACTTCCAAAAATTGAATATAAGGGTAACTGATCTTACAGAGGAACACAGGATTGATCTCTTCCTAGGCAATTTAAAGGATAACATCCAACATGAAGTTCGCGTTTTGGAACCTGATTCATTGGAGAAGGCATTCAGGTTGGCAAGAAAAGTTGAATGTAAAATTATGGCGACAAGGAAGCCTACCACCCAATTCTATAAAGAAGGAAGTGTTGCTACGCCTAGATTTCCACAACCTACAAGGTTGACACCACAACAATTGGAAGAAAAAAGAGCAAAAGGGCTTTGCTACAGTTGTGATAGCAAATACACTAAAGGTCATAAGTGTGCTGAGAAGAAATTAGTTTACATAGATTGTGAAGAGGAAGAAGAAAATGAACAAGAAGAGGATATACACCAGGAACCAACCCTAGAAGAGGAAGAAATGAATCCGACCATATCGTG
This sequence comes from Pinus albicaulis, assembly GCA_034641835.2. NCBI lineage: Eukaryota > Viridiplantae > Streptophyta > Pinopsida > Pinales > Pinaceae > Pinus > Pinus albicaulis. The sequence continues at coordinate 686,977,733 of CM076579.1, forward strand.
TAATGCACTGGCAGGAATTACCACTCCTCAAAATCTCAAGATACAAGGACAAATCAAGAAGAAAAAGGTAATAGTGTTGATTGATTCAGGCAGCACCCATAATTTTATTCATTGTAAGGTAGCCAAGGAATTAAATTGTTTCCTATACCCAGCACCAGAATGTCAAGTGATGGTTGCAAATGGAGGAACTATAAATTGCTCTGGAAAATGCCATAATATCAAGCTAACCATGGGGGAATATGTGTTGACAAGTCCAATGCTTTCCATTCCTATGGGAGGTGCTGATGTTGTACTAGGAGTACAATGGTTACAATCTTCGGGGACGGTAGTTTTTAATTTTCAAGAACTTTTCTTGAAATTTTTTTCAGAAGGAAAGGAAGTCGAATTACGGGGTATTGAAGGGAAGCCAGGAAGGATAATAAGCTCTAATGTCATGACAAAGCTTCTAAAGAAAGAACAACGAGGCTTAATTGCACAATTATGCTCTCTAGAAGTTCCGACATCAAAATCATCTATTTCTGCAGATCTCCAACAAGTCTTGGACAATCATTCCAAGGTGTTTGAAACTCCCAAAGGAATCCCACCTATTCGTGATCATGATCATGCTATTCATTTGATTCCAGAAAGTGTTCCTCCAAACATCAGGCCTTATAGATATCCTTACTTCCAAAAGAGAGAAATTGAACGTATGATTGCAGAAATGTTAGAGGCGGGTATAATTCAACCTAGTCAAAGTTCTTCTCTGCTCCTGTAGTATTGGTACACAAGAAGGATGGATCATGGCGAATGTGTCCGGATTATAGGGAGCTCAATAAGCTCACCATTAAAGATAAATTTCCCATTCCTGTGATTGATGAATTATTGGATAAATTACATGGAGCAATTTATTTTACCAAGTTGGATCTTCGTTCAGGATATCATCAAATTAGAATGAAGACTGAAGATATTCCAAAAACAGCTTTTCGAACTCATGAGGGTCATTATGAATTTTTGGTCATGCCTTTTGGCCTTACCAATGCACCTTCTACATTTCAAGGGTCGATGAATTCCATTTTCAAACCCTTCCTTAGAAAATTTGTGCTAGTATTTTTTGATGATATACTAATCTACAGCAGGTCTTGGAAGGATCATGTTGAACATGTTGAAAAGGTGCTCAAACTATTGCAGGAGAAACAATTATATGCAAAAACATCCAAATGTTTCTTTGGAGTACAAGAGGTGGAATATCTAGGTCATATTGTATCTCACGAGGGTGTTAAAGCAAAGCCTAACAAAATTAAAGCCATTAAGGAATGGAAAGTCCCCACAACCATAAAGCAGTTGCGAGGATTTCTCGGGTTAACAGGGTATTATCGCAAGTTTGTTAAGAATTATGGGAGAATAGCAGCACCTCTAACAACATTATTGAAGAAAGATGCATTTTCATCGACTCCTGAAGCAACTAAGGCCTTTGAACATCTTAAAGAGGCAATGTGCCTAGCACCAGTCTTAGCTACGCCAGACTTCACAAAAACCTTTATTGTGGAATGTGATGCCTCAGGAAATGGAATTGGTGCAGTTTTAATGCAGGAAGGAAGACCCATCGCTTTTGAAAGTCGTCCAATCAAAGGAAAGTATTTACAGAAACCTATTTATGAGAAGGAAATGTTAGCAATACTACATGCACTAAAGAAATGGCGAACTTACCTAATGGGAAGACACTTCAAGGTAAAAACTGATCATGATAGTCTTAAACACTTTTGGAACAAAGACTATCTTCAGAAGAGTAGCAAAAATGGGTCACAAAGATGTTGGGTTATGACTTTGAAATAATCTACAAAAAAGGAAAGCTTAATGTTGTTGCAGATGGACTCTCAAGAAAGAATGAAGAGGTGGAAGCATTGCTTTGTGCCATTTCTATTATCCAACCAGATTGGATAACCGAAGCAAGAGATGAATGAAGAAGGACAAAGATGTATGGACACTCATTCAAAAGTTGCAGCAAGATCCTAGTACATCTGATACATTTAGTTGGAAAAATGATTCCTTATGGTACAAATATCGCTTATATCTTTGTAAGAATTCTCAACTAAAACAAAAGATTCTTCTGGAATTGTACACTTCTCCTTTAGGAGGACACTCAGGATTTTTAAAAACTTACCACAGGGTGAAGAAAGAATTTTTTTGGGATGGCCTTAAATCTGATATTCAAAAGTTTGTGGCGGAATGTTTGGTTTTCCAGCAGAATAAAGTGGAAACAATTAAGACCCCTGGACTTCTACAACCTTTATCCATTCCAAGTCAACGTTGGGAGGAGATTTCAATGGATTTTATCACATGTTTACCTAAGTCCGAAGGAAAGAGTGTCATCATGGTGGTAGTTGATAGACTTACCAAGTATGCACACTTTTGTGCATTATCTAATCCATTTAAAGCAAGTACAGTTGCTACTACATTTATGGATAGAATTCAAAAGCTACATGGAAGCCCAAGGGTTATTGTGAGCGACAGAGATCCCATTTTTACTGGAAATTTTTGGACATAGTTATTTTCTTGTTTGGGTACTCAATTAGCTCATAGCTCATCTTATCATCCTCAATCTGATGGTCAAACTGAGATAGTAAATAAATGTTTGGAAGGAGATCTTCGTTGTTTTGTATCTGATAAACAAACACAATGGGTCAAGTGGTTACCTCTTGCTGAATGGTGGTATAACACTTCCTTCCATACTGCAGCAAAAATGACCCCATTTATGGCACTTTATGGATATCATCCACCATCCATCACATCATCTTTAAGGGAAAAATTGAAGGTTCAAGCAGTGGAAGATCACATCGAGCATCAACAAGAAGTTCTCCAACTCTTAAAGGATAACCTGAATTTGGCACAAAATCGAATGAAACAACAGGCAGATCAACATCGCAGCGAGAGAAGTTTTGATGTAGGAGATTGGGTATTTTTACGGCCACAACCATATGAAAAAATGTCCCTCAAGCAAGCTAAGAAGGATAATAAATTATCGCCAAAGTACTATGGTCCTTACAAGGTGTTGCAAAAGATTGGTACTATGGCATACAAATTGGAGCTTCCTGCTTCTTCGCGAGTACATCCAGTTTTCCATGTTTCATGCTTAAAGGTTATAGGTGAAAATCTTCCAGTTCAAACAATATTGCCAGAACTTGATGAGGAAGGAAAAATCATATTGGAACCTGAAGCGGTCACGGAAACAAGAACTCGACAACTACATAATCGATCAATTTCAGAGTATCTCATCAAGTGGAAGAACTTACCCACTAAAGATTCTACATGGGAGGATGAGAATTTTATACAGAAGCACCCAGAGCTACTCAGGTGTTGAGGACAACATTTTTTTGAAGGAGAGGGGCATGTTAGGTCCTTATATTACTAGTATAGTCCCTTATTTTTGTTAGTGTAACCCCCTTATTGTTATTATTGTACCCTTGTAACCCCCATATTGTTATTATTGTGCCCTTAAATTATTATTGTTAGGTCAGCTAGGATTACATTGTGGCCCCATGGACTCCTATATATAGAAAGGAGGTTTTGTAATTTGTATCATCCAAGAAGTTTTCATTCATGTAATGTATTGGAGGTTGCCCCCTCGAAGTGGCTTATTTCTAAGGCATTGATATCTCTTTTCTTCTATTTAGAGTCAAGTTACACACTTCCAGTGATAAAGATTAGGCCTAGAAATAACAAGATCATATAAAGATTTATATTCATTTGATTCGAGTAGAGTCAAATGTCTAGGCTTAATCAAATATCTTTGTTTCATTTTGGCCCAAATACCTGCAAAACACCTGATCATGGACATAGTGGTAGTAGACATTCCCCCCAAGTACGGAATGCTTTTATCCAGAACTTGGGGAGCTAAGCTTCAGGGAAATATTCAACTTGATATGTCCTATGCCACTATTCTTGTGTTTAACCAAACTAGAATACTCTATCGGGAATCAGACATGAAATATATGGTCAGTACTCAAGAAAGGCCAGATAACATCTCGATGTACTCCTTGCATTCTGATCTGAACTCTTTCATTTTACACACTGATGAGAACATTGAAGAACAGTCATAAGGATTTGAAACAAACTTAGACCCACCACATCAGCTACCCCAAGTTCTCTATGATGAACTAGACACTCAAAATTTTCATGACCATGAGCAGTTATGTCTTGAGGAAAGAGAGTTTGTTCATTTTGAAACAGGGATAGAGCAAGAAGCACAAACCATTATGTACCATCAAGCAAATTTCTCAAACCTTAGGCAAACATCAAAGAAGAATATCGTAGAGATTTTTCAATGTAGTGTTTCTAGAATCAATTTGTAGGTTCGTTTTTTCAAACCTCCATGCATCGCATGCTATTCAAAAGGACTCACACACAACCACACTTGAATGCTAAAAACTAGATAACAACGATAGTAGAACTCACCCGTAGTCCTACGTTCGATGTAGATCCCGCAGGGTCCAAACCCCCAGAAACCCTTCTTCCTCTCCAACCTGGAAATCAAGAAAGAACGTGCACGGAAACCTAGTTGTACAGCATATACTTCTCCTAAACGTTAGTGTAATCCATGTGAAATATGATATAAACGATAATAAATGCTTAATAATCAATCTTTTCACATATACAAATAGATACTAACACAGAAGTTCAGGAACAAGATGGTTCTTCATTATTACGAACAGCATGTACAAAAGTAAAGAGTGGAGAGATCACCTGAATCCTTCCACGATCTTCGAGCAGACCGTCGTCCGGATCCGTCCCGCCCTTGCCTCACTAAGATACTTTCAAGACTTGTGCACTCAAGATGGCATATAAATGGATGAACATCTCCAGGAAACAAGGGTTTCCTGTATAAATCTGGGAAAGTGCAGGAGGCACGGGAATTCAGACTTGAATTGGGATTCCAACAGAGTATAATGTCTATAAAATTTCTCTCTCTCTTAGGCCATGCACATGAGGGGCTTTTATACTCCCTCAAAGTAGTTTCAATCAGTTGGAAACAGTTGGCCACATGCTGGGGTGGTTGAACTACTGGAGTAACCATCAACCCAGCCCGAAAATAGGGAATTTTTATATATATTTTTAATGGTTTTAATGGCATACGCGGAAAATTACATGTGGACTCGCGTATACATGCGGAAAAGTCTGGGCATACCCGCGTATGGGAATTTTAACACTGTTTTTTAGTGAATTTGTTCAAGTCTGTAGGAATGGGTGCCCAAAGCCATAAAGACAATCATGAATCACCCGAGGGTGAAAAATGATGCTATAACAGATGCCCCCTAATATATGAGGTCAGAAGGGGTACATGATGGCCGAAATGTATTATGCACATAGAAATAAATTCGCAAGGACAAGAGAGGACTTCACCAGATTTCAGCCTGCCAAAAACCAATGAAAGAAAACAGAGAGTCAACTCATGCTGAGGCGGGCATACCCATGCTCAATCAAAAATACATCATATAGAAAGTACTGAATAGATCCAACATGTATACAAGTATAGCTGAACTGAAAGTACACAATGAATCATCTGAGCATGGCTCGGAAATATAAGTCTGAATCAATGTCCAAGTATCACATATAGAAAGCTGATCAATGATGCTGAAACTGGATGTCTGATCATATAAGTAACTGAATCTCCAAGTACCAAATCATAAGGGGTGGAACACATGGTACAATCACGCAACTCGGGAGCCAACATATAGGATGCTGCTGTACTGACACTGCAACATATAAGGGTGAACGACATCACTGGCAGAAACTGAATGGACTGTCAAAAGTGAACCGAGAAATGCTGATGCAACCCGAGGTCTTCACCGATCACTATGGCACAATTCTACACAATGGGAATAAATGAGCTGAATTCGACCATGTGAGAAATCGTTGGATTACCGGTCAATAATGTATACCGTTAACCAACGCGAGACAACCCACCAATAATGAAAATGAGTGTCAAGGTGCCCCAGTACAATCTAACAAGTGCGAATGAATGAGTTGAAGTCGAACACTTGAAAGAATCTACCAATCAGGAGGCAATGATGAATCCCCACTATCGATAGCGAAGAGTCTGCCACTGATGACTGCAAACCCTAAGGTGCTGACAAAAAGACTCTAGACCTTATTCCCATAGCAATGAGTTGGAGTCGATGGGAAAAGATCTGCTGGAAGGAAGGCATTAAGGCATCCCACATCAGTCCAGCGCGAGTGTAACCCGCAGGCCAAGATTTGGAAGGAATCGGACGAAGTAGAGTGATGGAACCAAAACCGAAGTACGTTTCCGACATGCACAAGATGAAGCTAGCGTACGGAAGAAACCCTCTGAACCAACCAATAATGAAAGCTGACACAGAGGCGAGAAATCCACCGATAGGGTCAAATGGAAATCAAGGTACTGCACGAATCCCAAGTGTGATAATGTATGCTAACGTCGAACACAGGGGAAACCACTCAGTCAAAGACCCATAATGATGATCAAATGCTGAGCACAAGGTCACCTATCAATGATGGAAATAGGGCTAGGGTGCGGCTCTAGGTTTACTCTCAGAGCAATGTGTCATAGTCGATGAGAGACAAACCTGCCAGCAAGAAGTCAATGGGGACCTTCTTAAACTAGCACGAGCAGAAGACCAAAACATCTGATGTGATAAAACAAGATACTGACAAGACCGAGAAGGCCGACTGAATAATGAGTCAAGAGACACCGCAGAATGGCCGACTCTGGTTAGACTTCCCTTGAACAAAAGCACGACTCGTGATGACCATGGCAGTAAAAAGTGACACTGTATAAGTCTGTTATGCAGGAGGCAGAACAAACTCTCCATATGATTGGAAGAGATAACCAACCGAGGGAGGACTGACAAGTGAAACAAGGTAAAGGCTGAACCTAGGTCAAAACTAAAACCATCCCAAATGGAGGAAAGATATATAAGTGTATATGCTTTGTTCAAGGGCGACAAACTGACACTGTACTGCCATCAAATTATGAAGTTACATCCCGTTCCCGCTCTTTTTGTTATATTTAATTTTTTTGTCTTTTTCATATAATAAGCCTGAAAAATAATAAAAGAATGCTATGGTACAATGGATAGAACGAGTATCAAGAAATAGATGCACTAGTTCCTGGGATTGGAACGATCCTATGCTCAATGCAAGGTGGCGGAAACTGGTAAGCGATACTCAGAGGAATGTTCCATCCATGGGTAAAAGGGTGTCAAGTCGCGATAACTAAGTGCATGCAATGGTTAACTTGTACAGATAGACAAGGTCAAAAGTTGGCTTAAACATTGAGTCCAAATGAAGCCGGCTAAAGGCCAGGATAAACAAGTAGCCAATATGCAATGCAGTAATACAACTTAACGACACCAGGGAGCCTCTAGGGTAAAAGCCAGAAAAAATGATAGTGAGGAAGGAGAAGAATGAAGCTTCAACACATAAGTCATGGCGGGACTAAAGAGGACTCCCGAGCCTACATAAAATGCAGCATGGGCAACAAGTGATAGCGAGGAACTAACTAGGAAGCCCATGTAAAGGAAGGCTCTACCACCAAGTCATGATTAAATAATTCGAGTGAAATGGGTGTAATACTCATGACCTGATGGGATCGACCCTATGGCAAGTGATCAGAATGGAGGCTAGTTATGCAAAATGCAACGGAAAGTGGATTCCCTAACCTATATGCCAGTGAAGATCATATACTTGCCATGACGGGTCAGCAGTCATGGATCAAAACCGGGAAAAATCTCAAATTCGTCAAAATGTACCTGAAAATATACCAATCTGGGCACTTCCAAGCATCCGGGTTATGCAGCTTAAGATAGATTGAAAAAATAAGCATAACAATTTTTTGCGAAAATTTTCAACTTTTTGGGCATAAATAGACAAATTACCTCATATTCGGTTCATTGTTACATTGCTGATTTGGGAAAAAGTGCTCTGGAGAAAAAAGCCTCTTTCGTCAAAACAGGAGCAACCGACCGTCAAACTTCACCGAATTTGTCAGGTAAGCTCATAAACCATCCTTGTTATTCATTTTGTCCGTTCATAAGTTAAAAATTAGGAATTTTCACCGTAGAATCACTTGCTAAAAATCACGGGTTTGCGCATACGCGGGTTTATAATGACCAAGTCGCGTATATACGCGACTGTGCACAAAGAAAGTCGCGTATGCGCAACCCAAAATGAAAAAATGTGTAGCTAATGAACGAATTATTGAAATTTTGCAGGATGACCATATCATGGAGAGAGCGTGAACACAGTGCTATTGATCAAGAAGTCATGCAGGACCGAGCATCACTAAATATTCTCCGGAATTGCGGATTGCTCAAGTTTTTCAAAATGCCAAATATGAAGAGTAATGTCTGGTTGCTCGAAATGCTTGTGAACTATTGGGAACCGGAAGAAGACTGCTTCATTATAGATCAGATGCCCATACGCATCGAGGTGGAAGATATATATTTTATTACTAGACTCTCCCGAAGGGGGGAGCCAGTAGACTTGCATGGTAAGCCTTTGGGAGGGCTAACCGTGGAAGATTACGTCCACGTCTACTGCGTAGAGGGTTCCAAGAAAGTGGGAAATCAAATTGCAATCAAAGATTTAAGAGACTTGCACATAAAAATCCTCCTTTTTACCATTGGGAGAGTAGCAGGATCAACTTCTCTACACCAGGCATCCAGGACGCAAATGAGTATAGCAGTGGAATGCTTAACTCATTTATATGATTGGTGCACAGCTCTACTGATGAACATGAAGCAACAATTGACTTCAATCCGAAAGGCAAAGACAAAACATTTTGGATATGGTACAATTTTGATGACATTCTTCTTTGAGAAGATACCAGCATTGAGACCCAAAGTGATCTCTACCATCAGCAGCCCGAGAGACCCAAGAATTGCCCGCTAGGCAGACATGATGAAGAGATTGGGGGGAAGTGAAGTTCCCCGGACCACTTGGGATGATGAGTTCTTCCTTTGGTGGGGAGAAAAAATCATCGCTATGGACGACTATCCCTATGCCGGGATGGACTTTCGTGGCGATCCAGATCTTGTCCTTCATTGGCCACCTATAATATTTTTATACCAAAAGGTGGTTAGACTTTGAGAATTCCAAGAACAAATTTTATCAATGAAAATTGTTGACTCTGAAGTCTCTTTCCTTGAAGGCCTCATGTCTCGGTCCAAAATCCTTTTGTTGTTCCATTTTTTATACTCGATTTCTACAAAAATCCACAATGATACTCGCTGCAAGGGAATTTTTTTTTTTTTTTTACTCTTCCTTTCTCCTCAAAAATAATCTCCTCTTCATCCCTCATTTATTTTCTTCCTTTTCCCCTCATCAAAATTTATTTCCCTGAGTCTAATACCCCTTCTTAGCCTTATCGAGCCTTCATTTCCTTTGAAAAACCATAGAAAACACACATTTTCTATATGTGGTTCAAGCCCACAAGATGAGTCCTAACCCTTTTAAAGCCCCATAAATCATGCGCAAAAACATGTGCTAAACCTATCGGGCGCTTATTCATTTTTCTCAGCCCGAAACATCAAAAACCTTTGAAAAATCATGAAAATCGGGTTTTAATTAAATTCCAAAGTTTTCCGCCCGTGAAAATTGTGGAATGATCTCAACCGTCGATCTGCTCCGCAGATCGGATGAAATGCGTGCCGTGATTGTCGTGTGGACCCCCGATACATATGTATTTTCTCAAAGCTAACGTGGTTTTCGCCAGCCCAACCGTGTGAAGGATGGTTTTATGTGACGTAGCATTCCAGCCTGGCAGCTGCCATGACGTCCATGGCACATTCCCCGACCATAGTTTTGCACGTTATCTTCGGACCATGTGTATTGAATCAATGATAAGCCTAATGCCTCCGGCTTCTTGCATCAGCAGCTGTCATTTCTTGAAGTCACTAGCCCTTTAATACAAAATTTCATATTATTTAACGAGACCCCGGCGCATAGAGAGTCAATATCTCTTTGTTGATCTACTGCGGATCGGCAGTCTACATTAAAATTGCCCGATTCTATTGCCCAGTCAACCTTCTCTGCCGCTGACTTTTCCAATCACTCCCGAACGTCGATCTTGGTGCGATTGACGGCTCTGAATGCCCCGTTCCTCCGCACGCCCTCCGATGCAGATCTACCCTTATAAGTGCAGGATTTCATAATTTCGTTTGTATTTTGTAGGTTTAAGGTTCTCTCCGCCATGTCTGAGGAAGATTCGAAGGACGAGGGTGACGATTCTCATTTTTTCGATTTGTCAAAGGAAGTCGACCACAGGGTGTAAAACTATGCTGTCAACAAGGTTTCATGAGCCTTTGTTACCGTGCATCCCTGTAAAAATTGGAAATTATGAGGAAATTGCAGTGAAAGAGTATCAGATTGCAGAAAGCAGAAATGGATCAGAGCAGAGATTTAGTGGACAAATCAGCAGGGATTATGGCTAAGACAGATATCAAAAGCCTAATCCCCAACCTAAAACACAGTTTAAAAGAAAAACCTAAAAGTTTTTTATCAGACAAAAGCCTCCACCACCATATCTGAGGCAAATTGATTCCTCGGCTACCACAGTGCCACCTATTGCCTCAAAGCTTTCAAACAGAGGCCAAATTTATTGAACAGGATCAGATATTTTTCCCCAACGCAGCCGAAGAGTTACTTCTTGCCGAAGATCTAATGACAGGAGGTCGGCAGAGTAACCCTAGCATCACACAGAGCCTCAAAGGTCAACAAAATCTCCCACTGAGCTTAAAACATAAGTGTAAAACAATTAATGCAGTGAAACACCTGTACAGTTTCTTCATTGAGCCCCCCAAGGGCCGAGAGACCATTAACTCTGTATTAATCGTATTTGAGATCTTTTATCAGATCTCACCTCCTCATTATTCTATAAGTACTTCAGTAGAAGATGAGTGAGGGGTTGGTTGTCAATGTAATTGCTGAAGCATTGTATGTAACTGAGCTGAAGACTCCTGATTGTAAATAGTGTTTTCACGGGCTCTTGGAGCTCTGCTTGTAACAGATAAGTTAGGTTGTGAAAGAAAGATGAACTAACACATCAGATGTGAATATTGTAATTGGTTTGGAGCATCAATACAAGCTGATTTGTTGGATCCTGGTCTATGTCGACGGTGATGTTATTCTCATTGTAACTTGTGATTTTGTTTCCGTTTTCATTATGTCTCATATTCTGCTGTAAAGAACAGTTTAAACAGTTTTAGGACCTACTGCATGTCAGTAGCCTTCTCTGGATGAGAAATATTTATTTAAATGTTTTCTTTCAACTCTGTTATTTGAAAATGATTTAATTCAGTTTAAGCATAGGAATGCTGGCGTTCCCTCGTCTTATTGTCTTGGCTTAACATTATTTTTTAATTTTACTTTCAGTATATGTTGTGTGAAGATGAACTGAGGAAGATATGGTGAGCCCTGGTCCCAGTCTTGTTTGCATATCTGTCTGATTGTTTCCCTTAGAATGTGTTAAAAGCTGGATAGTTTCAAAGCACTTACCAGATCTTAGGCCATTCTGTGTCATCTCTGTGATTTTCTTGAAAGTAGCTAAGTAAAGAAGAGCTAGGAGAGGATTTGTGGTGAGCCCGGCCCGCTAGTTTCTCCTCCAAAGGTTGTCTTCAAGTTTTCCCTTAGTTTTTTATATGTTTTCTATCGGAAGTGTTCAAAGGCTGGCTAGTTTCAAAGTACTTACCAGATCCTGGGCTGCTCTTTGTTCTGCATCTGTTTATTTTCCCTTTCTTGATGTATCACTCCATTCCATAAATCAAACCTTAAAGAGATCCTTAGGCATAGATGACTTGCCCCATAGACCACTCTTGAACCTGATTGTTTCAATTAAATCCTCTTATGACTCCATAGCCCAATGGACTGAAACCTGTCATCATCCTTCTTCTTCATCAAAGCTTACTCTTTTACTTGCAACTTCTCACCTTTGAACCTTTCGCATTTGGGACTTTTTCACCTCTAACAGCCATTATGTTCAACCATCCAAAAACAAAACAAAACCCTTGGTCTTTATAACTAGCATTATATCATTACCCCAAACTTCAAAGACAAATCCATCTTTGCACTTATTGGAGAGATCCCTCTCCGGATTCAGGAGGGCTAGATCCTAGAATCCCAAAGTTGGTTGAAACGATGTTGTTTCTGTAATTGGACTCTGCCAATCTTGCTAATAAATTACAGAGACCTAACATTTCTGGCAACTCCGCTGGGGATATTGAGTTGGTTTTTCATCTTAGTTTCCTTTAGAAATTCATACAAACCTTGTGAGTAAAAAGCATCCTTTTAAGCATTTCCAAGAAATGGTAATCATGATGAAACTTGTTTGAATCCGTGACAAACTAGGTAAACCCTAGGATTCTCTTAAGTCTTTATCTAACCTTGAAAAATCAGCTGGCTTAGCCATAAGAATACACTGTCTTTGTCTCATAACCGTAGCTAAGTTTTGAAACAGAGTTAGGATATTCTTAGAAACCACACAACTAAAAAATAACTCATAAAAGCACCTAAAAATATTTTAGATTGAAATTCAATAAACATGGTGCTGGACCATAAAACCTTTTACCTCCAAAGGAGCTAAAAATTTCCACTTGGCGACTCCACAATCCTTGACAGACCTTAAGACTCCACTGGGAAGAACCCTGATCATTATAATATCTTTCAAACTCAGTTAGAGGTCTATATGATTAAAGTTGTGAAAAAAGATTAGTTAACCTCTTAAAGACTGTCATACTTGGTTGAACTTTTCTCGTTTATTTGGGTCTAAAAACACAGCATAGTGGCTCCTAGAAAGATTCACACTAGAGCCCATCCTAACCCTGATCCACCTGAGATAGTTGATAACCCAGAAATAATCCTTAGGAAGTCTCCTAAGATATAATCTTCAACTATTTTCAGATCACTCCTAAGAGCTAATTCAGTCCCTGAAAATCTTTCAGCTCTACAACAATCACAATCTGACTTAGTTAATCCCTTTAGGACTAGGTCATTTGGTGATTTAGATCAGCTAGATTCTGAGTCTTCACTATCATCTCCCGAAACAAGTGAACATTTTGGTAGAAGAGAAACAACACCTCCTGATTTACATTTTCTTCTTAACTTAGGTGTCTCTCATCCAAGATCATCTCAGCAATCTACTGTTGTTCCATCCATTTTTTTTCATCCTTCATCCACTATTCAAACCACTTCATCTCAGCCCACACCTCCTCTTTTCAATCCACCCCTTGTAAACCCACCCCCACCACATATCATGGCAGCATGGTATGCTCCCTTAGCCCTTCCTATACCACTAGTCAATCTTCCACATGACTATCAGTCCAAAATCCCATTGTATGATGCTAACAATGCTATAACTACATCACAACATGTGGATAAGATGAATGACTACTTTGACAGAAATGAAATCGATGATGATTCTGTCAAGATTAGATTTTTTGCTCAGATTTTGGGGGGAGAAGTAAGAAAATGGTTTAAAGGCTTAACCCCCCGTAGTATCAATGATCTCCAAGGTTTCCATCAGACATTCTTAAACAAATGGGAAGTGAGGAAGAATCCTCTCCAAGTCTTTGCTGACTACAATAATCTCCATAGGAACCCAGGGGAAAGTGTACAAGCTTATTGCACCAAATTTAATAGTGTGTATAATGCACTTTCCCCAGAACTAAAACCTCCACAGGGCTCAGACTTAAACAAATTTCCTGAAGGATTTGACGCTGACATGACCTATTCACTCAGAGAAAGAGATTTTTCAACTCTTGAAGATATGCAAAGAGGTGTTCTTTCTGTGGAAGTCAACCTAACGGAGAAGAGAGCAAGGATGAAATCTAAAAAGAGAGTATCTTTTAGGGAGGAATTCACACCTACTACCGTGAACTCGAAGATGGAAAGAATGATGGAAGAAATGATGAAGAAAATGAGCATTCTTGAGAGAGCACAAGCAAGTCAAAATCAAACTGCTCCTCAAAACAAAAACCAAAACCAGAATCAGAATGCTAGAAGGAACCAACCTCCTAACCGACCTAGGGAAGATGATTAGCAGATCACTCCTCCCTTTCATCAAAACTATGTAAGTGAGGTTGAGGAAATGGATCAAATAACAGAGGAGGATGATATGAACTTATTTGCGGTAGATGATGATAACTTCGAGGTTCATTATGATAGAAAAGAGGGTCTTTACACACCTTATGATGACAAAAGAGATGGTAATGAAAATTGTTGTCAAGACATGGAAAATGCCATCACAGAACCTTCAAAATAATATGAACTTAGAAGTAGATCGAGTCAACAAACCCCCAACACCAAAACCTCTGACAAACCTCCTCAAAACGGCACTACAACCAAGCCTAAAATAGTCAAACAAAAGGAAAAAACAGTGACTGTCGATTCTGGTAAAAATAAAGAGAAAAGCACTCGAAATTCTGAAAAATAGAGTGCAGACACCAGTAGTGCTGACACTTTAGTTAGTACTCCTTTTACAACCGTTGTGCCAAATAAAACGAATCAACAAGCTGTAGTTGTTGATAGAGGGACACCTAATAAGGTTGAAACCAATACTTCGAAGAATCAGACTCCTTTCAACCTGGAACAGGAAATCTCAAAAATCAAAATCTTTGTTCCCTTAACTGAGTTAGCTGCCCAACATGTATATAGGAATCAAATTTTGAAGGCCTTAAACATAGAAGAGAATGAGGGCACACTCAATCTTAATGATGACCAACCAAAGCTTATTTTTGGTCCAAAGATTGAAGGTAAGTTTCAAGAGGGTCCTGTCCCTCCCTTTTACGTGAGCTTAAACATTCATGACAAGATTCTACACAACACTATGCACGACTCAGGGGCTTCTCATAATTTAATGCCAAAAACTGTGATGGAGAGCCTAGGTCTAGAAATTACCAGACCTTATAAAGATCTTTACTCCTTTGACTCAAGTAGAGTGAAATGTCTAGGATTGATCAAAGACCTCTGTGTTAACCTAGCCCAAATTCCAGCCAAATGTTTGGTCATGGATGTTGTTGTGGCTAACGTTCCCCCAAAGTATGGAATGCTCTTATCAAGATCTTGGGGGGCTAAGGTACAAGGTACCATGCAAATGGACATGACCTATGCGACTATCCCTGTTTTCAATCAGACTAGAAGACTTTACAGGGAGTCCCATATGTAGTATATAGTTACAAGTCAAGACAAATCTCAAAACTCTCCTCTGTATTCTGTAAGGACAAGCCTTAATTCTTTTATCATGTTTAATGATGAAACACTTACTGAACAAATCACCTTAACAGGGTTAATGGCTGATAGGGGGGAGGAAGGGCACAACACTGAAGGGTCAAAACAGTTTGCCGTATCTAAAAATTCTAGCAAACCAAACACAGGTCTTGAGTTACAAGTCATCAATCCATTAATTCTAAAACTTGGCAGTCAAGAGAACATCCCTCAACATATGAAAAAACTTGAGGAATCGAAAGAAACACAACTGAGTGCTGATATTCAAGAAATGCTAGAAAGCACATTAGTTAAAGAGGACATTCACCAAACAAAAGAAAATGAAAGTGGTCCTCTCTGGAGTATGTATTTCGATGGGTCATGCACTAGAACTAACGCTAGTGCAGGTGTCTGGATCAAAAACACTGAAAACAAGCACACAGAATGTATTTCATGCAAGTTAAACTTTCATTCTTCCAATAACATAGCAGAATATGTGATATGGAACGAGGTTCTCTTGGCCCAAGATTTCCACTTTCCTTTGGCTCCTTAGTCATAGAAGAATTCTTACTTGGGACAATTTAGTTAAACGGGGTTTCACCGACCCTTCTCAATGTCCTAACTGCCTTCAAAACGCTGAAACCACCCAACACCTCATGCTGTCTTGCCCTTTAGCCAACAATATTTGGGAAAAATGCAGCTTTCGATACCAAAGGATCAAACCCTCGAGAGATATAACCAATATTCTTCGCACTTGGCCTAAACGCCCTTACAATTCCTCCCTTCTCAATGCTCTCTGGCTGCTTCTTCCTGGTCTAGTGTTTTGGTCTATGTGGAAAGAAAGAAATAAACGTATTTTCAAAAATCAGGCCTCCTCTATGGACACCCTATGGTCCTCAATCTGCAACAACCTTCAGGAAACTCTTGCTCTCCAATCCTGGCAGGAAGATGATTTTCCTAAAGACACCAAAGAAATCTCCATCTGGCAAAATTGGAATCTCAAAATTGCAATCTCTTTAACCAACAGGAACCGAGCAGTCCTCGATCCTCCCTTGCAATGGTCTCCTCCTCCTGATGGGGTCTTCAAACTAAATTTCGACGGAGCTTCCAGGGGAAATCCCGGTCCAGCAGGTTTTGGTGGCATTGTCAGAAACTCAAAGGGAGAAATTCAAATCATCTTCTATGGTTCCGTAGGATGGGACACTAATAACTCGGCTGAATTAGAAGGCCTCTGGCAGGGTCTCTGTCTTATCCAACATTACAAATTCCTTCCTGTCATAATAGAAGGAGATTCTCAAGTTCTCATCAACATAGCTAACCGGCTACTATGGGGTACCAGCCCAGCAAAGGTGTCCCACAGCTGGCGTTTGGCTGCTCGAATAAACAGGTTAAACAACTGGTTAACTACTAACAGGGCTATCTCCTTCACGCATGTTAGGAGGGAAGGCAACAAAGTTGCAGACCTCTTGGCCAATTTTGGAATAGAAAGCACTAGCACTCTTACTCATGGCCCTCTCCACAGTATCCATGATGAAGAATTGCTACAGAATTGCACCATGTAGGTGCACAAACATTGCGCTACTCCGGATGCGGATGCTTAATGGGCTGGTTGGGACGTGGCACCCTGTGCTGTTCCCAATGGTGTTTACATGGGCAGCCCATATGGCTCCCTGTACCTGCATTAATGGCGATCATAACTCACCACCTCGCGTGACTGTTAATTCTCTCGGTCTGCTCACCATGCATTTGATTATGGCGGTTCTCTGGGATATGGAGCACATTCGAGACAGTTCGAATGGTAAGGTAGGCTGGGATGGTTTCCCTTCTCCTCTGCAAGGGATTTTCTCTCCAGGTGCTGCAGATGCCAGTGTGAGAATGAACACTGGGCGGCATTGTTCTTTATTTTCTTGCTTCGAACCTCATCCGGAGTTTCATTTATCTCACAGTCCTTTGTGCAGGGTCAATTCTCCCTCTGGTAGCGGTCTCAATTGTCCTTTTCCGGCTCCTTCCGCTAATCCCTGTGGTGTCCCATCCATATTCTCCCCCCCTGCTCTTTCTGTCTGCCTTTCTTGCCCTGGTCCTCCTCTTCAAGCGCCTGTCACCATGCCCCGTCTCCGCGAATGCATGCGGTGCAGGCGTGGACTCAGTCGAGGTCACACCTATCACTGTCGCCCTCCTCTGAGCCATGGCTCTGTCCCCACCTCGACAGATGAAGACGGCGCTCAAGCTCTTGCCTCTCATGATGCTTCTGTCGATGCTTCTGCCCCCCCTCCCTTAGCTCGTGAGCCTCCCTGCGTTTCTCCCCCTCCTGTCTCTCCTCGTCCCGCTCTTCCCTCCATTCGACAAACTTCCCAGCGAGCTGAACTCCAGTTCGATTGCACCTCGAACGGCTCCATCCTCACTGCTTTTATTACTGTGACTCTTCGTGAAGAAATCCCTAATCTGGCTTCGGCCCATTCTGTCAATCCTCTCTCCCCTCCGAGCTCTGGTTTTCCCTGTGCGGCTCCAGCTACTTCTGCTCCCCTTCCTCAGAACGAGCATTGCATGGAGATGGTGCGCACCGGTAGGGAGGGTGCTCTCAACGCTAGGCAAGAGGACAACAGTGACGCTTTCGCCTGCAGGATCATCGAGGAACCTCCTTCTCCAACTCATGAATAGCCTCTGCAAATCTATATAGGTTTTTTTGCTTAGTCACTGTAGGAATCTTAGGATATCATGCTTTACAGCTCAGCTAAAAAAGCAGCTTTCTAATTTCAGTATTTATTTTCATGTTTGTTTGGCTTGTGTGAACTTAAAACCGGTTTCCCTCTCAAGGGCGGTTCAGACTTTGTGGTTAAAAGGACTAGTTTCCCATTCAGGGTAGTCCAGACACTCTTTGACTAGCTTGTTTATCAAGCCCAGTGTTCAGGCTCACCCAGGTGACACTGTGGCAGTTTTGTACCAGTAATTTTTATACATAATAGAATTAGTCATACTTAGAAAAAAAAAACGTAGCGGTAACAGAATCCTCGCCTTAGGCGAAACTTGTTGAAAACCGGGGAGCCGGTATCAATCAATGTATATGGAAATTCGAGTTGATTATTAGGCAATGGGGAATACAATGCCAACCATCCCGTACTTGGGGCCTATCTAACGATGTCATGATCTTTCGAAAATGTTTGAAGAGTTCAAACTCATGTTTATCCCAAGAAAAGAAAATATTTCTCGCCCACAATTTAGTTTTCATAGCCTAGAACGTGCTTAACGTCGTTTAAAACCAAATACCTGATTTGCATCGTAGTAAGATTTAGACCCCCCATGCCCGACAATGAAAAGTATCGGAAGGTGTTCGACAATGACAAAAAAATAGAAGACTTCATGCAATTCGAAATGAATTCGAACCCAACAATTCGACTCGTACTATGATACCGACTCGCATCAAGAAATTTTTCGGTGAAGAAAAACCGTCCCCCCGAACTCGTCAATATAACTCGTTGTCTAGCAAATGTGGAAATGAAAATGTAAATGAGTGCGTAATCAGAAATAGAGGAATGGGAACCGCATTCTAAAGATGAAAATTTGCCAAGTGGTCTAACACCTTTAGAAGAGTTGTTTGATTTTAACGATGTGACCGTAAAGCCTAAAACTCGAGCCCGTAGAGACTAAAGTGGAGGAGGCAATATAGGCAATGAGGAAAAAACCGAAAATGATTAAATCGTCCAAAATCCTTTGCCGCCACATTAAACTCAAATACATAGAGCTGCTTCAAAGAATTTTCCAATGTTTTTGCATGGAGTTACGAAGATCTTAAGTCCTATGACACTAAAATAATACAAGACAAAATCTCTCTTAAAGAAAACCAAAAACCATTCAAATTTAAACTCAAGGCAGAATAAACCCCCTCGTATAGTTGCCTGGTTAAGAAGGAACTATGAAATGTATAATGAAGGTACATTAACTCCTATTAGATATTCCGAGTGGGTATCTAATCTCGGTGTCTCAGGGAAGAAGACCAGAGAAAATGTGATTTGTATAGACTTTAGAGATCAACAAAGTCATATTGAAGGACAACTACCCTTTTCCCAAGATGGATCACATTTACAAAGGGTGGTAGGGTTCAGAAGAATTTCTTTGCCGATGGCTATTCATGGTATAATCGCATCTTAGTTCACTCCCGCCGATCAATTAAAGACAAATTTTTTACTATTAACTACAAATTCTCACGTATGTGAAAATGCCTTTTTTCGTCTAATGAATGTTGGAGCAACTTTTCGTAGAGCCATGATATGCAGACTTTCAAGATTGGGTTCTCCATCATTATCTATCTCGATGATGTCACCGTGTTTTCAAAAATAGATGAAGAGCATCTATGACATTTAAGAAAGGTTTTCGAGAAATGTAGAAAGTTTCGAATATCCTTAAAACCCTAAGAAGACACTATTCTGCCTCCAAGAAGGTAAACTTCTTGGGCACATTATTTCGAGGAGGGTATAAATATAGATCCAAAGAGGATCGAGGCCATATTGCAAATCTCCCATCCCTCGAAACATCAAAGAGTTGCAATCTTTCATTGGGAAGATTAACTTTTGGAGAAGGTTCATCCCTAACTTAGCCGAGCTCCTTAGGAATTTCACAAACATGTCAAGAAGGAGCAAGGGGTAAAAATGGACCTTGGAAGCAAAGACATCCTTCGAATCGGTGAAACAAGCGTTAACCAAAGCACCTATTTTAATAAGTCCCGATTTTTCAAAGGATTTTTTATATCTTCTCATTTGCATCGTAACATACCATACCGCCGTCCTTTACGGTAACCGTAAGGACAAGAGAAGCCTATTGTATTCTTTAGTAAGGCATTGAGGGATGCCCCTTTGAAGTATAACATCATGGAGAAACAAGCTTTTGCCTTGGTTAAAGCCTTGAAAGACTTCGCAGTATACATTCTTCACTCACACATCATCGCCTTTGTCCCAAATTCGGTTTACAAAGACATCTTAACACGTAGACCCGGGGGATGGTAAGAGAGGTAAGTGGGTTGTTGTTATTCTTTAATATGATTTAGATGCAAACCCACTAAGCTCATCAAAAGGCCATTGGCTCAGCTGGTAGATTAATGGCCGAGTCAAATTGGGGTTCTTGATATTCATATGATTAATGCTTTAGATGACCGAGAAGAATTCTCAACCCCCATTTTTGAAGACAATTTTATGAATTCTCCTTGGTATGTCGATATTGTTTATGTTTTGCTCAATTTAAATACACTCTCGAAGTACTGACAAAAACGAAGGCAAGTGTCTTTTGAAGCCGAGCAGTAAACTATCGAGATTATAGATAGATGTCCGTATTGGAAAAATGCAAGTGGTATATCGCTTAAATGTTTCCGCTCCGAGTTTGAGTGAGAAGGGGTTAAGTGAATTCCATGAAGGAGAGTGTGGGGGTCATTTGTATCAGAAGTCAAGCCACCAACAAAATATTGAGGGGTCGTTACTATTGGCCTACTTTCTTTTTCTTGATATACACAAGATGGTCATCGCTCGTCATAAAATGTCAACTATTCGAGGGCAAAAGAAAATTGCTACCCCCTCCTCCGCATCCAATCACTATTGAAACCTTTTCAACAAAGGGGGACTGACTTCAAAGGAGAAATCCATCCACCATATTATGCCCAAGATAAATGTGATTCTTAATGCTTGGCTGCATCATTTCACTAAGTGGATAGAAGCCATTCCTCAGAAAGTGTGCCATCTTGCTTATCATAAAATTTATGGAGACTAACATTCTCTCCAGATTTGGTCGTCTCACCAAAATTACTACCGATAATGCCAAGATTTGGATCAAAGAGAATGGTTGAATACCTGTCAATGGCACGTATAACATTGGGACATTCCACACTTATTATCCTTCCGGGTAATGGACTTGGCAGAATCTTCCAACAAAAGCTTAGTGAACATAATCAAGAAACTGTTGGAGGACAACAAAGTCTTCGCACACGAAGTTGGTCCATGCACTTTGGGCCGACGATTAACTTTGAAGAAAACTATCGGTATGTCACCTTCCAACAGGTATGGTACAAGCGTATGCAATTTTTCCAAATAGCCTCAGATACCGCTTATGAAGTTGATTCAAGAGTTGCGTACCTAAGAAATGACATGACCGTAAGAATAAATTAGACTCATTCATCTTCAAAGAAACTGTGGAGGAAGTGTATAACAAAGCATCGTGCAGACAGGATAGCATCAAAAGTCATTACGAAGAACGAAGGCCTAAATTTCAAGATTGGGGACAAAGTTTTAAAGTGGACTCGTTAGGAAGAAAAGGGCAAGCATGGAAAATTTGAGCAACTGTGTTTGGCCTCACTCTATTCATTCCGCTGTTAGTAATGCTCTTTTTCACAGAGCCGGATGGAGCGTAATTGTCTGGGTGTCCCGTCAATGGCAGGATGCTCACATTACTTTCTCTTGATCCATTTTATGTTCCAAAGCCTTTTTATCTTTTTCCATTATGAATACTCATCCATCATTGCATTCAAAGTTATGAAAAATCAAAAAATACAAAAACAAAGAAAAGAAAGAAAAGATAGTGCGAAATTAAAAAACAAGAAAGGCGCAGCCCCATGCCAAAAAAGAGAAATAAATCTCGAAAGTGTGCAAGCTCAAATGCTACCTCAAAACACACTTCTAGTTAGTCAAACTGCCTAATTCGACTAATTAGCTTTTAAATTTTCTCGGGCCGATAACATGAATTCGATTTTCCAAACCTACACCGTTTATCGCATTATATTAGGATAGAAATTGAAGGTTCAAACAAACTCAAAATCTCAACCAAAATAAAAGAAAATACACCAAAAACAACGCAAAAACAGTAGCTACGAAGAAAAGAGAAGGCCATAAATGAAACTTTCTTACCTCCTAAGCCACCCATTTTGCTTGATTTCCCCCGGCAACAATAATCTATGTGCGTGCCTTGTTTTTTTTTAAGTTATAGATCGGGCGCAAGTCAAATAGCTAATCTTGACTCGTCGTTTTTAAATTTCCGTTTCAAAAATTCTGCAGAATCAAAGTCTGGCCGGATAAATTTTAATCCTAACAGAGCAAGAGATTAGGTAGAGAAGAATCGAGCTCAATTGTTTAACTCCGAGTTTAGGGAGAAATAAGGAGAATTAGATTAGTTTTTATGCTTTCAAAAGAATAAAATATTGTGAAAAAGAGTTTTCCATTCAAGTGCACTCTCGATGAAGAAAAAAATGTTAGATAAGTAGGATCTGGGTAGGTAGAAAGTTGTGTTGATAAAATCCATTTATCTTTTCATGATCGACCTTGTTTTTTCGTGCGTAGCAAGATCATCCCGCAAAGAAGATGAATCCAAAGGATGATAGACACCGGTCGCATCCCCGAGGAAATAATGGATCAAGGCATGTGCCTACTTCCTAGAGAAATTAAGTCTCGACCTCGATGCCTTCGAGAAGGCACCATCCTCAAGTGGAGCAAATCGTTAGCCACCCATAATATTTTGTTATACCAAAAGGTGGCTAAAACTTTGAGAGCCTCCAAGGAACAAATTTTATCAATGAAAAGTGTTGGCTCGGGGTCTCTTTAAGGCCTCATGCCTTGGCCCCAAATCCTCTTTGTTGTTCCATTTTATACTCATTTCTACAAAAATCCACAATGCAGCCGCATACTGCAGGACCCTCTTTTTTTTTTCCTTCCTTCTCCTACAAAATAATCTTCTTCTATCCCTCATTTCGCCGTTTCTTCCCCTTTCCCTCATCAAAATTTATTTCCTAAGGTCTAAGACCTCTTCTTAGCCTTATCAGTTTCTATTTCCTTTGAAAAACCATTGAAAACCAGCAGAAAAACACACATTTATGCATGACTTAAGCCACCCCTTTCGGCTAGGTCTCTAACCCCTTTTCCACCCATAAACCCGAGCGCCGTAACCTCATAAATCTATCGTGCGCTTATTCATTTTTCTCCTACTCGAAACATCAAAAACCTTTTAAAATCATGAGAATCAAAGTTTTAATTAAATTCCAAATTTTTCCGCTCGTGAAAATCAGGAATGATCTCAACCGTCGATTCGCTCCGCAAATCGGACCCGTGCGCATGCGCATTTATCGTGTGGACCCCCCGTACCATATGCCACTTCTCAAAACCGTGTGGTTTTTCCGCACCGCCTTCGTGCGGAGTGATGGTTTTAGCCCGACGCCGACGACATTCCATACGCCGGGCCGCCACGCGTCCCTTTGGGGACCGCGTTCCCCAAACCACTGCTTTTCGCACGTTATCTTCCGTACCTCAAGGACCGCCTGGGCCGAATCAATGATAGCCTCCCGATCCGGGCCCCGCATCCAACCGTCGTCATTCATTGAAGTCACTCGCCCTTTAATCAAATTTTCGGTATATTATTTAACCGGCCCCTGGTGGCAACCGAGAACCGAGAGTCATCTCTCGTCGGCCGGACCGGGCAGATCGACTCGTCTACATTCAAATTGCCCAATTCTATCGCCTGCACAACCTTCTCCGTCGTTGACTTTTCCAATCACTCCCGACCGTCGATCTTGGTGCGGCGATCGATCGCCCGATCGCCCCGCTCCCCGCACGCCCAATGCGTATCTACCCTTATAAGCGTTAGGATTTCATAATTTCATTTGTATTTCTGTGTGTTTAAGGTTCTCTCCACCATGTCCGGGAGAAGATTCATGACGAGGTGAAGATTCTCGTCTTTCGATTTGTCAAAGGAAATCAACCGTGGTGTAAAACTATGTTGTCAATGTCATGAGCCTTCGTTGCTGCGTTACTTCGTAAAACTCGGAAAGTATGAGGAAATCACAAGAAAAGAGCATCGTATCGTTGCAGCGTAATGGATCAGCATAGATTTAGTGGACAAATCAAACAGGATTACGCGAAGACAGCTTTTTATCAAAAGCCTAATCCCTCAAACTCAAACATAGTTTAAAAGGAAACCTAAAAGCAGCGATCGTACGAAAGCCTCCACCGCCGCATTCGAGGCACTGATTCCTCACTACCAAAGTGCCACCATTTCCTCAAAGCTTTCAAACAGAGGCCAAATTTATTGAACAAGATTAGATATTTTGCCCCAATGTTGTACCAAGAGCGCTCGCCTAACACCGACGATTGTGCAAGGCTCTACAGAGCAACCCCAAGATCACGAGCCTCAAAGGTCAACAAAAGCTCCCACCGAGCTTAAAACATAAGTGTAAATCAATTAATGTAGGAAACACTCCGTATAGTTTTTTCGTTGAGCCCCCCAAGGGCCAAGAAACCATTAACTTCGTATTAATCTTATTTTAGGATCTTTATTTTCATCCGACCTCCTCATTCTTCTATAAGTACTAACAGAAGATGAGGAGGGGTTGGTTGTCAATGTAATTGTTGAAGCATTGTATGTAACTCCGGAACAAGACTCCCCGATCAGAATAGTGTTTTCATCAGTTTCAGAGCTTCCGCTCAGAATGCATAAGTAAGATTAGGTTGAAAGAAAGATGAACTAACACATTGGGTGTGAAGATTGTAATTGGTTTGGAACATCAATACAAGTTGATTTATGTGATCTCGGGTTCATGTCGTATCGTGATGTTATTCTCTATCGTAACTTGTGATTTTGTTTTGTTTTCATTATGTTTCATATTCTGTCAAAGAATAGTTTAAAAGAATGTTAAGACCTCCACGTATGACAAGAGTCTTCTCTCATTGAAATCTTTATTCAAATGTTTTTCAACCGTGTTATTTGAAAATGATTTAATCTACTTAAGCATGTGAATGTCGGGCGTTCCCTTGTATTATTGTCTCGTCGAACATTATTTTTGAACGCCATTTTCTTCAAAGATATACAGAAGATGAACTCAGGAAGATATGGTGAGCTCCCGGTCCCGCCCTTTGTTTCGTAACGGTCTCATTTTTTCCCTTAGAATGTGTTAAAAGTTGATAGTTTCAGCGCACACGGTGATCTTAGGCCATTCCGTACATTCTCAGACTGTCTCTGGTGCTAGCTACAAGGAAGAGCTAGAGAGTGGGATTCAGGTGAGCCCGCCGCTAGTTTCTACTCCAAAGGTTGTCTTCAAGTTTCCCTTAGTTTTTTATATGTTTTCTAATGTAAGGTATCCAAGGTCAAGTTAGTCAGCACACGTATCCTCTAAAAGCCGTTTTGTTATGCATCTGTTTATTTTCCTTTCTTTATTGTATCACTCCATTCCATAAATCAAACCTAAAGAGATCCTTAGGCATAGATGACTGGCCCTACGTACCACTCTTGAACCCGATTGTTTCAATTAAATCCTCTTACGACTCCATAGCCCAATGGACCGAAACCTCGTCATCATCCTTCTTGATCAAACCTACTCTTTACTTGCAACTTCTCAATTTTCAACCTTTTCATTTGACTTTTTCACCCCTAACACCATTATGTTCAACCATCCAAAAACAAAACAAAACCTCTGGCTCTTAGAACTAGCCTAATATCATTACCCTAAACTTCAAAGACAAATCCATCTTGACCATTTGAGACCTCCATTCGTATACTAGATCCTAGAATCCTAAAGTTATTGAACACAATTTTCTATACTGATCTCTGCCAATCTTGCTAATAAATTACAGATCCCTAACACCTTCCAATTGTGCGCGCATGGGGCACAGTCTTCGTAAGTTTGCAATTTGACTTACATATTTTTTTTGATTTTTTTCAATATATGTATGAAAAAATGGAAAACATGTTTTTGATTGGATTCATAATGATTTCTGCTAAATTTAAAAATGATCATGATACAGACATTAACTGGGCTTCGACTCATGTTTATCATACACAAGCGTCGCAGTAGGCGAAGCGGGATACAAGAGATCCGGCATAACTCTGTGTCGGGTATAAAGAACTTGAGGGATTAACCCGCTGGGCACGTATGGTCGAAGTGGAAGATCTACCCCGAAGCCATCCGAGATGAGGGTAGGAGTACCCCGAGACCGGGGTACTATTATTCGCCGGAAGAACGCGATCGGTTCTCATAGGTCACACCCCCGGGCAGGACCTCAGAGTAGATAGATATGACATACCGTATGACCGTATATTTTTCGAGACCAACATGATTTTAAAAGAATCCAAAATTTGTATAATCAAGATCCAAATTTTTGCATATTTTTTTTAATATCCATATATATATATACAACATGTTTGATGTGATGTGACAAATGTATAAAATTGTATGATGTTTTGATGATTAAATTTATCGCATGAACATTAATATGCTAATCAATTGCTTGATTAGCCAATGAGTCTACCATCCAATTGTCGCCCTCGAGGAATATGAATGAAAGTCAAAAATTGAAATGATCTTTGTAAAAAACGTACCCTCAAGAACAAATCAAGTAAAAATGGATCTCGAACCCGATAAGTATCGTTCAACCGCGACACCAATTACCGAGAGTCCAATAAAACTACCAACGAATCAACACCCAAAGATATTGCCTCCGGAGATAAACAACTACATTGTATTCTCGCTATGTTATTGGAAGCAAGGGGACCAATGTAGACCCCTCTTGATACTTACAAATTGACTTGATGGATAATGAAGACCAAGCTATGGAGCCAGTTTCCGGGTGTGTCTACTGCTACCATCTATGAAACTAAAATGACTCATAACATCCGACACAACCCTCGCCAAAGCAGATCAAAAACACTACCATCTCATCAAAGAGATCAAACCAGACATGTACAAAGAAAATACTATACAAAAGCAACATGCCAAGCCGCCTAGGCATAATACTTCTTCAAAATTAGAGCCCATTTCTGGCTCCGGACCCGTTATTCTCTTCGAAATCAACCAAGGGAGTATGCCTTTATTAAGGAATTTTTTTAACGATGAAGGGGCCATACCACATAGACTTAAACTTTCCCCGCCCCCGTGGGGCATTTTTTCTTGGGCATAGACCAAAACAAGGTCACCTTCCGAAAAACCCCCGGGCTTGACCGCCTTATCGTACCGAACTTTAACCTCGCTTATGCACTTCATTCATCGCAAGTGATCCCCCACGCCGCTCATCGATATGTTCCGCATGAAGGAGACGTTCTTCAAGACCAGAAGTGTCGTAGTTAGTTCTAACAACAATCCTAAGAGAAGGAATCTCACACTAAGGGAAATACGATTCCAACCAGACACCATTCAACTGAGGTAAATCCAAATGTGATTTTTCACCGAGCCTCTGGAGCTCAAAGTCCAGATATAGCATAATATGCCGCTTGGATCGAGTTTATCAATTTTCCTTTGAAGAATTGTCTTCAAGGATTTATTCATGGCTTCCACTTCTGCCCATCGCTTTTCTGAGGATACTACGCAGATGAATACCTCGCCTAGAAACCAAATTTTAGAGCCAACTCCCAGCTCAATATCATGCTATTTTGAAATAACGCCATGACTTCCATGACAATCTCTCGTAGGAATACCAAATAGAAGTCAACTGTTGAAAAGAAAAAAGAGCTTCAGCCTCACCATCATTCCCAAAAGTAGGCATAGCCTCTACCCATCAGTAAAGTAGTCTACCATATAATAATGTACTTGTGACCTTTAGCCGAAGGCTGTTACAAGTAAGATAATCAATACCCCACTTTGTAAAGGGACAATGTTAATGACCGGAAAAAGAAAAGCCGGATGAGCGCGCATTTTTCGAGTATAAACTTGACAAGGATGACATCTTTTTTGACCAATTCCATATAATCCTTGAAAATCGAAGGCCAAAAGTACCCAAAACATCAAAAGATCTTTACATAGTGTTCGACAGAAATGACCACCACAAGCTCCACTATGGGAATCATTCAAACACGCCTTAGCTTCTTCGAGAGCAGCAAAAAAGATTCGAAGATTGAATCAACTCTCTATTTTATAAAAAGCATCAACAATGACTTCAAGAATTTAGCTAAGTGACGTACCACGCGCTCATCTTTCAAAAAATTAGAGGGAAACTTCATAGCCTCAAGATACACAATGATATCGCATACCAAGGATCCCTACAGGGGAGACAAGAACAATGTTCATCCAAGATTCATCATTAATTATTTTCCACAGTATAACCTTAGATAAATTAAAACTAAATGATTTCTGGACTTGAATACAGAAACTCAAGATCAACTCGCAAATCACAATCCATATATTGTATTTTTCCCAGAATCACGCACGAGACAAACTAAAATGGATTAGTTGTCGCCAAAACATAAGTTTTTCATGGAATAAATGTAATGCTGGTCACCGCATGTTGATAACAACACACAGTTTAACTTTTCGATCGAGTGTATCAGAAACTGAATCACCAATCCTCAACTAAGAGAGTATTATAACATGTTCAATATATCATCTTCCAACTGTGAACCACACAACAACAGTAGATTCTACCAAGAAGATATAAAGTAAATCCCCATAACTGGGGGTACCCAGAGGAGTGAGTTTGCTGCTTTTCAGCATCAATGAGCTGAGTGAAGTCATCCCAAAGAAATGAACCTTCTTCAACAACCTCATAAATCCTTTGGTAAATCTTCAAAGAGAATTGCTATGGAATTCAAGAAACTTAGACTTTCCTGTAGACTTTGAAGACTAACAGAGGACTGGGGAGGCAACCAAGTATTACCAACTCGTAAGGGATCTACCCTTAATCCCTCCTGTAAATGAATCCCAATAACCCACCTGGGACAGAACTACAAATGAACCTGCTCGATTCAACCTAATCTTATAGAAACCATCATGAAATATTTAATGCAGGTGAGCAGGATGATCCATCCTCTTTTATAATTTGTTGTGCCTAAATCATCCAAATATGTCTGATAATATTTTTGATGTCGGGAAGGTATATGATATGTCTGCTGGAACGTAGCCCCAAGATTTTTAAGACCAAAGGCAATTTTCTCAGAGGCAAAAGTACCAGTATAAATAAAAAGCAGCCTTATGCCGATCTTCGCACTGGAGAAAGAATCCCGATTATATCCATAGAAACCGTCCATGAAGGATAAAATCTCAGTCACCGCATTTCCGTCAATGATCTCTGACTTACAAATGGTGTGGGGTAATTATCTTTCACATGCTTTATTAAGGTCTCTCGAAATCAATGCAAACTAACTGTTCCTTGTTTTTTATCTACGGGAATGTGGTTTGAAACCTATTCAAACAAAGGAACAGAAAATGAATCTCGCTACAGCAGCCTTTTCTTCCACCTCACTTTTTATAGCCGCCGCCTTCCCAGATTAGAATTCGTACGAATTTTTTGCCACACAAAGCTTAGTTGTAAGTCTTGACCCATGCCGGACAATGGATGGATCTATACCAGGCATTTCCTCATAAGACCAAGTGAACATAATCTTGGTACTTTAAAGAGTCAGTAAACTAACTTCAAACATTCAGCCCGAAGGAAGACATTCTCACAACATCGGACCCCCCAAATGTTCAATGATAGTAGGAGGCAAATCACAATGCATGTTCTCTTCAAAGATACATCCGTGTTGGTGCTAAAAGGTTCAGGATCAAACAATGACCAGAGACGCAGGACTTGGAAAACTCATTTCAACTTTTTAAGCCAAATCAGGTAAAAGTAAGACTCATGATGCAAATCATCCTACTCGTCTATCTATACCGCCTATAGTCCAAGATGGCCTCTTCGCATGGAAGAGTGGTATCAAGGCAACTTCCGGGTGTAAGAAGAACTAAGTGTCCAAGCCGTGTTTCTGCCACATCTCCATCCAACTCTCTTCCTGCGTGAAAGAGCCGGACCAGATTCCCACAGCCAACAATAGACCGATAAGCAATCTCGCCCGCAGACATTGGAAATTCCATTCCACCCACTTCGACCTTCCGCTAATGTGGCCTAGGAAGGTAAGGTCCAAGGGTCCGAAAAATAATGAGTTCTCGAAGAACTCTCTTCAAGAGGAGCCCGAGGACAACGATTATATGAACCCAGGAGGCATTTATCTAAAGCACCACCGTATGAAGAATACATCAAACCCCCAAATTCTCAATGTGCACCTTAGTATTATCCAACTTTGGAACAACGGAGTCAAGAGACGCATTCTGCCCACAGATATGTTCTGTTTGTTCCTGATCATATTGTCCCTCCGCAGGGAAACAAATAATCCGAAATAATGAGGATGTAATGGAATCCATCTCATAAATCTAGTTTCTCCCCCCAATGTATCGTTAAGTCCAAAGCTAACTGTCTACCTCAACCTCTATATTCACATTTTTTCCCCAACACAGAGCATAGCATAAATGGGACAATACCATGTATCCAGAATGACCATCAAACGTGTTTTAAGAGTGGTAGATGGAATGCCTTTCGTATATCCACCTTCTTTCCAACATGTGAGAGACATCACACATGTGGAAGCACCCTCATCAACAACTATCCGAAAGATGTTGCACTTCCGTACGATGATTTAATATGAAAGCCATGTATGATGGGGGGGAGTCTCTTCTTAAAATTAACATATCGAAGGTAATCATAAGTAGCTTTGGATCTGCCACTGCACAGGGCAGGCAAAGCACCGCCTGTTTTACAAGACCGGAGGACCTCTCGGGACTTGAAATGGCATGAAGGACCTCGCGCCGCATCTTCCACACAGAGAAGTCTGCAGCCTCAGTACTCGGATTAATCGTCGAACGCTTAGTAGATGCTTTGGGCATCCGAGGTATAGGCTCACGTAGGCCTTGTAATGTAGTTTTCTGCCTAGCAGTGGCCCGGGAGCACCCTTATCTTTCGAAAGAATTTTCGCCATAATCACGGGATCTCGTAGAGACATCCACGTGAACACTCATCATGGTATGCTTGATGAATTTCCCTTCCCCCGGGTGTTTCTAAAATCACCCTAGAGGTTCGTTGCCACAACCTACGCAGGCAAACGCTACGGGTTATTAATTACAACAAACAGTACAGATGTTCATGAAAAACTAAATAGAGCAGATCGAGAACTTACCCGTAGGTCTCAATAGCGAGACCCCGCGGCCCCAACCCCCAAGCAACCGTCCTTCCTTCTTAACCCCGAAAGAAAAGAAGAAACAAGCACAAAGAACCGGTTGTACAACACATTCACCTTAAATGTTAGTGAAACCATATGAAACATTAGATAACCACCAGTGAAGGCTAAATAACAATATTCTCATATATGCGGACACTAACAAAGTATTTTAACAAGATCAGTTTTTCCGTATTATAAATAGCATGTACAAAAATAACGAGGGAGAGATCGCCCGAATCCTTCCACGATCTTCGAGCAAACCGTCGTCCGATCCGTCCCGCCCTTGCCCTCACAAGATTCTTTCCAAAATCGGTGCATACGAGATGACATATAGGAAGATATACCTCTAGGAAACAAGGGTTTCTAGTGAACCGGGGAGGCGTGTGAGGCACGAATCGTACTGATAGGAATACTAATAGAGGCTAACATCAATAATTTATCTCTCTCCCTTAGCCCACAAGCACATGGAGGGAAGCCATACCCCCAGTAGTTTCAACAACATTGAAAACAGCCATATTATGTAGAAGTCAAGAAACAGCCTGCCAGTAATCATCAACCAAACCAAAGGAGGGAATTTTTATATATTTTTAAATGATTTTAATGGCATACGCGGGAAAAGTGCATGTGGACTCGCGCATACACGCTTTTAAAAGTTCCAGCATAACTGCTATGGGGATTTTTACACTTTTTTTTCAATTGGGTCTGTCCGTATATGGTGCCTGTGTTTACAAAAGTAAATCATGAATCATATGAAGGTGATAAAATGATACATAAATACATGCCCCCTTAATACAGGAGGTCGTAAGGGGTACATGATGCACAATGTAATATGCACATAGAAAGAACTTCTATGACACAAGAGAGGACTGCTCGTAATCTGCCACTGGCAAACCAATGAAAGAAAACAAAGAGAGTCAACTCATGCCGAGGGCACATCGACAAGCTACCAAAAATACATCATATAAAAAGACTTAATAGATCCAACATGTATGAAGGCATAGTTGAACCGAAAGTACACAATGAATCATTCGTAGCATGGTCTTTAAATGTAAGTTCAATCAATGTGCAAGTACCACAGAAAGCTGATCAAGGATGGTGCAAACTGATAAACATCACATAAGGAACCAACTTCCAAGTACTCAATCATAAGAGGTGGAACAAACTAAGACAATCACTAACCTCAGAGCCAATACAGAAAGATGTGTGCTGTACCAACTGAACAGAGTGAAGGGTGGACTCGCATCACCTGCAAACCGAATGGACCGTCAAAAGTGAACCGAGAAAATGTCACATGCAAACCCTTATGTTCACCAGATCACTATGGCACAATTCTACACAATGGGAATAAATGAGTCAAGTCGACCATGTGAGAAATCATGACTACCCTACCAATGATGCATACCGTTAACCAATGCGAGACAACACCAATAATGAAAATGAGCGCTGTTCCCCAAGATAACTCTGGAAATAAGCAACAACTAATGAGTTGAAGCTCAACATTTGAAAGACCCAGCCAATCAGATAATGATGAATCTCATCGTCGATAGCAAGAGTCCGCTTTACCGATGATCGCAAACCTTATGGCATTTATTAAAATACTTTAATTTTATTCCCGTAGCAATGAGTCAAGCTCATGTAGCATCCGTTGGAAGGAAGGTGATTATACCTTACGTATTGTACCCAAATGCCAGTGTAACTGCAGCGATATCGTGGAAGGAATCGGACAAGTAGAGTGATGGAAAACCAAACTGCTAATGCTCGACATGTGATGATGAAGTTGGCGCACGAAGAAACCCCCGAACCAACCAATAACAAAGTCAGCATGGAGCCAGAAATCCACCCCATAGGGTCAATGGAAATCAAGGTATCGTACGAATACCAAGTGTGATAATGTGTGCCGACGTCGAACACAAAGGGGAAACCATCACCAAAGACCCATAATGATGATCAAATTTCGAGCACAAGGTCACCTATCAATGATGGAAATCAGTATTGCAGGTTTCAGGCTTACCTCGGGAGCAATGTGGCCGAGCGACAGACAACCTCAGCCAAGAAGAAGTCGACAAATCTTCAACCAAAGACGAAGAAGGGTGACCAAAACATCTGATGTGAGAGAACAAGATACCGACAAAACCGGGAAGGCCGATCGAATAATGAGTCAAGAGACACCGCAATGGCCGACTGTTAGACTTCGAACAAAAGCATGACTCTGTGATGACCCACAAGGTGAAAAGGACATCGTATAAGTCCGTTACAAGAGGTGACTGAACTCTTCAGTAGATTGGAAGAGATGAACCAACCGGGAGGAATGACGAGTGAAACATGGTAAAAGTCAACTCTAGGCTAAAACTGAAACCATCCCAAACAAGGAAATATACATAAGTATATGTGCATTGTTCAAGGGCTACAAATCGTACTCGCATCGCCATCAAAAGTAACCAAGATACATCCCGTTCCCGCTCTTTTTTGTTATATTTGATTTTTGTCTTTTTCACATAATAAGCCTAAAAGAAGAAAAATAATGCTATGTGCCATGGATAGAACGAGACTGCAATCGTAGTGCACGTCTCGATTGGAAAATCCAAAGCTAATGCAAAATAAAATCGAAAAAAGTTTATACTCAAAGGAATGTTCATCCATGGTAAAAGGGTGTCAAGTCACAATAGCTAAGTACAAAATGGTTTAACTTGCAGGCCAGTCACAAGGTCAAAAGCTAGTCAACATCGAGTCCAAAATGAAGTCATGAAAATGGATAAACAAGTAGCCAATATGCAATGCAAAGAATACAATTTAACGACACCAGGAGCCTCTAGGGTAATAGCGAAAATGATAAAGGAGGAAGAAGAAGAATGAAGCTTCAACACATAAGTCATGGCGGGACTAAAGAGGACCCCGAGCCTACATAAAACGCAGCATGGGCAACAAGTGATAGCGAGGAACTAATCAGGGAAGCCCATGTGGAAGGAAGGCTCTACCACCAAGTCATGATTAAATAATTCCGCTATGAAATGGGTGTAATAGTCATGACTCGACATGGGACCGACCTTGGCAAGTGGGATCGCATGGAGGCTAGTATGCAAGATGCAAGCAGAAAGTGATTTCCTAACCTATATGCCGTTGAAGACCATATACCGCCGTACCTAGGCTCAAGAATTGCTGTGGATCAAAAACGGAAAAATTCCACCACAAATGTACCGAAAACATACTAAATTGGGCACTTCCAAGCATCCTAAGCAGGTAACTTAAGATAGACGAAAATGAGCATAACACCTCTTTTTGCGAAAATTTTCAACTTTTAGGCATAAATAAACAAATTACCTCATATTTTGGTTCATTATTACATTGTTGATTTGGAAAAAAGTGCTCCGGGAGCAAAAAACTTCTTTTCGTCAAATCAAAGAACAACCGACCGTCGAATCGCACCGAATTTGTCGCAGGCTCCTCAATCATCCTCGCAAATCATTTGTCCGTTTAGAAATTAAATTTAGTGATTTCCACCATTAAAACCTCATAAAAAAATCCCACTGCGCATACGGCCGTTAGTAATAGGAAAGTCACGTATACACGCGACCGTGCATAGAAAAATTCGCGTATGTGCAGTCCGAATCAAAAAATGCGTGGCTAATGAAGGATTTGTTGAATTTTTGACAGATGACAATCTCATGGAGAGAGCATGAACACGTTGCAATTGATCAAGAGGTCATGCAAGGATCAGCATCGCAAAATATTCTCTCAAAATTGCGATTGTCTAAATTTTTCAAATGCCAAATATGAAAAGCAATGTCCTATTGCTAGAAATGCTCGTCAATTATTGGGAACCGTACTCAAGATTGCTTCATTATAGATCGTATGCCGCACGCATTGAAGTGGAAGACATATTTTATCACCGGACTCTCCCGGAGTGAGAACGGTGAGACTTGCACGGAAGCCCCCCGGGAGGGCTAACCGTGGAAGATTATGTCCACGTATTATGAGGGTTCCAAGAAAGTTGGAACTCGTATTGCAATTAAAGATTTGAGGGATTTGCACACAGCAATCCTCCTTTTCACCATTGGCAAGAGTGGCGGTGATTCCGCTCCCTTACATCGTGCGTCCAGGACGCAAATGAGCATGCTAGTTGAATGCTTTTGACTCATGTGTATGATTGGGTGCACAAATGACATCGAACATGAAGCAGCGCTGACCCCAACCACAAGTAAAGACAAAACACTTTGGATACTAGACACTTGATGACATTCTTTGAGAAGATACCAGATTGAGATCTGCAGTCATCTCTACCACTACCACCGAGAGACTCCAAGAATTGCCCGTTGCGTACAAGATGAAGAGATTAGGGTATGAAGTTCTGACTACTTGGGATGGCGGAGTTCTTCCTTTGGTGGGGAGAACAAATCATCGTCAGACGACTATCCCTATGCTCTGGATGGACTTTCGTGGAGATCTAGATCTTGTTCTTCCACCAGGCATGATGGGGTACAAACTTGGTAGTTTGCAAAAAAATTTGACTTATATAATTTTTTTGGATTTTTAAAATATGTATGAAAATGAAAAACAAACATGTTTTCGATCGGATTCATAATGACCGACAATGTAAACATGATCATGATACGCATATTGGACCAAGCAGACTCCGAAGGTTTCCCGCCACAAGCGTCACAAAAGGGCGGCGTATCCAAGGATTTAGACAGATCCTCCAGGCCGCGCAGGAACTTGGAGGGGTTAACCCGCCAAATACCTATGGTCGCTCGTGGAGGATCTCGCCGGGCCGGGCCCGGTAAACGGTGGTAGGAGGCCCCGAGACCTGCACATTATTCCGTCGAAAGTTACCACCGCTGGGCCACGTTCTATAGGAACACGACTTGTGGTAAGGTGGACCTTGTGAGTAGACAGATATTATGTATTAGATGACCGTATATTCTTTTTTGAGACCGAATATGATCAGTATGTCAAATTTCGTATGACCTTATGGATCCAAATTTTAAAAGTTTTTTTAACACTCAAGGATATATATACAGCGATATTTAATGTGATGTGATAAATGTATCAAAATGTATGATGTTTTTGATGATAAAATTTTAGAAGTTTGTGGCGTAATGATTAATATGCCAATCAAGTGCCCGATTAGCTAATGAGTCACCCAACCAATTGTCGCCTCGAGGAATATGAATGAAAGTTAAAAAATTGAAATGATCTTTGTAATGCACCCTCAAGAACAATCGTAACAAAAATGGATCTCTAACCCGATATATGGTTCCAACCGCGACACCACCAAACAGAGTCCAAGAATACTACCAATGAATCAGTCACCTCCAAAGATATTGCTTCCGAGAGTAGATAAACAACTCATGTATTCGCTATATTATTGCAGTAGGACCAATGCAGACTCCTCTTATGCTAACAAATGGTTCCAAGGATAATGAAGCACCCAAGCCGCGAAACTAAGTTCCGGTGTGTCTACTAGCACCATCGGCGAAACCAAAATGACCGCTAATATCCGACACAACCTCCGGCTAAAGCAACATCAAAAACATCACCAACTCATCAAAGATCGAAATCAAATCCGTATATGTATAAAGAAAAAACTATTATATACAAAGAAGACAAGTTGTGCCGAAGCCTACGCATAATACTTCTTCAAATAGGAGTCTATTTGGGGAGCCGCAACTCGTTTCCTTCGAAATCAACCAAGGTATACGCTCCTTTCTTAAGGACATTTTTAACGATGAAGGCCATACCACATAGACTTAAAATTCTCCACTTTTTGTGGCATATTTTTTTCTTGGGCATGTAATTAAAACAAGGTCACCTTCCGCAAAACCCCGGGGTTTCACCGCCTTATTGTACCGAACTTTAACCCTGGGCTTATGCGTCATTCATCGTGGCGCATCCTACACCGCCCATCAAGATGTTCCGTATGAAGGATCCGTTCTTCAAGACTAGAAGTGTCGTGAAGAAGTTCAACAGCCTAACTTAAGAGAGGGAATCTCGATTCAATGGGAATACGGACGAACCCGTGCACTAAATTCTCGAAACGCAGTAAAAGAGCGCTGGCGCTTTCACCGACGTCCCGTATGCCCAAAGTATAGGATATAGCATAATATGCCACTGATCTTAGTTTATCAATTGGCCCTTGAAGAATTGTCTTCAAGGATTTATTCACTAGCTTCTACTCTCGCCTATCAGTTTGAGGATAATACTGAGATGGAATGTACCGAAACCCAATTTGAGGGAGCCAAACTCACTCATCATACTATTCCGAAAAATGACTCGCCATGATCAAAGGATAATCTCTAGGAATACCAAAACGAGCGATAACCCGGTTGAAAAGAAAAAGAGCCGTTAGGGCCTCACCATCGTTCCCAAAAGTAGGCATAGCCTCGACCCACTTCGTAAAGTACTCTACTGCTATTAATAATGTACTTGTGACTTTAGTCAAGGCAAAGGCAAGTAGTATAATCAATTTCACTTTGTAAAGGACCGACAAGAATGACCGGAAAAGCAGAATGATGAGCGCAAGATTTTTCGAGTATAGACTTGACATGTATTTATACCACCCGATTCGACAATCCTTGAAAATCGAGGGCCAAAAGTACCCTAAAGACGCAAGATCTTTGGCCGTAGCAAGCTCGCATAAATGACCCCCACAAGCTCCACCGTGAGAATCATTCAACACGTTCCTCGCCTTCTTCGAGAGTGAGTGGCAAGTTTGCCCCCGAGATTGAACCTAACCCCTCGACGGTATAAAGCATCACCACACCCAACACCACAAGTGACGCAGCCTTACGACGCTCATCTTTCGAAAAGTAGAGGGAAACTTTCGCACCGAGATACACAATTATATCTAAGGAACAAGGATCCCGTGAAGAGATAAGAAATAAATGTTCATCCTGAAAAGGGATTCATCCTAGATCATCTCTTCTCCACAGAAACCTTGAGATCAATTTCAGGAAAAACTGAATGAGATTTCGGATTTGCAGACATAACCTGAGATCACCCTTGTAAAATCACAATCCATCTATTTTATTTCTCTCAATCACTCGCCTACCGAGGACAAATTGAATGGATTTAATGCCGCCAAAACATAAGTTTTTCGAAGAATAATGTAATGTCGTGAGTCGCCGCACAAAGATGAACCGCCGGCGAAAGCTAACTTTTCTATCGGGAGTGTACTCCTGAGTTCCGGTCCCAGCCTGCTTCCGACTAAGGTAGTAAATAACATGCTCGCAAGAGCATCATCCTCCCGGGAATCCGGTAACCATACCACAGATTCGTTGTCGCCGTATACAAGAGGAAATCCCCCGCTATAATCAGTGGACTCAATAAAGGAGCGCAGGTCAATTCTTTCTTCAAAGCATCGAATGAGCGTTGAGCGTAGTCATCCAAAAGAAAAGGAACTCCCTTCTTCAACAATCTCATAAACTTTCGTAGCTTCAAAGATAATTTACGAGTAAATCTCCGAAGAAATTAGACTTTCATTGTAGACTTTGAAGCCGAAGGATAGAGGATGGGGAGGCAACCTAAGCATTGCCTCATCCTTGAAGGGATCTACCCTAATCCCTTCCTGCACAATGAATCCCAATAACCTAATGATGTAACCGCGAAAATGCACTTGTTCTGGACCAATCGATCTTATAGAAACGACATCTTTCAAATATTTGCCTGAGGTGACTGTGATGATCCATCCTCTTTCGAGAATGACAAGCTAAATCATCTAAGTATGCCTCAATAATCTTTTTTTGATGTCGTTGAAGGCATATGACATGGCCCGCCGAAAGGTAGCCCCGCATTTTTAAGACCAAAAGGCATCTTCTTGTATGCAAAAGTACCCTCAGGACAACAAAGGCAAGCCTTGCGTCGATCTTCGGTGATCGATAGTAATTTGATTATATCCTCGAGAAACCGTCCATGAAGGAGAAATCTCATTACCGCACACCTCCGTCAATAATCCTACCTGCTAAAATGGTGGGGTAATTATCTTTAGGACATG
Source organism: Pinus albicaulis (assembly GCA_034641835.2). NCBI lineage: Eukaryota > Viridiplantae > Streptophyta > Pinopsida > Pinales > Pinaceae > Pinus > Pinus albicaulis. Next base: position 687,016,908 of record CM076579.1, read on the forward strand.
CTTTATTTAGGTCTCTCGAAATCAATGCACACTCGAATTTTTCCTTGCTTCTTATCTACTTGAACGGATTTGAAACCCATCTTACCAAAGGAACAAAATGAATCCTACCTTTGCCAGCCAACTTCAAATATAGCTACCGTTTTCCTAGATTGGACCTGGACGAAGTTTTTGTCCTGGACTCTGGGCTTAGCGTTTTCATACGTTCGATCTCATGTTGGACAATGATGGATCTATTCCAGCATTTCCTCATAAGACCAAGCGAATACATTCCTATACTCTTTAAAGAGCTCGATGTAAATTCTTGAATCTCTTCACCGAATATTCAAATTTAGCATATCTTCACACACAGACCCCGAAATTTTTAACGTATTAGTAGGAGAAATCGTCAGCCCATGTTCCTTCAAAGATAAACCCCAGAGCAGTTAAAGGGTTCAAGACCAGGTGAACAGACCCGTGGAGACTAGAGGACTTGGAAAACTTGTTTCAACTTCGCTCAAGTCGTAAAAATAAGACCGATGATGCAAATCATCCCACTCGTCTATCTATACCATTCATGGTTTCTAGATGGCCTCTTCTGCATGGAAGAGTGGTATCCAGCAACTCGGGCCGAAGAAGAACTAAGCGTCCAAGCCGAGCCACATCTCCATCCAACTTTCCGTGAAAGAGGAGCCGGAATGGATTCTCGTAGAGTCAACAATAATCGATAAGCAATCTCAACTGCAGAATCGCAAATGCCATTCCACCCACTCGACCTTCCGCTAATGTGGCGTAGGGGGAAGGCAAGGTCCAAGGGTTCTAAAAATAATGAGTTCTCAAGAACTCTCTTCGAAGAGGAGCTCGAGGATGAAATCGATTATAGATGGAACCGTAGAGAGAATATCAGTACCCATCATTAAAGGAATACATTCCAACTCCTAATTCTCAACAAAGCCTTAGTATTATCCAACTTAGGAACAAATGAGCCGCAGACGCATTCGGCTCAGAGGACAAATCTAGCTTGATCCATCACAACTCTCCTTCGTGGGGGAAACATACAATCCTAAATAATGAGGATGCAATGGCATCCATCTCATAAATCTAGTTTCTCTCAAATCGTGCTGCTGTAGTCCAAGCTTGCGTCAACTACCTCAACCTCTATATTGACAGCTTTTGCCCCCAACACAGATGGGCAAAGCTGGGACAATACCATGGGGTCTATGAGAATGACCATCGAATGCGCTCTAAGAGTGGTAGATAAGTCACTTTGGGAGATCCAGACTATTTCCAACATGTGAGAGACATCACGCATATGGAAGCACCCTTATCAACAACCGTTCGAAAGATATCGTACTTCCGTACGATGATTTAATATGAAAATCCATGTGATATTCTTCTAATATTATTCATATCAAAAGTAATCGTAAGAGAATTTTTTGGATCAATAGCCCCAATGGCAGAGCAGCATCATACGAGCGTACAAGACTGAGTAATTTCAGTGACATAGCATTAAGGACTCTGAGCGTATCTTCCACAATCGAGTAGTTCGGGGGCAGCCCTGGAAGATTCTGAGCTAATCGTTGATCGCTAGAAGATGCCTTGGGGATCCGAGGCACAGACTCAACGCAGGCTTCGTAATGTGAAGCACAAGAAGATCAAGAGTATCCTTAGCCAAGACTCTTCTCCACCATAATCATGATCTCGCCGATATCCGCGTGAGCACTCACTACAGAAATGTTCGATGGAGCCTTCGGGTGCTCCCGTAGGAAGCCTCAGATTTTGGTTCGCGCCAACAACTAATCAAGGTTCTTGGGGAAAAGGGTTTGTTAACATGGCTCCGGGAACTAGAAGAAATTCCCGTCAATAACAGCGTCGCGCATCCTAAATTTTAGGGCAAAGGTGTGTGAGATGGTCTCCAAGACACAACTTGCATGGAAAATTCACTTTCTTCTTCTCCTTTGGACCCTCACCAACATTCTCGTTGGTTTTATTCACATTACCCTTCCCGCCGCCTTCTTCATTTCGTCCCTTCTTCTTCCATCTACTGTTGGATTTCCTTTGGGATCGAAGTCGGACAACATTTATGGACAAAGACCGGGAAGGCGATGACCAAAGAGGCACACCCACCCGGTGGCGATGACAAAAGACACCGCCGCAATTGAGTGTTAAAAATGGCCGCACCACTATCGACGATCCAATCCCATCCGTCACCATGAGGACCGGGCTTAGCCCTGATAAACGACTGGAGCGAGGAGCATTGCGTATATTTATGGAGGACCCCGTACCGAGAATAGACTGGCCTGTACTGGCCGGGCCCTAAAAATGGCTCCTCGCTCTCGAAAAATACCCCCAAAAAGGGATACATATTTTGAAATATCCGATCGTAGGGATTTTGAGAACCATTCCAAAAGGAATTCACTCGGAATATGAGCTTTTATAAGCTCTCTTCTTCTCCCCTCCATTCCCCGAACGTGATCAAATGTGGGTTCCATCGTCCCCGCTTTAAAATTAGCTAGGAGTTCGGGCCCCGCATCGTACGTACAATCGGAAATTGTTTAGAAATGTAATGCACGCTTCTCCAAATGGCGAAACCCGCCTCAGCTAGCTCAATATACCATTCGGGCAACAAGCTCAGCTAGGGCAGGGGCGTTGAAATAATCTCAACCTAATCGAATCATCGATCGGGGAGTTCAAGGAACACCATAAATGGAAGGTAGTGATGTGGTCACCGATCTTCTCAGACTTCGCTTCAAACTTGGAATGTCCACAGTTGGTGGAACGCAGGCCACCCCGACCACAACGAATCGATCATTAGTCAATCTCGGCGTATCCGGCAAGTTTGACCAAGCGTGTGGCGTGCAAGAGAGGTGGAGTCAAGATCTCCATCCCATGGGATGGATTCCCCAACATTCTAAAAAAAGAATACCCTAGATTTGATGAGGCACCAGGTTGCTTAAATAATTCATAGAAGAAGTAAAATAACCTCTCCCCACGCCAAGTTACCAAAGCCCGTACCTCGCCTTCCCCGCCGAAGTATTAAATGAAGAGGAAAGCCCCCACAGGGGTTCCGGGTGCATTGGGGACAGTAGGAGAAAAGGTATGATAAGCACTCGATGAAGGGAAAGAAGTATTCCCTCGATGACCGCGTAAACCGATTCCCCGCCCTCGCCGTAGTGAATACAGGTTCCAACCCGTAAAGCAGTCGAACTTTGCCCTCTGGCATCAAGGTTGAAACTCAAATCAGAAGTGAACTATGACCCAAAGAAGGATTAGAACTAGGAATATGTCTGGGGCTCGAAGGGGAACCTCGAAAAGAAGGATCCACTGTACCATGGAAGACATGGGTGTAGATCCAGTACCGCAAAGAAATTTTAAAAAGGAAAGAGGGATTCCTACTAGTGGGCATCCTCAATTTAAGGGACCAGAATGAGAAGCATGTGCTTGGGTGAAACTGTGAGCCAAACACAAAGAAAGACTAGAAGCAATCGATGAAGCAATAGTGCCCCTCCTTCAACAAGGGTGAGTCCTAATGCTCTGCGCACTCATGCTGCCAGGCCGCGTTCCCGCCGTGGCCATTGAAAGGCAAGAATGATACTAAGATCTCCCCCGGTCTCTCCGACTCGTGTCCGATGTGGCTGAATAACGAATGATAATCGGGGATAAGAGGGATGGACTGGACAGAGGTTCGTGCACGCTTTCAATTTGAAAATCTTCTCCGAGGAAATAAAACTCGCGAGGTGATGCGAACACCCTCTCTAACCGACACCGTAATCAGCGGCAGAAACCTTCAAACCCTTGTGAGGACTCCCTCCACCGCGTCGGTGCTGCTGGTGGTGGTAACCACCCATGAATACTCCTACGCTTCTCGAAGAAGGCTCTCGACTCTCAGAGACAACCCCCGATTCTCCTCGATCGATGCAGGCGCTCGATCGCCCACTTTAGCAAATTTTAATAGACTCAAAAAATATAAAAGCGCGCTAGAGCAAAGAGCACTACCAAAAGGAAAATCCCCGAGATACAAATACAAACACCCTCAAGTATTTTCGCTCCGGTGATGAGGACCGACACCAAAATACAAGAAAGAGAAAAATATAGGACCTCCCGGCGTCGATAATTACGCTCAAAGCCCATTGGGCCGAAGGTATCGTGGGGCCGCTTACGCCGACTCCTCTCTAACAACAAACCCTTGCTTACCAAGCACCCAAGATTCGCAAGGGCACCCCCCCAAAAGTACCGCCGGGAAGGTGATGCGACGTCTACCTCAAAATACGTACCCCCCCGTCACTCGTGTGGAACCTAGAGTGACAACTATGGGCACCAATCCGTGTCGAAGTCGGCGACGTGTCTTGAGGTCGCATTCAGCGACCGAGAGGGGGGTATCCCTCTCACCTTCACTTCCCCTCGCTCGACTCTCCGGAGGAGAGCTTTCCCGTCCACCCAATCTGAGCTGGATTTCGCTCAATTAATCAACTTCCTATGTTTTGTTTGAGCGCCTTGGAGAGTTAACTCTCCACTCACCTAATATTCCACATAAGTCTTGCCAAATCTAGCTAGTTGGTGACACTTAGAAAACTTGCTAGTTGATTTTAAATTATATCGCTTATTTTAATGGGTCGTTATGTTAAGTCAAAAGGATATGAAGATGAAACTTGTGTTTCTACACTGCTATAAAGAAATTATTAATAAACCAAACTACATGCAAATGCGTGCTTATTGTCTTCTTTCGATGAAAAGCAATCTCTATACAGGTTCTACGAGATTAAAATTTGTATTTTTCTTTTTCGTATAACACACTCACACTCACAAAAACTATGAAAATACTAAATGCTTAAGTGCACCGATGCAAATCACTACAAGCATGCAAATCCTAAGATGCAAAATCTCCTAAAGCAAAAGAGGAAATTTCCCAAAAGATCCTTCATGCGAACTCTTTTTGGTTGTCCGTAAAGCTAGTTCCCCAAATCAAGAACTCTTAATATGAAGACACCAAAACACTTAAAAACAAGAGGAAGAAATCAATGACAATTCCTTTCCAAAATTGAGTCAAAATCCAAAGGCAATAAACCCCAACAAAGCCGCAAAAGATACGAAGAAACAAAAACAAAAATGCAAAAGCAAACAACAAGGCAAATGTTTTTTTTGAGCTTTTTTGAAATGCAAAAACAAAAGCAAAGAAAAATATTTTTTGGGCTTTTGAGTTTTATAAAGGAAGAGCTTGAAAAGACCAAGCTAAAAACTATCAAATCCCAAGCTAAACAACATTGAATTTCAAGCACAAACTTCAACAATGCTCCAAATCTTATAGAGCTAACTAGTAGCAAGATCAATATGAGCAAAAGAAGACAAAAAAAACTACCACTCAGCCCTAGAAGAATAGTACAACCTTGCCGCAAACAAAAACTTCAAAGAACCAAGAAAGACTTCAAAAGTTGCAACAAGACTCCAGCTAATTGAACCTAAGAAAACCAATCAAGAATGAGCAAAAATCGTAGTGCAAAGCGAACCACAAAGATAGGAAAGAGTAAACGAGCAGAGCTCTCTGCTCGATGAAGGTGAATGTACCAAGAATCCCCGTAAAGAGATTCGTACTCGAACCAAGTGCCAAAGACCAACAAACAACACTTGCCAAAAAGACTAGTTTTCAATCAAACGAAAGAGAGAAAAGACCAAAGACCACTCTTCACAATCCAGAGGTACAAAGACACTACAGAAAGGTCTCTACAGAGCGTAAAAGGACCTAAAATTCAAGAAATCCAAAATATCAAAATCAGCTAGGCATACGCAACTTCACAGCTTAGCAACAAGCGTGCATACGCGACCGCAAGGAAACACGCGTATACGCGACTCCCTTAGACAAACTTATGTATACGCGATCGTGCAGTAAAAGCGCGTATATAAAGGTAAATAATGAAAAAACAAAAAAGGACTGGGCCCGGATAAGAAACCAGGACTTCGCTCCGACCGAGAAAGAGTAAATCGGACTCGCAAATAGAAGTTAAAACTATTGGAAACCTACCAAATGTACCGAAACCACCCAACAGGGGAATCACAAGAATGCAATCCCCGCCGAGCCGCCGCCCGTTTCTGGGAAAATCACCCCTAGAGGTTCGTTAAGTTACAACCCTTCCGCGCAGCAAAGGTTACTTAAGAAGGACTCACACAACCATACACATTACAAAAACTAAATAGAGAAGATCGAGGAACTTACCCGTAGGTCCTACTTGCCAGCGCATCCGCTGTCCAAACCCCGAAACAACCGTCCTTCCTTCTTAACCCGAAAGACAAGAAGAAACAAGCACTCTAAGAACCTGCTTGCACAACATATATCTACTCTAAATTTTAGTGAAATCCATATGAAGTATTAGATAAACCATCATAAATGCTTAAATAACAATATTCTCATATATGAAAGTGGACACTGTATACAGGCTTTAACAAGACGGTTTCCTTTTCCGTATTATAAATAAGATGTACAAAAATAACGAATGGAGAGATCGCATGAATCCTTCCACGATTCGAGCAGATCGTCGTCCGATCCGTCCCGCCCTTGCCTCGCTAAGATTCTTTTCCAAACTCTGGCATACGAGATGACATATAAAGAAGAGACACGCAGAAACAAGGGTTTCCGTAATGAATCGGGAAAGTGCAGAGGCACGGGGAATCGTACTTGGATAGGAATACCAATGTAGTATAATATCAATACTTTCCTTAGGCCATACACATGAGGGGATTTTTATACCCTCAAAGTAGTTTCAACAGCTTTTAAACAAAGGTCACGTGATGGGGTGGCTGAACTACTGCAGTAAATCACTTCAACCTAAATTTCAAAATAGGGAATTTGTATATATTTTTTAATGATTTTAATGGCATACGTGGAAAAGTGCATGTGGACTCGCGTATACATGCGAAAAAAAAGTCCGGGCATAACCGTCAGATGATTATTACACCGTTTTTTAGTGAATTTGTCCAAGTCTCCGTAGGAATGGGTGCCCAAAGCCATAAAAGCAATCATGAATCATATGAAGGTGAGAAATGATGCTATAACACCGGGTGCCCCCGCAGGAAGCCCCGTGATTTTGATTTGTGCCAACAACCACTGCCCTTGGGAAAAGGGGGTTTGTCAACACAAACTCGGGAACTAGAAGAACCCCCGCCGAGCTAACAAGCACCGTGTATCCGTTCAGGGGGTGTGTGTGTAAGATGGTCTCCAAGACATAACTTGCATGGAAACTTCACTTTCTTTTTTTATCCTTTGGACCCTCACCAACATGCTCGTTGGTTTTATTTGCATTACCCTCTCTTTCTTGCCCTTTTTCTTATTATTCGTTCTCTTCTTCCTTCGTATCACACTTTGGGATCTAAGCTGGGATGAAGATTTATCGACAAAGATTGGGAAGGCGATGACTCAACAGGCACAATTTCGACTGTATGACAGATTAGACATAACTCAATTGAGTAAGCAGCTAATGGTAACTAATTAATAATCATCCAATAAGTCCATCACCATGAGGACCTGTGCTTAGGTTTTGGATAAACGAATTTGGAGCGAGGAGCACGGGAAAATATTTATGGAGGGACCCCGTACCGAGAATATATCAATTCAAGTCAGTTGGGCCCTAAAAATGGCCTCGTCTCGTAAAATACCCCGTACAGGATACATCCTTACAAATGTCCGACCGGGCAGAGATTTCGCAAACCATTCCAAAAGGAATTCTCTTGGAATATGAGCTTTAATAAGCCTTTTTCCTTCTCCGCCATTCCCCGATTGGCGGTCGAAATGGGTTGCGTCATCCCGTTTAAAATTAGCTAGAGTTCGGCCCCGCATCATAAATCGACAGAAAACTGAAAATGGTTTAGAAATGTAACAACAAGCCCAAATGTAGCAAAAATGCCCCTCAGCTAGCTCAATATACCACTGCGTCGTTTCCAAGTTAGGGTGCGTTGGAACAATCTCAACCTAATCGAATCATCAATCAAAGAGTTAAGACCATAAATGGAACGTGGTGATGTGATCACCGCATCCTCTCCATTCTTGCCTTCAAACTTTGGAATGTCCGAAGGTAAATTGTCGGACCCATGTGCGCCACCCCGGGACCGTACCGGACGGATCATTCGTCACTACGTATCCGGCAAAGCTTTAACGCGTTTAAAAGGTAAACGAGGCGAGGCTCGAGGATTCCATCCCCGATGGGATGAATTCCTCACATTCCGAAAAGAATACCCCGGATTTGGATGTTCAGGTTGTGAGAAATAATCGTAGAAAAAGGAGAAGTTAACTTCCTCCCAACGCAGTTACCAAAGACCGTACCGTCCCCCCCCCCCCCCCCCCCCGAAGTATTAAATGAAGAGGAAAGCTCCCCGATAAAGGGTCTCGTGGCTAGAAAGAGGGGAAAATTTTTCGATAAGCACCTCGACGAAGGGAAAGAAGCATTCCTCGGGGTGATCGCCGTAAACCGATTCCCCGCTTCCCCACTGTAGTGAATACAGTAGTTCCAACTCGTAAAAGTGGTCAAATTCTCACCTCCCGTACCAAGGGTTGAAATTCGAGTCCGAGAAGTAAAATTTAAAGGACCCCAAAGAAGGATTCGAACCAGGAATATGCTCAGCTCCCAAAGGGGAACCCTTTTGAAAAGAAGTCGATCCACTAGCCATGGAATACATGGGTGTAGATGCAAATTGGAACAACGAAAAGGAAAAAGAAGGAATCCCACTAAGGCATTCCAAAACAAAAGGGGCGAATGAGAATAAGTGTCAGTAACCGCAGCCAAACATAGCAAGACAGAAGCAATCAAAGATATAGCAATAGTGCCCCTCCTTCAACCGAAGTAGGAGTCCGAATGCCCGCAAAGACTACACCGAAGCCGCGTTCCCAAATGTGGCCATCGAAAGGTATGAATAATATGGAGGATCTTCGGTGTCTCTCTCGACCAGTCCGATATGTATTCAACTGTTAGCCATCAAAAGATTTTTACATGTTAGTGATGACGATATCTCGAGTTTTCTAGAAACCGATTTCCTTATGTCAATATGTCATCCAAAACCCCCTCCCAAAACTTTTCGCCTTTCCCTACCTATTTAGTCCACCCCTAGCAGAACCACAACCTCCTTGTCAACTATCCTATCCAACCTCAGCCTTATTAGTCTGCCCATCAACTTTAAAAGGCAAATCCACATCTGTTTCAAAGGTCTCCCCTATGTTAGGAAGTGGCGTTTAGGACATTTTATCTTTGGCAATCATCAAAAAGCCAAAAAAGCCCTCAGCTGCAGCAGACCTACCATGACTAATCCCTTAATTTGCAAATGAAGCTGACAAACAGCCTTAAGTCGCGCCACTCATATTCCCTAGGTCTCAGCACTGCATGAAGCCCATTCTCAAGCTGACTAGTAGGTTTTTCACTATGTTCTGTGGTTCTACAAAGACAGGAAATATCTTTCATCTCATGGAGTAAATGCTTGAGTTTACAGTTAGAAGAACAGCTGCTTCTGAATGTATTATGAGCTTGAGATGAAGCTGCAAAACAAAGGGCTCTCAATCAGGACCTTACAGCTCTTTTCAGTATGAAAATCACAGGAAAAAGGATTGCCACTGTCTCAGCAAATGGTAAAATTGTCAAGGCTCAGGACCTCCTTCATTACAAGCAGAGGGTTAGGGCGCCTCCTTCATCCATAAGCAGAGGGCGCAGGTCAGAGTTGACTCAGAAGGTTGCAAAAGTCCAGGTTTGCCCTGTCTGAAACAATGAAACAATATCTTCAGGTTTCATGAATGTAATTGCTGACCATACCAGGATTGTAGTGAAAGTATGATAAGCTCAAAGGAAAAGAAGTTTAGCCTAATAAAAGAGATCATCTGAAACTTTCAAGTCAGGTAAATGGTTGAAACTTTAGAAGGCCATTTCATCAGTGAACATCCAAATCATAAGAGGCCTGTTTTGGTGCAACATCAAATAGAACAGATGTTAATCAATGCCATTACACAGGCAGGAGAAGGTTCTTGGTTCTTCAAGAAAACACTGACCTTTATGATCACAAAGAGTTCTGGTCAATATACCAGGTCATGAGATGAACAAGCCAAGTGACAAATATCTCAACAACCTTAGAACAGTGTCACTATGGCTAGGTTTCCTTCAAAAACACAGTGAGGTTTGCAAATGAAGATGCTAAGATTGGTGTTGTTCAGATGGTTTACTTACCACCACATTTGCCTGATAAAAAACCTCCTCCATACATGAGTAGAGGGCCAAAACTACTACAGGTGCTGAAAGTGATTGATACAAGAAAGAGCAGTAGAAGGATATCGAAGACCGAAACAAGGTCACTACACCAATGAATGACAGCTCTGATAATGTAAAGATACTGATACTCCTGTTTCAGAGAAAGGCTGTGTCTGACATAGTGGTAAAAGGGGTCTTCTGATACTTTACCTGATTAAGAGTTTCCTCCATACATAAGCAGAGAGCCAAAATCATTGCAGACTGTTGAAAAAATGGTAAGTCCAAAAGTGCAGAGAAAGGACTCAAAGAAGTTGAAATAAAGAAGGTATTACTGTCTATGATACTAATGTATTGATCTCCCTCTTCAAAGAAGCTACCTGTCAACAGCTCATCCAGCAGAAAGGAGAAAAGGTTGAACATACTTTATGCCTTGAGTGCCAAAGGAGCAGTGGACTTAAAAAGGGTTAAAGACATTTCATGAGCACCTATCCAGAAATCAAGGAAAATCCCTCTGAGCAAACAAACAAGGCTAAGGTGAAAAGATGCAACTAGAGAAGTAAACAATGACTAAGGTTGAGTCATAAAAGGCAAAATGACAGGTATGCAATGCTAGGAATAGATAAAAGAGACAATTTTGAGCATATGTGTGCCACTGATGCCTAAAAGAAGATTCTCTCCTTGTGGAGAGGGTCAAACAGTAAAATAATCTCATATATCAAAAGTTCAAAGGATGCGCCTTTCGAGAAGAGGTGTTTTACAACTTTTCCAACATTTTTAGTGCATTATGAAATAGCCATTCTTTACTAGCAAATCACCAAGTGAAAGAGGCAGTGAACATAAGTCCAGTCATGAAATGTTGCTACTGACAAAAGGGGTTTAATATGCTGAGCAGAATAGAATAAAGACTGTGTGCCAAAAAAACCTGTTTTCATATTTTACAAGTTTGGCTTTTCAAATAAGGAGGCAAACTGGTATATGATCCTATGATTAGGCAGAAAGGAATTTGTTTTTGATAAACTATCATTGTTTATATTCCCTAAAGAAGACACCAATGGTTTCCTGTAAAGTGGTAAAACAACTTTCAAATGCCTTTGACAGTTTTTTTTTAAAATGACCTTGCTTTTGTTTACCTTGTCACCTAAAAGCGCTCAAAGAGGGAAAAAGTCGAAATTTTTGAGATATCTCTCTCATGGGAACAGGTATGTAATTCCGTGAGGAGGCAAAACAGATCTGGAAGATTGTCATTTTTAAAAAGGCAACTCGATACAAACATTGTTTTGCATCATTTGAAAAGGGGCAGATATATGTATTCAAAGTGACCGTTTGATATTTTGAAAATGTCATGAAAATGAAATAGGGGAATATTAAATCATTTGTGAAATCAAAACAACGAATTGCTACAGCTCCCAAGCATCACAACGAGCTTTTTCAACAATTTGAGGTCTTCTGCACAGTTTTAGGGCGGCGCGACGAGCCTGGCAAGTGGCGCGACGAGCCTGGGCTCCAAAATACACAGGGTGTCAACACGGGCGCGACGAGCCTGTAGGCGGGCGCGACGAGCCTGTAGGTGCCCGCCCGACAGCACGACAACTCCACCCGGCGTTTTCTCCGGCGCGACGAGTTTTGCTCCAAGGGTTGCCGCGCCAGTTTTGAAGAATCCCGTTGCATTTTTAGATCCCTCCAAGGGGATTTCTTTTCAAAAACGCACAAGGTACTCTATCCCTACCTTAAAGAACTCGAAAAATCAAGTTTTCAAGCATGTAGACCTCGGTTTGAAGCTGTGCATAAGTTAAAGGGCAAAAGTTTGTTGATAAAGAAGCTGGAGGCAGGGTAGGGCAGAACGCTTGGTGTTTACATATGAGGTCAAAACAGGGGTACAGGAGGTGGACTTTTTAAACTCACGGAGCAAGGAATTTATTTCCTAAAACCACTGTCACACCTATTTTTACACCTAAGCTAAATCTGCCTTTTCATTACACTACGTGGTATCCTTCTAAAGTTTGTTAAGACAGAGTTTTCTGAGAAGTGAAATAAGGCCACATTCTAGAAGGCAGTTGTTGATGATCATGTTTACATCAAACGCAGGGTTGTTGTTGATTAGGCATGGTTGTTGTGACCAAAGTTGAAGTTTGAAACCAGGAATACACAGCACACTGAAAAACAGAATGGTTAGTGTTTGAGGTTAATACTGAAAACAGAGGTACAGGTATTTGGTGCACATTTTAAACTCATAAAACAGAGAGTGTGTTTCCTAAAACAACTGTTGCACTTACTTTTTTCACCTAAACTAGGTCTGCTTGCTCATTACACTATATTGTCATTCTGAAGACTGTTAGACAGAGTTTTCTAAAGGTGAAACAAGGTATTTTGTTGATGATTGGGCATTTGTAGATGATTGGGCATTTACTGGTGATCAAGTAAACGGCAAGGGCAGAGTTTTAAAAGCAGTGATTGACTTCTCAAAAGGTCACAAGTGAAAGGTTCTTCTCTTAACACAGTGGGCTATTTTTCACCTAACCACAGGGTCTCTTTCTTTTCCCACTGTGTGGTCTCCACAGAAGTCTGCTGACAGGGGCATATTTCAAGGTAAATAACTTAAAAGAGCAGGTTTATAATCTTGAAGTTTGTTTTCAAAGACAAAAATATAAGTGCAAGCAGGCCTCTAAGCAAAGGTCACGAAGGGGATTTGTTCAAGACTGTGCCCAAAGAATCTACAAAACAGTTCTTACCCATAGTGGTATTGTTGAGAAAGATTCAGAGCTAAAGTATAACCAAGTTTGAAAGATTGTGGTTAATAAGTGCAGAAGAGTTTATTCAAGGAAGCCTTGTTGAATCACAAGGTCCATAACTGTCAAAACAGTTTGGTGGCTTGTCTCAATCCAGGAAAACATTCTTCATATATTGAAGGCAGTGTGCCTCTTTCAAGCTTGTTTTTAATCAGAATGCCTCCAAGGCGAGATCACAAAGGCGGACAACATAAGAGATATGAGCCTACCTCCATAGAAGACATCAATGCTCATCCTTCAGTACTTTTCAATTTCCATGAGGTAGGTTGTCTTGATTTCTGTCAAAGGATAGAGGAAGTCAAGAGTTTCTCACCACTTACACATTTGTGTGCTTTAAGGTTCAAGGACAAACACTTGCAGCTTGCAGATCTTGATTTCAAAATTTCTCCAAGGTATATATCCAAAGCTACCAAGATCCCGTATCATGGTGAAAAATGGTTTAAACAAGCACATCTTGATTTGGAGGACTATAAGCCTTTCATCAAGCCGGAACATAGGGAGACCATCACTGCTACTTTCCCTTTCTCCTATCTTCTTGACAGTTATGCGCCACTGATGAAGGCCATAATGAGATACTTCACTTGTGAAGGGAGGTTTAGCCAAATCTTTGCTTATCATGTTCGCTTGTTGATGCATTTTACCAAGAGCAAGCAATTAAACCTTCCATACTTTTTGTCCAAGAGCATAGAGAAGATGGCAGCTGCTGTCCAAAAGAAAGCTCCACCTCGGCAAATCTCTTCTCTCTTTCATCATTCCTTGATCAAAATCATCTTCTTGCACCAGCTGGAGAAGAAAGGGGTTTCATGGGAGTCCTTCATTATCCATGCCGATTTCGCCACTGTTCCTCCTGCTCATGTGTCTCCGACTCAGCCTATCCATCGCCCAGTGCCTTTATCTAGTAGGCCTACCCCTAAAAAACTCAAGATGATTACTGGGAAGCCAAGTACACAAGGAGAAGGAGAGGGCAGTGAGCCACAGGGAGAAAAGGAGGTTGATGAGCAGCAGCCAGATTTTGAGGGACAGCAGCGGTTGGATATCATTGGACAGCAGCAGCTGGAGGTTGATGAACAGCATCAATTTCAGGAAGAAGAGCAGCAACTGGAGGTTGATGAACAGCATCAATTTCAGGAAGAAGGGCAGCAGACAGAGGTTGAGGTACAGCAGCAGGTACCGGAAAGGGAACAGCAGTGGACAGAGTTTGAAGAGCAGCAGTTTGAGCAAGCAATCGAAACACCTTTTGAGCCACAAGTTGGACAGGATGTTGGGGAAGGACAGCAAGCTGAAGCTGCCACCACAATGGTGACCAAAACTGTCCCTAAGAAGGGAAAATTGCCCAAGAGAACAACTCCTAGCTTACCAAGGAGAAAGAGCGCTAGATTGGCCTTCAAAGGCAAAAGTACAATTGGAGAAAGCGCCAAGCATGGAGGTGAATCAGCTGTCATCCCTATCCCAAGCGATGACAACGACAATGAGGCACGCATCCTTGAGAACCTCCTCATTCACAAAGAAGGGCAAATTGAGGTTTTACAAGAAGATCTCCAAAGGGCAAGGAATTTCAATCAATTCTTGGAGGTTGAGAACAAACAAATGAAATTTCATGCAGCCATTCATGAGGCAAGGGCCATCAAGTACAAAAAGGAGGCGGAAAGGGCGCAAGTGAGAATTGAAGAGCTTATTGGTGAATTTGATGATGAGGAAGAGGAGGACCAGCCTAGGCGAAAGAGGCCTAGAACCATCGGGCTTAGGAGAGCTTTGGAGAAGCAGAAGGCTGAAGAACAAGCTCAATTCGAAGCTTTTCCTCTCACTACCCTCTTTGAGCGGGAAATTGAGGAAAACAAGGAAGCTTGGCTTGAGAGGGCTAACCAGCATTTGGAGACCAAGCTTGAGAAGGCAAACAGGGATCTCGAGCCACAGAGAAAGAGAACACTTCACTTTCAGAAGCTAAACCAATTCGCCCGGCGCAAATTGAAGGTAGCACAAGAAAAATTGAAGAAATTGAAGGAGAGGCGCCTAGCACGGAAGGAAGCAAAACGCACATCAGCCCTCGATATTTTAGCTTCAGCTTCGTAACATGTCTCCATGGACCCTTGAGGGTCATCCATGCCAATTTTGGGCCTGTTTCGAAAACTTTTTGTTTTTTGGCATTTTTGGGGTTTTTGCCAAAAACTCATAAATGCGCCATTTCAGTTTGAAGAGTCGTCAAGGGAGGAGGGTGATACCAATGGATTCCATAATTTCATGAGCAGCTCTCCAACGATTTTCAGGGCATTTGAAAATCATTCGCCCCCTCAAATTGGCAAAAAACAGCCTCATTTTGCACATTCTGCCCGCCCTATCAGCAGCCTGCTATTTTCTGGGTTTTTGCACACAGGTACAGTTTTGAGGGACTTTCAGAGATCAGATTGAGATGATTCCACTTGCATTGAAAAGCAGACACAGAGAGCTTTCCAACGAGCCATCATGAGCCTCATTTCGACATCAGGAAGCTTTCCATTTGCATCCAGCAAGTCAGAGGACCTTTTTCAGGCATAAATATGAAGTATTTTTGCAATTTTTGAACTCCAAAAATCTGCTTTTCCCAAATGTGCGTTAGGCTATTTTTATCATGGGAAAATCATGTAAAGTCAATATAATTTCCTTTTTTAGCAATTTTTTAGATATTTTATTAGATATTTTGTGCCTTGGGCTTTGCAAAGCCACAAGGGCAAATTTAGATATTTTGACTTGGCCAATGGGATAGCTAGTTGCTCCATGAGGTTTTCCTCCTTCTAGCCTATTTATCCCATACTTCTCATTGTAAATCAGAGGCTGAACTGGAGAGAAGAATTAATGCATTGGTCATATGAGCTTTGAAGAATACACTTGAGTTATGATGTTTGGATTGCCTCTTGGATGCTTTTGAGGAATGTTGAAGGCTTGTTGATGGATTCCTTGACATGGTAGAATGGCATAGTGCTTCTTAATGTTGTTTTGTCTTCTAGTTTTCACTCATATTTCATTTTTCTTGCTGCTATAGATCAGTAAAGATTGATTTTGAGACATGCCCATGGAGGCACCTCAAAATCCCTGAATCTTCATATCTTGATGTTTTCTTCTCCCTTAGTTATGCTAAGGAATTCTTAGCTGCTCTTTAGTAACCTAAGGTGTTGTTGCTAAGTTTTATTCATCAGTTCCATGTATGTTGAGTAGGATGTATGGTTTGCCCTACCTACCTATCAGCTGCCCATAGTTCTTTCCATAAAACTTTCTCTTTGACTGATTTGTTGATCATTTTGTTGAACCAAGGAGGCCTAGTTTCGATCTAGCCCTTTGCCTAAAACTATGAAAACTTATTTGTCCAAGTGCCCAATGACTTAGAGACTATGTTTAGGCGTTCCGGCATAGTTCATGAGTTGTTAGTTTGTCTCATGTGTTTTCCCCAAAGTCTGATAGCTTTTTCCCGAAGTTAGAGGGTCTTATACCTCTATGTATGGCTGGAATGTTTGATTTCTATGTATTGATTAGCTTATAGTTATTCCTAGCATGATCAATGGCTTTCTATTACATGTTTATGTCCGCTATTAACTAGTTTGCACTTGAAATCCCTTGTCTTTCACCAACTTATTGTTCATTTAATCCATTTTGCCCGGAGATCCCTTCTATTGTGAATCAAATCGGCCCTACAGCAACTTTACATCATCGCCTCATTAGCTTCCTTGACCTGTTTGACCCCATAGCCCAATTTATCTACATCTTGTTATCCAGTTTATGTATTTGATCAGTTTCATCCCTCACAAACTTAAAAAACCAAAAAAACCAAAAACATACTTCATAACTAGCCTAATATCAGAACATCGCAAGTAAACACACCGACATCTTTTACACTTATAGAGAGAGCCCTCTCTGAGTCCAGGAAGGCTAGGTCCTTGGGCTCCAAAGCTTGGTTTGATGTTACATCGTCATTTGGCTAGCTAATCGACCAAATCACGGGACCCTAAACAACGAATGGATAGTCATGTGGTAAAGAGGAGATGGAAGAGACCACGAGGAAGCTGAGACAACTCTATACTCCGTACTTCTTCTTCCCCGCAGTAAATAATACCCGCAAGGTGAGCGAGCGCTCCTCCGAAACCAACACCAAAATCCACTACTTCTAAACCTTCTGCACCCTTGTGGAGGATCTCTCCAACGCGCCGCCGTATGCCACAGTGGTGATATTCACCTGCTATATTACTCCTACACCTTCTTGAAGAAGGCTCAACACTTTCGGGAGATAACCCCCGAACGCTCCTCGATCGACGAGGCGCTTGATCAGCCACTTTAACAAATTAATTAGACTCAAAAAAGTATAAAGCTAAGAAAGCTAGGAGCAAAGAGCACTCACTACAAAAAATCCCTGAGATACAATCAAGCAAATAGCCTTCAGGTATTTCCGCTCCGGGTGATTAGGACCGGACACCAAAATACAAGAAAGCGAAGTATAGGACCTCCCGAAAGTAGTCTGGGATAATTACGGCCCAGGCCTACTAGCGAAGGTAACAGAAATAGTTACGCCGACCTCCTGACGACAGCATTTTCCGGCACAAGTACCCAAGCTTCGCAAGGGCACCCCCCAGAAGTACTGCTGAAAGTGATACGACGTCTGCCTCAGGTACCACGGGTATTCCCCCCCGCAGTCACCTATGTGGAACCTAAGAGTGGCAACTATGGGCACCAATTCGTGTCAGAAGCCGGGCGGAACGGTCTTGAGGTCAGATTCAGCAAATCAGAGAGGGGGTATCTCTCCTCTCTGCCTTCACTTCCCCTCGCGCTTGACTCTCTGGAGGAGAGCTTTCCCGGTCCACCTAACGGTGTTGGATTTCTCTCAATTAATCAACTTCTATGTTTTGTTTGAGCAGCCTTGGAGAGTTAACTCTCCACTCACCTAATCCAAGGCCCTACAACCTAGCTAGTTGGTGTATGACACTTAAAAAACTTGCTAGTTGCTTTTAAATTATATCGCTTATTTTAATTGGCTGTTATGTTAAGTCAAAGGGATACGGAAATGAAACTTGTGGTGTTTTGACGCAGAAAAGAAATTAATAAAGACCAAACTACATGCAAATGCAGTAATTGTCTTTCGATGAAAAGAAACTTCTACACAGGTTCTACGAGACTAAAAAATTTATTTTTCTTTTCAGATAACAAACTTCACACTCACAAAAACTATGAAAATGACTAAATGCTTAAGTGCACCTGATGCAAATCACTAAGAGCATGCAAATTCTAAGATGCAAAATTTACTAAAGCAGAGAGAAATTTCCCAAAGATCCTTTAGTTTTATCTCTTTTTGGTTGTCCAGAAAGCTAGTTCCCAAAATCAGAAACTCTTAATATAAAGACACCAAAAACGCTTGAAACAAGAGGAAGAAACCAATGACAATTCCTTTCCAAAATCAAGTCAAAAACCAAAGGCAAGAAATCTCAACAAAGCTTCAAAAGATGTAACGAAACGAAAACAAAAATGCAAAACAAAAGCAAATGACAAAACAAAATGTTTTTTGAGCTTTTGAATTTTATAAAAAAGAAGAGCTTGAAGAGACCAAGAAAACTATCAAATCCCAAGCCAAACAACTCTGAATTTCAAGCAAAACTTCAAAAATGCTCCAAATCTTATAGGGCTACTTAGTAGCAATATTTATATGAGCAAAAGAAGACAAGAAACTCAGTAACTCAGCCTAGAAGAATAGTACAACCTTGCAGCAAACAAAAACTTCAAAGAACCAAGAAAGACTCTTCAAAAGTTGCAACAAGACCTAGTCAACTGAACTCAAGAAAACCAACCAAGAAATGGGAAAAAATCGAAGTGCAAAGCAAGACACAAAGGTAGGAAAGAGTAAATGAGCAGAGGCTCTCTGTTCTGATGAAGCAGAACAACCAAGAATCCCCAGGAAGAGATCTTGGTACTCGAACCAGAAATGCAAGCACAAGAAACAAGATTTGCCAGATAAGCTAGTTTTCAACCAAACAAGAGAGAGAAAATACCAAAGACCACTTTCTACACAATCCAGAGGATACAAAGACACTGCAGGAACATGTCTCCACAGGCAGATAGGACTAAAAAGCCTAAGAATCCAAAATTTCAAAATTCACCCAGGGATACGCTACTTGACAGTTTGGAAACAAGCGTGCATACGCGACTGTGCTAAAGGAAACCCGCGTATACGCGACTCCCTTTAACGAAAACTGCGTGTATACGCGTCTGTGTTCAGACAAACCTGCATATGAAAAGGTAAATAATAAAAAATAAAAAAGATCAAGCCTGGATAAGGAACCAGGTCTTTAGTCTGACTGAGAAAGAGTTAACTAGACTGGAAATAAAAGTTAAAACTATTGGAAACCTATCAAACAGCTGAAACCACCCAACAAGGAATCACAAAAATGTCGTCCCCAACGGAGTCGCCAGTTCTATTTCGGGGAAAATCACCCTAGAGGTTTGTTGGGTCAAAACCTCCACAAATCAGGGCATGCTATTCAGAAGGACTCACACACAACCATACTTAAATGCTAAAAACTAGATAACAATGATAACAGAACTCACCCGTAGTCCTACGTTCGATGTAGATCCCGCGGGGTCCAAACCCCCAGCAACCCTTCTTCCTCTCCAACCTGGAAAACAAGAAAGAACATGCACAGAAACCTAGTTGTACAACATATATTTCTCCTAAACGTTAGTGTAATCCATGTGAAATATGATATAAACGATAATAACTGCTTAATAATCAATCTTTTCACATATACAAATAGATACTAACACATAAGTTCATGAACAAGATGGTTCTTCATTATTGCGAACAGCATGTATAGAAATAAAGAGTGGAGAGATCACCTGAATCCTTCCACGATCTTCGAGCAGACCGTCGTCCGGATCCGTCCCGCCCTTGCCTCGCTAAGATACTTTCAAGACTTGTGCACTCGAGATGGCATATAAACGGATGAACATCTCCAGGAAACAAGGGTTTCCTGTATAAATCTGGGAAAGTGCCGGAGGCACGGGAATTTAGAATTGAATTGGGATTCCAACAGAGTATAATGTCTATAAAATTTCTCCCTCCCTTAGGCCATGCACATGAGGGGCTTTTATACTCCCTCAAAGTAGTTTCAATCAGTTGGAAACAGTTGGCCACGTGCTGGGGTGGTTGAACTACTGGAGTAACCATCAACCCAACCCGAAAATAGGGAATTTTTATATATTTTTTAATGGTTTTAATGGCATACGCGGAAAAGTACATGTGGACTCGCGTATACACGCGGAAAAGTCTGGGCATACCCGCGTATGGGAATTTTAACACTGTTTTTTAGTGAATTTGTTCAAGTCTGTAGGAATGGGTGCCCAAAGCCATAAAGACAATCATGAATCACCCGAGGGTGAAAAATGATGCTATAAATACGGAGGCATTAGAAGACTTGCATATCACAAACCTCTTTGGAAATCAAGGGCAGAGAAGCTTAATGTTCTTACCATACCTTAATGATTTACCATCACATAACCCTACCCTTTTAAGTGAAACCTTAACTATAGCCATAACAGCTCCAAATACAGGAAACATGTCTAAAAAAATTCTTATGAAAGGATATGATGACTGCAATCCAAATATACCCGAGTTGTTTGAACTAGCTACCATTCTGCCACTCCACCAAAGACTTAGAACTGCCAGAATTTGCAATCTTGTTCAAAATACTACTTCATGTAGGGAAAAAAGTGAGAAACACTATGCCACTGCCATCACCCCAAGAAACAACTTCGACAAAAGAAAATACAAAAATCTTAACCAAATAGTAGTAGTCAAAGATAAAACAGCTGGTCATAGGATCTGTTTTGATTTTAGAAATACTAATACACACCCTTGTGACAGCAACTATATCCTTCCTACCCAAGACCATGATATACCAATGATAAATGCTTTTAATCATGTGTCTTTGCAAAGAGATATTTTAGGATATAGCCAAATAATTCCTTTGCAAAGAAGAAAGCTCAAAGAATTTTTCAAGTATGCTGGAAGTAGTTCCATTTTCAAACCCAAAATTGCAAAACCACTAGATATCAAAAACATGCTCCTAAAAGCCATGTTTCTAGTTCTGAATTTCTGCATTCTGACATACCTTGATGATGTCATCATATACTTCTAAAATGACAAAGAATATCTGCATTATTTTAAAAATATGTGCAGCAAAAGAACGAGTGGAAATCATAGGGATAAAGAGGTACAGCAGGAAGATACGGGGTTGTTCAAAGATTCATGCATGAATCCTTATGTCATGCTTGAAAGAGAAAATTTTCCAAATTTTTCTTTTCAAGAACTGAGTGGACCAAGAGTGGTAGTAGATCCTTATGAAGATAAGATGCTAAGTTTCACCATTTCCAAGATTTATGAGTTAAAACTTTTTCAATCATTGTATATACCATTGTTTGAAAAATAAATCAAAAAATAGAAAATTCAATAACAATAGAAAAATAGAAAAATAGGTTGGTTTGAAAAATATAAAGAAAGCCTCATGTTCAAAAAATAGTCATTCTGAAAGCATGCAAGTCTAAATGCCGCTACTAGTGCTCAAATATCTTGTTCAGTTATCTATTCTAATCATAACTAAACATGTTTTAAATTTATTTGCTGATAAGTTAGTGAGAGGAAAGATAGTCAACATTGTGTAAGCTTGACTTATCAAAGAAAGTAGATTAGGAAAATATATTGGTTCCACATGCTCAAAACAAAACCAAAGAGGAAAGCAGGGATGAAAAACAAACTGTGTATCCTAGCCCTGATTTTCTAGATTTCATTTTATGAAAAATAACATTTGTGTGCAGCTTGTCTTTCATGCCACAAGTTCATGACAAATCAGACTGTCTAATCCTGATTTGGTCATTTTTCAATTTCATGTTTTAGATTAGATAATAAAATCCTGTCAAACAGCTTAACCTTGACAGTCGATCCAGCATAGGTAGAGAAACAAAGGAGTTCATTAACTTAATCTGAACTCCCGGTGGATATAAGTGTAGAATTAGATAGTGTAATTTTTCAAAAATATTATGTCAAATGGTTGCTAGTCCAATTGCACTCGAAAGAAGAAAAAATGTTAGGAAATGTAGTGGGGTAGGTAGAAATGTCTTGATGCTAATGATGCTATCAATTTTCAGAAATAGAATCAAGGAAGAAAGAAATTTGTGCTAATGGATAAGGGCAACGGTCTTCAAAGAATTGAGATCTGAAATTTTGGACACCTCTGGAAAAGGAGCTACCCTCCCCAAATGGAGCCACTGTTAGTCATCAATATTTTTCACCTGTTGATGATGACTAGTTGTTAAAGCCAAGTTTTCTAGCAGTTGATCTCCCATTTGTCAAATTTGTCAACTAGAAAAAACCCATAAACATTTTTCCCTCCTACCTTTTAAAATCTGCCCATGATGAGATAAAACCTAATTGTCAAGCCCTATCTAGTCTCATTCATACAAACTTGTCCATCAGCTCCAAAGAGAATACTCCAAATCTGTCCAAAATCTCCCCTAAGTTAGGTAGTGGAACTTTAGGCATTCCTCCCTTGGCAAACTATCCTAAAGCCAAAAGAACCTTTGTATAATATCAACCAGTCATAGATGACCTTCCTATTCTACAAATAAAGCTTGATACACCCTTAAGTCGCGCCACTGACAAGCCTTGATGTCTCAGTAGTGCATATGCCACAAATTAAACTGATATTAGGTGGATTTACAGTGTTTCAATGTCTTTTTCAAAAAGCAGAATTGTACCAGTGTTCCAAAAGACATTATTAAACTTAACATGAGAAGACAGTTGCTTCTCATGTGGTTTTGAGCCTGGGATGCAAGTACTAGATAGAGAGGTAATTCAATGAACTCCTGCAAACATAGCCAAAAAGGTTAGTGACTAATGACTAGAAAAGAATACTCTGGAGATACAGGTTAGGTTTCTTCTGATGTCCAAATATGTATAAGGGTATTTTAACAACAAGATTACATATCTCGGAGAATGCCCCTCATGACATATTTTCAATTTGTCACTTTTATTTACTTAACTGTGAATAGGCACTACAAGGAAATATGACATAATTTGACAAAGGGATGAAATAGCATCACTGTGTAAAACCTCCTCCAAACATGAGCAGAGGGTTGGGTCACTTGTTGTAAACCTCCTTCATTTAACAAGTAGAGGGTTTGGTAATGTGATAAAGGACTCCTTCATTTAACAAGCAGAGGGCCAGGAATAGAGGTATGGCCTCATTTAAAGGGCACAAAGCTAACAATGCTGCAAACTGCCTAAAAACTTATTTTAAGACTTTTTTCTCCAATAGATGAAACCACTAACACAGCAGTGATGTTTCAAGGATTGATTATATGTTTTCACTATCTGAAAGGCAGAGTTTGAGTGTAGTGGGAAACCATTGTATGATTATGAGTGGAAAATGTTGTTAAGAAGATGGCCAAGTAGTGGTACTATAATAATCAAAGAGGTTTGGTTTTTCTTCTATCAAAGATCTCCTTCAAAGGCAACTTGCAGCTAAAGTGAACAGAATTTGGACAGACTCATCAATGTGAAGAAAGGGTATGGCATGTGTTTTAAATTCAAGGACAACATTCAAAAAAATGAAACATGCCACTGTCACAAACAAAGGCCTTTTTCTATGAAACATGTGAAAATACCTTGTTGTTGGATATAATTGTAGGAAAGGTTTTTAAAGGATTTCCTTTTTTATAAACAAATGATTGTAAAACCTAGGTGAATGCAACTAAGTTTTCACCCATGGTCAAAGAGAAATATCATTATAAGGATGCATCAGCACTCTTTGTTATTACTCCAGAGCAGTTTTCTTTTAAGGAACAGATATGGACAAACAGTGATAGAGTTGTTTCCTTAATAGAGAGACAGTGAAAAAGGTTTTAGCCTTGAGATGAATTCTTTGCATTGGGAAGGGTCATATCTATGAAGACTTTCAAAATAGCATTCACAGCATTTGTCATAAACTTGTTCAAAGAAAACGGCTTCACGATATCTAAAAATGTGATGAAAGGATAAAAAATAGCGTGTTTATTTTTTATATAACAAAAGCCCTTTTCAAAGGGCATTCAAACCCTCACGAGTATGTTCAAAAGGTTGTTGGATTTATCGTCATTTAAAGGTGCATGAGACCGTTGAAAATTCCCACTGTGCAATTTCAAAACACTAACCAAGAGCTCCCCCGGCTATTCATTTGAGAAGCAAGTGATTTCAACATTTTTCAGAGTTTCTAAGGCCCTCAAGACTGCACGGTGCGCCTATAAAAGCGCACGGCGTGCCTGAAAACAAAAATACAAAGGGTTTCTATTGTTGTGCGCCTGTAGCGCCATTTCACCCACCGCCCAAAGCCGACCCGACTGCGCGGCGCTCTTCTTTGTGAATGTGCCGCTCACCCAAACACCTTCAAAAAACTTTGTGGAGCTACTCCAATCAATCAAATAAGGTCCGAAGCCATTTTCAAGCTATTTTCCATTACCCCTTGGTGCATTTGAAATTCTAAGGGGGGGTATTGATACCGCGTTTTTCCAAGACAAAAATAGTGATTGGAGAGTGGAGTTTTTGGTAAAAAAATCAAGGATGTTTATTGTTGTGGTTGCCAAATATTGTTATAGTAATAGGTAGGGTGTGTTTTTATCAGTTTTAAAGGGCCTTAAATGCTTTTGAGAATAGTGAAAACCATACACAAATTACAAGACAGAAATACACAGTGGTAGAGGTCTCCAATCAATTTCAAGAGTGTCCTAAACAGTGTTAAAACAAGAGCAGACCTTGTTTAAAACTCAAAGGGGAAAACAGTGGTCATAGTCTGAAGGCTTTCTAATTTTAAAATTGTCCTCTCTGTATGGTGAAAAAGAAAACTTTTTTTAGCCTCCATAGTCCAAAAAATCAGATTTTGTGATTGAAAGGTTTCTCAAGATAGCTCAAGGGTGTTTTGTCTACCTTTGTATAGAAACAGTGAATAGCAGAAGAATATTGTTTGAGAGAAAGGTGTTCTTATCAAAACAAAGGTTCCTTCTTCACCAAGAAACCACAAACAAACCTTTCAAGACTTTTCCCAAACACAATGATAAACTGACTTCTTGTTTTTATTTGATAAAGCACTTGTTGTTTGGCATAAAAGAGGAAAAAACAGTGACTTATAAGGAGGACAGGGTGTGTTCTTGAGAAACCATTTCAAGCACCATTTGAGACAACTATTTTTTTCCAGTCAACAAAGAGTATTCAAAACAAGATGCCTCCCAGGAATGATAGTAGAAGTGACCTTCACAGGAGGTTTGAGCTTGTTTCAACTGAAGAGGTAAATGCTCATCCATCAGTATTGTTTAAGTTTCATGAAGTTAGATGTCTAGAGTTTTTTCAAAGGGTGCAGGAGGTGAAAATCTATTCCCCCTTGACACATCTTTGTGCTTTAAGATTTCAAGGGAAACACTTTCAGCTGGCAGGCTTGGATTTCAATTTTCTCCTAGATCCATTTCCAAGGCCACCAAAATCCCTTATGTCAGAGAGAAGTGGTTTAAACAAAGCCACCTAGACTCAGAACAGTACAAAACCTTTCTGAAGCCTGAGCATAGAGATACATGTCCATCCATATTTCCCTTCTCATATATGTTGACTAGTTATGCTCCCCTCATGAATATAATCATGAAATACTTCACTTGCGAGGGAAGATTCTCCTAGGTCTATGCTTACCATGTCCGGTTTCTCATGCATTTCACCAGAGCCAAATTGTTAAATATCGCTTTCTTCCTCCATAGAAGTATTGAAAAAATGGCCTCCACTGTTCAAAAAAGACCTCCTTCTCAGCAGTCAGCTTGCCTTTTCCATCACTCCCTCATCAAGGTTATCATTCTTCATCAGCTTGAGAAGAAGGAAATATCTTGGGACACTTTCATTGCACATCTATATTTCACCATTGTTCCTTCATTCCATGCATCTCCTTCACCTTCCACTCACCATACTTCACCTTATTCAAGCAAGCCCATTCCCAAGAGGCTCAAATTTCCCATAGATGAACAAGAAGAAGAGCATGATGAGGAGGAAGAGCATGAAGGGGAAGAAGAAAATGATGAAAAACAGCATGATGATGAGGAGGATGAGCATGAAGGGGAAGAAGAACATGATGAAGAGGAGGAACAACATGATGAGGAGGAAGAGAAACATGATGAACAATAGCATGATGAGGAACGGTAGCAAGGGGAAGAAGAACATGATGAACAGCAGCATGATGAGGAAGGGCAACAAGGGGAAGAAGAACATGATGAATAGCACCATGATGAAGAGGAGGAACATCATGATGAAGAAGGGCAGCAAAGTGAAAAAGAGCACAGTGCGGCAGGGCAGCAAGGTGAAGAAGAACACAGTGATGAAGAGCAGCGCCATGAACAAACTCAAAACAATGAGAGGGGAAATGATGAGGAAATTGAACATTTTGATGAAGGTATTGGTAGCCCTCACAGCAAAAAAAAGGATGAGGTTGAAGCCCAAAACATTGTAGAGATAGAGCCTCAAAGTCCTAAAGACAGCAAAGGCAAAAGTAAAGAGGGCAGCCCTCAAAAAGAAATGCAAGAGGACAGTCAAGGCATCCATGAAGAAACTCAAAATAGTGGCAAGAATGATGAGGAAAGTAAAAAGGGAAAAGAACCAATACAGCATGTGCTAGCTGCCTCTCCTAGGCAAGGGGCCATGTTTTCTTCTCCAAAAGTGGCCAAGCCCCGAACATCAAGGAAAAGGGTGCCTAAAACTATAACTCCAAATGTTACTAGGGCCCTCCGAAGCAAGGGGAAATTTCCTAAGCAGCCCATTGTCCAATTACCCAAGAGGAGGAAGACTAAGAAGGCCACCCAAAGTAAGGGAAAGGAGAAAGAAGAAAGCAACCATGAAAAGGAGAGTGTTACACTAAAAATTGTCACCTTGACATTCTACTGACTGTATGAGTTCATTAACACTCATACATGCCTCCTCTGCAAGTCTTACAACCTTTACTCCTAATGTCAAGCCCTGAAATAGGAGAAAAAACCCTAAAAATCTCTGAAACTTTGGGTACGCAGGTAACATGAGGCCTGCCTGCATTCCTAGCTTGGGTACACAGGTAATACACTGCTTACCTACATTTTAGAACACATTTTTCCTTTGCAATGCTTACGTACCCTCCTCAAAGTCAAAAAGGCGAGAAATTAAAGTCAAAAAAGTGGTTTGAGGTCAATTCTAGAAGGTTCTAGATGAGAATTTTTGGGGATGAGTACGCTTTGATAAGTTGCATGTATCCCTCACCTTAAGGAACTAATCCCTTGATGTGAGGAGTCTATCCCTTTGAAGGAGGATTATATCCCTTAAAAGGTGGAATCCTAACCTCCTCATCTGCTCTATAAAAGGAGGCATTGGGTAGTCTCAAATGGTTAAGTTTTTGGAGATTGAGATTTTGGAGATTGAGGATTAGAGTTCAAGCTTTATGTGTGATTGAGTTGAAGTGCTGTTGAGATTTAGACTTCTTTCTGCTGAGCTTTTGAGAGGAAATATCACATACCTCTTTATGCTCCTGGAGGAAGAGTGCAAGACTTATCAAAGTAGAGGAGATTCCTGCTTCGGACCCCGGGAAGGCCTTTCGAACATCAAGGCTAAGGTTGTAAGGTTCTTCTATATATTTTAAGATTAATACAATAAAGTTTTGTTTTTCTCAATAAATTGTCGTTCGATTGTTTATTTCAATAAGCTGTCGTTTGATCGTTTATTTCATAGATTCCTTGATCACTATGATAGGTATGTTTTATAATTATTTGTTATACAGATGTTATTTAATATTTGCTTGTTTGTGATTGCAGGTCGACGAAAGACGACACTTTCTTGCGACGAAAGAACTCTTGTTGCGACGGAAGATCTCTTGTTGCGACGGAAGGATTTTGATGCGACGGAAGCTTTACAACTGCAAATAAGCATTTGGATCTAAGGTAGGATCGACACCTTCATAGCATTTATTTGTAAAATGAATATACTTAGAGAAAGACAAACTTAGTTGTTCGTTTGTTGCTAGATTGTCTTCTGACACTAGGGAGATCGGTCTTGTCCGCAAGAACGATTTATCTGGCCAACAAATTGGCGACCATACTGGGGAAAGAACTTGTTGTTTTTGGTTCTCTTTTATTTTGATTTGAGGAAAATTTTTTCCTGGTTTTTGATTGATGGATATCTGCCTGGGTAGCTTAGGTTTTCTCTGTTTTTGAAATATTTTACGTTTTTCTTGAACTTTTCTAGGGACTGCACTTTGTTCTTTTTCACAATGCGGGCAATTTCGCACTTTCCTTGAGTTAACAGTGCAAGACCGCACCTGTTACTTCTGGGAGCCTGCGGACCCTGTTAAAATTTTGGAAAAACTCCAGATTTATTTTTCCAGTTTAGTTTAGATTTGATTTAGGATTCTTAGCATCTACCCAGATCTGTATTTTTCTGTCAAAAATCTCTTGTTTCTGAATTTCTTTCAGCAATTTTTCATCTCATCAATCTCCATTAAGTTAATTGGGTGTTTTGAGTCTCTTTTTTGAGAAATTCTTAATTTGATTTCCTTTGTTCATTACTTGGAGGTTTGTCTCAGTCTTTTCACAATTTTGCATCTTTTTGCTTTTGTTTTTGCAAAATTGTGTATGAGTGTTAATCGCCTTTGAGTGTTTTTTGATCTTTGGAACTCTCACCCGATTTTCTTGACTTCCACTTGATTGGTTCTTAGATTACATTAGAATCATCTTGTGTTTGAGAATTCTCTTGCATAGATTACATTTGCATAATTAGAATTCTCATTTTCAGAATATGAATGAAAATGTGCATAGATTACATTTGCATACTTTTCATGTGAATTGTGCATAGATTACAACTGCATAGTTTACATTTTGAAAAATCAATTGTAGATTTAGATCAATTTTCTTTGATTTGAATTTAGATGTTTTTATGCTTGTTTTAAAAACACAAAAATATAAAAAATTGTTTTGGGATTGATTTGCATTAGTTTTTCTTAATGAAATTAGTGCATTAGAGAATTTGTTATATTTTCTCTTAGTGATCAATTTTTGCATTGTTGGAAGTGAATGGAAACTCTCTCCTTACTTTAGTTAGGATTCATCGAATTGAAAAGATTACATTATCATATTCGATTGCATTTAGTTTTGGTTCGGGTCATAACACCATTGGTTTCATATCCATTTACCCTTTTGAGTAATAACAGCCTAAATAACACAGCGCTTAATTAAAATTCATTTAGTAATTTTTACATTTTTAGGGCTCTTTCCACCAACATAGCTTAGGCTAGTATCTTGGAGTAGGGAGTAATTAACTCTCCAAGATAGTAAAAACAAACAAGTAGATAAATCTTGCGGTAGGAAATAAATCCAATTATAATTGGTACAATCTGGGAAGCTTCTCTTAAAGAAGTCAATCACGAGATCATGTTCGAACCTTTGAGACAATCAATTCTGTTTCATTGGGAAATATAGAAGATTTTGCGTGCATTACAAACGGTAAACCTAGGATTAACCATTGTCGAGGAGCCTGGGGTCACTTGTCGGTAAACCTCGGATTAACCATGTCGAGGAGCCTTCAAGGGGATTGAGCTTTGTTACTCTGCCCTTGCGCGTGGGATCGGATCGTAGACTGTTCCCCCAGTTGTATTTGTTACTGTTGGTAACCTTAGTGTCCATAAGATTAAGATTATTTCCTAAGGTGACGGTGAAGGAAAGATCTCACTGTACCTGGAGCAGACGTCGACTAGACTCACTTGGACTCTCTGGGGGGTTCTCTTCACTCGAGATGGTTTTGTGAGGAAACTTGTGCCAGTCTGTTTCATTAAGCAGGTTGTCGGGGTAACTGTTCCAACCGCCCTTTCTGTATTAAATTCTACGATGTTGGATTTCATCACCAACTAGTGTTTTTAGTACGGGAAGTTACTGTTTGTGTGTGGTTTGACTCCTAGATTTGATAACGCGTGTTAATTTGTTTGTTTTTACTTTTAGAGACCATAGGTGTGAATTGTGAATTTTAATTGTTAGGTGTGAATTGTTAATTGTTAATTTTAGTTTTAAATTGTTAATAAAATTCATTGAAGTTGAATATAATGGCAACTGTTCCGAATTTACCAACCAAGGAATCCCTCTTAACGATAATCCTAGTACTTTTCCTTGCTTTGGAAATGTTGGTCCTCCTTATATGGCTACTTTTTCATTACCTGGATTTACAATAGGTTTACCGATATGGTTATTTTCAACTTCGTTGGCCCCAAATACTCCAATTGTTCCACCTCAACCGGATGCTTCACCTCAACAAAGTTCACCATCTCAACATCACCAACCTTCTATTGACCCTTTACCTTCTTCGCCTAATATTTCTTCCTCCATTTCTTCCTCTTCGCTTGGTAAAAGCCTTGACGCTAGTAACCAGGTGGCTAAGAAGAAGAAGAAAGGGAAGAAGAAGAAGAAGAAGAAGCAAGATAAGAAAGAAGTCAACCAACCAACCATGGCTATAAGTGTTAGTTGTGTTGAGGAAACCTCCAACATGCATCATAAACCCAAATACCCTTGTAGGCTTTGTAAAGGTGACCACTTCCTTATCAATTGTCCTGGTATTCCAAAGGTCTTGGAAGTATGGTCAGAAAAATCTCATCAACTTTCAGTTGATCCATCAACCAGTGATAGTCAGGTTCCTGGGAAAAAGGGTAAAGTTAGGTTTCCTTGTAAGTTATGCAAAGGGAGTCATCAAACTCACATTTTCCCTCATATGGATGAAGCCTCAAAATTGTTGGAAAAACTTATTGTTCCACAGCAAGAATTTCCAACTGGTTACCGTAAACTTTCTCCCAACCTACCGTCAACTGACGGAGTGATTGATCTAATTTCAAGTACGGTCGATCCCACTCTTCCATTGGAGAGTGAAACTCATATCACTCAGGTTGATGATCCATTAGTTGATCAAGTGGTCGATTCGATTTCACATTCGGTCGATCCCATTCTCCCTATAGAGAATGAACTTCATACCGCTCAGGTTCTTCTTGTTACTTCAGATTCTTCTACGCCGGGGGGCATTTCACCTGTTTCTACAAAACCCCCTCCAAGTACTGAGGTCTTTTCCTTTGATTGGAATAGACTGACAGAACCTCGTCTTCCTTCCTCTATCCCTTTCCAAATCATTGTGAAGTTTGGTGGTAGGGACATACACCGCACACAAGTAGATGAAGGTGCTTCTGTTAGTATTTTATCCTCAACTGCTTGGAAAGCTTTGGGTTCCCCTCAGCTTGTGCCTATTACGCAGAATCTGAAAGCTTTTAACATAACCATTAGTGAACCTTTAGGGATCCTTCCTAATTTTTCTATTACTTTGGAAGGTAAAACTGTCTGTATTGATCTTATGGTAGTTCGAGGTCCCTTGGATTTCAATTTACTCCTTGGGCGAGACTATGTTTATGCAATGAAAGTTGTCGTATCGACACTCTTTCGCGTGATGTCTTTCCCTCACAATGGGAATATTGTGACTGTAGACCAGCTTTCATTCCCTAGTCTTGTTTCGACTACCAATAATATGACACCCCTAAATGTTCCTGATTCTAAAGTGGTATCTACCCCGCCACGGGTTAATTATGTGGCAACTAGTCCCATGTTTTCAGTTACCGATGTAAGCGAGCCTCTCACTGTTTGCTCGACTTCCTATGACTTAGATCCGGTAATCGAAATGGAAAACTCTATGGGATTATTTGAACGCGATGTTCTTATCCCTTTTGAGTCCCTTGAAATGTGTTCCTTTAATAGAACTATTCTTCCATCTGATGAAGACCTCTTGGAAGCCATGATCAAGGTGTGTCCATTGACATGTGTTTCTTCCTGTTGGAAGCAATGAAGCAGTGGCTGCTGAGGATGGTTCCTGTTACTGTGTCAACCTCATTAAAAAATGAATCAGTAAGTATGAGGAAAGTTCCTTTTACTGTGTCAACCTCGTTAAAAAATGAATCAGTGGGTTGAGGAAAGTTCCTTTTACTGTGTCAACCTCATTAAAAAATGAATCAGTGTATCAAGAGGAAAGTTCCTTTTATTGTGTCAACCTCGTTAAAAAATGAATTAGTAAGTAGATTGTAGAGAGTAGATTGGTATATTAGACTAAATAGTTTCTGAGGACAGTTCTTTTCCTGTGTCAACCTCATTAAAAAATGAATCAGTTGGTCAGAGGATAGTTCCTGTTACTGAGTCAACCTCATTAAAAAATGAATCAGTAGGTTATGTAGGTAGATTAGAAATAAGTAGTTTCTGAGGATGGTTCCTGTTACCGAGTCAACGTCATTAAAAAATGAATCAGTGTGTCCGAGAAGAGTTCCTTTTACTGTGTCAACCTAGTTTAAAAATGAATCAGTTAGTCAAGAGAATAGTTCCTTTTCTTGTGTCAAGCTCGTTTAAAAAATGAAACAATCTTCCATGAGGACAGTTCTTTTCCTGTGTCAACCTCATTAAAAAATGAATCAGTAGGTTATATACGTAGATTGTAGAAAGTAGATGCAAGGATAGTTTCTTTTACTGTGTCAACCTCGTTAAAAAATGAAACATGTAGAAGAGGATAGTTCCTTCTACTGAGTCAACCTCATTAAAAAATGAATTAGGTATGAGGACAGTTCTTTTCCTGTGTCAACCTCATTATAAAATGAATCAGTATGTTATGTCAGTAGATTAGAAATAAGTAGTTTTTTAGGACAGTTCTTTTACTGTGTCAACCTTGTTAAAAAATGAAACATGTAGATGAGGATAGTTCCTGTTACTGTGTCAACCTCGTTAAAAAATGAAACATGTTGCCATGAGCATAGTTATTTTCCTGTGTCAAGATCTTTAAAAAATGAAACAAATCCTCCCCTAATTGAGTCGAGTCTTTGACTAGATCTCGTAGATGTTAAGATGTATATTTAGGTTAGTTTTTAGGTCGGGTCTTTCATATGATCTCGTAAATGAACCTTCATTCCATCCAGCTATTAATTACCAGCAGTGTACTTAGTTGAATGAAATGAAGCTGGGGGGCATGCGCTCTAGCAGTTACGCTTTAGGGGGCATCAAGCACAATTTTCTCTTTGTTTCAAGCTTGTGTAAAAATGAAACCACTCTGAAGCATAGTTTTTCTTTGTTTCAAGCTTTTGTAAAAATGAAACCTATCTTGAGTCAATTTTGGTTATTTTCAAGACTCGTTAAACTCATGAAAATCCCGAGATTATTTTGCTATCTTTCATTCTCGTAAAATACATGAAAATGCCGAGTTCTTTCCGTCTTTTCCTTCTCGTTAATTAAATTGAAATTCGGCCACAGGAGTACATTTTTATCCCTTTTTCGAACTCGTTAAAACTTATGAAAAAGTGAAAACCATGAGTACATTTTTATCCCTTTTTCAAACTCGTTAAAACTTACGAAAAAGCGAAACCTTGGAGTCCTCTTTTAAGCCCTTTTCAGACTCTCTAAACATGAAAATATTGCCGAGCACTTGATTATTCGAACTCGTTAAAGTAAATGAATGATCGTCCCGCATAAGTTACCCTTTACGATCGAAATGGACTATTACGGAAAAGGTATACGTTGGGACTAAATATTCTCAACAGAAGTTCTCTCCCGCATTATTTGTCCTTTTTCGGGCCCAGAGACTAAATTTACGAAAAAGTACACCCATGGAGTTTTCTAAGTTTTTTCTTCACTCCCTAAAATTGAAAAACACCGAGTTTCTCCTATACTGGACTCGTTAAAATTTAACAGTAAAGGACCTGTTCAATTTTTAACAGGAACGAACCACTCCTTCTTAGGGTTCGAATCTTAAACTAAGTTGACTCATCCGAAGGATGAGCTTATAAACAAGAAAATGTTATCCTCCTCAAGCTTGTCAAAAATAAAGAGGTACTTGCCAGAAATGGTGGGGGAAAAGAGAGAAAAACGAACCTGTTTGTTACATTTTGATTATTCGGAAAACCGTTAACCACTCTTGAACATGACACTTTTTGTTCACCTGGGTTGGGAAATCCTTTGCCTAACAGTTAATCAAACCATATTGAAAGTCTTCAGCCGGTTTCTGGGTATTAGCTTTGGGTCAATTGCTACCAAGCCATCTGCAGTGTTGTTATGTGTTCAAGAGGACAGTTCAAATAAACCATTCATTTGCGAAATATTTGTCTTCCATTTTGACCATCCCTGAGTCAGTCCTTGCCGATATATTTTCAAAACTTGATCTATGATTTCGTGTTGTGGGCTTGCCTACGACGGATCACTTTCTATCGACTACAACTCATTATCTGGGAAGTTGATCCAGAAATCGTCAGTACCTTGAAATCTGCATGCCTCAATGGCAGGTTTCTCACCTTCGACGACAGGTTGCATCATTGACCTTCGATCGAATGATTCCGTGAGATGTTCGACTTCAGCACATTCATTCAAATTTCATGGATTGTACTAGGTACTTTTAGAGCCATTGACATTACTGGTGGTTACTCTCACACTTGTTAACATTTTACATCATTGACTGGTAATCAAGTGGTTTCTACCATGTTCGACTTCAACACATTTAATCACATGGATAGAATCGTACTAGTTCGAGAAGCGGAAATCAAGACCCTAGATCTAGTTTCTACCATCCAGGCTGTGAGGAATTTTGTTATAATTTATACAGTGAACTATTCATAAACAGATGGCTGCGTCCATACTTTGTCTACACAGGTCTATACTGTGATGTATTCAAAATCATTTCTGTATCAGAACAATTTTAGTTAGTTTTTGATCTGAGTATGGGAATGCCTACCTCAGCGATGATATGATTACATATATATATTTTGCATTGAATTCTTTTATCAAGTTCCGACTGGGGTGTCCACAGGATGATCCTTGAAATGATAAAGTACTTCACTCTTCATATATGACAGACTTCATCTTCATTTATTTCAGACTTCGCACTTTAGGGGGCAATCTGTTACACTAAAAAATGTCACCTTGACATTCTGCTAACTGTATGAGCTCATTAAACACTCATAAATGCCTCCTTTGCAAGTCTTACAACCTTTTTTCCTCATTCCAAGCCCTAAAAATAGAAGAAAAACCCTTAAAACTCAAAAAATCCTTGGGTACGCAGTTAATATGAGAGTTACCTGCGTTTTTAGCTAGGGTAAGCAGGTAATGTGAAGAGAAACTGCGTTCTAGAACGCATTTTTATAGTGTAATGCCTGTGGTACCCCTGTAAAGTCAAAAAAGCGTGAAAGAAAACTGAAAAAGTTGAATTTCGGTCAATTCTGGAAGGTTCTAGATGAGATTTTTTGGGGATGAGTACGCTTTAGTAAGGTGCATGTATCCCACACCTTAAGGAACTAATCCCTTGATGTGAGGAGCCTATCCCTTTGAAGGAGGGTTCTATCCCTTTAAAGGTGGAATCCTAACCTCCTCATCTGCTCTATAAAAGGAGGCATTGGGTAGCCTCAAAGGGTTCAAGCTTTATAAGTGAAGTTTTTATAGTTAAGAAAACTAATGGAAGATTGAAGAAGTTAAGTTAAGATTTTTGAATTGAAGTGCTGTTGAGATTTAGACTTCTTTATGCTGCGCTTTTGAGAGGAAAGATCACATACCTCTTTGTGCTCCTAGAGGAAGAGTGCAAGACTTATCAAAGTAGAGGAGACTCCTGCTTCAGACCCCGGGAAGGCCTTTCGAACATCAAGGCAAAGGTTGTAAGGTTCTTCTGTCATTTTAAGATTAATATAATCAAGTTTTTTTTTTCTCAATAAATTGTCGTTCGATTGTTTATTTAAATAAGCTGTCGTTTGATCATTTATTTCATAGATTCCTTGATCACTATGATAGGTATGTTTTATGATTATTTGTTATACAGGTGCTATTAATATTTTCTTGTTTGTGATTGTAGGTCGACGAAAGAAATCTTGTTGCGACGGAAGGATTCTTGATGCGACATAAGCTTTACGATTGCAAATAAGCATTTGGATCTAAGGTAGGATCGACACCTTCATAGCATTTATTTGTAAAATGAATATACTTAGAGAAAGACAAACTTAGTTGTTCGTTTGTTGCTAGATTGTCTTCTGACACTAGGGAGATCGGTCTTGTCCGCAAGAATGATTTATCCGTCCAACAGCTCCCTTTGAGTTCTATGTTTGTCTGGGTTTTCTTCACCAACAAGAGAGAGAAATGATAGATCTGAAGCGCTGAGGACTTTCAAAGAACCCATCCCATTGAGGAGAATTGGAAACACCTTTCTTGTTTTCCTCTCAGGTGCCCTTAATATAAAAAATATTTCAAAAAAATATTTTTCTTATCTATTGGATGCATGGACAAAAACTTTATTTTCACTGCTTAATCTCTATTTATGCATAGATCTGGATTTGCAGCATTTGTCTTGATGAACTAACTGCAGATTTGAAGATATTGGCAGCCATATTTGATGTTAGGGCTATATGTTATGCATAGCTAAAGTGGTATTTTTTTGTACACTTCGACAAAATATTCATACTAACAATTGGCGACTCCACACGAGTTTTCATTTACGACCATTGTCGTTTTTTATATTCCTGCATATCCAGTTGCTTCAAACCCTACGGTTTCTTTTCAGCTTTTTATTTTTTCTATTTTTATGTCATTTTTCACCTATAAAACCCTCAAACATTAAAATTTCTAACTTCCATGTGTTTCTGGCCCTATTGCGCAGGTAACCGACATCAGCCGCAACTGAGATGACAAAATTTTCTAAAATTTACCGCCGAGAGACCCGGATCTGCAGGTCACACTTATTAGCCCCAAAACTGTGACCTAGCTTGGAGGACACACTTTTCTGCCCAAAACTACGACCTAGACTGAAAACAGGTCAGAACCTGCGACCTTCACTTTTTTCTACAATTTTCCAGCAATTTTTCTAGGTTTGTCTGAAGCTTCTATCAGGGTTTTCCAGCCTCTGTCTCAGCCCGTTTAGACTTGTTTATTATTTTTTACACTCAACTAAGTGGGAATATAGCCCCCTAGGGCTTTAGTACCCTCCACTTTTTGTGGAAGAGTTTAAGTTGTTTCAGACATCTGAATTTTCAGAGTTTCAGCCTTTTTTTTTTCAGATCTAATACCTCATTTTTAGATCCCTTTTAGATCATCTCTTCTCCCTTTCAAATGACCTTATATATTTTTGTTTGGGTTTTCCTCTAGGGTCACCTCCTTGTCCCTTATACCTTTAGCTGATTTCCTTCTTTGTTGCAGCAACCTTGCCTCTGAGTGTTTGTTGTTTTCTGCACCTCTTTCCAGCAGATTTATCCTTTAGATCCCTATCCCTCCCAACCTTAGATCTATTGGCCTCTTTTTTGTGTGTTTTGACTAGATTTTTTTTCCCTCTTTTAAGACTAGTTTTGAGAGACCCGCCTTCTTAGGTTAGATCGATGCATTATTAGCTGTTAATTTTCTATTATTTCAGCATTATATACTGTTCTCTGCAGATTTATTTTTAGTTATGCAGCACACATTTTATTTTACTCTCAAAACTTCTAGGTTTAAAAAATTAAAATCAACACACACTACACACTGACCCTAAGCGAAGAAGATCCTGGTTAACACTGCCAGGCAAAGACTTTAAAATCAATTGACACTGCACTACACCTCTCTGCCCTTGTTTCAACATTGTTATCACTTGATCTTGCACCTCCCTGCCTTTTTCGGTTACTCTTCTTCCCATTGTGCCGTCATCATTGCGCCCCCAAGGCATATATCGTGGAGAATTCTTGGCCTTCACCCTCAGTTTCCGGTCAGTCGACTTTCTCCTTCCCGCCGTCGTTGAGTTAGTCCTCCCTCGAGTCTGTCGTCCGACTCCTCTTCTGATTCTTTGGGTTCTCCCTCTGTTACCTTCACCATGTCTGGTCCAGGGCCTAACGCTAGCACCAACCCCGGCCCTGATGCTAGTAATGTCACTAGTGAAACCACCACAGGAACTACCTCGACTGTCCCTTTGCTCCCCTATATGGTAGGTCTCAGTCTCCCCAATTTCAATCAGTTGATAAATGATCCTATTCACCACGATGTTGGTTGGCCTGCTATGCCAACTAAGCTCCCCTCCGACATTCCTAAGTTTGAAGGCATTGCTGGCGAAGATCCCTCCAACCATATCCACTCCTTCCATATGTGGTGTTCATCCAATTCCATTACCGATGACTCCATCTGTCTTAGATTGTTCCAACACATGCTTACAGGCGAAGCCTCTAAATGATATGTTGATCAAATTGACATTTCCCATACCACCTTTGCAACCATTGCCCAAGCCTTCTTATCTTATTTCCAGCTCCCTCTCCGATATGACACTGGTACCGAACTCTTGACTTATTTCCGTCAATCATCTTCAACCAGCCTTTCCGCTCATGTCCAAGAATGGTGGAGAAGAAGGAGCTTATGTCGAGCCCCCCCCTTTGAATATCGGGTCTACATGGACTGGTTCCTTAGAACTCTCTTACCCGCCATCGGCAAAGATGTCGCATCCCATTTCCCCCAAACAGAAGAAGCTGCCCTTCAAATAGCCTTGAAGTATGACCTCATCTATGCTCAGTCTGGTTATGTTTATACCATCCTTCCTAACCTCCCCAGACCCGGTGGCGCTAACACCCCAGGAGCATCTCATTCTATCGACGGTATCATTGGAACTCTTTCCCATACATACGCTCAACCTCCTATGGGCTATGGTCTCCCTCCAGGAGGGGCCAGCACCTCCAGCACTTTTCGC
Source organism: Pinus albicaulis (assembly GCA_034641835.2). Taxonomy (NCBI): domain Eukaryota; kingdom Viridiplantae; phylum Streptophyta; class Pinopsida; order Pinales; family Pinaceae; genus Pinus; species Pinus albicaulis. The sequence continues at coordinate 687,055,631 of CM076579.1, forward strand.
CCTCCTGGGAGCATGTATCGAGGATACGAAATTCCTCCTCCTTTTTCCCATCCTCCTGCTTACCTCAATGTTTCCCATCCTCACCATTATCCTTATCCGCAGCCTGGTGTCCCAGCTCCTCCAGTGTTTGGACCTCCACCTCCCTTACCTTCTCAACCCCAGCAACAACAACTACTACCCCCCTCCAGGGCAAGTATTTGCACAGCAGGGCGCGACTAATCCTCCTTCTTCTCAAAGAAAGAGGAAAGGTAATCAAAATTCATCTGCCCCTAGTAATCATGGATCCAATCCTTTAGGTATTGACCCTAACACTGCTAACCAGCAATAGGGCACTCAGCCCAAGCCGGACAGGCCTCTTCGTACCAATAAGCCTTGTTCATGTTGTGGTGTTTATGGTCATTACACTCACGATCGTCCCCTATTACCACAGATTCAGTAGATGTGGGAGTCTCAGGGTACATTGCATGGAAAACATGCCTCCCCTACTATTCTCCCTAATACACCTACTTCTCAACTGATTGTGTTTACCAATCCTTTCCCTCAACAAGGATTCGTGGCTACCCAACCATCTCATGCACCAGTAACCACTCAACCTTCCCCTTCTAGTTCCTCTGATTACCAAATTCTCATGATGAACTCTAACCAACCTCTAGCCGTCGACCTTAACCTTCAAACTTGGTCTCGTCAGTACCCCAAGCCTCCCGCTCCATCTGTCCCCGAGTCACCCTCTTCAGGTCCTACAGAGCTTCTTTCGACACCCAATGGTCCCTTGCAGATCCCTCAGCCCAAAGTTGAGGTTCATACCAAGGTTCCTAAAGGCCCATTACACCAAAATGCTTCTTCTGGTCGAGCTTCTCATTCGTATAGCATAGTAGATGATTTGGCGTAGTCTCCTGCTACCATTTCAACACTGGAACTCCTCCAGTTGTGTCCTTCTCAATGAAAGGCTCTACTATCAGCCATGGGCGCTGTAGATCTTGCTGATGACCAGTTGATTGTTTTCAACTCCTATCAGTTAGACCATCCTCCCCTTCCTGCTTCCGTTTCTTTCTAAATCCCAGTCAAAATCCAGAATGCCAACATAGCCTGGTGTATTATTGATGAGGGGGCATCTACCTATGTGATGTCTACTTCAGTTTGGAAACAACTCGGATCCCCTGAGCTGGCTCCTTCCACCATCACCCTCCATGCATGGGACGACCACGCCTCCCAACCCATTGGCCTATTCCTTAATTGTCCTATCACTCTTGTGGGAAAGACTGTTTGCGTTGACATTGAAGTCATCGATGCCCCTCTTGATTATAAAATTCTTTTGGGGCGTAGCTACACCTATGCCATGTCTACTGTCCCATCTGCGGTCCACTGTAAGATTTTTTTCCCTCACAATGGAAAGATAGTTGCAATCGACCAGTTGACACATCATGATCCAAAAACTTAGACCTCCCCTGAGTCTGTTAGCCACCTATATTTTTCAATTATATCAGCTGGTGGCTAAATTTTCTTTGCAGCCTTCAAGAAACAAATTCAGGCCTAAAAATTGTTGGTACTTGAAGTCTGTTGGTAAGATTCTGAAACTACTGATTGGTTCTACATTCTTTTCCTCCTCTCTGCCTCTGATGTTCCATGAAAATCCTAATCAAATATTGCTGCATCCTCCTCCTTTTTCCTCTCCCCTTCTTCCATCTTTCCTTCATTTCTTCAAGTCTCCTTTCATCCATAAAAATCCCATCAAACTCTTTTATATTCCTTATTCCCCCATTAATTTATGTTTCCTAAGGTTAAAGACTCACTTTTTGACCTATCGGAACCTTTCTCCTTTTGCAAAAATCATTCAAAAACCATAGAAAAACATACGTTTCTATGCGTTAGGCTTTAGCCCCTCAGGCTAAGCTCCTGCTTTCTCTCCATCCATATGTCCCCACGCCAGAATCGTGTGCTAAGACCGCCAGGCACTTAACCCTCAGAAATAATTTATTACCCGAAAACATTGAAAACCTTTGTAAAACGCAAAGTCGGGTTTATTTTATTTTTCCACCAAAGAAAATCATATTGAAACTCAGCCGTCGATCTGTCCCACGGATCAACGGTGCGGAGTGTACCCCTCATCTGGTGGACCCCCCTTCGCCGCGCTGTTTTCCATTTCCACCGGTTTCGTGCCCGCACCACCTTTCGTCCGGGGGCGGTTTTATACCGTCGGCCAGCGATCCCACACGCTGGCCGACACGTGTTCGCCACTTCATCCCAAAACCGCCGTGCCATGTCTATTGCCCGCGCGTTAAACCTCGTCCTATGGCCATGCAGCGGGATTCATCCCCGCCGTCGGATCTGGGCCCTCCCATCCGACGGTCCCTGATCGCCTTTCCCGCTCACCCTTTAACGAATTCGCCCGCCCGATTAAATCTTCCCCGGCGCGTTTAAAGGCCAATCCCCGCCGTCGATCTCTGTAGATCGACGGTTTACATTCACTCTCCCGATTCCATTGTACAGTCCACCTTTTTCCCCGTTGACTGTTCAGTTTGCTCCCAACCATTGATCGCCATACGATCAACGTCTCTGATCGCTCCTTTTTCCCGCACGCCCTCCGATGCAGTCTATCCATATAACGCAGGATTTCCTCATTTTTCTTGTTTTTTTGCAAGTTTTTAAGGTTTTTTCTTCGTGTTATATGAAGATCTAAAGGATGGGGGTGACGACTCCAGTCCTTTCGATCAATCCAGGGAATCGATCATACGGAGAAGAACAATGATATCAACAAAGTTTCATGAGCTTTGGTTGCCGCACATCCCTGTAAAGCTCGAAGAATGCCATCGATGTCAGAGTAGAGAAAGAGTATCAGGTTTTGAAGGTAAAATGAACCAGAGCAGCGGTTTTATGAATAAATTGGCGGGGATTACGGCTAAGACGGTTATCAAAAGCCTAATCCCCGGCTCAGAACACGGATTAAAGAAAAACCTAAAAGTGTTCATCAGACAGATCGCCTCCACCGCCATACTTTGAGGCGAATTGATTCCTCAACCACCACAGTGCCACCTATTGCCTCAGAATGCTCAATCAGAGGATGAATTTATTGAACGAGATCAGATATTATGCCTCGGAACAACCAAGAAGTTATTACTGCACCAGATTTCAATGACAGAATGTTTGCAGAGTAACCCTAACAGTACGCAGAGCCTCAAAGGTCAACATAAGCTCCCTTCGAGCTTAATTCATCAGTGTAAACACATTAATGCAATATAACACCTGTAGAATTTCTTCATCGAACCTCACGGGGTCAGGAAGACATTAATTCTGCATTGATTGTATTTGAGATCTTTTTATCAGATCTCACCTCCTCATCCTTCTATAAATACTCCAGAAGAAGATGAGTGAGGGGTTGGATTTTTTGGTTGTCAATGTAATTGCTGAAGCGCTGTAGCTATTTCTGAGCAGAAACTCTTGACTGTAAATAGTGGTTTCATGGGCCCTTGGAGCTCTGCTTGTAACAGATAGGTTAGGTTGTGAAGAGAGATGAATTAAAACATTGGATGTGAAGATTGTAACCGGTTTGAAGCAATCAATACAAGCTGATTTATGGGATCCTGGTCTATGCCGATGGTGATGTTATTCTCACTGTAACTTGTCATTTTATTTCTGTTTTCAATTTGTTTCATTCTCCACTATAAAGAACAGTTTAAACAGTGTTAGAGTTTGCTGTGCATCAGTGACTTTCTCTGGCTGAAAAATCTTTATCCCAATGTTTTCTTCTTATTGTGTTATTTAGAAATGATTTAATTCAGTCTAAGCACAGAGATGCTGGCGTTCCCTCATCTTTTCGTCACTGTTGAATGTTATTTTTAAATGTTACTTTCATATATGTTGTGTAAGGAATGAATTGAGGAAATCAAAGGTTAGCCCTGAGTCCCTTTCTTGTTTGCTCAACTATTTGTCTGTTTCCCTTAGGATGTGTCAAAAGCTGACTAGTTTCAAAGTACTTATCAGATCTTGGGCCATTCTGTGTTATCTCGGTGATTGTCTTGGAAGCAACTAAGTAAAGAAGAACTAAGATGAGGAGAAAGGTGAGCCCTGCCCGCTAGTTTCTGCTCCAAAGGTTGCCTTCAAGTTTCCCTTTGTTTTTAATCTGTGTTCTATTAGAAGTGTATCAAAGGCTGGATAGTTTCAAAGTACTTACCAGATCCTAGTTTGCCTCTATGTTTTCCTTAAGTGCCTGGTCAAAGGCTGGCTAGTTTCAAAGTACTTACCAGATCCTGGGCTGCTCTTTGTTCTGCATCTGTTAATTCCCTTTCTTTTTGTAATCACCCCATTCCATAAATCAAACTTCAAAGAGATCCTTAGGCCTAGATGACTTGCCCCGTAGATTACTCTTGAACCTGGATGCTTCAATTAAATTCTCTTATGACTCCATAGCCCAATGGATTGAAAATTTTCCATCATCTTTCTTTAGAATCAAAGCTTATTTTGTTCACTTGCAACTTCTCACCTTTGAACCTATTTGCATATAGATCTTTCCGTCTCAGACAGCAACTATGTTCAACCATCCGAGAAAACCAAACAAAACCCTTGGCCTTCATAACTAGCCTAATATCATCACCCTAAACTTCAAAGACAATATCCATCTTTGTACATATTGGAGAGATCCCTCTCCGGATTCAGGAGGGCTAGATCCTAGAATCCCAAAGTTGGTTGAAATGATGTTAACTCTGTAATCGGACTTTGCCAATCTTGCTTGTTACAGAGACCTAACATTTCTGGCGACTTCGCTGGGGATAACCTAGAGTCTTTTACATTCAAATCTATTTCAAATCTATTCTTAAAGAAGCTTGCGTTGGGATTCATAGAGCACTTGCTTCATTAGCCAGCTTGAGCCACCAGAACCTAACATTTCGGGTGACTCCACTGGGGAGAACCTAGAGTCTTTTACATTCAAATCTATTTCAAATCTATTCTTAAAGAAGCTTTCGTTGGGATTCATAGAGCACTTGCTTTATTAGCCAGCTTGAGCCACCAGAAACTAACATTTCTGGCGACTCCGCTGGGGACCCTTACTCAGAATCTTCATAACATTTTGAGAGTCAAAAGCAGCCTTTTCAAGCACTACCAAGAAAATGGTAATTAAGATAAAGATCAATTGAATCAGTGACAAACTAGGTCAACCCTAGGATTCTTTTAAGTCTTTATCTAACCTTGGAAAATCAGCTAGCTTAGCCACAAGGATAGACTGTCTTTGTTTCATAACCGTAGCTAAGTTTTGAGGCAAAGTTAGGACATTATTTTAAACCACAAATATAAACAATTCAAAAAATACCAAAAACATTTCAGATTGGTAGTAAAACACTAGTTTTGATATCTTGTATACGTCTTTGATGTGTTTTACCCTATACTCTTAGACAGAGTCTGGAAAGGGCCAGGTAGCCTCTGGATCTCATCCTCTTTTAGGGGTGACATATCTGGTGAATGCCCTCCCAGTCAATCTCTGGTTAGAGTTTGTTGTGTTTCGAGATATCTCTGAAAAGGAATGTTTCACAAACACTGTGGTGGACAGTGTACTCCTTTGAAAACACGCTGAACCTTCCACCTGGCGACTCCACCATCTTGAACAGACCTTAAGACTCCACTGGGAAGAACCTTTATTATTATAAAATCATTCAAACTCAGTTAGAAGACTGCAGGATTCGAATAGAGAAAACAGGTTAGTTAACCGTCTAAATATTGTCATATCTGGTTGAACTTTTCTTGTTTAAGTTGGGTCTAAACATATAAACATTTACAAACATTGTGGCTCCTAAAAGGATTCACACTAGAGCCCATCCTGACCCCGATCCACCTGAGATAGTTGATAACCCAGAAAGAATCCTTAGGAAGTCTCCTAAGATACAATTTTCAACTATTTTCAGATCACCCCTAAGAGCTAATTCAGTACCTGACAATCTTTCAGCTCTTCAGAAATCACAAACTGACTTTTTAAACCCATTCAGGACTAGGTCATTTGGTGATTTAGATCAGCTATATTCTGAGCCTTCACTTTCATCTCCCGAAACAAGTGAAACCCTTGGGAATAGAGAATCAACACCTCCTGATTTACATTTTCTACATAATCTAGGTGTCTCTCATCCAAGATCGGCTCAGAAGTCTACTGCTGTTCCATCCACCTCTGTTCATCCGTCATCCACTGTTCAAACCACTCCACTTCAACCCACACCTCCTCTTGTAAATCCACCACCACTACATATCATGGCAGCATGGTATACTCCCTTAGTCCTTCCTGCACCATTAGTCAATCTTCCACAGGACTATCAGTCCAAAATTCCATTGTATGATGCTAGCAATACTATAACAACATCTCAACATGTGGACAAGATGAATGACTACTTTGACAGAAATGAAATTGATGATGAATCTGTCCAAAATCAGATTGTTTGCTCAGAGTTTAGGGGGAGAAGTGAGAAAATGGTTTAAAGGTTTAGCCCCCCGTAGTATAAATGACCTCCAAGGCTTCCATCAAACATTCTTAAATAAGTGGGAAGTGAGAAAGAATCCTCTCCAAGTCCTTGCCGACTATAACAACCTCCATAGGAATCCGGGGGAAAGTGTACAAGATTATTGTACCAGACTTAACAGTGTGTATAATGCACTTTCCCCTGAACTCAAACCTCCTCAGGGCTCAGCTTTAAACAAATTTCCTGAAGGGTTTGATCCGGACATGACATATTCACTCAGAGAAAGAGTCTTTGCAACCCTTGAAGATATGCAAAGAGGTTCTCTTTCTGTGGAAGTTAACCTTATGGAGAAGAGAGCGAGGATGAAAGCTGAAAAGAGAGTATATTTTAGAGAAGAATCCACCCCTTCCACTTCAAGCTCAAAAATGGAGAGAATGATGGAAGAAAATGAGCATTCTAGAGAGAGCACAAGCAAGTCTAAATCAAAACGCTCCTCAAAACAGAAACCAAAACCAGAATTAGAATCTTAGAAGAAATCAGCCTCCGAACAGACCCAGGGAAGATCATCAGCAGGTCATTCCTCCCTTTCATCAGAACTTTTTAAGTGAGGTTGAACAAACAGATCAAATAACATAGGAAGACGATATAAACTTATTTGGGGTATATGATGATGACTTTGAAGTTCATTATGATTATAAACAAGGTCTTTAATATGATGACGGAGAAGAGATGATAATCACAATTTCTATCAAAAATATGGCTTATTTGTCATAGAGCCTTTAAAGGAATATGAACTCAGAAGTAGATCTAATCAACAAACCCCCAACAATAAGACCTCTGACAAACCTGCTCAAAACAGCACTGCAACCAAGTCTAAAACAATCAAACAAAAGGACAAAACGGTGGCTGTTGATTCTGGTAAGGATAAAGAGAAAGGCACTCAGAACATCGAAAAACAGAGTGCAAACATTAGTAGTACTAGCACCTCAGTTAGTGCTCCTGGAAAGACAACTGTTTCAACTATAGATAAACCAAATCAGCAAGCTGTTATTGCTGATAAAGTGGCAGTAAACAAGGCTGAAGTAAATGCTTTGAAGAGTCAAAACCTTTTTAACCTAGAACAGGAAATCTCAAAGATCAAAATCTCTGGTCCTTTGAAGGGTTAATTTGTGACATGTGTATAGGTCCCAGAATTTTGAAGGCTTTAAACTTAGAAGATAATGAAGATACTCTCAATCTTAATGACGACCAACCAGAACTTATTTTTGGCCCAAAGATTGAAGGAAAGTTCCAAGAAGGTCCTGTTCCTCCCTTTTATGTAAGCCTAAACATTCATGACAAAATTCTACATAATGCTATGCATGACTGGGTGCTTCCCATAACTTAATGCCAAAAGCTGTAATGGAAAGCCTGGGTCTTGAAATTACCAGACCTTACAAAGATTTGTACTCCTTTGACTCAAGCAGAGTTAAATGTCTAGGATTGATAAAAGATCTCTGTGTTAACTTAGCCCAAATACCAGCCAAGTGTTTAGTCATGGATGTTGTTGTGGCTGATGTCCCCCCAAAGTATGGAATGATTTTATCACGACCTTGGGGGGCTAAGTTGCAGGGAACCATGCAAATGGACATGACCTATGCAACTATCCCTGTTTTTAACCAAACTAGAAAACTTTACAGGGAATCCCACATGCAGTACACAGTAACAATTCAAGATCGGCCTCAAAACTCCCCTCTCTATGCTATAAACACGAGCCTTGATTCTTTTATCATGTTTAATGATGAAGAATTCACGGAACAAATCATTTCAACAGAATCAATGGCTGAGATGGAAGAGGAGGAAAACAACGTTGAATTGCCGAAACAGTCTATTCTGTCTGAAGATCCTAGCAAACTAAACACAGATCTTGAACTGCAAATTATCAATCCTTTGAACTTAAAACGTGACAGTCAGAATGACAGTCCTCAACCTGATGAAAAACTTGAGGAATCAAATCATACAAAGTCCATTCACCAAACTGAAAATCCGCCTCTCTGGACTATGTATTTTGATGGGTCGTGCACCAAAACAAATGTCGGTGCAGGTGTCTGGATTACTAACACTGAAAACAATCATACAGAGTGTATTTCATGCAAATTAAATTTTCAGTGTTCCAACAACATAGCAGAATATGAATCCCTTCTCTTAGGCTTGCATCTCTTGAAGAAGTTAGGTGCCAAGAGAATCAATGTATATGGGGATTCTGAATTAATCATTAGGCAAGTTAATGGGGAATATAATGCAAATCACCCCCGACTTAGGGCCTACCGGAATGATGTCATGGATCTTTTGAAAACATTTGAGGAGTCCACATTGTCTTTTGTCCCAAGAAAAAGAAACATTGCTGCCCACAATTTAGCCTTTGCTGCTAGAACCTGCCCAATACTGAATGATGACACCTCTCAGATAAAATTCAGACCAGCCATCCTAGATAACAAGAAATATTGGCAGGTATTTGATGGAGATAAACAAATAGAAGACTTCATGCAATTCAGAAATGAGTTTGAACCCCACAGTTCAGATTCAGACTGCAGTGAAGAAAATTTTCTTGGTGAAGAATAGCCGTCTCCACAGCTGGTAGATATAAACCTTCAGACTATCGAACTTAGAAACCAAACAGAATTAAGTGCAAAATCTGAAACAGAGGAATTGGAAACTCTGCACTCTAAGGATGATAGTTTGCCCAAAGGTCTGGCCCCTCTAGAAGAACTGTTTGATTTTGATGATGTGGCCAAAAGACCTAAGCTGGAACCTGTAAAAACTGAAGTAGAGGAATGTAATATAGGCAGTGAGGAAAAACCGAAAATGATCAATCTGTCCAAAACTTTGCCAGCTCACATTAAACCCAAATACTTAGAGCTGTTCAAAGAATTTTCTAATGTTTTCGCGTGGACTTACGAAGATCTTAAATCCTATGACACTGAAATAATACAGCACAAAATTCCCCTTAAAGAGAACCAAAAACCATTCAAACAAAAGCGCGCGGAATCAACCACATCCCGATTGCCATTGGTTAAGAAGGGGTATGAAGATGTATGATGCGGTATTATTGTCCCTAATATAGATATTCGAGTGGGTATCTAATACGGTATCGATTAGGAAAAAATTTGGAGAAATCGGGCATATGAACTTTAGGAATTTAAACAAAGCTTCATTGAAAGACAACTACCCTTTACCCAAGATGGATCATATTTTGCAAAGTTGGTGGGGTCTAAAAGAATTTCTTTCTTTGGATGGCTATTATTCGGGGTATAATCAAGTCCTAGGTCCACCCTTTGATGATCAATTAAGATAGCGTTCACTACACCATGGGGCACTTTCATGTATGTGAAAATGCCTTTTGGTTTAATGAATCTTTGGAGCAATATAGAGAGCCATGGACATAGCATTCTCGGAAGAATTAGGCTTCTTCATCATTATTTATCTTGATGATGTAACTGTGTTTTCAAAAACAGATGAAGAACACTTAGAACATTTGAGGAAAGTTTTCGAGAAATGCAAAAGGTTTGGGATATCTTTGAACCCTAAGAAGACATTATTTGGTCTCCAGGAAGGTAAGCTTCTTGGGCATATCATTTCAGAGCAGGGTATAAAGATAGATCCCATGAGGATTGAGGCCATATCGCAAATCTCTCATCCTCGAAACATCAAAGAGTTGCAGTCTTTTATTGGAAAGATTAAATTTTTGAGAAGGTTCATCCCCAACTTGGTTGAGCTCCTTAGGAATATCACAAACATGTTGAAAAAGGAGCAAGGGGTAAAATGGACCTCGGAAGCGAAGACATCCTTTAGGCCCCTGGTTAAACAAGCATTAACCAAAACACCGGTTCTCATGAAGTCAAGTTTTTCAAAAGATTTTTACATCTTCTCATTTGCATCAGAACATACCATTGCTGCTGTCCTTTTACAGAAAAATCCACAGGGACAAGAGCAGCCTATTGCATTCTTTAGCAAGGCATTGAGGGATGCCCCTTTGAAGTATAATATTATGGAAAAGCAAGCTTTTGCTTTGGTTAAAGCATTAAAAGACTTCAGAGTATACATCCTTCACTCACACATCAGTGCCTTTGTCCCAAATTCAGTTGTAAAAGATATTCTAACACAGGACCCAGATGGTAAGAGAGGTAAGTAGTTAAAATTGTTGCAGAATATGAATTTAGAATTAAACCCATAAGCTTATCAAAGGTCAGGGTCTAGCTAGGCTAATGGCTGAATCAAATTGTGAGGTTCTTGATATTAATATGATTAATTCTTTGGATGACCGAGAAGAATTCTCAACCCCCATTGTCGAAGATCATTTTGCGAATTCTCCTTGGTATACTGATATTGTTTACGTTTTTCTTAATTTAAACACACCTCCTGGTTTATCCAAAACAAAGGCAAGGTTCCTAAAGTTAAAAGCTGTGAACTATTGCATTATCGATAAATGTCTTTATTGGAAAAATGCTAGTGGTATATTGCTTAAATGTTTGCCTGAGTTTGATGCAAAAAAGATTAAGCAGGAATTCCATGAAGGAGAGTGTGGAGGCCATGTGTACTGGAAGTCAACAGCCAACAAAATTTTGAGGGCTAGTTTCTATTGGCCTACTCTTTTTCCTGATGTGTACAAACTGACAACCACTTGCCATAAATGCCAATTGTTCGAGGGCAAGAGAAAATTACTACCCCTTCCTCTACATCCAATTACTGTTGAAGCCCCTTTTCAACAGTGGGGACTTGAATTCATAGGAGAAATCCACCCATCATCTTCTGCTCAACACAGGTGGATCCTTACTGCCACAGACTATTTCACTAAGTGGATAGAAGCCATTCCTTGTAGACAGGCCAATGATTCAGTTATCATTAAATTCGTAGAAACCAACATCCTCTCCAGATTTGGCTGTCCTACCAAGATCATCACAGATAATGCAGCAGCATTTGGATCAAAGAAAATGGTTGAATTTTGTCACGAGTATCAGATAACATTAGGACACTCCACAGCCTATTACCCTCAAGGAAATGGACTTGGAGAATCTTCCAACAAAAGCTTAGTGAACATAATCAAAAAACTGTTGGAGGACAACAAGAAGTCTTGGCACATAAATCTGATCCATGCACTCTGGGCTGACAGATTAACATTGAAGAAATCCATTGGTATGTCACCCTTCCAGCTTGTGTATCGTAGAGATGTAATTTTTCCTAACAGCCTTGGTGTACTAGTTATGAAGTTAATTCAAGAGTTTCAGACTGAAGAAAATGACATAATCAGAAGAATAAATCAAACCATTCATCTTCAGCAAACCAAAGAGGAAGTGTACAACAAAGCATTGCAGAAGCAAGACAATATCAAGAAGATATTTGATAGAAGAACAAAGGGCAACAATTTCAAGATTGGGGACAAAGTTTTAAAGTGGGACTCAAAGAGGGAAGACAAGGGAAAGCATGGTAAATTTGACAATCTATGGCTTGGCCCTTACTCGATTCATTCAGTTGCTGGAAACAATGCATTCTTCTTACAAGAGCTGAATGGAACATAATTGTTTGGGGGTCCTGTCAATGGCAGGATGCTTAAGCATTACCTTTCTTAAACCATTTTACGTTTTGAAGCCTTTTACCTTTTTCCATTGTAAACATTTCATCCATCATTGCATTCAAATTTATGAAAAATCAAAAAATACAAAAACAAAGAAAGAAAGAAAAGAGGGCAGAAATGAAAACAAGAAAGGCAAGGCCCCATGCCAAAAAGAGAAGTACTTAGATACGAAGAGAATTAACACAAGCTTAAATGCCACTCCTTGAAACACACTTCTAATTGGTCAAACTGATGAATCTTGACTAATTAGCTTTCAGTTTTCTGCTGATAGGGTAGCAAATTTGATTTGCCAAACTGTTTAATCTTGGCTTATCAGTAGATAGAGTAGGGTAGAAATCAAGGTTCAAGCAAACTCAAAATCTGAACCAAAGTTTCCAAAGAACTGACTCAAAACTACTCCAATTTCTGAGTCAGAGAGAAAGGACCTGGTTCTAAATCGCTCAAAACTTGAACCAGAAGAGAAGCGAAGATAGCTCACCAAAAAGAAAAAGCAAGAACAGAGCTGTGAATATAAGAGAAGGCCATAATAAGAAATTTTCAGATCTTAAGCCTTCTGTTTCGATTTAAATTTTTCTGTAAATAATAATCTATGTGCAGCTTGTTTCTATGCCATAGATCATAGCAAGTCAAACTGTCCAATCTTGGCTTGACTATTTTTAAATTTCTGTTGTAGAATTTAGAGAATGAAAGTTTGTTGGACTGTTTAATCCCAACAAACAGTAGAATAGGTAGAGGAATATCTGAGCTCGACTGTTAAATCTGAGTTCAGGGAGAAATAAGGAGTAGAAATAGATTAGATTTCCTGTTTTCAAAAGAATAAAATGTTGTGTTAAGATTTTGCCAATCCAAGTGAACTCTGATGAAGAAAAAATGTTAGATCAGTAGGATTGGGGTAGGTAGAAGCTGTATTGATGAAATTCATCTCTCTTTCATAACTGACATTAGTCTGTCCAGAAGACAAGCGAGAGCAAGTGCTGGGTCAGACACCAGTCAGCATCCCAGAGAAATCAAGTCTGAATTCTTGATGCCTTCAGGAAGGCACCATCCCCAAGTGGAGCCACTGTTAGCCACCTATATTTTTCAATTATATCAGCTGGTGGCTAAATATTCCTGGCAGCCTTCAAGAAACAAATTTAGGCCTAAAAATGTTGATACTTGAAGTCTGTTGGTAAGAGTCTAAGCTACTGATTGGTTCTACATACTCTTCATCCTCTCTGTCTCTGATGTTCCATGAAAATCCTAATCAAGTATGGCTACATCCCCCTCCTTTTTCCTCTCCCCTCTTCCACCTTTCCCTCGTTTCTTCAAGTCTCATTTCATCCATAAAAAAAATCCATCAAACCCTTTTATCTCCCTTATTCCTCCATTAATCTCATTTCCTAAGGTCAAAAACCCACTTTTTGACCTATCGGAACCTTTCTCTTCTTGCAAAAATCATTCAAAAACCATAGAAAAACATGCGTTTCTATGCGTAAGGCTTTAGCCCCTCAGGCTAAGCCCCTTTCCGTTTCTCCCTCCATATGTTCCCCCCGCCAGGACCGTGTGCTAAGACCGCCAGGCGCTTAACCCTCAGAAATAATTTATTACCCGAAAACATTGAAAACCTTTGTAAAACGCAAAGTCGGGTTTATTTTATTTTTCCACCAAAGAAAATCATATTAAAACTCAGCCATCGATCTGTCCCACGGATCAATGGTGCAGAGTGTACCCCTCATCTGGTGGACCCCCCTTCGCCGCGCTGTTTTCCATTTCCACCGGTTTTGTGCCCGCACCACCTTTCGTCCGGGAGCGGTTTTATACCGTCGGCCAGCGATCCCACACGCTGGCCGACAGGTGTTCGCCACTTCATCCCAAAACCGCCGTGCCATGTCTATTGCCCGCGCGTTAAACCTCGTCCTATGGCCATGCAGCGGGATTCATCCCCGCCGTCGGATCTGGGCCCTCCCATCCGACGGTTCCTGATCGCCTTTCCCGCTCACCCTTTAACGAATTCGTCCGCCCGATTAAATCTTCCCCGGCGCGTTTAAAGGCCAATCCCCGCCGTCGATCTCTGTAGATCGACGGTTTACATTCACTCTCTTGATTCCATTGTACAGTCCACCTCTTTCCCCGTTGACTGTTCAGTTTGCTCCCAACCGTTGATCGCCATACGATCAACGTCTCTGATCGCTCCTTTTTCCTGCACGCCCTCCGATGCAGTCTATCCATATAACGCAGTATTTCCTCATTTTTCTTGTTTTTTTGCAGGTTTTTAAGGTTTTTTCTTTGTATTCTATGAAGATCTAAAGGATGGGGGTGACGACTCTAGTCCTTTCGATCAATCCAAGGAATCGATCATACGGAGAAGAACAATGATATCAACAAATTTTCATGAGCTTTGGTTGCCGCACATCCCTGTAAAGCTCGAAGAATGCCATCAATGTCAGAGCAGAGAAAGAGTATCAGGTTTTGAAGGTAAAATGAACCAAAGCAGTGGTTTTATGAATAAATTGGTGGGGATTACGGCTAAGACGGTTATCAAAAGCCTAATCCCCGGCTCAGAACATGGATTAAAGCAAAACCTAAAAGTGTTCATCAGACAGATCGCCTCCACCGCCATACTTTGAGGCGAATTGATTCCTCAACCACCACAGTGCCACCTATTGCCTCAGAATGCTCAATCAGAGGATGAATTTATTGAACGAGATCAGATATTATGCCTCGGAACAACCAAGAAGTTATTACTGCACCAGATTTCAATGACAGAATGTTTGCAGAGTAACCCTAACAGTACGCAGAGCCTCAAAGGTCAACACAAGCTCCCTTCGAGCTTACTTTATCAGTGTAAACACATTAATGCAACGTAACACCTGTAGAATTTCTTCATCGAGCCTCACGGGGTCAGGAAGACATTAATTCTGCATTAATTGTATTTGAGATCTTTTTATCAGATCTCACCTCCTCATCCTTCTATAAATACTCCAGAAGAAGATGAGTGAGGGGTTGGATTTTTTGGTTGTCAATGTAATTGCTGAAGCGCTGTAGCTATTTCTGAGCAGAAACTCTTGACTGTAAATAGTGGTTTCATGGGCCCTTGGAGCTCTGCTTGTAACAGATAGGTTAGGTTGTGAAGAGAGATGAATTAAAACATTGGATGTGAAGATTGTAACCGGTTTGAAGCAATCAATACAAGCTGATTTATGGGATCCTGGTCTATGCCGATGGTGATGTTATTCTCACTGTAACTTGTCATTTTATTTCTGTTTTCAATTTGTTTCATTTTCCACTATAAAGAACAGTTTAAACAGTGTTAGAGTTTGCTGCATATCAGTGACCTTCTCTGGCTGAAAAATCTTTATCCCAATGTTTTCTTCTAATTGTGTTATTTAGAAATGATTTAATTCGGTCTAAGCACAGAGATGCTGGCGTTCCCTCATCTTTTCGTCACTGCTGAATGTTATTTTTAAATGTTACTTTCATATATGTTGTGTAAGGAATGAATTGAGGAAATCAAAGGTTAGCCCCGAGTCCCTTTCTTGTTTGCTCAACTATTTGTCTGTTTCCCTTAGAATGTGTCAAAAGCTGACTAGTTTCAAAGTACTTATCAGATCTTGGGCCATTCTGTGTTATCTTGGTGATTGTCTTGGAAGCAACTAAGTAAAGAAGAACTAAGATGAGGAGAAAGGTGAGCCCTGCCCGCTAGTTTCTGCTCCAAAGGTTGCCTTCAAGTTTCCCTTTGTTTTTAATTTGTGTTCTATCAGAAGTGTATCAAAGGCTGGATAGTTTCAAAGTACTTACCAGATCCTAGTTTGTTTCTATGTTTTTCTTAAGTGCCTGGTCAAAGGCTGGCTAGTTTCAAAGTACTTACCAGATCCTGGGCTGCTCTTTGTTCTGCATCTGTTGATTCCCTTTCTTATTGTATCACCCCATTCCATAAATCAAACTTCGAAGAGATCCTTAGGCCTAGATGACTTGCCCCATAGATTACTCTTGAACCTGGATGCTTCAATTAAATTCTCTTATGACTCCATAGCCCAATGGATTGAAAACTTGCCATCATCTTTCTTTAGAATCAAAGCTTATTTTGTTCACTTGCAACTTCTCACCTTTGAACCTATTTGCATATAGATCTTTCCGTCTCAGACAGCAACTATGTCCAACCTTCTGAGAAAACCAAACAAAACCCTTGGCCTTCATAACTAGCCTAATATCATCACCCTAAAATTCAAAGACAATATCCATCTTTGTACATATTGGAGAGATCCCTCTCCGGATTCAGGAGGGCTAGATCCTAGAATCCCAAAGTTGGTTGAAATGATGTTAACTCTGTAATCAGACTTTGCCAATCTTGCCTGTTACAGAGACCTAACAGAGTCAACCATCTCTTCTGTAGCCAATAAGAAAACCGTCGATTCTTTGACCAATGTCTCCCCCGGTGTCTAAAAAGACTCCTCCTTACTTGGAAACTTCCCTGGTCTTCCTCCTCCTCCTGTATATGATCCCATTTAGCGAATGTTTTCATGATGCAATCATCTCGGGCTGATCTTAAGCGGCTCGCTTCGGCTAGTCAGTAACCTCAACCCCAACCTCGCCTGCCACAACCTGCTCCTAGCCCTTCGCCTCAGCCAGCTGGACCTCTTCCTTCTGGCTCTTCTCCTACAGCTGGTACCCATGAGCCCCTCTATCCCCCTGGGTCGATTCCACTAGTTCTCAACCATCTTGGAGCCGTCCCTCCTAGCCATTACCCCGCTGGTCAGATACCTTTTCTTGCTCCCCCTCCCGGAGTCTATTTGGTCCCCATCATGGCCACTCTCTCCCTCCCCAATTTGACCCTAGGCATACCCGTCTGATACCTTGACCCTCCAGCCGCTACCCCACCTAGTCACCCCAAACCTTACCTTGCTTTGACACCGGTTCAACCAATTCCCTTAGCTTCTTCCATTGCCACAGTGCCCCCAGCACATCAACAGGACCCTTCTCCTATTGTGACAGCTCTGAAACACCAAGGCCAAGCTCGCAAGGGGGCACCCAACGACAAGGCTTCCCCGTCACACCCTGCTCCTCCTCAGCCACCAAAGCGCCCTATCCAGTGTGCCTTGTGCGATGTTGTCGGTCACGCCACCCATACATGTCCTGAGTTACCGCATCTCAAGACCATGGTCCATGAGATGTTTCTGGAGTCCGATATCCCTGAGGTCTATGTCACTATACCTGATTCAATCTCGAAACTTACAAACTTGTGCACCAATCACCCTTGTTCTTTGTGCGATTTCCATGGCCATTATACCCACCTCAGTCCTCGCCTTGACGAGTATCATTCCTCTTTAGACGCATATCACCAATTCAAAGCCACGCATGACAACATACCTTCTTTAGTAGCACCAGAAGACCTGTCTACCTCGATTAACATTCCCCCTCCTGATATTGAAATGACCGAGTCTTCAGCCACCATTTATGCCCTCTCATCATCCTTGCGATCCTCGGTGGCCATCCCCTTAGTGCCTTCCCCCAATGTTTCACCTGATCCCCCATCTGCTTACTCTTCTGTCACCCCCTATGACGTTGTGCATGTGAGTCTTTCTCCCTGCAATCATGAGTTTGATATTTATACCTCATCAGGTGATCCTCTTCCCTCCACTCTTCCCATCTTCCAGTCTGATGAAGACATTATGGAAGCCATGACCGAACCTGATTTTCTATGGGATGATATGCAACATCGTGATTACTTCCTTCCACATCAATCCCATGACCAAAATGTTGTAGAATCTAAATACTTCATTCCCAATAAAGTGGATTGGTTTAAAAATTCCATCCCTGCACCTGGCGCTTTCGAAGAAGGTAATATGGCCAATATCTCTCCTACCATCAAAATTGACATTTCTGTCAAACCAGGAATCAAAGAACATATCACCTTGGGCACCCAATGCGCTCTGGAAGAAATTGAATCTTACACCAAGCTCTTCAAAGAATTACATGATATTTTTTCCTGGTCCTACTCTGAAATGCCCGGACTCGATCTAGCCATTGTGGAACACCATATCAACACATGGGCTGATGCCAATCTCGTCCGCCAAAAGTTGAGACCCATTCATCCTTCTAGACATGACGCTATCAAAGCCGAAATCAATAAGCTCAAGTAGGCTAGTTTCATTTATCCCATCGAATACACCACTTGGGTGTCAAACCCAGTTCCCGTCCTCAAAAAACAAGGCACCATCCATGTATGCACTGACTTTCGCAATTTGAACAAAGCTTGTCCCAAAGACAAATTCCCCACACCATTTATTGACCAAATCATTGATATGTGTGTGGGGCATGAGGTTCTATCCTTTATGGATGGATTCTCTGGATACAACCAAATCGTTATCCATCGTGCTGATCAACTTAAAACTGCGTTCATTAGTTCGTGGCGAACTTTCGCATACCGAGTCATGCCATTCGGCCTTAAAAATGCTGGTGCCACTTTTCAACGGGCCATGTCTTATTGTTTCCATGACTTAGCTCATATTATCCTTGCCTATTTATATGACCTTACTGCGTGTTCTAAACATCGGGCACAACACGTCCATGATCTGCGTACCATTTTCCTCCAATGTCGCAAGTATAATATCCGCTTTAACCCATTGAAATGTGTCTTCTGCATTCCCGCTGGCCGTCTTCTAGGCTTCATCATGTCTAAAGACGGTATAACTCTTGACCCTTTGAAATTTCAAGCCATTCTTTAACTCCCTATTCCCCATACCTTACGCTAGCTACGAAGTCTCCAAGGTAAAGGTAATTTTCTTCGTCGATTCGTTCCTGACTATGCCACTACCGCACATGGGTTCCTTAGACTTCTTCAATATAACATCCCATTTGTCTGGGATACCTATTTTCATGAGTTTTTTGATGCCCTCAAGCATGCTCTCACGTCCACTCCCTTGATCCATCCTCCTGACTTTGATCGGGACTTCATCCTATACATCTCCACCTCCACCTATTCAGTCGTTGGTGTCCTTATCCAGGAAGATGATAATGGTGTTGAACAGGTGATCTATTATTTCAGTAAGAACCTTTTCGACTCGCCTGTATCCTACTCACATGAAGAAAAATTAACGCTAGCTGTCGTGTTCTCGATCCAAAAACTGTTGGAAATATTGTCATTGATGGCAAAGGATGTGGCAAAGGAATTGGCATCTAAATATAGTAGAGAAGAACAGAGAAAGAATGCATCTACAGGTTGAGCTACAAAAAGAAGTATCAGTCAAGGAGCAGGGACAAGCAGTGAATTGAAAGTTGTCCAGAGACAGTATAGGAAGAAAAAGGCCATCAAACAGAAAAAGGTTCTACATTTTCTATATATTCTTGATAGAATTCAGAAGGAAGGATAGTAGACATATGAATCATTGTCTGTAAACATCATAAAACCTATGGCAAGGATTCAAAATTAAAGATTTAGTGTATAAATTGAAGGAATTAATGGTTGCAGAGATATGATGATTATAGCATAGTACAGTAATCAGCTTGCGGAATCAAGAACTTGAATGTAGAAGCGCAACTGTGACAGGATAGGAAGCAGAATTGAAGACATAGTGACATTGTGTTGTGTCGAGGTCGGAAGGCAGCAACCGGTGTAAAGAATGTATGTTAAAAGACTCAAATGAAAATTGTGAACAGAGCGTTAAATTTAGCAATGGATCTGTAATAAAAGGCAAAACATTAAAGTGCAACTTAATTATAATAATACATTTAAAAGGTGATGGAACCCTGCGTGGAAGAGTGGAACCATGACCGAGTGAATAGTGAAGGTGGTTTACGGTTTTCATCGCACCACCTATGTAGAGTAAGCGTATTTCCTAGTTGAGGAGAAATTCCATAGTGTGCTCGACACGCGTCCCTGTACGACTTCACAAAACCACTTTTCACTGTGCGCCATCGTGCGTTATAGTTCGACCTAGGATGCCCAGCGATATCGTTGAGCATTGTTGATCTAGGAAGGGGTCATCGGACGGTCATCATTTGTTGAAGGTGCGTGAATATTAACACAGGTACGACGGACCATCGCACGTTAAAGTTCGGCATCGGAGGTCGAGCAATATGTATATACGCCGTTGATCTGGGAAGGGGTCATCGGACAGTCATCATTTGTTAAAGGTGCATGAATATTAACACAAGTACGGCAGACCATCGCACGTTAACGTTCGGCATCGGAGGTCGAGCGATATACATATACGTCGTTGATCTAGAAGCTTTCTAATCTAACGGTGATCGGACGCTGGACTTGCGCGAAATTTACTTATGGTACCGTGCGCGTATTTGATTGGCTATTGACTATATTTGTGGACTCGGGGTCAAAGGTTTATCATATTATTTGAAAGCGTTAATATGCGAAAGGTTAATCTTAATCCTAAAGTTAAGTTTAAAATTATTAAATTAATTATTTAATTACCAAGATCAATAGAACAATAAGAGTTATGGAGACCCCGTTGGATTATCTATTTTGACCCCGTCCAGGAATACCATTAGAAAGTGAATGGTTTTGACCCAAGGTTTTAATAAAGGCAAAAACTATATAAGGTGATGAGGATCATGAAGAATGGGGGGTAAGCGAAAGGGTTGATAATAAACGAATCTCTTTTAGAGATATCTGTATGAATAAACCCTGATATATCTGAATCTATGGTGCACCTGTGAATATGATGATTAGATGATGATTAATTCCTAGTTTAATCGACTGAAGAAATCATGAAGAACATGTGCATACGTAAGGGTGGTGAATGAATAAAGTTCTCGAAGGAATATCTGTATAGGTGAACTCTGTTCTTAACTGAAAAATCTGAAACTATGATGCACCCATGGATATAATGATCTGAGGATGATGAATCTCTGACGAAGTCATGAAGAACTGGTGTGAGTGTACTGAATGAATAAATCTGGTGGGCTAGCAAGGTATGTCGAGTGGAAACTGATGGATCTAGTATGAAAATTGATGAAACGTGGTCTGTAGTGGTGCTGAGGGTCAAATCCTTTAGAGAGGTGGTTGTAGCTCCCTTCCAGTGATAGCTGGTAAACGAGAGTAGGGGGTAGTAGCTCCCTTCTAGGAGAGGCTGGTAAACGAGAGCAGGGGGTAGTAGCTCCCTTCCAGGAGAGGCTGGTAAATGAGAGAAGGTTGTAGCCTTCTGTAGGTTGGTGCCTGCGTGCTGGTATAAGTCTGCACTAGCATATATTGTAAGAAGTTTTCTCTATAATAAATATTGAAGACTGAGATTACAACAATGGTGGTTTTCTCCTGAATTGTGTTTCCACCTTAAATCCTGGTGTTCATATGTGTTGTTTATGTTTGATGGTTTGTTCTGTTATTTCTGTTCATGCTTAATTATTATATGATGCAATTCTCTAAGTAAATACATAATAAGATATCTGGACATACATGTTGGATGAAGTACTATAACATATGGTTGTAAGAGAAAGAAAAGAAAAATTGTTCAGCCCTAAATACTGATTCACCCCCCCCTCTCAGTATTTTTCCGACAATTGGTATCAGAGCAGGTCCTTCTGAAAAAGCTTAGCCGCTAGAAGGAAGATCAAGCAAGATGAGCAATCAATATGGAATAACATCTATCAAGCCTCCGCTCTTTAACAGAAAAAAATTAATCTTCTGGAAAACAAGGATGAGATCCTATCTTCAGTCTCTGGGAGCAGAGGTATGGGAAATTTTTGAAGGAGGATATCAATATCCAGCTGCAGTACCAATAGATCCGACGGAAAGAAATAATTATGAAACAAATGCAAAGGCGGTCAATGCTCTATTGGGAAGTCTAACTGAATCAAAAATTTTCAAAGTCATGCAGCTGAATACAGCCAAGGCAATATGGGACAAAATCATTCTAAGTTATGAAGGTGATGCAAAGGTAAAAAGTGTTAAACTCCAAACTCTTAGAATTCAATATGAGAATCTAAAAATGGATAATGAGGAGAGCATTGCCAATTTATTTTACGTCTTGATGATATCGTAAATCGTATGAGAAATCTGGGAGAAACAATAACCGAATCTACTTATTGAGAAAGTCGTAAGATCACTAACGACAATCCAAACCGAGTCAAAAGTTTCTCAACTTGAAGAAAAGATCTTCAAAATTCATCGTGGTGCAGTCACACTAATCGTATATGAAATGAGAAGAGGAGGACCATCGGTTAAAGAAGCAGTCTTAGGAACTTCTACAAAAGGGAAGGAAGTACAAAAACCAGAAGGATCAGGCTATATCTCAGAAGAGGATGAGATAAACTTTGTAAAGAAACTTCAACTTGGCACAGGAAGGTTCAGAGGTAAGCTTCCTTTAAAATGTTTTGATTGTGGAAGAGTTGGTCATTATGCCGCTAAGTGTCCTTATAAAGAAACACATAAAAAGGGGAAGGAAGCAGCAAGAAGGAATAAAAATGTTTTAGCACTAAGAAGAGTTACTATACTCATGAAGATAGTGATGGGTTATCTGATAGTGAGGAAGAATATGAACAAGATCTTAGACTTCTCATGGCATTTCATAGGGAATTCCAGAGAAGCAAAGGATAATTTTGTGATTGCTATAGAAGATGTTGATTCTCTTGATGAAAACAATAAACTCAAAATTTTCTTAGAAGAGAGTAAAATAACCATAGAAACTCTAAAAAATCAACTTGAAGAAAAGGAGAAACACAATGAGAAATTAGAGTGTGAAGTAGTAAGTTTAAGAAAATAACTTGAGAAAGTAAAGACTCTGAATCTTATATTTGCTAAAGGATCTGAAACCTTAGATGATATTATCAAGGTACAACGTTCTCCTGTTATAAAGACAGGTCTTGGATATATTGGAGAATCTTCTCAGGCTTCAGCACCAAATTATCTAAAAGCAGTTACAGCTAGTTTACAACATGCTGCTACTTAGCAAGGGAATAAATAATCTTTACAGGTAAAGCATGATCATCTCAATTCAAAGAACACTAACAGGAATGTATTTCAAAGAAACACCAATCAACAGGTAAATTCATGTAGAAGATTTTATGATCGCAAAAATTTCTTCTTCAATGGACATTGTTTCTCATGTCACAATTTTGGTCATAAAGTTGTTCAATGTGTAGCATATAAAACTATCATGACAAGAGAAGCAAGAAAGAAAAGGTTTGATATTGAAGCAAAGAAGAATACCTATAACAACTTTTATCCTCTTCAAAATGAAGTTGAATGTGCTTATTGCAATAACTTTGGCCATGAAGAATCTGAATGCAGGAGCAAAGTCCAGCCAAAACAACATTTTCCTTCAAGTTCCAAAGTATGGAAAAAGAAGGAATTAAAGGTTGAAAATTGTGGGATAGCGTTATTTGCAGAAGGTGAAGAAAATCAATGGTACATTGATAGTGGGTGCTCAAGACACATGACAGGTGACAAAAGAAAACTTCTTGCATATAATGCTCTAGAAAATGAAAAGAAAGTTACATTTGGAAATGATACTCCTACTGTAATTAAAGGAAAAGGGTCAGTGTTTCTAAAAGAAAAGGTGAAGGCTAATGATGTCATGTATGTGGATGGACTAATGCGTAACCTGTTAAGTGTAAGTCAAATGTGTGATCAAGGAATAGAAGTGGTCTTTAGTTCAAAAGAATGTGTGGTTCGTGATCTTGGTACAGGTAAAATTATTATAAAAGGGAAAAGAAATCCAAGCAACATGTATGTACTGAACTGCAAAGATCAATGTTACTTGAGCAAGTCTTCAGAAAATTGGCTATGGCATAGAAGGCTGGGGCATCTGAGCTTTTCTCAAATCAACAAAGCAAGCATACTTAAAGTCGTTCGTGATCTTCCCAATATTACTCTACTCAAAAATATCATATGCAAATCTTGCCAATTCGGCAAGAAAACCAGAGTACAATTTAATGCCAAGGAAGGATCATCAAGGAAGCCTCTTGAACTCATTCATACCGACATATGTGGACCTATAAGGAAAAGGTCACCACGTGGTGAAGAATACTATATCTTGTTCATTGATGATTTCTCTAGAATGTGTTGGATTGGGCTGCTTAAACACAAAGATGAAGCAATTGAGAAATTTCAGATCTTCAAAGCACTAGTTGAGAATGAGTTAGATCTAAAAATCAAGTGTCTCAGATCTGATAGAGGAGGAGAATATACATCCAATGAATTCCTTGAATTTTGTGAACAACATGGCATAAGAAGACAGTTTTCTGTAGCAGGCACTCCACAATGTAATGCAAGCAGCATAAAGAATGAAATTTAACATTTCAACAAATGGCTAGAGCTGCTTGATGATTCCAACACCTGACACATTTTGGGGAGAAGCAGCACATACAACAGCAAACATTCTCAACAAAGCACATGTTCGTGTAAATAGTGATAAAACTCCATATGAACTCTGGGATGGTAATCCTCCCACTATAAAGCATTTTAGAATTTTTGGGAGAAAATGCTTTATCAGGAATAATGATAAAAAACTTGGCAAGTTTGAACCCAGAGTAGATGAAGGAATATTTCTCGGTTACTCCTCTAGGAGTAGGGAATATAAATGTTACAATAAAAGACTTCAGAAGATTTTTGAATGTATTGATGTTGTCATTGATGAGTCTCCTGCAGTTCCAAAAGAAGATAAGCAAACAACAGATGAAGATGATGATGACACATATCCTTCTACATCAAATAGTAATGATACAAATAGTGAACCCTGTGAAGAACCCGAAGATGATTTGTCTGAAAAGGCTCCATCCAGATATGTTCAAAATAATCATCCAGAATCTCAAATTTTGGGAGAAAAGGTATCAGGTGTACAAACAAGGAGGACTCTTGCTGAGTCTTCCAGCAATCTGGCATTTCTATCCACTATTGAACCTCACAGTGTTAGTCAAGATAGCAAAGATGAATTTTGGATTCAAGCCATGAATGAAGAACTTGATCAAATTGAAAAGAATCACACTTGGGAATTAGTACCAAGACCTCAAGACAAAAATGTCATTGGAACTAATTGGATATTCAAAAACAAGTTAAATGAGAATGGGGATGTTATAAGAAGTGGTAAGCCAGACTTGTTTGCAAGGGGTATTATCAAAAGAAGGTATAGACTTTGAAGAAACATTTTCTCCCCGTAGCGACTTGAAGCCATAAGAATGTTTCTGCTTTTTCAAGCTTCCAACAAATCAAAGTTTATCAAATGGATGTTAAATTTGCTTTTCTCAATGGTGATCTAAGATGAAGTTTATATATAACAACCAAGGATTCATTTGGGAAATGATGAAAAACCTGTTTGTAGGCTTAAAAAGGCTCTATATGGTCTCAAACAAGCTCCAAGGGCATGGTACTATCGTCTTGAAAAATATCTTCATCAACAAGGATTTTCAAAATGATTTGCTGATAGCAACTTATACACAAAAACTAAAAATGACAAACTATTGATTGTGGTTGTATATGTTGATGATATCATTTTTGGAATTAATGAAGAGTCTACGAGTCAGAAATTTGCTTCTGATATGAAGCAAGAATTTGAAATGTCTTTACTTGGGGAACTAACATTATTTCTTGGATTGCAAGTGCAACAAGCAACAGATGGCATTTTCTTATCACAAGCAAAATACCTCAAGAAAATCTTGAAGAAGTATGGCATGGAGGATTGCAAACCTGTAAGTACACCAATGATAATCGGATGTAATCTCAGTTCTAGTGATGATTCCCCCACGGTGAATCAACCAGAATATAGATCTATGATAGGAAGTCTGCTTTATCTCACTGGGAAAAGACCAGAAATTATGCATGCAGTTGGGATTGTTGGACGATTTCAAGCCAATCCAAAAGAGTCTCACCTTCAAGCTGTGAAACGAATATTCAAATATCTACAAGGAACTCAAGATTTTGGACTATGGTATCCAAATAATGTTGATCTTACTCTTCATGCATACACTGATGTAGATTGGGCTGGAAGTGTTGATGATCGGAAAAGCACTAGTGGTGGTGCATTCTATATGGGGCCCCGGTCAGTATCTTGGTTCAGAAAGAAGCAAAGCTCCATTTCCTTATCTACAGCAGAAGCAGAATATGGGGCTGTAGCATCATGTTGCACTCAACTTCTCTGGATGATGCAAACCCTACAAGAATTTCAAATCAAATGTTCACCTCCTATCTCCATTATGTGTGATAATACAAGTGCCATCAGTATCTCAAAGAATCCTGTTATGCATTCCAAGACCAAGCACATTCCCATCAAATATCACTTCTTACGTGAACAAGTGCTTGAACAAAAGGTGAAATTGGAGTATGTTTCCTCCGAAGAACAAGTTGCTGATATATTTACCAAATCTCTACCCAGGGAAGCGTTTGAATATCTCAGACGGAAACTGGGAGTATTCTCTGACATGAAGAGGATCGTGTCTACTTAAATATAGAATATTAAATTGGTTGTGAGGTGTTTTTGGGCATCTCTAAATACACAGGCTAAGGGGGAGCATTGGTCATATGAAAAGGATGCATTGTTGGCATTTATAATTCATCTTGTTATATTATGAAGATGCAACATGATCTCAGGGGGAGCATGGTATTGTCAACTCTTTGCCATTGATGTCAAAGGGGGAGGAAAAGCAACAAAGGGCTTCTATAAGACAATCAGAGGAAGAATATTGCCATCAATGCCAAAGGGGGAGATTGTTGGAAATATTGTCATTGATGGAAAAGGATGTGGCAAAGGAATTGGCCTCTAAATGTAGCAGAGAAGAACAGAGAAAGAATGCATCTACAGGTTGAGCTACATAAAGTAGTATCAGTCAAGGATCAGGGACAAGCAGTGAATTGAAAGTTGTCCAGAGACAATATATGAAGAAAAAGGCCATCAAACAGAAAAAGGTTCTGCATTTTCTATATATTCTTGATAGAATTCAGAAGGAATGATAGTAGACATATGAATAATTGTCCATAAACATCATAAAACTTGTGGCAAGGATTCAAAATTAAAGATTTAGTGTATAAATTGAAGGAAATAATGGTTGCATAGATATGATGATTATAGCATAGTACAGTGATCAGATTGCGAAATCAAGAACTTGAATGTAGAAGAGGAACTGTGACAGGATAGGAAGATGAATTGAAGACAGAGTGACATTGTGTTGTGTTGAGGTCGGAAGGCAGCAACCGGTGTGAAGAATGTATGTTAAAAGACTCAAACGAAAATTGTGAACAGAGTGTTAAATTTAGCAATGGATCTGTAATAAAAGGAAAAACTTTAAAGTGCAACATAATTATAATAATACATTTAAAAGGCGACGGAACCCTGCATGGAAGAGCATAACCATGACCGAGTGAACAGTGAAGGTGGTTTACGGTTTTCATCACACCACCTATGCGGAGTAAGCGGTATTTCCTCATTGAGGAGAAATTCCATAGAGTGCTCGACATGCGTCCCTGTGCGACTTCACAAAACCACTTTTCACTGTGCGCCATCGCGCGTTATAGTTCGACCCAGGACGCCCAGCGATATCGTTGAGCGTCATTGATCTGGGAAGGGGTCATCGGATGGTCATCATTTGTTGAAGATGCGCGAAGATTAACACAGGTACGACGGACCATCGCACGTTAACGTTCGGCATCGGAGGTCGAGCGATATGTATATACATCGTTGATCTAGGAAGGGGTCATCGAACTATCATCATTTGTTGAAGGTGCGCGAAGATTAACATAGGTACGGTGGACCATTGCACGTTAACGTTCGGCATCGGAGGTCGAGCGATATGCATATACGCCGTTGATCTGGAAGCTTGCTAATCTAACGCTGATCGGATGCTGGACTTGCGTGAAATTTACTTATGGTACCGTGCGCGTATTTGATTGGCTATTGACTATATTTGTGGACTCGGGGTCAAAGGTTTATCATATTATTTGAAAGCGTTAATATGCGAAAGGTTAACCTTAATCCTAAAGTTAAGTTCAAAAGTATTAAATTAATTATTTAATTACCAAGATCAATAGAACAATAAGAGTTATGGAGACCCCGTTGGTTTATCTATTTTGACCCCTTCCAGGAATACCATTAGCAAGTGAATGGTTTTGACCCAAGGTTTTAATTAAGGCGAAAACTATATAAGGTGATGAGGATCATGAAGAACGGGGGGTAGGCGAAAGGGTTGATAATAAACGAATCTCTTTTAGATATATCTGTATGAATAAACCCTGATATATCTGAATCTATGGTGCACCTGTGAATATGATGATTAGATGATGATTAATTCCTGGTTTAATCGACTGACGAAATCATGAAGAACATGTGCATACGTAATGGTGGTGAATGAATAAATTTCTCGAAGTAATATCTATATAGGCGAACCCTGTTCTTAACTGAAAAATATGAAACTACGATGCACCCATGGATATAATGGTCTGATGATGATGAATCTCTGACGAAGTCATGAAGAACTGGTGTGAGTGTATTGAATGAATAAATCTGGTGGGCCAGCAAGGTATGTCAAGTGGAAACTGATGGATCCAGTATGAAAAATGATGAAACGTGGTTTGTAGTGGTGCTGAGGGTTGAGGCTTTCAGAGAGGGGGTTGTAGCTCCCTTTCAGTGATAGCTGGTAAACGAGAGCAGGGGGTAGCAGCTCCCTTCCAGGAGAGGCTGGTAAATGAGAGGAGGTTGTAGCCTTCTGCAGGTGGGTGCCTGCATGCTGGTATAAGTCAGCACCAGCATATATTGTAAGAAGTTTTCTCTATAATAAATATTGAAGACTGAGATTACAGCAGCGGTGGTTTTCTCCCGAATTGGGTTTCCACCTTAAATCCTGGTGTTCATATGTGTTTTTTATGTTTGATGGTTTGTTCTGTTATTTCTGTTCATGCTTAATTCTTATATGATGCAATGCTCTAAGTAAATACATAATAAGATATCTGGACATACATGTTGGATGCAGTACTATAACATATGGTTGTAAGAGAAAGAAAAGAAAAATTGTTCAGCCCTAAATACTGATTCACCCCCCCCTCTCAGTATTTTTCCAACAAAAACTACATCATTACATCCTCATGCATTCCACCAAGGTTGTGACTAATTCCAACCCCATGGCTTTCCTATTGAGCCACCGCATCCTCAGTGGGAAGTACACCTGTTGGGTCGTTATTCTTCAAGAATTCGACCTCGAATTTGTCACACCAAAAAGTAAGAAAGGTTTAGCCCTTGCTGAGCTAATTTCTGAATTACCTACCGGTACGCAGGATCCTCCAGTTAATGATGCTCTTTCTGATGAACACTTATTCTCCATTACCACTGACGACCCTTGGTACGGTGATATCCTTACTTACTTGTGAACCCAAAAGTTTTCCCTTCATCTTGACCATGATGCTCGATGATGTATCCGACACCAAGCCCCTCGCTACCTTCTTATCGGTGATGACCTCTATCATCGCAGAGTAGATACTATCCTTCGTCATTATCTCACACATGCTGAAGCCGAGAAAGTCCTCAATGCCTGCCATAGCAGTGCTTGTGCTGGCCACCTCTATGGTCTTGCTACCACCCAAAAAATCATGCGCACTGAGTATTTTTGGCCTTCTCTCTTCAGTGATTGCATTGAAGCAGTCAAACACTATTCCAATTGCCAACATTTCGCCCCTAAGGTGCAACCTCCTCCAGCTCCCCTCCATCTTGTCGTCACAGCTAGTCCCTTTTGTAAATGGGCCATAGAATTTATGGAGTGTCGACCTCCATCCACTGGTAACCACAAATATATCATCATGGCGATTGACTATTTCACAAAATGGGCTGAGGCTATGCCAACATTCAACAACACGGAAGCGACCGCAGCCCTCTTTTTCTTTAACCACATCATTTCTATATTCGGGGTTCCAAAAAAATTGGTCTCTGACCATGGCCGACATTTTGAAGATGAGATATGGCACGAGATATCCTTACTATTGGGTTTTGAGCACCAATATTCCTCAGCCTATTACCCCCAAGGCAATGGCCAAGTTGAAGCAGTCAACAAAATCCTTAAGACCATGCTTCAACGAACGGTGAATAAGCACAAAACCAATTGGCATCTTATGCTCTTCCCGGCTTTGTGGGCCTATAGAACTTCTATTAAAACCATCCCCGGTTTCACTCCTTTCCACCTTGTTTTCGGTGAAGAGGCAGTCTTACCGATCGAGTGTGAAATTCCTTCCCTTCACTTGGTCGTCGAACTTCTCCCTGATACCCAACCTCTAGAACAACGACTCATCATCTTGAGCACACCTCTGAAGACCGTCGTGTTGCATTGCAAACTCTTGAAGCGGCCAAAAAGTGCACCAAATCTCAGTATGACCGAAAAGTCCACCCTCACACCTTTCACGAAGGTGACCTTGTTCTAGTATATGACCAGGCCCATGATGTCCTCGTTCATGGGAAGTTTGACTCATTATGGCTAGGCCCTTACATCATCAGTAAGGATCTTGGTAAGGGGGCATACCTCTTAGAGGACTTTGAAGGCCACCCCCTTCCTAATCCTTGCAATGCACTCTATCTTAATAAATATTACCCTTAGCATTTCCCTCTCGAAATGCATGTTTTATTTTCTTTTAAGATAGATAGCATCTGTTTTTTTTTCGTACTTCACTAGGACACATTTTTTCCATGAAGGGTCACTTTACTTCTCCTCAAAATCGTATTTCCTCACTTACAACACTTGTACTTGGGGCACCACTTTTCCTCCTTACTGGTCCTTGTTCGTGTCGATTTTCGTCATGAGATACCCCCTTGTACTCATGTGTTTACGGTCCCCCATTTGGACCTTTTACTGTGTGGTAGCACCATTGAGCTGCCCTTGTTTAGAGCATCCGAGTTGAGTTATCATCACATTCATGGAGTCTATCCCGAGCCCCTTTATATCCCATCATAGTTCTCCATCCTTCATTGCTTGGTTCCTCTCTTGTGTCGCACATTATGGCCTTCAGCCCCACTATCCCCTATCCCTCATGATATCGTATCAGTCGCTGCCAAGTCATCCATGCACTTTATGCTCTAATAAGGGAAGTCATCCATTCGCTACTCAGTATTTCCCACTCCATCATCATCATTTATGTCAATCTATCAGTTGCTCTACTATTTTCTCTCATGTGTTAGTTGAGGATCCCTTATTGCCTCACCTATGGAAGACCTCTTTCTGTTGACTTCACCTCATTCATTTCAGAAGACAGGTCTAGAGAGCAGTGTACCTTGGTTCTAGCTTCCACACTTGTTCAGTGCCTCAGATTAGGAAAAAGGGGATTTCTCATTACCCTTTTGACTTGATTGCTTCTCAGCTCCAGCTCCTTTCAGCATGATCAATATCCGTATACTTGATGGTATAGTGATGCAGCAACATATATTGGTGATTCCCGAGTGTGTGTGAGATGTCACAACCCTCATGAGGGGGTGGCCCTACAAGTAGCCCCCCACATGCCCGGATGACCTCTTCATTCCAGCCTTTGATGTAGCTCTATACATTTGATGATGTCGGCCTTAGCTGCTTGCAGCGCCTCTTTGATTTGCATGTATCTGTCAGATTTTGGGAGCCCTTCCCCATTTATAGGGGCATTTGGGTTGTATTTGTATCTCATGTACTCGGATATTATTGTATAAGTCCTGGCTGTTATCTTAGGCACAGCATGTATGTGGGATTCATCATTATATATTTTATCTGGCTCATGTTTATGCCAGCATGTACTTTACAGTTCGGTTCCTTGTTTACTAGACGCATTATTCTTGTGTAATTTGTCTCGGCGAGCATAGGTATGCCTCCCCTGCCGCCTTTAGCACAGGTACCATCTCATAAAAAGAGACTTTTTGCACGTGTAATTCTCATCTTCTCAGGGTCTAGTCCTTTAGCACATTAGACTACCTTACATTTATCTCTCTGACTTCCCTCTTGATGTATGGTGATTGAGTTCTTACAACGTACTTCAGCCATAGGATTTGCTCCTAACACTCGCACGCTGGGGGGCAATCTGTTACACCATTTTTTGGTCATCTAACCTATTATCATTAGATGGACCCAAGTACACCATGTAAGACCAATTTTACTCTAAGTAAAATTGCTTTCACAATGTGAAATAACTTAGTAAAACACCTTTATTAAGTTGTTTATGGTCTAAACAGGAAACCCCAAAAGGAAATAATAAACAAATCTATATTTTTTTATATTTCCTCAAGGAATAATTAGTTAAACATCAATTTAATTATTATTCCTAGTCATATTTAACCCAAAACAAGGAGATAAATTAAATAAATCCTTATTTATTTGATTATTTCCTAGGAATAAGTTATTTAATCCTTATTTAAATAATATTCCTAGTTAAATTTGACTAAATCATTTATAAATAATTAAATAAATCATTATTTATTTAATTATATTTTCACCATTTCCTTAAAATAGTAAATAAATCCTTTATTTATTTATTATTTATAAATAAAGGATTTGACCCAAGTCAAAATCCTTTTCCCTCCAACAAATATTATAAAATATTCCTAAAAGGTGGTTCTAGAATTTGGTTAATAATATTTTATTCATCCACCAAGTTCTATACTACCCTAATATTTTGTTATAAATAGAAGGGTTTTCCCATTCATTTGTCACCTTTTGTTGCCTATGAGATCACTCTAGATCTTTACTCTTGGTCTGAGTTTGAGCCATTATCATTGTCACATTTTCTATCTTCACTTTGTGAGCTCCCTTTGAGTTCTATGTTTGTCTGGGTTTTCTTCACCAACAAGAGAGAGAAATGCTAGATCTAAAACGTTGAGGACTTTCAAAGAACCCATCCCATTGAGGAGAATTGGAAACATATTTCTTGTTTTCCTCTTAGGTGCCCTTAATATAAAAATTATTTCAAAAAATATTTGTCTTGTCTATTGGATGCGTGGAGCAAAACTTTATTTTCACTGCTTAATGTCTTTTTATGCATAGATCTAGATTTGTGCAGCATTTTTCTTGATTAACTAACTGCATATTTGAATATATTGGCAGCCATATTTGATGTTAGGGCTATATGTTATGCGTAGCTAAAGTGGCATTTTTTCGTACACTTTGACAAAATATTCATACTAACATGTGGCCTTCATTGTTGTATAATCTCATCTTCCTCAAACTCATCATTACTGTGTTCCTCCTCTCTGTAATCTATGTCCTCTCTCTCCATGCTTGTTTCTTTGGCACTTTTGAAACCTTGTTTTGGAGGTGAAGAGGTAATATTGAAGTGTTTGGAGGAGTTTGGGAGTGTTTTGGCCCTGTGCACAGTGCCTTACCCAGGTGAGTAATGCCCTCTTCCTATGCACAATGCCATGTAATTTTTCACTGGCCAGAATTTTCTATGTGCAATGCCAATCTCCTATGCACAGTGCCAAGGCTCTATGCGCAGTGTTAGAAAATTATATATTACATAGCAATGAAACACATAAAATATGCAGAAAACACAAGCACACGAAACACATAAAACCAAAGAGACACAAATATATGTGGTTCACCCAGTTTGGGCTACATCCACTGCAAACAGCCAGTCCTTCCTTTCTATTATCCAGTAAAATGAAGAGACACAACCTATAGCTGATTTGTTGTAATATCCTCTATTCTCTCTCATAGTCTCCCTATATATTTCTCGCTATGAGAATCCACATACAATCCACAACCAAAATACAATATCCTCATACAAGTGAGGGATTTCCTTGTAGGGAAAAAAACCCTAAACTAAACATAACTTCTACCGTCAGATCATCCACCTAATGATTGGCCCAAATTGACTAGAAATTAGTATACTTTTACTGTTAGCAGCCACCCCCCTGGACCACCTAGGAAGCGTTTAATTATGGGTGCGTTGCCACTCCATTAAGGTATAGGGGTCCAATGTTGTGATACAAAATAAACAAGATAATCAGGCTCCACACCCAACAATCTCCCACTTGGAGACTGATTGTAGAAAATCCATTGTTGCTTCATTTGCTGGACAATGAATCCTCTTTCGACCTAGTTGTTTCTCATCTTCATCGTCATCCTTGAAGACCAATTGAAACTGAGCGTAATATTAGTTTCTCCTTGGTTACAACTTTTTTTAGCATATTTGCAGGATTCTGGCTAGTGTGTATCTTTTCCAGGTTTAACTGTCCATGTTCCAACACTGACCGTATGAAATGGTACTTGAGTTGTATGTGTTTAGTCCTGAAATGAAAATTTGAATTCTTTGCAAGATGAATGGCACTTTGGCTATCACTGTAGAACGTGCCCATATCATGCTTCTTACCCAATTCATCCAGAAACCTTTGTAACCAAATCATTTCCTTACTAGCCTCTGTAGCAGCAACATACTTTGCTTCTGTTGTTGAAAGTGCAACAAAACTTTGGATTTTTGAAACCTAACTAATAGTTGTTCCACCTATAGTAAAGACATACCTTGTAGTGCTCCTCCTATTATCTCTTTCACCTGCCATATTTGCATCAACATACCCCTGTAGAGAAATGTTTGAACCATCAAATCATAATGCTTGATTTGTGGTACCTCTCAAATATCTAAGAATTTATTTCACTTCCATCCAATGTTATTTTCCTGGATTGTTCATGTACCTCCTTAAAACTCCCACTGCATGTGCAATATCAAGTGTTGTGAAGACCATTGCATACATTAAGCTTCAAATTGTTGATGCATATGGAACTTTAGACATATAGTCCATTTATTATTGGGTCTTGGGGCACATCTCCTTGGTAAGTTTTAAATTGCTAGCAAAAGGTGTACTAACTGGTTTTGCATTCTGCATATTAAATCTTTTCAACACCTTTTGTATGTACTCATTCTGAGACAGTTTTAATTTGAGATTTTTTATGTCTCTAGTTATTCTCATACCAAGGATTTCTTTCAGCTCCCAAATCCTTCATTGTGAAGGAATTTGCCAATTTTCTTTTGAGCACATTTATTTCCTGCATGTTAGACCCTGCAACAAGCATGCCATCTACATAGAATAACAATATAATATAGCTGACATCATTTTTCTTTTTCAAATAAACATAATGATCAAAGTGACATCTAGTATAACCTTGTTCAAACATAAACCTGTCAAATTTTAGATACCACTACCTTCGATCCTGTTTTAATCCATACAAACTCTTCTTTAACCTGCACACTAATTTTTCTTTCCCTTTGACCTCATATCCTTCTGGTTGCTCCATACAGATCTCTTCCTCCAAATCTCCATGGACAAATGTTGTCTTTACATCTAACTATTCAAGATGTAAATATTCCGCTGCTACAAGACTTAAAATAGTTCTGATTGAAGTCATCTTAACAATAGGAGAAAATATTTCATCAAAATCAATACCTTTCTTTTGTGAAAACCCCTTCATCACAAATCTAGCTTTGTACCTTTGTTTTCCTCCATCTTATTCCTTCAACCTGTAAAAATATTTATTATGCAATGTAGTTTTACCAGCGGGAAACCTGACTAAGTACCAAGTCTGGTTATGAATTAAGGATTCCCTCTCTTCTTTCATGGCTAGCTCCCACTTCTTCCTGGTTTCAACCTGAATTTGTTCTTCATAACATTTTGGTTCACCAGAATCAGTCAAAAATAAATAATATATTGAAGGAGAGTATCGTTCAGGGGGTTTACTTATCCTGGTAGATCTTCTGACACCACTTTCAGGTGTTTGAGGTGCCTTTTGTTATTGTGGTGGTTTTTGTTGTTGTGGCTATTGATTATTATTATTTTCAAGCACCTTTACTTTTTATGTGATCTCATCAAGAATTGTGTATTCTATGTTTTCTTTTTCCTATTTATTTTCCTGCAATTGATTCTTATACAGGACCTTTTCATTGATTATTACATCTCTGCTCCTAATTATTTTGTGATTTTCATAATCATATAAGCGATAACCAAAGTCATTAACACCATATCCAGTAAAGGTACATTTCTTTGATTTTTCCTCAAGCTTTGTTCTATTTTCTTTATTAGTATGGACAAAGGCCTCACATCCAAAATGCTTTAAGAAATATTAGTTTACATGTTTACATTTCCATGCTTCCTTTGGAATACCACCATCCAAGGAACTTGAAGGCCCTCTGTTTATGACATAAATAGTAGTATCTACAGCATCGGCCCAAAATTGTAAAGGCATCCTGCATGCAATATCATGCACCTTGCATGCTCCATGATTGTTATGTTCATCCTTTTTGACACACCATTTTCTTGTGGTGTTCTTGGAACTTTCTTCTGTCTGCGAATTCCATGCTATGAATAGTACCTATCAAACTCTTTGCTGCAATATTCACCTCCATTTTCTGATCTGAGACACTTCAAATTCATTCCTGTTTAAATCTCAACCAAAGATTTCTATTTCTTGAAAGTATCAAATACATCATATTTATTCTGAATACAATAAATCCAAGTCTTTCTAGTTGCATCATCAATAAAAATAACGTAATAACGAGAGCCACCGAAAGATGATACCTGAGCAGGTCCCCATACATCTGTATGCACAAGCTCTAATTTTTCGCTCTTCTTTTATTTCCCAACTCTGAGAAATCTGACTCTCTTTTGTTTTCCATAAATGAAATTCTCACAGAAATCCAAATCAACATTCTTCAAACCTGGCAACAAATTTCTTGAGTGAAGAATCTTCATCCCCTTCTCACTCATGTGTATGAGCCTATGATGCCATAATGCTGCATCTACTCCTTTGGAAGTTAAATCATTAACAAAGTTAGAAATACCATTTCATAAATAAAATTTACCAACATTTTCACCTTTTTCTATTACCAGGGCTCCTTTGGTGACCTTGCAAGTTTTATCTGTGAAATTCGTCACACAACCTTCACTACCTAACTGCCCCGTTGAAATCAGATTTTTCTACAGATCTAGAGCATGCCTTACCTTTTTTAATAGCCATTGGTTTCCATTCTTTTGTTTTACAATAAATTTACCCATTCCAAAAATTTTACAGGGTTTATCATCACCCAAACAAACTTGTCCAAAATCTCCTTGAACATAGTCATGAAATTTTTTGTTATCAGGTGTGGCATGGAATGAGGCCCCTAAATCTACCACCTAGGAATCAGTAACATTTTCTAAAGAAAGAATCAAAGCATCTTGTAACAAATCACCTGTCACATTTGCTTTATGATTTTTTTCTTATTGTGTGTCTCCTTCTTTTCCCTTCCGATATCTACAGTCTTTCTTTAGGTGTCCTTTCTTTCTGCGTTTCCAACACACTATCCCCGATATGGACTTGGATCTGTCTTTCCTTCATTTATTGCGATATCCTGAGCTCTTTCCTCTTTCCATTTTTCTTCCCCTAGAATCTGCACTCAAATCATTTCCCGATGTCTCACCGGAGCTTTTCCGTCACATTTCCTCACTAAGGATAGCACCGACAACATCGTCAAACTTTAAAGTACTAGATTCAACGACAGAGTTACTAAAGGCCATAACTAAACCATTCCATATTTCTGGCAATGAGCACAGAAAGAAAAGAGCCCTAACTTCATCATCAAATTTTACCCCTACAGAACTTAACTGACTGGTAACTGTATTAAAATCATTTAAATGGTCTACAACAGATGCACCTTTTGACATCTTCATATTAAATAAACGTTTCATGATAAATACATTGTTTCAGGCCGAGGGTTTTTCATATAGTTTTTCCAATGCCTTAATCAAACCCTCTGTTGTTGTTTCCTTCAAAATATTGAAGGCCATCAATTCCAGGAGGCACAACCGTACTATTCTGAGTGCCTTTCTATCGAGAATCTCCCATTCTGCATCTGTCATTTCCATTGGCTACTTTGTTTTTCTTCTCAATGGTAGGTACAGATATTTTTGATACAGATAATCTTCCATATGCATCTTCCACAGTGGGAAGTTTTGGCGGTTAAATTTCTTGACCCTAAACTTACCATCTTCCACCATTTCTCCCACTCGAACCAGGAACCATTCTTTCCTGCGAGTTTATCAGCCAAATAAACCTGGCTCTGATACCATTTGTTAGAATATTATATACTACAGAGCAATGAAACACATAAAATATACAGAAAACACAAGCACACAAAACACATAAAACTAGAGAGACACAGTTATACGTGGTTCACCTAGTTTGGGCTACGTCTAACCCAAACAGCCAGTCCTTCCTTTCTATTATCCAGCAAAATGAAGAGACACAACCTACAGTTGATCCACTATAATATCCTCTGTTCTCTCTCACAGTCTCCCTATCTGTTTCTTGCTCTGATAATCCACATAAAATCCACAACTGCAATAGAATACCCTCATACAAGCGAGGGGTTTCCCTCTAGGGAAAAAAACCTTAAACTAAACATAACTTCTACCATTAGATCATTCGCCTAATGATTGGCCCAGATTGACTAGAAATTACTATACTTTTACAAGGAAATTTTACATCTATTTTAGCTTCAGGGGTGCTTTCCCCGAAACGCCCCACCAGGGAGGGCCTCCATAAAGTCACAGTGCCACCCAATTTCTACAAATTTTTCCTTGCTCGAACCTCTTGCTCCAAAATCTTGTTTTTCTCCATGTAAAATGAACAAATGAGGGTCTCTTTTGGAAAATGGGCTTTTATTCTTTGAATTACTTTGGATTTTGAATGATTTGGACCCACACTTCTTTTTTCTCATTAACCTTTCAAAATACTTTTTGATGCTTTGGATGACTTGACATGGCCTTTGTATTTCTTCGTCAAATTTCTTTAGCTAGGAATAAGAATATTTTTTACAGTTTATTACATACAGTGACTTTAAAATTACATAAAACTAGAACATATAAATATCTTTTTTTTTTATCTCAAAAATGTGATTTTTGAGATGAAAACTTACAAAATGAAATGTAACTTTACAATAACAAACCCGACTGAAGAAAATCATGAGTTTATTTTAGGTCACCTTCTGCTTCCCTTTATTGAAAATGAGATAATGCAATGATTTTACCTAATGAAACCCTAGTGACCTAATAAGAAATGAAAGAAACTGACTCAATGAGTGATTTTGACTAAAAGTGAAATGAGAGCAGACTTGTTCTCAGCATGATGAAGCATGGTAGAGGGTCAGCAGGCATATACCTGTGAAGTAAAATCAAACATTTGACAAGGAAAACCACCAGTGGAACAATTTTATATCATGACCTAATGGAATGATTGAAAATTCTTTAGAGTGGGACACCAAAGATGCACATGCAAAATGTGTTTCGATCCTTGATGGAAGTATGCAAATGCTGACACTAACATTGGCTTTATTGGGGATGGAAGCTCCTTGGAGGTGTTAAGAACACCATAGACCAAGTGCCTAACCTTTGGGCCAATACGGCCAAAAAAATGTAGACTATTAAAACTGACTCAAAAACCAACCAAATGACTAAGAACTGAATCGAAAACTGACTTTCAAAACTAACTCAAAACTGACTTAAAAAACTCTAAAAATAACAGAAAATCAACAAGCGTTATAGCCTTCACTTAGGGCCACAAGCCTAAATTATTTTCTGCTCCAAACCTTGCAGAAAATAAAAACTGTTATTTACAATGAAGTGGAAAATTCTTTCAGAAGTTGCATCAGAAATAGTAATGTTTCAAGGTCCTACCATTGACTGGTCCTCCTAAACATTATTTTCCATTCATTTCTTTCAGAAAATAGGCATTTTGTCCTCGATAAGCTAAGATCTTGTAGGGTCCTTTCCATGGATTTTCAAATTTCTCATGTTTTCCTTTCTCTTCATTTCTTGCATCCCATCGCAGCACTACATCTTCTAGCTGAAACTTATCTACCTTGGTTTTGCGATCATAAATATTCTTGATTTTCTTCTGAATTCTAGAAGAAACTTGAGAAACTTCCTCCCTTGTTTTCCGAAGGTGAATTATTTGATTGATTCGACACTGAATATCATCTTCCTCACTATCTTCTTCCTGCAATAATCTCATAATCGAGACTGCAAGTGATGTAGGAAACACTGTATCTATACCATAAACTAATTCAAAGGGTGACATACCTATAGACTTCTTTCTGCTCACTTGGTCTGCCCACAAAGCATTGGTAAGCTTCCTATGCCAATTTTTCTTATTCTCCTCCAACATTTTCTTAATGATATTAACCAAGGATTTATTAGAGGACTCAACTAATCCATTTCCCTACAGATAATATGTGATAGAATGGCCCAACCTAATGTTATACTTGTTACAAAACTCAATAATTTTCTTTGACTTGAATTTCGTTGCATTATTTGTAATTATCTTGTGAGGACAACCAAAAAGAGACAAAATATTGGACTCTAAAAAATGAATAATTACTGTGTCTATATCTTGTCTTGTAGGAATAGCCTCGATCCACATAGTGAAGTAGTCGGTGGCTTTCAAAATCCATATATGTTGTGTTGATGATGTAGGATGAATTTCCCCAATAAAATCGAGTCCCCACTGTTGAAAAGGAGCATTTACTACAATAGGTTTCAGTGGAAGAGGAAGGAGTTTCCTTCTTCCTTGAAAAACTTGGTATTCATGGCCTCTTATGACTGTTTTATACAAATATGAAAATAGAGTCGGCCAATAATACCCTGCTCTCAACACTTTATTATCTATTGTTTTCCAAAACAAGTGGCCTCCACAATCTCCCTTATGGAAGTCATCCATTACCTGCTTAGCTTCATCTTCAACCAGACAATTTAAAAGAGCACCTCTTGGATCTTTCCAGTAAAGGGCACTACCTAAAACTTAGAATTTAGCAGACTTCAATTTCAAAGACCTACCCTTACTTTTTGACATTCCAGGAGGAGGACATAAGTGCTAAAGAATATACACTATATCTGAATACCATGGTGAAGTGAGAAACATTTCTAATGCATGTATTAGAGTGCCATATTCTTCATCATCTGACATTGCTGCAATAAGGTTTATGTCTACAACATGTAAGTTGGATTCAGCCATGAGCTTGGCTAACCCCTGTCCCTTGATCAGATTGGTGGGCTTGACCTCGAGATCATAATCTAGCATCACTACTATCCATTTACCTCTCCATCCTTTCGTATCAGTCTGCATGAGAAGTTCTTTTATAGCTACATTTGGAACATAAGCTATAGTGTGTGAATGTAGAATATGGACCCGGAAAACCTTTAAGGCTTTGATTAAGGCCAAATATTGCTTCTCAATAATATTATAGCAAAGAGAAGCATCTCTAATGGCTCGACGAAAAAAGAAATGGGATGCTCAACCTGATCCTTCTTTTGCATCAAAACTGCAGCCAAGTTGTTCTTAGACGCAAATGAAAATATTATAAAATCACTAGTATAATCGGGACTAACCAAAATAGGGGCTGTAGTTAAAGAAAGCTTTACCAAATTAAAATACTTCATAGCATCATTAGTCCATTTTACACTATTTTCCTTCTTCAACATATTATTCAATTCACGCAAATGCTCGGCCAAATTAGGAACAAATCTGCATAAGAAATTCATCTTACCATTGAAAGCTTGTATCTCCTTTTTATTACATGGAAAATATATTTGTTGAATTTCTTACACTCTGGAAGGATCAATGCGAATGCCATCCTTGGAAATTATGTGACCGAGGATTTTTCCTTCCTCCATGGAAAAAAGACTCTTTTTCGGATTGAGAGAAATTCTGAACTCCCTACATTTCTGAAAAACAATTCTTAAATGATGTAAATTCTCATCACCAGAACCAGAAAACACTGTCAAATCATCTAAATACACCACTAAGAAAACATCCTTCTCATTAGAAAAATCTATATCCATCACCCGCTGAAAAGTAGCTTCCTCATTTTTGAGTCCAAACGGAATTTTTGACATATTGAAAGGTCCCCCATGGTGTTGTGAAAGCAGTTTTATCTCAGTAGTTTTCATGTACCAAAATCTGATTATAACCTGAATAACCATCAAGCAACGACATCCGTGATGTTCCAACTACTCTTTGCAGAATATGGTCCATCTTAGGAAGAGGGTAATTATCATTCAAAGAAACTTTATTAAATTATGGAAATTAATGCAAAACGTTATCCCTTCGGTCTTTTTCCTTACCGGAACCAAATTTGAAATCCAATCAGAAAATCTAATTGGAAAAATGATACTATATTTATACAATTGATTTACCTCTTTCTCGATGTATGACAAAAATCTTGTATTTATCCTTATTAACTTATTTCTGAAATGTTTTTGATCCGTCTTGATGGGAATAGTGTGCTGAATAATATTTTTGTCATAGGCCTTCAAATCTACATAATCCCATGTGAAAATATCATAAAATTCAGATAACAATTTGATGTACTTATCTTTTTCTTCGGGAGATAATTTCTTAGATAGTTTAACCATCTTGGGCTTATATGTTGTTTTGATGTTTACGTCTTCCACACCCTTTACAGCAGGAACCAATGTTGGTTTTCTTGCCACATCATCCTCATCAAACAACTCTTCTAAAGGTATGAGACCTCTAGGAATAATATTTTCCTTTAGCTGCAAAACATTAATCTGATTTGCCTCTATGTTTTGATCATCAGAATCACAAAAATAATCAATAAAATCATCTTTGAACTTTCCTTCATTCTACAAAAACCTATTAATTTCTTTGTCATCCCAGAAAACTTGCCAATACCTTAAGTTATCAGGAACACTAGGTCTATGTTTGACATGATTTTCAAATTTATTACTTGAGTTCATCGGAATTTTGAGATTACTTGCTACAGTAGCAAGTGAATATGCAATGATATTTTGACTTCTTGGTAGCACTCTCAATGTATATTCAAGAAATTTTTTTAATATATCCAAGATTGCATTCCTATAAGCTCTCATTCACGAATGCTTTGCTTGATATTCTCCTTTCACCTACTTTATGACAAGCTCAGAATTACCATAAACATAAATTATTTTTGCGCCAAGTTTCTTCAAAATTTTGAGACCTATGATCAATGCTTCATACTCCAATTTATTGTTAGAACAATAAAAATCCATTTATAAGAGAATTCTCTAACATTAATTGGAATTATATTTAGCTTACAAATAGGACTTCAGATCCAAATTCCAATACTTACACCTTCCTTACCCAAAGCACCATCAAATCCATGCTCCAAGGCCATCCGCATCTTCTAGATGTTGAAAATTAACTATTGGTTCTGATTTACTTTTGCCGGTCACCTCATTTTT
Source organism: Pinus albicaulis (assembly GCA_034641835.2). Classification (NCBI taxonomy): domain Eukaryota; kingdom Viridiplantae; phylum Streptophyta; class Pinopsida; order Pinales; family Pinaceae; genus Pinus; species Pinus albicaulis. The sequence continues at coordinate 687,098,794 of CM076579.1, forward strand.
CTATTCTTCACTGGTTTTCTGTTCTTCTAAGGGCTATTCGGAAGAAGTCACCACTATTTTTTCTTTATCAAGAACTTCTCTAAAACACTCTGAAACTTATGGTACATCTTCTACCTCTTCTAGCTGACTATTTACATCATTCAAACTACCATCATTATACAAAATAAAATATTCTAATCTGTATGTACAACTCATATTGGATGATTTATGGGCTTCTCCTTACTAGTTATCATGTAATTCATTTTATTTTCCCTGTACAATTTCCTCAATTGCCCGAAAATAGGAATAGTAGCATAAGAGAAGTAAAGTTTTAAAGTACCTTTGAGTTTAGCTCCCCATGATCTAGATAGCAGCATGCCAAATCGAGGCGGTATATCAGCCACTACCACATCCATTAAGACATTATTGGCTGGCATTTGGTCTAAGGAAACCACTAAATCTTTAATGAGACCAATGCAGTGAACTCTACCAGAATAAAATGAATAAAAATCATGATATGGTTGGGTGATATCCAGGCCCATCTTTTCCATAATAACCTTTGGCATTAAATTGTGAGAAGCCCCGAAATAAAGCATAACATTATGAAGTATATACTCATGCAGTTTAAGGCTTAAATAAAAGGGGGGAACTTCACTCTCCTCTTCTAACTGACCATCTATAACTGGACCAAAAATGAGCTCGGGGTGGTCATCTTCAACGTTAACCATATCTGACAAAGGATCAATTTGCAACATTTTAGACACCTGGTGTTTATAGTGACTATGCTTTACTAATTTTGTCAAAGGAATGAACACTTTCAATTTAGCGATTTCACTTTCTAAATTAAAAGTTGTGACTTTATATACCTCTTTGATGACGGTATCTCTTCTATCATTTTGATCCTTTGTTACATTATCCTTTTTCTGAGTGTCTTTCTCTTTAGTAGTTAAGCTTGTTGATGACTGGTTTATTTTGCTATGATTCTGATCCGCATGCTCTTTAACCTTTATCTGATTGTTTGGAAGATCAGTTTTTGGCTGGACCTCTTTTCTTTTTCTGAATAGGATTTAAAGGTACATCTCTACTCCTTAAAGAACATTTTTTATGCTATGCACTAAAATCATTCATATACCAACGTTGATAATCATCAGATTCAGTTTCAAAATCATCATCATTTGCCAAGATGTAGTCCTCATCTTTTAGAATATCCAAATTTTCAGTATACTCTTCATCTTCAATGAGAAACATGGGCAGACCATCTGCTGTAAAGAAATGATTTGTTTCGACAACTGGATCTTCATCTTCTTCCTCTTCCACTCCTTGAACATAATTCTGCTGTAGTGGGGTCCAAATCTGATGTTGTTTTACTGGTTGGTCAGATGCTTTCTGCTCTCTTTTCTTGATTCTAAACTGAGGCTGTTGCTGCCCTCTGAAATTTGGGTTCTGGATCTGCATTTCGGGCCTATATGAGATAGAAAAACGATCAACCATTCTCTCCATAGTTCAAAGTAATGAATCCATAGTAGCATCAAAATTAGCTTTCTCCTCCTTCATAGTCACTCTCTTTTCAGGTCTCATCCTTGCTCTTTTGGCCAGAAAATTTTCTTCCACACTTACAACATTCTTTTTCATATCTGCTAAAGTTGTAGGATCACGTTCACACAGCTGATATGCCATATCAATATCAAACCCATCCAGAAATTTGACTAAAGCCAAACCTTCATTTGGTTTGATATGTGCGGGAAGAGAATTGTAAACTTCATTAAATCTCACACAATAATCTTGCACACTCTCACCAACATTCCTTTTGATGTTCTCATATTCGAATAGAATTTGAAAGGGATTTTTCTTTTCTTCCCATCTTTCTATGAACTGTCGATGCAAGGCTTCTAAAGAGTTAATAGTGGCTTCTTGTAGAGATCTGAGCCATTTACTTACTTCCCCTGCCAGACTTTGTACAAAAAGCCTCATCTTCACATCCTCAACATCAATTTCATGAAGAACAAAGAAATCATGCATCTTGTCTACGTGCTTTTGGGCTGTCATAGGCTAAGTATTTTCAAACGAAGGGATTTTGGTTTGGTAATCTTGGGGCGTAGCACCCGGATTCTGAGGGAAAACAAGGGGGGCATATCTTGTAGCCATGATTGGAGGTGGAGGATTAACAACAGGGATATAAATGTTCGATGTAATCAAGGAAGGTTTGGCCACTAATTAAGTAGTGTGAACAATATGTGAAGAAGAAGGAATATTTTGGGTGATAGTAGATGCAGTAATGGTATTTTGAAAGAGTTAAGGATCCAATGAAATAGTAGAAGAAGCTGAGATCTGAGGTCTACTTATTAACCAAGAATTTAACTGTAAAGAAAAATTTTGCAGATCATCAAGAATGTGTAAAATTTGTGACCCTTATTCTGACCCCAATTGAGTATGTGAAAATAGATCTTCAACAGGATTATGAAAGGAAATGGAGGAATCAAAATTTTTTTTGTCAACCCAACTCAAATATTTTCTTCAGAATAATCTTTGTACAAAGTTTATATCTGTCTCAATATCTTGCAAGGTTTCTAACTTTCCAGGGAGTGAATTAGCTCTGGGAATGGAACTTTTGTCCGATTGATTTCCAACTAAACTAGATTTAGTTTTGGCTTTTCTTCCTATGTTCTGATGATCACTAACAATGGTGGGAGGATTCTGATCTAGTGTATCTTTTGGAAGTCAGTATGTCCAATTTTGAAAACTAACTATTTCTTTACAAATTTCAATTCAGGCGTTGAATAAACTCCAAACTTATTATCCACAAGTTTAAGAGTTTCAATGAAAAATTACTGGGGTTGATCTGATCTTACTTTTTCTTCCACAGTATGGTCACCAAAATTTTATCACTCGAATTTAACCTCAGGCTAAAGAAGGAAATTTCGAGGTAACCACAAACCATGCTTAGCCAAGTAGCTAGCCCTACTAGGCAAGGAGAGGGCTCTCTCCGTAAGTATCACAACCAAGATGGTTGAGTAAAGAAGATATTAGTGTAGGTATAGTAGGTCAGGGTTTTGATTTTGATTTTATAGGTTTTTGTTGGATCAGAAGGAGTCAAACAGTCAGGGCAAGGAACATTAGGTCAAAATTTGCAGGGTGTTCTATGAGGCAAGGTAGGCATAGTGATTTAGAACTTTAGGATTTCAATGGGTGGGATGGTCAATATAGGTGAGGAGCTAGAAAGAGCATGGTGAAATCATGGGTTCTTTATAAACTGAAGAAATTACAGACTATGAATGTCTACCCAAAACAGAACATATGAGAATGGATTCTGCTTATCTAACTTGCATACATTCACTTAAAAGTTATGAAAAGAGGAATAAATTTAACAATAGATTTCAACACATGAAAACAAAAGGAGAAACTAAACTAAACACCATACCACAGGGATCCCATAAAAATTGTTGCAAATTTGATTAATATTCCTACTCAGAAACTTATACAAAGTGTGTCTCTTCAAAGGCCAAGCATCCAACTGAGTCCAACCCTTACAAATGAGAAAGAAGAAGAAGACATAGACCTCAAAACAACTCACCCTAGCCTCAGGGAGTTAAATCCATGAGATGAGGATCAGTTTCCATCAAATGTCGAACAAGAATATGAAGACTAGGAATACCCAACAACTTGCCTCTAAAATAGATGAAACTGATTCATTTGACCTCTAGAGGACTCAAGCTAATGAATCTACCCATAGTAAACTAATCCTCATCATAATTACATTTATATTTATCAATTACATCAGTGAAAACTCAAAATGGTGAGGTAAAACTCAAAAATCATGTGACAAACAAAAAAAACTCCAAAACAGGCAGAATTTGTCCTATGCACAGTGCCAAGGAGGAAAAAATAGCCTTTCCTAAAGGTCAATTTTGATAGACTTCCCGGTGTCCAAATTGAGCTCATGATAGCTCATTGGAAATCCTGTCCTGTATACTTTCTAGATATTCTTTTGGTTTCTGATTTGGAGCTGTTTTTACCCCTAAAAATTTCAATCTCCAAAGATTGCCTCTATGCACAACACCACCCTAAAAAAGAGGCAGAAACATGATTGTTTGGGTGTTTTTGGCCCTTTTTCCTCACCACTTTTGCTCCAAATGCCTAGAAAAAGTACAAGGGGCATGTCCTCATCATTATGAACCCACTTATGTCTTCCTTTTATCCATTGGATGCACCAAAGAGTGTGTAGCGCCAAGGGGCTACACATAGAGCTGAAATTCCTGTGTTTTTCAAAATTTTCCCAAAAACTCAAAAATATCCAAAATTTTTCAAAATTGATCAAAATTTATGGAATAGGCCCACAATTACATGTCACGTTGAGCTAAGGAGGCATCAGCAAGTATCTTGAGTTTTTCATTTCCTTTCTTGCCCTTCCAGACCTTCTTTAGTTTATGCTTCATATGTTTGACCTTAATATTGCAAATTTTGTTCTAGATCTGATAGTGATGGGCCATGTGCTTAAGCATCTGATTGTCTCTGTTGGCCTTCATTATCAACTCCTCCAAGTGAATTTTGACTCTCTCAAGCCACACTTCTCTATCATCTTCAATCTCATTTTCCAACTTCTAGTCAAAACTCAGACTTTGGGCTTCTTGCTTTTCTTTCTCCAATGCTCTTTTGAGGCCTCTTGTCTTTGGCCTTTTCCTGATGTTTTTAGCCTCCTCAGGATCTTCCATAGCTTCTTGATTAATCATGTTTTTCCTCCTCTCCTACAACAACTTCATCTCTAAAATATTTTTCTTATCTGTCAATTGTTTGTTCTCTTGTTCTAGGAAAGAGATGATGAATTGTGCCCTCTCAAGATGGGTTTGCAGCTCTCTGATCTATGCCTCATTTTATTTGATTGAAATTCTTGATGTGGTAGTTTCATCAAACCCTTAAAGTTTTAATAACTCAAAATTAGCCTTTACCTCATGGGTATATTCATGCTCTTGATTTGTTTCGCCATGGTTGACCTCTATGATTTTCTCTTTTCCCTTCAATGCCTAATGTACTTGTTTTTTTGATGAAGAAGGCGAAGCCCTTTCCACACCATGTGGAGAAAACATTTGCCTCTATGTTGATGAAGAAGGCATGGCCCGTTCCACACCATGTGGAGCAAGCACTTGCCTCTCTACTGAAAACAATTTCCTAAGCCCTCGTTGATATGTTACACTACATTTTTTGACTTTCTTGGGTGGTTTGACTTGATGCTTCCTTGTTTTTGCAGTTTCAGAGCTATTAGATGTCTCTCTTCTCTCTTGTGGCATTGGTGGAGGAATCTGGGGATTTTTGAATATGTCATTGGAAATGAAATTATCCCAAGATATTTTGAGAAGATTTAGATGATGGAGCATGAGTTTGATGAGGGAGTGATGATATAGGTTGTTTATCTGCTGATGATATTCTTCTCAATGTTTCAGAGCAATAAATATGGGATGTTACGCATCCTCACCCTAATGAAATGCATGAGCAGCCTGATATGATATGTGTACAATATAGAGAATCTTCCCTCACAAGTGAAGTATCTCATGATAATCTTCATCATCGGTGCATACTTGCTGAGGAGGAAACTGAAAGGGAAAAACTTTCTCTTTTCATTCTTGTACATGGTCTTGAGGTAAGGCACAAAATAGTGATCACCCAAGTCCTGTGGTTTGTACCATATCTTCCCTACATTTGGAATCCCTATAGCATCAACAGTAATAGAAGTGGAAATGGAAAAAGTTACACATGCAAGAGTTACCCTATTGTCATGGAGGTTCAGTATGAAAAGCCTAGTCAACTCAGGGTGATGTTGAACTCTTTCCACCCTTTCACAAAACTCATAGCACCCAACATATCTAAAAAATGACACAACTAAAGGTGAAGCCTCTAGCTCTCTAGGGTTTTCTAGCTCTACTTTGATGATTTTTCCTCCCTTGTGTGGCCATCTTTGTTGTACAATATCAAATTTCTCAAACTCATCATCATTGTGTTCCTCCTCTCTGTAATCTCTATCCTCTCTCTCCATGCTTGTTTCTTTGGCACTTTGGAAACCTTGTTTTGGAGGTGAAGAGGCAATATTGAAATGTTTGGAGGAGTTTGGGAGGGTTTTGGCCCTGTTCGCAGCGCCTTACCCAGGTGAACAACACCCTCTTCCTATGCACAGCGCCGTGTAATTGTGCACTGGCCAGAATTCTCTTTGTGCAATGCCACCCAATTTCTGCAAATTTTTCATTGCTCGAACTTCCTGCTCCAAAATCGTGTTTTTCTCCTTGGAAAATGAACAAATGAGGGTCTCTTTTGGAAAATGGGCTTTTATAGTTTGAATGACTTTGGATTTTGAATGATTGGGATCCACACTTATTTTTTCTCATTAACCTTTCAAAACACTTTTTGATGATTTGGATGACTTGACATGGCCTTTATATTTCTTCATTAAATGTCTTTAGCTAGGAATAAGCAACCTTTTTAGAGTTTATTACATATAGTGACTTTAAAATTACATAAAACTAGAACATAAAAATATGTCTGTTTTTATCTCAAAAATGTGATTTTTGAGATGAAAACTTACAAAATGAAATGTAACTTTAAAATAGAAAACCTGACTAAAGCAGATCATGAGTTTGTTATGGGTCACCTTCACACCTTCTGCTTCCCTTGATTGAAAATGAGACAATGCAATGATTTGACCTAATGAAACCCTAGTGACCTAATGAGAAATGAAAGAAGCTGACTCAATGAGTGATTTTGACTGAAAGTGAAATGAGAGCAGACTTGTTATCGGCATAGTGAAGGCATGGAAGAGGGTAAGCAGGCATATACTTGTGAAGGAAAATGGGACATTTGACAAGGAAAACCACCAGTGGAACAATTTTATATCTTGACCTAATGGAATTATTGAAAATTATTTAGATTGGGACACCTAATATGCACATGAAAAATATTATTCAATCCTTGGTGGAAGAATGCAAATACTGACACTAACACAGTACACTTCCACCTTTCTAGGAGCGGTTTAGCTGAGTAGGTAGTCTAAGATTTGCAACACTTTCAACCATTGTTTTAGGGTCTGATCTATCCTTATTTCAAGTCCCTAATAATGAGTTAGTATTCCATCCAAAACCCCCTCTTTGGTTTTTTTTTGTCTTTCCCTTAGGGTTACCTTGTTTCCCCTAGTTTTTTGAACCTTTTGCCTCCCATTTTGCAACAGTTTTTTGCTCTGGTTTCTTGTTGTTTTCTGCACCTTTTTCTAGCAAATCTACGTCATTAGATCCTTGTCCCTTAGACCTTAGATATTTTTATTTGTCTTGTGTGTTTTGAGTCAATTTTTCCCGCCTTTTAGATTAGTCATTTTAGAAGCCTTCTTATGGGTTGAATTTATGCATCGGTAGCTATTTATTTTACTATATTTTCAGTTTTACTTACAATACTTGATCATTTTTTATTTTTCTTTATAAAACCATCTAGGCTTAGTTAAAATTAACACATGGATTGAAGACACTCACACCTAAAGAAAATAGAACTTGGTTTACACCACCAAGCCAAGACATAAACATTATAATTAATTTATCTACCTCACCGAGCCATTGTTTTTCACTCTTCAACATTTTCATGCCATCTCTGAATTGCCATCATTGCGCCCCCAAGGCGTTGATGTTGGAGACTCCTATTTCATCAACCTCAGTTTCTATTAGGAAGACTTACTCCACCATGTAGGATCTGAGTCAATCCTCCACCGAGTCCCCATACTGACTCTGATTCTGGTTCATCATGTTCTTCCTCTCATTATGAGCCTGGTTCCCCTCACCCTCATACTATCATCATGCCAGGAACCAATGCAGGTGAAGGTCCTCAAGTTAGTGGTGTCCCCATCCCTAATGCTGAAGCCGCTACTGGAATCATTCTAGCTACTTCTTTTCTCCCTTTCATGGCAGAATTAAGCCTTCCTTATTTCAGCCAGTTAATCAACAACCCTATACTCCAAAATTGAGGTTGGCCTGCTATGCCAACTAAGCTTCCTTTTGACATCCCTAAGATCGAAGTAAATTTGGGAGAAAACACTACTAATCATGTCCGCTTCTTTCATATGTGGTGTTTCTCCCATTCCATTACCGATGACTCCATTCACCTTCAATTGTTCCAGCGCAAACTCACTAGAGAAGTTGTGAAGTGGTAAGTTGACCAGATTTCTACGTCTCATTCCACTTTTGTGACTCTTCCTAAAGAAATTTTTCCCTACTTCCAGTTACCTCTCCGCTATGATACTAGTACCGATTTTTTGACCGTATTCCGTCACACTTTTTCCACCTTCCTTTCTGACCATGTCCAAGAATGGCGTAGAATGAGGAGCTTGTGTCGAGCTCCTACATTTGAAAATCATGTCTATATGGATTGGTTTCTTAGAACACTTTTTCCTTCCATTGGTAAATATGTCACTTCTCACTTTCCTCAGACTGAGGAAGAATCTCTCCAAGTCACGTTGAAATATTTCTTGATCTATGCCCAGTATGGCAATGTTTATATTGTTTTATCGGATCTTCCTAAACGTGGTGGTGCCATGCACCGAGTGCATCTCATGTCGTTGACGGTATCGTTGGATCTCTTTCACATCCATATTCTCATCCTCCCATGGGTTATGGTTTTCCCTAGGTAGGGACCAACTCCTCCAGCACTTATCCCCCTCCCGGGAACATGTATCTGGGTCAAAGCATGCCTTACGGATTTTCCCAACTCCATCAACCGATGTTAGGGCCAAATGTTTCTCATCCTGTTTACCCCAATGTTTCCAAACCTCATTTTTATACTTATCCATAGCCCAATGCTCCAACCCCTCCAACATCATCACCCCAACCTCCTGTGCCTTCTCAAGCTACGCAAGAGTAGCCACTGCCTCCTTAGGGTCAGGTGTATGCGCAACAGAGCACGACTAATCCTCCTAATTTGAAGAAAAATAATAAGTGGAAAGGAAACCAGAACCAACCAATGCAGGGTAACCAAGGGCGCCAAAATAATCAACCAAACGCACCCCAAGGGAACTGGCCTAACACCACAAACCAGCAACACGGTGATCAACCCAAGAAGAACAAGCCTCTTCATGCAAACAATTCTTGTTCATGGTATGGTGTCCATGGTCATTATAATCATGATTGTCCCATTTTATCCTAGATGCACCAGCTGTGGGAAGCACAAGTAGCATCTAGAGGAAAACAAGCCATTGTTTCTCTTCCTCCAAATATTGCGCCAACTCAACTGGATGTGTTCACTAATCCTTTCCCTCAACAAGGATATGTTGCTTCCCAACCACCTCAAGGTCAGGCCGCTCCTCAACCTCCACAATCTAGTACCCCTGATTACTAGATTCTCATAATGAATTCTGAAGAGGTTAATACTGTTGATTCCAACCTTCAGACCCAGTCACGCTAATATGACAAGCAACCTGCTCCATATGCAACCAAGTCCCAAATAAATTTTTCCACAGAGTCCATTTTGACACCCAATTTCCCCTTATGGATCCCTCTTCCTAGGATGAGGTCATTCAAAATATCCCCAAAGGTCCATTGTGTTGTAATGCTTCCTCTTCCAAAGCCGCCCACACCTAGAGCATAGTAGATGACTCAGAAAAGTGTAATACCCAAAAATGGGAATGCAGTAGTGCATAAGCACAATACTGAATAGCAGGGTGAAATTAATTCATAAAATTTGTTTAGAAACACATAGCCATCAAATTAATGAATCAGCTTTAAAAAGAAGCATTTCTACATCCTCCCAAGTGGGGAAAATGCATCATTTTGACCCTGAAAACATTATTTCTAGAGATCTGCGTTTTATCTGGGAAAAATAATTTTGGTTTCCCTCATAATATAGACTTATTCCCTTAAATAAAAAATAGGAACTGAAAAAAATCACTTATGATAAGTTAAATAGACCTCTCAACCTCAAATCAGCTCAAAAATAGCCAAATCCCATGACTTTAAGTTATGCAGAATTTACTGAAGCAAAAGATAGCATTATTTTCTAATGGTTTATGAATTATAATGAGAGAGAATCATATATCTTGGACTTTATATAACAATATGACAAGAAAATGAATATTTGGCCTCCTTAATGCATTATAAAGGTAACCCGGCAAGGGTTTCTTGAAAGTACAAGTAAAAAAAGAGCAGATCTGAATATTCAGCTCTGAAAAATGTAGTATTACTAAAAAATTACAGAAATATAGTTGAATAATACAAAAGAGGGATGATAATCCCTTCCTCTAGCTTTCCGAGACAAGGGTTGGCTCTTTCCCTAGGAAACTAGCTCAGAAAGAAGGGTCTTAACCCTACTGCAGCAACTCTATTGAAAATTACGTAGTTTCTACAAGGGAATACACTGTAGGATATGAGGAATAATTTGGCCTGCTACGAAGATTTGAAATGTGCTCAAAAATCTTCCTAGATGATCTCTCAAAAGAAGGAAGGCACCCTCTACTGAGAAACAGACCCAAAAATGGTGCTAACAAACCTCCACTGCAGCACCCTGCAACACAGCAATATTCTATTATAGAAATAACACAAAGGCTGGATAATGGTGCTTGGCCTCAAGCCTGGATGTGGATAAATACATAACAGAGCTCTCCCAAGAGGTCTCTCAAGGGAAGAGGTGGGATTCCCATTTGGGAACATCTTGTGCTAAACAGCACTGCAACCCAGCTAAACAGCAAGAGGAAGCCAAGTCTAAACATACCAAGATCAAATGATCAAATCCAAAGCATGAATAAAAAATTCTCCCATCCTTTCCATATATAGCAAGTGAACCTCTTCACATTGGGTCCCATCCATATGTGCCATCAAGCTCATGCAAGTTGTCCTCCACCAAAACTGCGATGTTCATCAAGGAGATTCAATGCATCTAGACAGCTTTGTTGACTTGGTCAAAGTTGACTGAATTAACATGATCCCATCTCTATTCACACATAAGGGTGCTCAAATTAGCTGCTTATTCTTCCTCCTTTCACATTATGAGTGTTATTGATCCTTATCAAGAGATTAATGGGCCTCCCTACCCATTTATTCACCTACCTAGTGATGAAACAACTCTAATATTCCATTTAGCTTGAAGGCTAAAATTTTGGAATATTACAGTCCTCCCCTCCAAAAATTTTCTTGTCCTCAAGAAACTATATAAGGAGAGAAAAAGTTCCCCCCTCCTCATCAAAAGTCCCCACCACTGCTCAAAATGATCTGCTACAAATCTGTCCTCCAATGTTTCCTCCCAAGCATGAAAAACCATATGGCTCTTATCATAGAAATGTGGAAGGTTTAAGTGGAAACCTCCTTGCTATCCAATGGCCTCCTCAAGGTAGGAGTGATGAAAAACATGGGGAATATTATTTTCAATGAGTGACTCCCACACCCATGCTATCATCCAAATAGAATGAGCCAATATAGTTAGATAAAAAAGATCCTCAACCCCTGGTTCATACAATGTGTTGGGGCTACATGGAGAGATTGGATCCTCCCATCCAAGTGGTTTCTCTCTCCATTCATGGTAAGTATGGGGCTACTGCTGATCTCAGGCTGAAATTTTATGATCTCCAAGAGTGTCCCAAGCTACCCCACCAAAAAAATAAACCATGAAGTGCCTCCTCCAAAAACTCAAGTTCTTCAAATGGCTCCTCCCACATGAAGAAAATAGATGCAGTTTGGCAATCATGGGCTGCCCATTGCTTCTCCTGAAACATGCATCATGAAAAGTATGGAGAATCATACTCCCAATGGGCATCTTCAACTCATATCCCACTCTCCAAACAAAGCTCCCCATGAACATAAAAATATCAGCAATACATGGAAGCAAAACCCAATAAAAATAAGATGTCATATCACAACTGGAAAGTGGATCAAGGTCCCACACATGGAACCAGCGTAATGCATCATTTTCCTACATCAAATAAAATAATAACTAGTGCTTTCCCAGCCACTTTTTTGCTGCCACAATCATTTTACAAGATAGAAACATGAAAGTATAAGGTGGTTTCAATGGTGCACACCAAAAATCATGTGGCTTCCCCGAAAAACCACCAATAAGATAGCAAATCTCAATGCTACAAATGGCTTCAATTACATCATCATACAATATTCAAGAAGGGATAATCCTCCTTGGTAAAACATGTTGCTCATATAAAGTAAATAAGTACAAAACATAATGTGGAATTATACATTCTCCACCATGTACTTGGGACCTTGATCTTAAATGGCTCAACTGAAAATTCTCCCTCACCTCCAAAGAGTAGGGAAGTGGTTGTGACATCCTCTCTATCATCATCTGGGCTATGCATCTCTCCATATAGTGAAATATGTCATGCTGGATGCCCTCCCAAATGAACTCCTCTTCCAAGGAAAGATATGCATCATAGTGCATGGAAAAGAAGTCCTCATGTGCTGCATGTAGCAGCTTCTCCTTGAGCTTAGAAGCTCTATTCAAGAAGACTCTACCATAAGAATAGATGACGACATCATCCACCATATATCTATAATCTTCATCAGGGTCATCAAGAATCATGAAAGCACCAATATCCTTGGAGTACTCTACCAAGAGTTGAGACCTCCAAGATGGATCAATCCTCCTAAGAGACAACGCTAATGATCTGCAATGTGAAGCTCCCCACATGTTGTCGTCTTTTCCTTTGACATCCCTCATGCCAAATTCATCCTCCAAATTGCTGCCATGCCCATAATTCATCTATTCATGCTCAAAAATAAGTAAGGCTCTTTGGAAGTTGGTCTCCCATGAGAAGCCCTCATGCAAAAAGAATCTCTCAATCTTGGCCAATGTAACCATGAGTGGCCTCCATCTATTCCAATGTATGGAGGATTCCTTCTTCAAAGGAAGTACCCTCTGTTTCTCCAAATCCATGGAGTAGGTCCCTTGCACCATGAAGGTGCCATCCTCCATCACTGTAGCAACTTCTATCAGCACATTATTTATAGTGAGAGTGGGTGGTGCTGAAAATGGGAGAATGTCTCCCTCCTCCTTAAGACTATCCCAAACTCTCTGTGTTGTACTAGACTCCTCCAAATTATTCACCTCTCTAGAATCTAAGAGGGGTGAACCAAATGGCAAGATGCTTCTTACCAACTCTAGATCTGGTGGCCTCCCAGGTGGAATGCCTCCATGCAGTGAGACATCAATGTCAAGAGTATACTGTACATATGGTTGGGAAACTTTGCCCCTGCCCTCATAGCGCAAATTAGTTTGCCTCTTCCTTGCATCAACTCTTTGAAATGGATAGGGGTGTGTGTTCCTCATCAAATTATGATGAACTTCCTCCCTATATTCGCCTTCCATTTGCAATGCTTCACAATCATGTTGTCCATTGATTGTGCCTCGACCTCCATAAGTGAGATACAGGGGAACTTCTTGCAATGCTACAAGAAATCCTCCTGTTGGAGCATGTGCTCCTCCTTCCTCTGCATGAGGTACTAGATATTCTCTAGATGTGACAGAGCTGTCAACCCCCATCCTTCTCTTCACCGATCGGGGAGCTCGGGACCAAGTATTAATGAAATGGTCAAAAATGAAGGTGCTTAGAACTGTTTGGAACCTGAACGACCGGATAGAGCTCGTCTTCCTGATTCCGGCGCCGTGAACGATTCGAAAAATGGTCTCCGTATGAAGAAGTTATTCAAGTTTGAAGATTTCTCCATTTCCATTTAAAAAATGCCAAATTTGCCTTGTGGAAAATTTTATTAAAAAAAGAATATTCCACAGAATATTCTGGGAATATTCTGTGGAATATTCCGCAGAATATTTTGGGGAATATTCCATTTTGGCAGCCAATCAAGAGGCACCACGTGGCTAGCCCGGAGGCCGCCACGTGGGCCCCAAAGGTGGAATGGAAATGCGTTTTAAAAATTTTATTATGGCGCGGATGGGATTTGAACGCATGACCGCATGCATATTAACCACGCGTTTTAACCAACAGGCCACACATTGGTTCGTTGTTATGGTGGCGGACAGAGTTTTATTTAAAACGTGTACTTGTTTGGGCGGGGCCCTTAAAGGGGCCAGCCCTTACGGGCCAGCCCCTTATTCATATGACCCTCCGGCGGAGAACCAGACCTCAGGGCTCGGCGCAATTCAAAACGGCGGACATATCAAACTTTGGTTTAATGTTGTTTATGGTGGGTTTTTATTAATAAACGTTGTGTTTTAAATACAAACGTTTGTATAACTGCCGCCACCACTTGTGAACGCGGCATTTTATAACCTTACATTTAATGCCAAACAATTTAACCGTTCGGCTAGTTGGTGGCCTCCGCCTATTTTGGCGCCACCCACCAATCTGGCGCCCTTATCTGCAGTTGCTCCACATTTAGTGGAGAATTTTTAGCTCAAACTGGCAGTTTAGTTTTTTGGCCATAACTTCTGCTAGGAGAGGCCTTTGAAGACGAATTTTTTTTTTATTTTGGGTCTCTTCGACCTTCTGAAGCCATTGGCACAGGTTTCACAGCCATCTGAGGCCGTTTGCAGGTGATTTTTCTCCGTGGATGTTCCAGGAGCCACTAGGGCCAAATCAGTTTGGGAGCTGCATTGGGAATTGTGCAGCCAGTTTATGTGGAACGAAGGTCATTCCTGAAGTTTTTCAGCAGTCTGAATCCATTTCTACAGCTCGTCTTTCCTTTTGAGGAATTCTTCTCACTGTTTAGCTTCAGGGAAGCTTTCAGGGCCATTTCAGTGTTGGAGCTGTTTGGGGACTATGTTCTTCCATTTTTGGTGATTCAAAAGTCTGTTTCTGATATTTTCGACCTTCTGAGTTGAATGGCAGAGGTTTCAGAACCAATTGAGGTCATCTTCACCTCGAAATTCTCCCTGCAAGTCTAAAGGGCCACCAGGGCCAATTGGGGAAAAGTACTGTATCGGGTACAATTTTCACTGTTTAGTGTTTGGGAAATAGCATGTTTAGCTAATTCCTATCTTCTGATTCTGTATTTACAGTCAGATCTATCTTTTGAGACACTTTTATTCTTGTATTAGCCTTTGTAGCATTTTTAATACAAGAGGACAAGCCTAGTTTGAGAGGCTTGGTCCAGCAGATGTAGCCCAGAGAAGGGGGTGAACTGCTTATCATTTTGATGTCTTTATTTGCTGAAGATGATACTGAACAAAACTGATATAAAATGTTAAACAGCAAATATACATAACTTGCATACACACATAATCACCTACTCAGCTACAGAAAGTTATTTGTCTTATTCCGCAAGACATCAAATTTCAAGTATGTGTATGTCAAAGACTTCTAAGTGTTACATATTATTTCCTTAGCGAGCACAGCCAGAGCCGAGTAGCCTGCGGATCTCATCCTCTCTTCGAGGTGACATGTCCGGAGTGAATGCCCCCTACGATCCCCAGCCTACGTATTAGAAATAAGAAGTTCCATTTCGAGAGAGGTCACTTGGTGTATAGCTCGATTTGAGAATTATGGGAAATGGATACCTTGCACCATTAAACAAGTACATTCCATTTCGGATCGGATAGTATCGAGCACAAGTTTGCTTGATTGAAGAGCAGGTTGCAAAGTTGGTTTGCTTGACTGACATCACTAGCTTGATTGTGTAGCTTGAAAGGTGTCTTAAGTAGTGTTGAAGATTGACTGCTTTATTATTCTGCAAACTACTTGTTGTTTGAGTTGGCTGAAGCTCTTTTGTTCATTTTTATAATGACAACTTCCATAAGCAAGGACATACTGTTGAAAGGTGTTGGACTTTGAATCCAACAATGCTTCCACAAAAGTTGAAGAAGTGGGAGAAAGAGTATGGCAAGAATGGGAAAGAAGTTTCCATCATTGATATGTGTCAGGATGATACACATGTTGATATCGATGTGCAGTTAAAGGAATCACCTTTGAAATGGATTGGTAAGAAATGGTTAGAATTCTTATCCAATTAAAGTTGCATGTCTTTTGATTGAATGCATTTTCTTTGTTAAAGGAATGCAAGTTGCAAGATAGAAAAGCTGAGTATGAGACTCACTCTATCGTAGCGAAAGTTATATTCATTTCAGCTTTGAAAGTACATGTACATGTGATTGAGGATCTTGTACTTATGATTGTACTTAAGAGAAAGTTGAAGGATAAACTGCATGCATGAGAATGAGATGCATGAGCACAGGGATCATGATGATTTCCTTGTATTTTTAAACATGTATGTGTGATTAACTTGAAGGGTTGATTACTTTGTTTTTATCCATGCATGTAATGTAATATTGACTTGGAAAAAGTTAATTTGTTCTCCAAGATTGTAAACAGGAGAAATGATGAAGTGTTTCATCTTTGTAAAAGCCTTTTCATTTGGGAGGCAGTTCTTCTTCTGGAATGGAGGTGCCTTGGATGGGCATCGTGACAGTTGGCAAGTCCACATATTCAGGAGAATATTTCAGCTCATATATCAGCAAGTTTCATTGCTGGTTCCTGCAATTTCAGATTTGTCTGGCGAAAGAACTTGGTCGGGATTCGACAAGTATTTGGCATATGCAGCAAAAAGTCGCCATGATGACAGTTAGCAAGGCAGGACATTTTTGGGCATTAGTATGCTCTTTTGGCTGACTGGAAGAAGATATTTCTGTTCCTCAATTGCTGTACAGTTCAGTGCAGAGATTCAGTAAGCTTTTGGGGACCAAAAGCCTTCTCATTTGGGAGGTGTGATCAGGAGCTTAGGACCAAGTGTCGTAAAATGGTCAAAAATGAAAGTGCTCAAAACTGGTTTGAACCTGAACGACCAGATAGAGCTCGTCTTCCTGATTCCGGCGCCGCGAACGGTTCGAAAAATGGTCTCCGTATGAAGAAGTTATTCAAGTTTGAAGATTTCTTCATTTCCATTAAAAAAATGCCAATTTGCCTTTGTGGAAAATTTTTATTAAAAACAGAATATTCCACAGAATATTTTGGGAATATTCCGTGGAATATTCCGCAGAATATTCTGGGAAATATTCCCTTGGCAGCCAATCAGGAGGCGCCACGTGGCTAGCTTGGGAGCGCGGTGGGCCACAGCATTGAGTTGGAATGGCGCATTTTCAAAATTTTATTTCGGGCTCGACGAGGATTCAAGCAGTAGGCCACAAGGTTCATAACACGGCGCTTTAACACATTGCACACGGGTTTTCATTGATTATATTGCGGGACGGAGTAGTAGTTATGGTGTGTGGGAGTTTGGGGCGGGGCCGAAAAGGGGGGCCGGCCCCGAAGAGCCGACCCCTTCCCATATAACCACTTAGGCGGAGAACCTTCGTCCAAGTCGCTCGGCGCGCTTTTTCAACGGTCGATTCAAAACTTTGGTTTATATTACAAAGTGGGTTTTTTTAATAAAACGTTTTGCTTTAATTTAAACGGTTATATAACCGCCGACCGCCATATGAACGGATAACCACAACACTTATTTCCATGCTAACAGCGCGGGAGATTTGGCGGCCTTCGCCATTTTTGGCGCCACCTCCCCATTTGTCTGCGTTATCTGCAGTTGCTCCACATTTAGTGGAGATTTTTTAGCCCAAACTGGCAGTTCAGTAAAGTGGGCATAACTTCTGCTAGGAGAGGCCTTTGAAGACGAATTTTTTTTTTATTTTGGGTCTCTTCGACCTTCTGAAGCCATTGGCATAGGTTTCACAGTCATCTGAGGTCGTTTGTAGGTGATTTTGCTTCGTGGAAGATCCAGGAGCCACCATGGCCAAATCAGTTTGGGAGCTGCATTGGGAATTGTGCAGCCAGTTAATGTGGAACGAAGGTCATTCCTGAAGTTCAGTATTTTGAATCCATTTCTACAGCTCGTTTTTCCTTTTGAGGAATTCTTCTCACTGTTTAGCTTCATGGAAGCTTTCAGGGCCAAGAGGGCCATTTCAGTGTTGGAGCTGTTTGGGGGCTATGTTCATCCATTTTTGGTGATTCAAAAGCCTATTTCTGCTATTTTCGACCTTCTGAGTCTAATGGCAGAGGTTTCAGAACCAATTTAGGTCATCTTCACCTCGAAATTCTCCCTGCAAGTCTAAAGGGCCACCAGGGCCAATTGGGGAAAAGTACTGTATCAGGTACAAATTTCACTGTTTAGTGTTTGGGAAATAGCATGTTTAGCTAATTCCTATCTTCTGATTCTGTATTTACAGTCAGATCTGTCTTTCGAGACACTTTTATTCTTGTATTAGCCTTTGTAGCATTTTTAATACAAGAGGACAAGCCTAGTTTGAGAGGCTTGGTCCAGCAGATGTAGCCCAGAGGAGGGGGTGAACTGCTTTATCATTTTGATGTCTTTATTTGCTGAAGATGATATGCTAAAAAAAACTGATATAAAGTGTTAAATAGAAAATATACATAACTTGCATACACACATAATCACCTACTCAACTGCAGAAAGTTATTTGTCTTATTCTGCAAGACATCAAACTTCAAGTATGTGTATGTCAAAGACTTCTAAGTGTTAACTTCATTATTTCTTTAGGCAGAGTCTGTAGAGGGCCAGGTAGCCTCTGGAACTCATCCTCTCTTTAGAGGTGACATGTCCAGTGAATGCCCCTACAGTCCATCTCTGTATAGGAAATAGTTTGTTTTCACATTTTCAGAGGTCACTTGGAGTTATAGCTCACAATTGGAAATTATGGGAAATGGATACCTTGCACCCTTAAACAAGTACATTCCATTTTCAGATCACTAAATACAACTAGTTCAACTAAGTTAAACCGAACACAACTCCACCAACTGTCTCATCAACTCCACCAAACTCTGCCACATGAGTTCTAACTGAAGTCAACCATGCAATAGCTCAACTAACCCTTAGGAAAAGCGTATTTCCTTCTGTCAGCTGCATGTGCCACATCCAAGCATCAAGCTGAAGTGCTCCAAGAGGATAAGATAATGTTTATAGTCTAAATATTATTAAGGGTTAATAATATTTGACTGTTCTATTTTTAGCCCGGCAGTCTAAAAATAGAAACCGCCCAATGTCTAAAAATAGAGGTCCATCTATTTTTACCAACTCGACTAATCATCCATAAATAGCATCCTGCAACTCATAGACCATGATCCCTATGTCTAAAAATAGACATAGTCTAAAAATAGACTTTGCGCCAAAAATAGCCTGCGGGCCCACTTAGTGAAGGCGACTTCATTTCACTAAGCTCCATCATCTTGTTGCATTTCCAACACTCCCTCTCAACAAGATATGGATTATCTGCAACCCCTATCCTGCCTCTGTGGTATTCGAATTTGCTCCTGGTGAGCGCCTTCGTCAAGATATCAGCATCCTGATCCTCCGTGGGAATATATGAAAGTAACATGATTCTCCGCTGCACACAATCTCTGATATGATGGTACTTGATGTCGATGTGTTTGGATCTATCATGAAATACTAGATTAGCCGAGAGTTTAATGCAACTCTGGTTATCACAATAAATCACAGTAGGCTCCAAGTGTGACCTGAACAACCCGACCAGGATCTTCCTCATCCATATGGCCTCGCATGCAGCCAAGCTTGCTGCCATATACTCAGCCTTTTCTGAACTGAGTGCCACGAATCTCTGCTTCCTGCTATACCAAGAAACTGTTGTCGACCCGATACTAAAGATCCCTCCAGATGTGCTCTTTCTGTCCGTTGGGGTCCCTGCCCAATCTGCATCTGTGAAGCCACACAACTTCACCTCATCCTCCTGTCTGTACCACAATCCATATCCCGATGTGCCTCTAACATAACACAATACATGCTTGCCTTCCTTCCAGAAGAGCTTGGTAGGCTTAACCATAGCTTGCGAAAGCTAGTTAACAGCATAGCATATATCGGGTTATGTATTGACCAGATACATAAGCGACCCCACCAACTGTCGATAAACAGTGGCATCCACTACCTCCGCAGAAGTAGCATCCTCCTTCCTCCAACCTCCAGGAAGAGGAGTATCAACAGGCTTGCAGTCATGCATGTTGAACTTCTCCAGTATCTCCCTGGCGTACTTACCCTGAGAAAAAAACAGTCCTCCACTGTGCTGCCAGATTTCCAATCCCAGGAAATAATGAAGGAGGCCCAAGTCCTTCATCTCAAACTCTCTTGCAAGATCCTCCTTGCATGAAAGTATCAATAGCTCATCACCCGTCAAAATCAGATCATCTACATACAGTACAATGATCAGCAACTTCCCCTCCACCACAATCTGGTACAGGTTAGGATCCGCCTCACTCTTGGAGAATCCAAGTCTGGTGAAATAACTGTCTATGCGTGTGTACCAAGCACGAGGTGCTTGCTTCAACTCGTATAGTGCTCTCTTGAGTCTGCACACATGCAACTCACTGCTGAAGATCTCGAAACCTTCGGGCTACTCTACGTACACCTCCTCCTCAATGACTCCGTTGAGGAATGCAGTCTTCACATCCATCTGATGGATGTGCCACCCCATCTACGCTGAGAGAGCTAGGATCGTCCATATGGAAGAGTACCTTGCGACAGGTGCAAAGGTCCCCTCATAATCGATCCCCTCGATCTTTGAGAAGCCACGGGCAACAAATCTTGCCTTGTACTTCTCCACACTCCCGTCAGCCGCCTGCTTCACTTTGTAGATCCATCTCGAACCCACCACTGATTTCCCCTCCGGTCGCGGGACAATCTCCCATGCATTGTTTCTGACAATCGAATCATACTCTTCCACCATGGCATCTACCCATGGGGGTCCTCCACAGCCTTCCTCGAAGAGGATGGCTCTGTCACGTTCTGTTTGCTCACAAGAGCCATGTATCCGATGTCTTGGTCCCGTTGGCTATCTCTGTCTGCTTATTGTCTTGTGGAGTGCTCCACAACCTTCTACGCATCTTGAGCCGATCGCTCGGCTTAGCAGTCTTGCTTGTGTCCTACGATGGTTGGTGGCCCCGCATGAGTGGATTTCTTCCACTCCATGAACTTCCTCATGTCGTGAAATCCACATCTGGAAGCTCCTCCTTAGGAACTAATAGCTCCTCATCTGCATGCAAGTGTGGCTCCCTCTCAAGCGAACACTGCATGGCTTTCTCCTCTTGAAATTTGATATCCCGTCGCACAACAGTCTTGCGACTGTCTAGAAAATACACACGATAGTTGTGGGGCGTATCAGTGTATCCCACAAATATTCCAACCTCTGCGGTCGGATCCAGCTTCTTTCTGGCATCCTTTGTCACATGCATGTAGACAAGTGAGCCAAAAATCCTCAGATGAGAGATGTCAGGCCTCTTGCCAGAAAACGCCTCCTCTGGTGTACTCATGCCAAGTATCTTTTGAGGACAACGGTTCTGCACATACACTGCAGTATTGCATGCCTCAGCCCACAAGTGAAGGGGTAGGCCCTGATCATGCAACATCGCCCGTGCAACACCCACGATCGTTCTGTTCTTCCGCTCAGCAACCCCGTTCTGCTGTGGGTTATGGGGTGCGATGAGCTCTCTCCGAATCCCTTCTGCACTGCAAAAGTCCTTGAATTCAGCAGAGATGAATTCACCACCATTGTTGCTCCTAAGAGCCTTCACATGCTTTCCCGATTCCTTCTCAACCGGCGCCTTGAATTCACAGAACTTGAATATGTCTCGCTCTTCTTCTGCATGTAGATCCAACACTTCCAGAAATCATCAAACAAAGATCACATAGTACTTGTGCTTTGCTTTCAAAAACTGCGAGAAGGTCCACACACGTATGTGGTTCTCTCAAGGATCGTCGTGGCGCGACTGTCCTTCTCGTGAAAGGTGGCTTTCACAAATTTTCCCAAGGTACACCCCTTGCACTGATCTGACTGCGCAAGAGTACCCTTAGGAAGCCCAGTAGAAATCTGCTGCAGTATCTTCAAAGCTCCATGGTGAAGGTGGCCCAATCTCCGGTGCCACAGCTTGCCATCATCTCGGCTCACCACTCCTTCCGCCTTGCATGCCATTGTTGTGCAGCCATCTACTTGTAACTGATAAAGGTTCTTGACTCGAACCCCTATCTTCCGAGTTTCTCCAGTTGTCTTACTGCGCAGGAAAGCCTTTCCCTCGCCGAAGACCACATCATACCCCTTGTCTTCCAACATTGCCACAGAGATCAGATTCTTCATCAATCCTGGAACATGAAATACTTCCTTCAATACGAAGGGTTTACCAGACTCCCTCTCAAAGGAAATGGTACCGATACCAGTCACACTGTATCTACCATCATCGCCCATCTTGATGTGAACTCCAAGATCTTTCTCCTCCAGATCTGAAAACAAATCCTGATCTCCGGTCATGTGAAATGACACACCACTGTCCAAGAACCATACTGATCCCATCACACTTGAGACCAAGCATGCGATCAGTGAAAAATACAGCTCAAACTGGGAGGCCAATGCCTCTCCTACTGTAGATCCAGCAGCCTTCTTATTTTTCTTCTTCTGCGGACAATTTGTGGCATAATTTCCGTGTTGGTGACAGTGAAAGCACTTCACCTTGGACATGTCTTGCTTCTTGCCTTTCGCACCAGACTGAGAATCTTTCTTGCTCTTCCCCTTCTTTGCTTTGGCAGCCAAAGCACAATTTTCTTTATCAGATGCCTTTGATGAAGATCCGTCCCTGGTAGTCCACCTTATCTCCTCTTGCATGAGATCCGACCAAAGTCGCTCCCATCCCGAAAACTTCTCCCGACCATTGACAGAGTCCTGATAGGAATGCCAACTCTTCGGAAGACCAAGGAGAGCCAGGTCCACCAAGTCTTCATCGTCGACAGTCACCCCCACACTTCCCAGCTCATCTCTGCATTGAGTGAACTTCGTGAGGTACTTGGTGATACTATCGCCTTTCTCCATCTTAATGTTTCTGAGTTTATCCTTGAGCGCCGACTTCCTCTGGTCGCTCTTGCTCTGGAATAGATCTGTCAATGCTTTTCACATCAAGTATGGAGTAGCTTTTCCATGCAGGCTGGATACAATGTGATCCTTCACGCCCTCTAACAGAATCCTTCGACATTTCGCCATCTTCTTTTGCTAAGCCTCAACTTGAGCAGCATCAGTAGGCTTTGGGACCTCAGCATCTATGAACTCCTTCAGCATCTGTTTCTCGAGGGTGCCTCTTACATAGTTTCACGAAGATTTAAAAACATCTTGAATGAATTATTGGAGGCGTCAAGATGTCTAAAAAACCACTCAAAGTGTAGCATTTATGGTTGGAATGTGCCAATCATAACACTTCCGCGGATCTTCCAAATTTTCAGCGTACCCTTTGAATGAAATTGGGCTCATTTTAAACATCTAGGATTTCCATTTATGAAGAATAATATGAAAACTGAAATATGGAAAAAAATTATAGAAAAAATGAAGAAAAAACCCCTTGGGTGGGGAATCCTATGGCTCAACCTAGAGAGGAGAGTTATATTAATTAAGCTTGTTTTTTCAGCACTTCCATCCTATAAATTTTCTATAGTAGAGGCTCCAACAAGCATCCATAAACAGATTGAAATTTTCATCAAATGCTTCCTTTGGCATGGAGACAAAACACAAAGTAAAAAATTTAGTTTAGTTAATTGGAAGCAAGTTACAACACCTTATGAGCAAGGAGGAATTTCTATAAGGCTCCCTTGTTTGATGAATCTTTCTCTCGGAGAAAGAATAATCTAGAGAATGATCAGTGGTAACCTGAGTTGGTGGAAGAAAATCATAGAGGATAACTATTTAGTTTCCCCCGCTTCTTTGCTCTAATCAAAAGGCTTCCTTTAAGACCATGTTCGTAGCTGTGGAAACTTTTTAAAAAATTAATTCAAATAATCTCTGAGAACACTTCAAGAATTCCAAAAGGAAGTAAAGATATACACATATGAAAGGATAGTATAATGGGACAACCACCAATCTCACAATAAAAATAAATTCAGCGTTTGATGGATTGTTTGAATAAAAATGGAATAATACAGCTGGAGCAGATCTCTAATTGGAGTAAAGAAATGGAATTTGGACAGGTTTGAAATCTCCTCCGAGTCATCCAACCCTATTTCTCCAATGGGAAACCTTAACTTTCCTTTTAAAATGTGTTTCCCCAATGAAAAAGGGTCAACAAGACACCTTTATATGGAATCCAACATTAGGAGCATCCAGTGTTAAATCATGCTACATGAAGCTCCAAGATCAAGGGAACAATCTGTCTTGGCCCCTCTGGAAAGTAGTGTGGAAAAAATTTTTTCTTTCAAAAATAAGGATCTTCATATGGACTTTCCTAAAAGGTAATATATTAACAAATGATAATTTAAATAAGAGAGTAATAGTTGGAACTTTGAGATTCCCCATGTGCAATAGTGACTAAGAAACCATAAATCATATGTTTATCTATTTTAAATTTTTAAAGACTTATTGGAACCTCCTCATCGGAGCTATGGAAATTGACTTAAACTTCACCCAAAACATCGAGGACTTCTATTTAAATTGTAGGAAATTATTTCCTAACTCTTTTAAAAATAATAATACTATTAAGATATTCTGACTAATCTTACCTTCTTTTCTCATCTGGAAAATATGGTTCGCTACAAATAAGCGGATTTTTCAAGATATAAAATCAAATCCAAGGAAATTCGCTGCCATGGGTTGGGCACTAGAAGTTGAATTTAGTTTTTCAAATGGAGTTAAAAATAATTCAAATTCTCTCCTCCGAAATGAGGAAAGAACCTGGATATATTTAGTTGTTTAAAGATAGATATATCCCCAAGCACAAATCACAAAATCAACTCCTAACAATAAGTCTTGGAATGTGAGACTAAAGGAAGAAGAATTTCTCAAATGGATCAACACTCTTAAGAATTCATATATGTTTTTTGACGAGGCTTCTAAATCCAACCTGAGTAGAGTTGGTGCAGGAGGATATCTTCTGAGCAGTCAGAAAAATTCATGTTTGGAATTCGAATGGGGTCTTGGCACTGAAACATATAACAAAGCATAAGCTTATGGAATTTTACTATGATCTCACAGTCCGAGGAGGGAAAATATAATGAACCCAGTCATTTTTGGAGACTCCTCCATAATCATCTAGAAAATGGTGAATAATACCATTCCGAAGAATTCAGAGTTGGCACAAATCATTCATTGGATTAAAGAAAATATAATTAATCTAGGAAAAGTCTCTTATTATCATATTTTCAGAGGCAACAACAAAAATGTGGATTCCTTGCCAAACAGAGCAGTCCTGAGGGATCAAGGTGAAGTCAGAATAGGTAACAATGTCACATTTCAAATCATACCATAATTGTACTCCACATATCAACATCAAATCTCTAAAAGTTTATAAATGCATCACTTAGAATCTATTGAAGGATTATATCCAATTATTTTATTCAACATCTCCTTGTTTAATCCCCTCTCTATTTCCCTCTAAGATCCTTCTTTCTATTTCATATATTCTCTTGCCTTGTCCTAATTCCCTCTCGAGTCTCCCACCTATTTTTCCTCTTCCCTTCATCCATCCCTTTCCTACTCTTATTGTGCCTTCTTCCACATTAACTTCTCTACAATGCTCCTTATCTCCATTTCTCCCATTTGTTGCGCATTGGATCATTTTGTGCATACACTCTGCTTTGAATGTTGTTCCCTCCACTTTGATTGTTGTTCCCTGCATTCTGATTGTTGTTCCCTTTGCTTTGATTTTTGTTCCATATACTCTGATTGTTGTTCCCTTCACTCTGATTATTATTCCCTCTAATTTGATTGTTGTTCCCTTTACTCTACTCAAGCTTGCATTTCCATGTTTGTTTCCTCTGCAATATTTTATTGCTTCCTCTTCCTATGTTGTAATGGTTCTGCCTTCTTCAGTAGCGTGCCCACAGTGCATGGGAAAAAAATTCAAGATTGAAAACATGAAGGACCTCCTTAATTAGTTGAAGGAATGTAATCAAATTATATAACAACAGTAGTTTAGAAGAAATAAATTCATAGGGTAAGTATCAGTTTTTTCAGTAATTATTTTTATCTATGAGATGTAAGTTTATTTGTGTTTTGAAGCAGGTTTTTAGGATCTAAAAATCCAATTTTGTTGGATGAATTTCTCTCCCTAATGTAAAAGCACTAGACTATGATCCCAGCTGCTCGTTCGCCTCCCCCATTTTCCCTCTTTCATCAATATTGTAAGCGGGAGCTTGCTTCCTTTTTGAAGAGTAATACAAATATCCGACATTGTTAAAAAAAAAGGCATTGTAAGGCATCAACTAAAATACATCAATTTAGGGCACCATATTTAGAATTTTTGGAATAATAAATCTTTGTATTTGAATGAAATGATATAAGGATTGTATTCTTTTTTCATTTTAGGTGGATTTGAAATTATTAAAAATATTTAGATTGTATTTTTGAGTTGGTAAGTTTACAAATTTTATGAAAAGAGTCTAAAATATGATATTTTTAGCTTAAAAAATGATAATATAGATTTTAAAGTCGTACCCTAGCTAGATAAAAATTAACAAAAACTTATGTTGTTACATACAATTAATTTGACTTATTTATGATATCTAGATAACCTCATCAAATTGAAGGAGGATATTTATCTCTTGTAATTATTTCCTTGTTTGTGAAGACACTCTTTTTAAGCAACCTGAAGATTATGAGTTCTAGGTTAAATGGAGTCATTCTATTTGGTTATATGTATGCTATATATTATTTTGTCTTAATTTATCTAGATGACCCCTTTAGTTGGATATGGCATTCATTAGCACACACATGACAATCTTTATAAGAAACTTTCCAATTTTTCAAAGTATGGGTTACCTAGGTTTCCCTTTGTTGGTTAGTTCATATCTTATCCTTTTGAGTTGTTCCTTAACATAGTGGCATGGAACCTTCAATACTTGATCCCTATTTGGATTTTTGTATCACTTAGGAAAACCCTATCAAATTAATCTTCACCACTTTACTCTATGTTTCTTTGTGTCACCCTTCCTAGGTAGAAAAAATTGTTGTAAGGATTAATATATGACTCCTCAAGTGACACCTTGACTATGCTAGGTCATTTTCATTGAGTCAAAAACATCCAATCACTAATAATTCATTTTAATTCCTTCATACATTAATAGCTTAATAACTTGCTATAAGATAGTCCAATCACACTAATGGCTTACTAACTTGGTATAAGATAGTCCAATCACAATATGGCACATGGAAATTAAACCCACCATGAGGAAGGTGGAAAAAATATGTATACTTTCCATGCTACACCCAACTTTCATGTGACACCATGGCATTAGTGTGATAGGTGTCAATAAATAAAAAATTCTTATGAGACCTCCATTAATCCTAAAATAAGGTTAGTGGACAATGTGCAATTGTCGAAGTGTTGGATTTATTTATCTGCATTTAATTATTAAGTCACCCCAATATGCTTTGCTTCTAAAAAATATTTGAGATACCCTGATGAAGTGAAAATTTGGTGTCTTGATGAAAGAAATTTCCTCAAAATTTTTGATTTGGGTTAAATGATTTTGGTTTTTTCTTTAACTTTTTTACATCTAAGTTGATGTATAGACTATGTCACCCTAAAAGCTATACCATTGATGTCTAATTGAATCAATATATTCTACTTGAAAATTATTTATGAGATACATAGGATAACCATGTCATGACATGTGGAAACTAGATGAGGGCATCTATTGGCAGCATACCCATTATATATGATTCTCAAAACATGTAGAGAGACATTCTTGCGTTGCTTCCACAATTCCCTTGTTTACTCTCCTTGCACATTTGTACTTTTTGGTGTAATATAGAAAACTAGTTTTTCACCTTCATATATACGTTTACTTGCTTCAGATTCAACTATTTTGATGATAATATCTCTAATCATCAACACCATCTCTCTCCCATTGGCTCACATTACTTTACACAATAACAAGGTTAATTAATGTTAACATTAAAATTTAGGAAATGGGGTGTTTGAAGTAGGATATGTTGGGGGACACATTGTTGTCATCCCATTAGGTATTAATGAGGGTGTACATTGAAACACATCCACCCTCAAAAACCATTATGATGTCTATCACATTCATATCACCCTATCAAGGTTCATTACTATTCCTTGAGGGCATAGGTAATTTTCTCTAGATATAGTTCAATGTCTAATTCTATTCAACAATCAAAAATATTTTGGTGAGTTATATTTCACTATCCTCATTTTTAGCATGCTTTAGTCTATACAAGCCTCACCTTGTGTCTTGGTGATTTTTAGAGGTGGGGGACTCTCTCCACACAATGCCACCATCATACACATGAGGATTATTAATTGACATTTACAAGTAGTGTCACATTGGTTTTTATGATCACTTAAGTAAATCAATTTTTATTCCCAACTCATTTGGCTTTAGGTATTATTATGTGTTGTTTCATTTTATTCTTTTGTTTCATGTCTTTTACTCTATGACACATGATCCTCTCCAATATGGTCATAAAAAACTGTGGTTGTTTCCTTCTATACACATAGGGATATTGAGTGGAGTTGGTTTCCATTTCTCTGTGGATTCTCTTCTTGACTCCATCTATAACAACCTCGGTTAAAAATCGATGTAATAAAGTTAACAAAGGAAAAATAAGATCAAGGTCATGGGACATGTGTTACAAGATGAATGGTGGGAAAAACACCCTAGTGGATGTCACTTTCAATTTATTTATGGCTATGGAAATTGGAAAAGGAAAAGAGGAATTAATTGGTATATATATTTATGAAATGAAGGAAAATAGGTGAAAAGGTAGGTGAAAGGTCACAAGATTGCATGAAAATGAAATTGAAGGAAAAATGAAGGAAAATGAACAAAATAGAAGCCTCGGTGATAAAAAGGCTTATGTGGACCATTTCATATAATTTTTCTAGTTCTATGGTGGATATTTCTATTCTATTATCTCCCTCATACTCTTGCACACTTAAATTTTTCTTGGAGTATTCTTGGAGCATTGTGGCATACTTGGGATTTGGATAAAGGAGGAAAAGGAAAAGAGGGAAATCACAAGGGGATAATAAGATCAACAACTATAGTGGTTTTTTATTGCAGGTACCGAGTTGCATGTATGATTTCATTGCTAGTTTTGGAATGCATGACATATGCATGTGGTTATTTGGTTATGATCTCTCATTGGCATGGATGATTGCCTAGATTGACAATGGTTTTTCCTAGCCTTTCCATTCCCTGGATAGACATGGTGTGGTGGGTTTTACCTTTTTTTTTATGGTTGGTTGTCATGTTCCTTATAGTTGTGAGTAGAATTAGAATTTCCTAGAGCCTTGGTTGGAAAAAATATTTGGAAGCCTTATAACAACTTGTGTTGAGTTACTAGTCATGGAATCCTTGGTTGGATAAGCACTCAGAAGCCCTTGGTGGGTTGAGTTACTAGTCATGGAAGCCTTGGCTAGAGAAATGATTTGGAGCCCGGTGGCAGTGGTGGGTTGAATTACGAGTCCTGGAAGCCATGTTGGAACAATCATTCTCGAGCCCTAGATAGCTTAGGTAGAAATCGATCTAGTGATGGTAAGTGATGTTTGACCATGAGATGGAATCACTGGTTGATGGTTGAGGTGGTTTTTCCTCTAGAAGCCTTGTTTTAGTTTTCTTTGTTTATTCCATGAGATCCCACATTCGTGCTTGGAATATGCAATGGGGGTGATTGGATGAAAGAGATATTTGGTTAATCCCAATCTATAGTTGTGTGGTACGTGGAATTCCGTGAGTTGGTTGGATTTGAATATGTTAATAAGAGCTATTTTCGACTTGTATTTTATGAGAAAATGTGATTATTATTATGTGATTTTTATGGTTTTTTAATCATATTTATATATTTGGTTATATGTCGGTGTTAAGTATGGTTTTATGACAAAATTGAGTTATGGATCTCATCATGTTTTGGTTAGTAGATGAAATTTTAATGAATGAATGACCTAATATATGATAATTCATATATTGTTAGAGGTAATCAAACGTTATTGATGATTCTCATATAATTTTCATATCTCTATGTTCAGATATGGA
The DNA here is from genome assembly GCA_034641835.2 of Pinus albicaulis. Taxonomy (NCBI): domain Eukaryota; kingdom Viridiplantae; phylum Streptophyta; class Pinopsida; order Pinales; family Pinaceae; genus Pinus; species Pinus albicaulis. The sequence goes on from CM076579.1 coordinate 687,128,727, forward strand.
ATTATGACCTAATGTTTCATGTTCGTAATTTATTTGATGAAATGTATGTCAATGGTTGGGCTTGGATAGGTCAAGTCCTTGTTCAATATTTGATTTAAAATATTTTTCATTGTGTCTTTTATCACTCAGGAAGGTTCCATCATGTTTTGGGAAAAGGTATGTGTTCTAGCCCTAAAAAAGTGGCACAAAATCTGGGGCAGCACGCACAAATCTGATGATCTGAGACTGTAGCTGCTCCCTTAAAGGAATCACGCATGTGATTGGAGGCTTGTAGTCACATAGAGGCCTTGTCATGCAAGTGATTGGGAGTCTTGGTGTGTGAAAAAGTAAGTCAATTCAGGGTTTGGGGAACTTAGAGTGGTGGAATTTTCTCTAAGTATTGTGTAAACTTTGTGGGATGTATGGTTGTGATTGTTAAGCTCCATTTGTCAATTCCATTTCCTTAAGGTGATATAGGAGGTTGATTCATGTCATAGTAACTCTTCTTCGCATGGTTACCCCAATAGGACAGTGAACTTGGGTGAATGTGGAAGGGGGTATTATAACATCTTAGTTAAGTATATTTCTTCATGTTACCTTTGTAGCGTGAAACTCCTTTGGATCACCAACACTTTTAATTCTCATTTGTTTCTTCTCATTGGGTTTCCACATCCCATGTCTCACTCCTTTTTTTCCATTTTCCCATAGATTCTTTCTTAATGTTTCCCATTTAATCATGTCATGGAAATTATTTCAGTGTAGTAGCCACTACAACCCATCAACATACTAGGGTATGTCATGGAGAAACCTAATGCTTAGAGAAGGGAGGCTTTGAATCCTAATAATGAAATATAATTTTGCTACTATATACAAAGAATGTAGCAACCTTGGTGAAAATTCCATGTAATAAAATTTAATAAAGGAAAAATAATAACCAAGGTCATGGGACACACATTCAAAGTTGAATGTAGGGAAAAACATCCTAGTGTGGGTGTTCATATGGTTTATTATGGCTTAGGAAATTGGAAAATGCAATAACTAAGGCTTTGGAAAGGAAAAGTGGCATTTATTGGCATTTATTTATGAAAAAATGGAAATTAGGGGTAAAGGGAGGAGAAAGGTCACAAGTTTTATGTGAGGAGAAAAATGAAGGAAAATAATGGAAAATGAAAAAAACAGAGGCCTTATTAATTAAAAGTCTTTTAGCGATTAGTTCATGGATTTTTTCCAATGTTGTTTTGGAGCTCTCAGTACCTTCTCTCTCTCTCTCTCATACTATTGTATACTTAGAGATTTCTTGGAGCATTCTTGGGGATTTGGAGCAAGGAAAAGGAAAAGCATGAAAGCACAAGAGGGCATAGAGATCAATAGCTACAACAGGCTTGGATTGCAGGTACTGAGTTGCATGTATGATTTCTTCACTATTTTTGGCATGCATGGTTTATGCATGTGTTTTCTTGGTCATGATATATCATTGGCATGGAGGATGCCCTGGAATAACAATGGATTTCCATAGGCTTTTTATTTCCTAGATAGCCATGGTGTTGTCGGTTCATTTTCTTTGTTTTTTTTTTCTGCTTGGTTGTCATGATTATTTTAGTTGTTTCTTGAGTTATTAGTTCCTGGAGCCTTGGCTAGACCAATGTTCTAGAGCTCGATGAATAGATGTTGGGTTTAGTTACTAGTCCTAGAGCCTTAGTTGGAAAAATTCTCTTGAGCCATAGGTGGGTTGAGTTACTATTCCGGGAGCCTTGGTTGGACAAAATCTATAGAGCCCAGAAACATCTTGGGTTGATTTACTAGTCCTGGAGCGTTGGTTGGAACAAAAGCTTGGGTAGAGACCAATATGGTGATGATCATGATCTTCGGCCATGAGGTGGAATCATTGCTTGAGGGTTGAGGTGGTTGTCCTATGGAAGCCTTGTTTGTTTTTGATGGATTTGGTTTAAGAGATCCCACATTCATGCTTGGAATATGGCATGGGGATGACTGGTTGAAGAGAGATTTGGCTTAACCATGTCGATGGTTGGGTGGAACGTAGAAGTCCCAGACTTTGTTGAATTTTGATTATGGAAATAAGAGCTATTTTACCCTTGTATTGATGGGTAAATATGCTTTTTATTCTATGGCTTATATGGTCATTTTTTTCTTTTCATTTATGTTGCATATATGTTGGTTATGACTAAGTTTTATGATGGTGATCAAGTATGTCTCTCATCATGTTTTGATTCGTAATTGAATGCACAATATATCTATGCCTAAATATACTATACTGCAGTTAATGTGACATAGCAACAATGCTTCTTAATTATTCTAAGATAAGTATGAGACCCCTATGCTTAGACATTTCATTTAAACTTATATATTACATCCTTCTGACATATTTGACGAAATGCCTGTCATGGCTAGTAGGGGTCCAATCAAGTCCTTGTTCAAATGTTTTATTGTGCACCATTTTTTCGTTTTTATATTTCACTTATGAGCTTTTCATTGAGTTCTAGGAAGTGACCTGGGATCTGGGCCGAAAAAAGTGTCTCAAATCGCGAGCACATTGGAACAGGTTTGTGGGAAAAATTCACTAGACGCATGCATGCACATGCTGTGGGAGCGTCCATATCCTCCCAAATGCACTCATTCATATACTGTGGGAGAATCCAATGGTTTTAAGGCCTAAAACCACAGTGGGAGCAAGGGGTTGGATGCTTTAGTGGTTTGGATGGCTCCTGGGAATTAAGTTCTTGTTGCGGAATGTTTGTTTGATATGTTTCTATTGGTTCCAATTCATTGAGGTCATGTAGGAGGTTGAATCAAATCATAGTAACTCTTCATCACATGTTTTCCTTGGTTAGATAGTTACTTAGGTATATGTGGGAGGAGGATATTTTATATGTATTTTGGGTGGTGTGTTGGTCATGCATTTTCATTGGTTGCATATGTGTTTCTCATACTTGTGGTGTATGTGCTTATTGCATCTGCACATTGTTGGTCATGGTTGCAATGATGTCACCATGTGTAGGATGATGGTGTTGTTGTGCATTGTGTCGTCATGAGTTTATGACTGGTTATGTATTGTTTATACATGTCAAGTGATTGCATGTATTTCCCATGTATGTTTGGTTACACGTTGTTACATGTTTTCATAGGTATTGTTCGTTTATGCTTGATTGCATGTTGTTTATGCTTGTGTATTGCCCATTTTTATGCTTGTGTGTTGTCCATGTTTATACTTATGTATTGTCTGTGTGCATTGATATGGTGGAATTTTTCATGCTTGTGGTCATGGTATGTGTAGTGATATGGTCATGCATTGCCGACTGGACTCTAGCTAGAATGTCATTTATGTGTTGGTACACCTATGTGTCATACTACTTATATGCTAATATGATCATAGCTATACTCATATTATGCTGATTGGTTGATATTACAGATGAGATATCCTCCTCGAATTATTCTAAGGTACGTTGGATTATTGTGATTTGGTTTAGCTGACATAGTATGCATTGTAGGAGAGAAATCAATGATGAATAGAAATATGCTACACTACAAATATTTTGCCTATGAATCAAATGAGAGGCATGGTGTTGGGAACTCTTCTTACTTGGAAGACACACTGAGAATTTTAAAGGAATAAATAAGGAGTTGCAAAGTAGATAATGAAAAATTCATACAAGCACAAGAAAAGAAAGTAGAGGTTAATTCATTCATCCTTCAAATTTTTTCAGAATTGTAGAAACAGGGGCCACCTTGGATCAGCTATGGACAGGAGGATGGGACTAATGGAGCATATGGCAGTAGGTCTCCTGGTGGTCACAGGTCACATAGAGAGGACATGATTAAATATGGTAGGTTCTTGGACACTCCATATAGGAGAGGAGACAAACACATGTATCATTCTAGTTCTAGTTCTTACATGCACCATGATCGTAATCATTATCATCCTTATAGGAGGAGTGACAGGGGCTATTTTTTGGATGAGTTTAAGAAGGAAAAACCACCTAAATTTGATGGAGAAATGAAGAAACCATGAGATGCAGAGGCATGGTTTCTTAGTATAAATAATTTATTTAGGTGGCTTGATTACTCAAAAAACATGAAATCTAGAATAGCTACATTCATCCTTAGAAGTAGAGAAAATATTTGGTGGGTAGATGTGAAGAACATCATAGATATTTATGAGGAGGAACTGACTTGGAGTTAGTTTGAGAGGTTATTCCTGAAGAAGTATCTATCAGAGAGATACTATGATGACATCAAAAAAGAATTTTATGAGATAAATATGGGTTCCATGACATATGATGAGTATACCAGCAGTTTTTTGGAGTTGTTGAGATACGTCCTTACCTCAACGAGGAGGAGGCCAAGGTTTATAGATTTATTACTGGGTTTCTAATAGCATTCAGAGATAATATTGAGTTTGATGAGCCTAGATAATTGGAGAAGGCTATTCTAAAACTAAAACATTGTTATGAGCAATCAAAGCACATATCTAAGACTAACTAGGATTGGAAAGGTAATGATAAGAATAAAGGAAAATGGGACAAGAAGTAAGCAAGGCCTTAGGATATAGGTAAAAAAGAGAATGTTGCACCATCTAAGAAATTCAATACATCTGGCAAAGGACAGGGACTTTGGTTAGAGGAAAAGAATAAGAATGAAAATAGGGATCTTATGTGGTGTTTGACTTGTGGAGGAGATCATCATAGTAGATATTATGCACAACATTAGGGTGGTAAGTCACATATCTACAATGTGCATGTTATCATCCTATTTTGATACTATTACATTAATGACCCCTAACCCTCACAATTAGATGCCATTTTCTTGATTTTGGGGGCCCATTGTTTCCAATTTTACCCTTAGCCACAGACTAGCAGGCTGGTGCTCGCAGCGAAGGGCTTTTAGATCCGATATGGGCCTCTTGTGCTCATGCCTAAGGCCTTCATCCACTCTTTTTTAGCCTACGGCCAAGGGAATCTTCCTAAATTTCTCAATCCCTAGGATTTGAGCTCGATTGCTCACTGATTTGAGGTGGCCAAGACTCATCCATTAGATGTTTCTATAACTTCTCATCATCTTGAGCATCCACATTCATCCTCCCACGAAATGTCATCTACCTATTTATATTAGATCATTTGAGAGGGCCAGGCTATTTTTTAGAGAGCCATACTGTTGTCGCGTTGAGATATTGATCCTTTGCCGCTATCTTTCTATCACCTTGAGAGCTTGTGAGGTCTTAGTTTTCATGTGAGTTCTCTTCATACTCATCTATCACATCTAACAGGGAAACTCTACCGGATTGCGAAGAGGAGACGATGGAGCAAAGTTATAGAAGCGATGTTGTATCATGTTATTGAGATTAAAGAAGATCTATGTTCTCTCCCTTATATGATTGTGTTTCAGTTTATGTGATGTTTTTATCATTATATCATTTTTTATCTAACGATCTTCCGAGGAAGATCATTGTCGTCCTTGTATGTTTGTGATTGTGTGCAGGTATTGTGATAAAAAGTGGATCGGGTATATCGCTCATGTGGAGCACAAGAATTCTAGTTTGAACTTAAGATCCATCCCCAAACTACGAGGAGGCAAGGTACTCTTCTTCATACTATAGATCCAATTGCTTGTTTCCTATGAATCATGTGGGATTGTGGATCTTGTATATCTTCTTAGTCATGTGTGTGTCTGTCTAATGATCTATCGAACACAAGATCATGGAGCAACAACTCATTAAGATTTCAATTGCAACAGAACTGTCACTTTAAATGAGAGCACACGCGCTTTTGTGTCCAATTTTCCTTAGATCCTAATCGAATTCTCCTATTTATAATCTATTGAACTTCCTCATATTTTTGCGACTGTTTTTGTCTATTTTTCAGGGTTATGAATATGTTATTTTAATTTTTTTGTCATTGCGAGGGAAAATAGGGAATTTCATCCTATTAGCCCTAGCCATGGCCTTTTAAGGCTCTTCTTGCACCCAAGAACCCCTTAATCGATGGTTGGAAAGCCTATTCCCATGGCCAGCCACTCCCAGACCATTCTATACCTGCGGCTGAGGCTTTTAGCCTTCTGAAACCCTGGAATTTGAGTCCGAAATGTGTATTTATGTATTTGAGTAGTCTAGGATAATTGTTTACTTGTTGGATCTGGTCCAGATCTGTTCTATTTATCAGTTTTCTTTGGGTTGGTTGAGAGCCCATTTAGATAACCTGATCTCTTTCATTAGGCATGAGCTTTTTGTTGTTTGATGATTTGTTGAAAACATACTTTGATCCATCATTTGCTGTATATGATTAGCTATCTTATGATATTGATCTGATCTATTAGGATCATTTTGTTCAAGGTCTTCTTTGTTTATCATTGCTTACGTTTATTCTTGAGTTTTTGATTGAAGGATTTGGATTGTTTTTGAGTTTTATCTCCTGACTTTATTATTAGTTTTGATTGGCTCTTTACTGCATTTTTTGGATCTGATCTACACTTCACATTCATATTTTGAGATTGTTTCGCATTTTCATCCTTTCTTGTTGAGTGAACTCTTTTATTTTTTCATTAGTGTCACAAATGGTGATGTTATGACAGGTTGTGCAGCTTTTGTCTGATCAAGTTCTTTTGAAATTTTTTTGTCACATTGTATCGCTTTATTTAAAATCTTGTTTATGCCTCTTTTCCTCTAGGGTTCGGTTTATTACTTTATAGAAAATTGGCCTTGGTGGAGCCATTGTGCTGCAGCCCTGGCTTGATTTACATTGCCATATTTTTTTCCACTCTGGCTTTCATTTTTTATTTCTTTGAGTGTCTTTTATTGGGCTATGTTTCCCTAGTTGTTTCTATTTTGGATTTATTTGTGTTATTTCTTGGGAGACTTGTTTTGATCTCTTTATCGGTTTGATTTTGGGTGTGTTTTTGGGTTGTTCATTCAAATTCTTGTGATATTTTTCATTCTGGAATATTTAGTGAAAAGTGCATCTTAGTAGGCATTAGTGTGTCATGTAATCTCTTTCCCTCTCGTAGCTAGCATTCATCAAATTAAAAATGAAAAAATTGATATAGCTGCATTAGGGTGACTAACTAAGAGTCCTACACTTCCTTTCAGTTTCACACCACTTCTCGCTTGTGTAAACAACAACCACTTAAATTAACACAATAATAAAATTAACTAGATTCATCTTTCAATTTTACTGGTAGTACACCAACACTAGCTTAGGCTAGGGTCTTGGAGTGTGAGTTAGCTTCTTCAAGACCACAAAATCCACTTAGCAGCTTGCGGTAGGGGGTAAAATCCATTTGTAGTAGTGCGGTCTGGGAAGCCATCCTCACAAAAGGGTTAAGAACAAGGTCACATTTGGGCTAAGCGGGCTAACATGACTTATTTCTCTTCAATTTGGGTGGTGCAATATAGCGAAATTGACATGCATACACATGGTGTTTATCACTTGGGGACAACTTGGGAGGTAACTCTCAGGGGGGTTTTGTTCGTGGCTCCTTTTGGGGTTAAGTTTCCTGCCCTTGCATGTTGGTATGTCCTGCGATTGTACCCCCATATTTTGTTATTGTATGTGGTAGCCATAGTGGCCTTTATTTCTAGGGCTCCTACATAGGTGCAGGTTTAGGGTCATATTATTTGTAATTGGGATAGATATTATTCATAATCTCTAAGTCCTCTAGGGGGGTGTTCCACTTGTGGGGGCACTTGCGCCGAGTTCACAGCTAAAAGGGATGGGAAGCAGGTCTCTAGCATAACTGTTTCGCTACCATATTCTTTGTATTATGTTTTCATGTGCTATCTTTTAGAACATTTCTAGAGTGTGTTTTTTGGTCTGAGTTTGTAGTTTTTGCCTTATGGTGTTTACACTAACATAATTGTGTTTTAATTACTATCACCCTAGCTAAAGTTTTTTTTTGACGGTCACATCGTCTTCAAGGTTTACTTCCTGAATGAAGTGGTCTTTTCTCTTGCACAGAATGTTCCTGTTGGCGCTCAAGACTTAGACCATCAGATAGTGTTAGAAATTGTGTTGTGTCCCACTGATATTGATTTAATCTCTATTGTGGCTTTCGTGGACAACTCTGATGCTCCTATCAATCGACCTTTGAAATATCCTTTAGGGACTACTTTACTTTGGCTAAATTGAGACAGTTCTAAACTAGCCTACACTTACATGCCTTTGTCTACTATTCACCCTATGGTGGAGTCTGAGACCTCATTGCAGTATACATAAAAAGTCTCAGTTGCCATGTTAGCTTTGGCACCTCTTAGTGTGGCTATTCCTAATCCTCCATCCACACGTCTCACTTCTTTTGGGATATTCCACTAGTCTGGTCTATGGTTCCCACTAATTTCTAGATTTTTTTTCGTGCCCACATAGTCCTCTATGCCGACTATGGTACCCCAACCTATTCAGTCGATGGGTCTAGGTATTTATTCACCGACCTTTTCCCAACCAACCATTGATGTTCCTTAGTTAGGCATGGTTACTTCGGGAAATACTTGGGGGGATTTCCAGTTGTCCCTAGTAAGCCTGGGGTCAATGTAGCTTCTAATATTTCATAAGCTTGGTATAGTTCTCTCTTTGGAGGGACACCACCTATTAAAAATTTTACTGGAGGGGGTAGTTTGCATGAGGGTAACCTCGTTGCCAGTACCATGTCTTACCCAGGTCATTCCCCCTATGTTGGTCCTATTACGCATCCTGGTACTTATTTTCACCTGGGGTACAACCCCATTAGCAGTCATGCTTTTTGGGGTCCATTTATATCTGGAGGTTTTTACCGTGGCGAGTAACATCCATCTACCAGCTATGCTGGCCCGCAATAACCATTTGTAGGGGAAAACCCAGGGGACCTCAAGGTTGGTTAGGGGCTTCTCCTACCTATGAACCATTCAGTCAAATTCACAGTCCACTTCTATGCTCTCTTGATTTACCATATTTAGCTAAATTGACTAATGACCCGATTTTCCATGATCGATGGTGGCTGCCTATGCCCGCGAAATTACCATATGATATTCCCAAGTTCGAAGGGAAGCTTGGGGAGAATATGTCCACCCATATCACCATCTACCATCTATGGTTCTCATGAAATTCATTGGTTGATGATTTTGTAAAACTTTTCTCGTTCCAAATAAAATTAACCAAGGATGCTTCCAAATGGCACATCGAGTTATATATTGCATCCTATGGTGATTTTTCTCTTTAGATCAAACTTTCCTGACAAATTTCTAGTTACTAACTTGGTATGATATTGACTTTGACCTTTTTTACAAATTTAAACAGGATGATTCCACAAGTATTTGTGATCACATTCATGAGTGGCGTCGTTGCAAGAGGTTAGTGAGAACCAAGTTACCCGATGAAATTTTACGTAAATAGTTCATTCAATCTCTCCTACCTCAAATTTCCAAGGATATGTCCATGTTTCGAGTTTTTACTGAGGAGAAATATATTTTATATTCCCAATAGTTGGATCTCATATATTCACAATTAGGTATGTTATATGAAGTGTTTCGTAATGCCCCTAGGCCTTCCGTTGACCCAACTAAACCTCTTCCTGGCCCACATGTTGATGGTGTTATTGGGTTTGTTTCTGATCCCATGAGCCAAAACAGTGCCTAGCTTGGTAAACTAATTGTTACATCTCAAGCCCCAACAAGTGCATCTAGATTTTCTAAAGCACCCCCTCCTGAGTAGTCCACTGATGTTATTACAGTGAAGTCCACTCAACCAAAGAATAACTCTCAAACCAGTGGAAAAAATAACAAAAATAATAATAGAAATAAATAAAAAATAAAACTTCCTATGAGTCTCAGCCCAATCCTCAGGGAGGTTGCACCAGTGAGCATCACTACAAACTCAAGTTCAGTTGTAAAATTTGTCAAGGCGATCATTTCACTCATGAGTGTCCTCAAATGGATGAAGCTTATAGGCTTCTTTCACCAACATCTTCTCAACATCTTGATGTTTTAACGCATCGATTCCCTACACAACCACAATAAAAATTCATTGCTCAACTTTCTTGATCTTTGCAAGCGGACAACGAGGGGTCATATTCCCATCCCCCTCACAACTCAACCATATTTATGGGCAAGGAAGATGTCAACGTGACCATGCGAGATAAGCCCAATGTTGTACCTGAGTCAAGTCCTCCTTCTAGAGACTCACCCGATCCACCTAGTTCCACTGGACCTCTCACTCTAGATAAGCCTATGAACCTGTATATCATTGCCCCAAGGGTGGTTTACGTATGTCGACACACAACCCTTCTGCTACTCAACATTATAGTATTTTTGAATATCTTACCTCGGCACTTTGTGCCATGTCTACCTTGGAAGTCTTGCAAAGTAGTCGTCAACAACGCAAAATATTTTTGTCTGCCATTGGTGGAGTTGACTTATCTAACTCTGGTGTCATCACTTTTAATGTCGTGAAAGTTGCCCCTCGTCTTTCCCATCAGATAACTTTCCATATTATCATGCAAGTTTCCCAGAAGAATATCCATTTCACTCTTGTATATGAGGGCTCTTACACCTGCGTCATGTTCATATCTTGTTGGAAAGATATTGGCACTTTGGCTCTCGCAACAACTCATACCACTCTCCAAGAATTTGATGGTCACAACTTCATTCCTAAGGGGGTCCTCCCACATTTCCCCATCGAGCTAGGGGGTAAATAGGTACATGCCAATGTTGAATTCCCTCACTCTCCTTTAGATTATAACCTTCTCCTTGGCCATAGTTGGTTTTATGCCATAACCTCAATGGTCTCATCTATGTTTCTCATATTTTTCTTTCCTCATGAAGGAAATATCGTCACTATTGACTAGATTTACTATTGTGTGCCATCGCCTAGCTTTCCAATACCACTGGAACTAGTATACCACTTGTGGGGGACCATCCTGGTCAATTTCAGAGTGTTGGGGCTAGACTTTTCAAAATTTCCATGATTATGGGGGTTTTTCCTCAACTTACGTCTCTTGACACCCCTTCATCTCCTACTACTACTCTCATGCATATGATATATTATGGAAATTGTGGACCCCATATACCTCTTGATCCATGGGTGGTGTCGCTTGTTATTATACCATCTATTGTGGAATAGATTTACTCTCCAGCAGTCTCGTCAGTACCTTCTGACGTTGGTCAGAAACTCTATCATTATATAGAATATGATCAAGATCCTTCGCCCACATGGGTCACCCCTCCACTTGTTCAATGTGACTCCCTTGCTGACGAGCCTCCGAGGTTAGTCAACTTGGACTTCATGGATATATCCAGTAATAATCATAGGGAGGTTATGCCTCTTTCTTCCTCTAATCTCCTCGACATAGAACATGTAGAGTTCAAGATATTAAATCTTGAATCGACTGAGGGAGAACCTTCATGGTGTTCCTTGGAAGTGCTACCCATGGACCAAGTAAAGTCTTGGGATTCTACTATTGAACTTTCCAAAAAATTTCCCTTACCACCCATCGATGAGTTTCTTGTACCTCCATTATGTATTGATCCTCCATTATGTCCTCAGGATAATCTCGAAAGTATGACTATGTTAGATTGTCCCTAGCATGGTCAAACTTTCTAGGTTGGGAAGTTTGACTTTATTTGGCATGGTTTTACATTGGTGCACCATATGGTCTCTTCTTCCCATAATTTTGCGTATATAAACCCTTGTCTTGTGTCTCTCTTTGGGAACTTATAAGCATGACCTATTAGATTGTGTCATGCTTGCATATACTGTATATACATGTAAGTGTTTTCCATTTGTTTTTTCTTGTCATTAATCTAGTTTCTGCGTGTAATTCATGTGCTTGGTATTTTTTGAACATAGGTCAACACCCTTACCCCCTTATAGAGGATTTGCATATGATGCGAGCCGTTACACTCGGAACAATGCTTCTTCTGCTTGGGTTATCTTCTCACCCACTAATGAGCTTGTGAGCTCTGGAGGTGTTTTCCTTCACCCTGTCACCAACAACATGGCTGAATATAGTGTTGTCATTGAGCTCTTGATCGAGGCTAGTCTTCTTGGCATACACAATCTTGTTTTTCAACATGAATCTCAACTCGTAGTGTCCTAGCTTAACCGTCTTTTCTCTAGAAGGAATCCTACTCTACTTCATTACCTTTTTAGGGTACGTCTCCTGGAACGTTCATTTGATTACATTACTTATGTCAAATTAGATTGGATGATTCGTTAGCTAATTATTTGTTATATTGGAATTTTCCACATGTTTAATATTTTAATCCATTTACATGAACATTTAAAAATCTATTTTAGATACACATAAAAACTAGTATTTTATTATTTCAAAAGTATAAGTACATAGTTCAAAATTAGAGAACTAAGGCCTTAGTTGCTATTCCATACACATGCTAGTACATCAAAACTGCAAAACCATGTGCTGCTTCCCCCACTCAATGGTGCTCATGGTAACATAGAACCACCTTCAGGATGTGGCAGAGTAGACCATGATGATGATATGAGGCCACTCCTATGTTGTGCTTCTGCATGTGTTGAGGAGTTTCATCCCGCGTCCTCAGAGGAACCCCCAAATTCAGTCTCTCGACATTTCGAGTGAACTCCCATAGTTCCTCATCCTAATATTCTATCTCCTCTATAAGTTCTAGGGCTGGGGCCTGTGGTACATGTCTCCTAAATGGAGAATATCTGAGTGGGTGTGAGGGTGCCACATTTTCATGTAAAAAAAAATTTTCATTAGTGACTACAGACTCTAATTAAAAAAAAAAAAAATATATTTCAAAAATCCCAAAACATTACAAAACATTAAAAATGCATGATTTTGTTTTACCTCTCCCATAGAAACCTTCACTAGGGGGTAAGAATATGTTAGGATCTTCCGTGAAATCCACCCCATCATATGGGTAATCATCCACTAGCAATGCAACTTATCTCATCCATTTCAAATATGTTTCTGTGTGCCTGCACTAGTATGCACTCTGTCATCCAATGGTAAAGCACTACACCATATAGACATATGGGGTTGTATTGCTAGTGGAGAGGTTAAATAGTCCATTTTTTGGGGCCTCATCACTACAATCCTCTCGAAAAAGAATGTTACCAGTACGCTCCCATAAATGCAAGTGTCATTGCCTCTCCTCTTTAGCTTTGTAAGATGAGCCTTCACACTGGTCACGATCCCATCACTCCAGTTGAACAAGGTGGGTTCCAAACATCTTATAATCAGATCCAACTATGTAATTGTCACTAAATGGGGTGCTACTGACCCTGCTACTCAGGTGATCATATAGGATATTGTTCGAAGGGTAAAGTCTATTATCTACTCTATGTGGATCCTGCTTTTCTCCACCCATTCCACTTGCATGCAATGGGCATCCCTCATACTTCTATTTTTTTCACATTTATTTCTTTGAACCCTTGTCTACACAATTGGAGCCCCCCGCCTTGATAAAACTGTGAGAAAATATATGTCTAAGGATTCTCTGGTGAATCTATCTGGCCCAATAGAGAAGTGTTGAGTGTCCACATCCCACCACCGTACAATGTATGAGAAGAGATGGCCTTGAATAGCCACGCTTCGGATTCTAAAGAACTTGACTAAATCGTAGTTCCTCAAGGCATTTATGGTTGGCCAGTGGGACATGGGTTGGATTTTGTTCACTGTGTGTTGCTTTTCTCTCCATTCATACAACATGGTTGCTCATTGTTAGGTCCCTATATTACTAGTATAGTCCCTTATTGTTGTTAGTGTAACCCCCTTATTGTTATTATTTTACCCTTGTAACCCCCATTTTGTTATTATTGTTCCCTTAAATTATTATTGTTAGGTCAGCTAGGATTACATTGTGGCCCACTAGGATTACATTATGGCCCCATGGACTCCTATATATAGAAAGGAGGTTTTGTAAATTGTATCATCCAAGAATTGTTCATTTATGTAATGTATTGGAGGTTTCCCCCTTGAAGTGGCTCATTTCTAAGGCGTCGATATCTCTTTTCTTCTATTTTTGGAGCTGGTTACACAACATTTGGTATCAGAGCTTTGGATTCTAGGGTTTTGCTGCTCCAAACAGGTCATCGTGCAATTTTCGCTATAAATTTTTTTCTACGAAGTTTTAGAAGTTGAAATTTTTAGGGTGCAAAGCCAAAATCCTGAGGAATATTTTCTAGAAATTTCAGAGCTTGGTTCGAAATAGTTTTGGAGATATGATCTGTGGAAGTTAGGTCTTTTTTCAGGGTCCTAAACAGGTCATCGTTGAATTTTCGCTATAAATTTTTTTCTACGAAGGGTCAGAATCTGAAATTCTTATGGTGCGAAGTTGAAATCCTGAAGAAATTCGTCAAAAAATTTTAGAGCTTGGTTCACAACATTTTTTGAGATATGATCTGTGGAAGGTAGTGCTTTTTCAAGCTCCTGAATTTCATCTCAAAGTGGTGATCGTGGGAAAATTTCAATAACTCTCTCTTTGGGCATCAGATTGGAGTGCCGTAAAAAGTGGTCACAAGTAAACGGACTTTAGTTTCTTGGCTATCAATTTCAGAGACAAATGATGAAACCGTGACACGTGGCAAGTTGTACAAGTGCGCTCTACTGAACAAGTCCATAATTAGGTCATTGTGGGAGATTGGACACAACTTTGTCTTGGAGAATCCAAATCAGGTCAGACCTATGGCATTTGAAAGATAATTCAGAGGGCTACGTTGGTACCAAAAATAAAATATTGAAGTGCTGAAATCACAAAGATAATCCAATTTCATTATCGAGCTCCTCAAAAGCAAGAAAAAGGTGTGTATTTTTTTTTTTCCCGAATTGCATAAGTTTTGTTTGAAGAATCAATTTGAATTGATTCCAAGGGCATATTGTAGAATATATATCAGTATTGGGTTCTAAAAGATGCCCCGTAAAAATAATTCAACACCCATTAAGCCTTCAGAAGGCTCTACTATGACTCATGAAGATGAAGAATTGCAACATGATCTATCAAAATTACAAGAGCAAGTGCAACGAATTTCACTCTCGCAAAGAGCAACAAAAAATGAAATGGAAGTTTTGAAGAAAGGCGTGGAAGCTAATATGGATGGCGTGGAAGCTAAGATGGATGGCATGGAAGCTGGCGTGGAAGCTAAGATGGATGGCATGGAAGCTAAGATGGATGACATGAAATACAACATGGAAAACATGAAGAATGATCTAAAAATAGACATCGAAGGTTTGACAAAGTTGATACAAGAAATGTTTCCTAATGGTGAAAATATAGTAGAAGAACCTCATGATGAGAACAAAATCAATGTTAATCGTGATTTTATAAACTCTAATGTTGGCAGGAAGAACCACCATATTCCAAAAATGGATATGAGGAAGTTTGATGGAAAGGATCCTGTAACATGGATACTACAGATGGAGCAATATTTTGATCTCCATAATGTGCAAAGCACACAAAAGGTACGCATTGCAAATTTACATTTAGAAAAAAATGCATTTGTATGGTATCGATGGCTTTGCTCCCGTAAAAAAATTGTCACTTGGTCAATTTTTACGGAGGAAATGATAGCACATTATGAGGATACAAAGAGCAACACCTTCTTTAGCCAATTGATAAATCTCAAACAAAAGGGTTTAGTGGGGCAGCACATTGAGGAATTCAAAAAATTGAATATAAGGGTAACTGATATTCCAGAGGAACACAGGATTGATCTCTTCATAGGCACTCTAAAGGATAACATCCAACATGAAGTTCGTGTTTTGGAACCTGATTCATTGGAGAAGGCATTCATGTTGGCAAGAAAAGTTGAATGTAAAATTATGGCGACAAGGAAGCCTACCACTCAATTCTATAAAGAAGGAAGTGTTGCTACGCCTAGATTTCCACAACCTACAAGGTTGACACCACAAAAATTAGAAGAAAAAAGAGCAAAAGGGCTTTGCTACAGTTGTGATAGAAAATACACTAAAGGTCATAAGTGTGCTGAGAAGAAATTATTTTACATAGATTGTGAAGAGGAAGAAGAAAATGAACAAGAAGAGGATATACACCAGGAAACAGCCCTAGAAGAGGAAGAAATGAATCCGACCATATCGTGTAATGCACTAGTAGGAATTACCACTCCTCAAACTTTCAAGATAGAAGGACAAATCAAGAAGAAAAAGGTAATAGTGTTGATTGATTCAGGTAGCACCCATAATTTTATTCATTGTAAGGTAGCTAAGGAATTAAATCGTTTCCTATACCCAGCACCAGAATGTCAAGTGATGGTTTCAAATGGAGGAACTATAAATTGCTCTGGAAAATGCCATAATATCAAGCTAATCATGGGGGAATATGTATTGAATATTCCAATGCTTTCCATTCCTATGGGAGGTGCTGATGTTGTACTAGGAGTACAATGGTTACAATCTCCGGGGACGGTAGCTTTTAATTTTCAAGAAATTTTCTTGAAATTTTTTTCAGAAGGAAAGGAAGTCGAATTACAGTGTATTGAAGGGAAGCCGGGAAGGATAATAAGCTCTAATGTCATGACAAAGCTTCTAAAGAAAGAACAACGAGGCGTAATTTCACAATTATGCTCACTAGAAGTTCTGACATCAAAATCATCTATTTCTGCAGATCTCCAACAAGTCTTGGACAATCATTCCAAGGTGTTTGAAACTCCCAAAGAACTCCCACCTATTCGTGATCATGATCATGCTATTCATTTGATTCCAGGAAGTGTTCCTCCAAACATCCGGCCTTATAGATATCCTTACTTCCAAAAGAGCGAAATTGAACGCATGATTGCAGAAATGTTAGAGGCGGGTATAATTCAACCTTGTCAAAGTTCTTTCTCTGCTCCTGTAGTATTGGTACACAAGAAGGATGGATCATGGCGAATGTGTCCGGATTATAGGGAGCTCAATAAGCTCACCATTGAAGATAAATTTCCCATTCCTGTGATTGATGAATTATTGGATGAATTACATGGAGCAATTTATTTTACCAAGTTGGATCTTCGTTCGGGATATCATCAAATTAGAATGAAGACTGAAGATATTCCAAAAACAGCATTTCGAACTCATGAGGGTCATTATGAATTTTTGGTCATGCCTTTTGGCCTTACCAATGCACCTTCTACATTTCAAGGGTTGATGAACTCCATTTTCAAACCCTTCCTTAGAAAATTTGTGCTAGTATTTTTTGATGATATAATAATCTACAACAAGTCTTGGAAGGATCATGTTGAACATGTTGACAGGGTGCTCAAACTATTGCAAGAGAAACAATTATATGCAAAAACATCCAAATGTTTCTTTGGAGTACAAGAGGTGGAATATTTGGGTCATATTATATCTCACGAGGGTGTTAAAGTAGACCCTAACAAAATTAAAGACATTAAGGAATGGAAAGTCCCCATGACCATAATGCAGTTGCGATGATTTCTCGGGTTAACAGGGTATTATCACAAGTTTGTTAAGAATTATGGGAGAATAGCAGCACCTCTAACAACATTATTGAAGAAAGATGCATTTTCATGGACTCCTGAAGCAACTAAGGCCTTTGAACATCTTAAAGAGGCAATGTACCTAGCACCGGTCTTAGCTACGCCAGACTTCACAAAAACCTTTATTGTGGAATGTGATGCCTCAGGAAATGGAATTGGTGCAGTTTTAATGTAGGAAGGAAGACCCATTGCTTTTGAAAGTCGTCCAATCAAAAGAAAGTATTTACAGAAACCTATTTATGAGAAGGAAATGTTAGCAATACTGCATGCACTAAAGAAATGGCGAACTTACCTAATGGGAAGACACTTCAAGGTAAAAACTGATCATGATAGTCTTAAACACTTTGGAACAAAGACTATCTTCAAAAGAGCAGCAAAAATGGGTCACAAAGATGTTGGGTTATGACTTTGAAATAATCTACAAAAAAGGAAAGCTTAATGTTGTTGCAGATGCACTCTCAAGAAAGAATGAAGAGGTGGAAGCGTTGCTTTGTGCCATTTCTATTATCCAACCAGATTGGATAACCGAAGCAAGAGATGAATGGAAGAAGGACAAAGATGTATGGACACTCATTCAAAAGTTGCAGCAAGATCCTAGTACATCTGATACATTTAGTTGGAAAAATGATTCCTTATGGTACAAAGATCGATTATATATTTGTAATAATTACCAACTAAAACAAAAGATTCTTCTGGAATTGCACACTTCTCCTTTAGGAGGACACTCAGGATTTTTAAAAACTTACCACAGGGTGAAGAAAGAATTTTTTTGGGATGGCCTTAAATCTGATATTCAAAAGTTTGTGGAGGAATGTTTGGTTTTCCAGCAGAATAAAGTGGAAACAATTAAGACCCCGGGACTTCTACAACCTTTATCCATTCCAAGTCAACGTTGGGAGGAGATTTCAATGGATTTTATCACAGGTTTACCTAAGTTCGAAGGAAAGAGTGTCATCATGGTGGTAGTTGATAGACTTACCAAGTATGCAGACTTTTGTGCATTATCTCATCCATTTAAAGCAAGTACAGTTGCTACTACATTTATGGACAGAATTCAAAAGCTACATGGAAGCCCAAGGGTTATTGTGAGTGACAAAGATCCCATTTTTACTATAAATTTTTGGACGGAGTTATTTTCTTGTTTGGGTACTCAATTAGCTCATAGCTCATCTTATCATCCTCAATCTGATGGTCAAACTGAGATAGTAAATAAATTTTTGGAAGGATATCTTCGTTGTTTTGTATCTGATAAACAAACACGATGGGTCAAGTGGTTACCTCTTGCTGAATGGTGGTATAACACTTCCTTCCATACTGCAGCAAAAATGACCCCATTTATGGCACTTTATGGATATCATCCACCATCCATCACATCATCTTTAAGGGAAAATTCGAAGGTTCAAGCAGTGGAAGGTCACATCGAGCATCAGCAAGAAGTTCTCCAACTCTTAAAGGATAACCTGAATTTGGCACAAAATCGAATGAAACAACAGGCAGATCAACATCGCAGCGAGAGAAGTTTTGATGTAGGAGATTGAGTATTTTTACGGCTACAACCATATAAACAAATGTCCCTCAAGCAAGCTAAGAAGGATAATAAATTATCGCCAAAGTACTATGGTCCTTACAAGGTGTTGCTAAAGATTGGTACTATGGCATACAAATTGGAGCTTCCTGCTTCTTCGCGAGTACATCCAGTTTTCCATGTTTCGTGCTTAAAGAAGGTTATAGGTGAAAATCTTCCAGTTCAAACAATATTGCCAGAACTTGATGAGGAAGGAAAAATCATATTGGAACTGGAAGCG
This sequence comes from Pinus albicaulis, assembly GCA_034641835.2. NCBI lineage: Eukaryota > Viridiplantae > Streptophyta > Pinopsida > Pinales > Pinaceae > Pinus > Pinus albicaulis. The sequence continues at coordinate 687,147,961 of CM076579.1, forward strand.
GTCACGAAAACAAGAACTCGACAACTACGGAATCGATCAATTTCAGAGTATCTCATCAAGTGGAAGAACTTACCCACTGAAGATTCTACATGGGAGGATGAGAATTTTATACAAAAGCACCCAGAGCTACTCAAGCATTGAGGACAACACTTTTTTGAAGGAGAGGGGCATGTTAGGTCCCTATATTACTAGTATAGTCCCTTATTGTTGTTAGTGTAACCTCCTTATTGTTATTATTGTACCCTTGTAACCCCCATATTGTTATTATTGTGCCCTTAAATTATTATTGTTAGGTCGGCTAGGATTACATTGTGGCCCACTAGGATTACATTATGGCCCCATGGACTCCTATATAGAAAGGAGGTTTTGTAAATTGTATCATCCAAGAATTGTTCATTTATGTAATGTATTGGAGGTTTCCCCCTCGAAGTGGCTCATTTCTAAGGCGTTGATATCTCTTTTCTTCTATTTTTGGAGTTGGTTACACAACACTCATGCACCCAAATTATGCGTATCAGTCACTGTAAAAATAAGGAAAAACACAGTAAAACAAATTTGAAGGAAAATAATTTCTAATTTTCATAGTTCCCCCCCCAGTCGTGGCCTTGACACAAGAAGCTCACGACCCTGGCAGTGGGAAAATCATAGCATGCCCGCGACTGGGCCTCGTTGGATGGAAAAATCTTGTAGTAAGTTCACAGCCAGGGGAAAATTTCCTCAATAAACTCAAACCCCCAACAATAAACCATTGTGGCTCAACATTTAAGTGAAGAAATGACTTAGAGAGAGGTGACTCACTACTTACTTGCTTGAAGATGGTCGCCTTCTCCTCCTTACTCCTTCTCTCAAACCTTTCGGAACTCCCTCCTACCTTATTCAAAAAATTCACAATGATCAAATAGAGATGTATGAGTTCCTTTTATAACCTTTTTTGGCATCTTGAGGAATATTCCTTTTTTAATTTTTGGGTTAAAGTGGGTTTTTTCAGCTTTGTGATATATTTTTTAGTTTACCTTTTTCAAGAGGACTTGGATGTCAATTTTTTTCTTCGATACTGAGAGGATACCTTTTATTAAACTGGTCTTGAGGTATGATCCTTTTACTAGCATATAGGGGTAGGTCACTTTTCCTATTCTGCATTTTGACTGTCACCATTATTTATGCTTAGGTCAGACCATGTCAAGTTGTGACTTTCTCCACTTCCTGTATGCATGTCGTAGCTTGGCAATATAACTTATGTGATCATGGATTCCCTAGTTAGCACCCTCTTTTTTTCTTGGTGTACATGCATTTGTTTTTGTTTCCCCTGAAATCCCTCCGTCTGACCCACCATGACTTCGAACTCGTGCCTCATGTCCTCTTCTTTTTCTCTTTTCTAGCCATACCCCAGGAGGATTCTACATTTTATCCCTAGTTATTTCCACTTTTATTAGTCTACTTCTACAGTTTGAGCCTTGGTTTCTCTTATTCATCATCATCACCTACTTGGACTACCGTCTGCACTCACTTGGTGTTTTACCATTTCTTAGAGGAACTGTTGTGATGAGTGGTCCTATCAGCCCACCTTCTATCCACTTTATGTCATGAGAAGTTCCACCATTATCGGAACTCGTTTATACCCTTTATACCATTCATTCGTCCAGGAGGATTTTTATTTAATATTTTTTAGACTCCTTAACTTAGAAAATATTGACGAGTGAAATTTTCTACTTCACACTTGTAAAAGTACCTGAAGTGTCATCTACCTCATATAAGTTTAACCCTCTTTTGGACTGGGATAGACTAGTTACAAAAAATGAATACCATAGTCTACTGTGGCTAAGAGGTTCCCCCTTGTATACTTGTATCTCTTTCTCAGGCTTGGTAGACAACTTTACAAAAAAGGAACTTATAAAAAAGAGAATTGAGGGAACAACTATCTTCATTTTCGTCTATTGGAAATGTCAGTTGCATCACCCGTGAACATGGAACCTATCTGTCTCATTATATTATAGTTGGGTTTTAGCTTGTCTAAGATCCGTACCATCCATATGAGTCTCTCTATTCCTCCCACTGGTTACTCTTCTAGTCATATGGAGTGTGCCTCAATGACTCCTATGTCGTTGCATTATATCACATAGTGCTCATTTAGTCATGATGCAAATTAAATTTTATTTCGTGTCGTTCTATGTTCAAGGGAAGTCTCAACCTATGTAAGCCATCTGTAGTAGCCTGTTGACCTTTTTTAGCTAGCCATACATGTGTCAGTTGTACTTCATCGCTGCATGAATTCATCCGTACACCACATCATCCTGGTCTATTCCGCGTCGATTGATGGGGGATACATTAAGGTCCTCCTTCGACGAATATTTTCTTGTCGACTTCAGCTCATTATCCAGGAGCTTGATCTAGGAACCCATATTACCTTGGAGCTTGCAGACCTTAGTGGAAGGCTTCCTTGTGATCGACAATGGGATCACATCATTAGCTCTTGATTAGTCGAGTTCACTTGTGTTCAACATCAGCTGATCTATTCAGACTTAGTGGACTATAATAGGTACCTTCGGGTCCATTTTCCTCATTGGTGGATTCCCTCACGTCAATTACTAGTTTACCTTATTGGCTGGTAATTAGGTGGTTTCTACCATTGCTCGACTTCAACTCATCTATTCATATAAGTATATTCACACCATTAGGGTAATGTATAAGACCCTAGGTTAGGGATATCTTAATCTTATATGATGTCCTTCCTAGGATGCCTTAGAGTTATGTATCATTTATGTACTTTGAGGTCTATCTGGGAAAATTCTTTGTCTTTCATATGTCCATAGTCCTAGTGATGTATAATGTGACATAGATCCACATTATATTTGTTAGTGGCTATTCTCTTTTGATTGGGTCACATGGATCCACTGTGTATTTATGTCATGGCCATGTTTTAGTCCTTTATATCATGGATCTACAATGTATGTTTGGCAGCGATGTTCAATATTCTCTTATGATCAAGCACGAGTACTCCCACAATGGGGATGTGATAAACATAGTTGATACTTTAGCTTCAGTGTTTTCTGATCCACGTTCTTTGCTCTATTCCCACACTTCCACTTTGACCTCTGATTTTTTTATAATGTATTTTGGCCATCAACTGCTCACTCTGGAAACATACATTAGGGGGCATTTGTTATCATCCTATTTTGCTACCCCTACATCACTGACCCCTAACCCTCATAGTTGGATGTCATTTTCCTGACTTTTGGGGGGGGGGGGGAGGGTTCAATTTGACCCTTAGCCACGGGCTGGAGGGCTTTTTCCCATAACCAAGGGCCTCTAGCCATGACATGGGCATCTTGTGCCCACGGCTAAGGCCCTCATCCACTCTTTTTGAGCATGCGGCCAAGGGAATCTTCCTATATCACCTCGATTACTCATTGATTGTATTTGGTCATGACTTATCCACTAGAAGTTTCTATAACTTCTCGTTGTCCTGACCATCCATATTCATCCTCCTGGGACCTATCATCTACCTATTTATACTGGATTGTTTGAGAGGTTCAAGCTAGTTCTTAGAGATCCATATTGTTGTCATGCTGAGATCTTGACCCTTTGTTGCTATATTTATATCACCTTGAGAGGTTGTGAAGTATTAGTTTTCATGTGAGTGCTCTTCATACTCATCTATCACATCTAGTGGGGAAAATTTTCTATGTTGCAGAGAGGAGATTTTGGAGCGAAGGTATAGAAGCATTGTGTTATGTCTTTGAGATTAATGAATATCTATGTTCTATCCCTTATATGATCTTATTTTAGTTTATGTGATTGTTTTATCATTATATCATCATTTATATAACGATATTTTGAGGAAGATCATTTTTCATCCTTGTATGTTTGCCATTGTGTGCAGGTATTGAGATCAGAAGTGGATCGGGTAGACCACTCGTCTCGAGCACAAGACCTATGCTTCGAGCCCAATATCCATCCCCTAACTGCGAGGAAGAAAGGTACTCTTCTCTTCTTCATATCATAGATCCAATTTCATGCTACTTGTGAATAATGTGGGATTGGGTATCTTTTATATATTCTTAGTCATGCTTGTGTCTATCTGGTTATCTATCAGAAACTAGATCACGAGGCAAAAACTCATTGTGATTTAGATTACAATAGTGCAAGAGGCATAGAAAATGGGAGATATTGGACATAATATTACCAGTATCTGTTGATGAGATCATCATAGGAGAGATTGTCCACAACATCTAAGGCACCTTACAGGATGAGAAAACATGATTTGGTATAGTTAAAGTTATAATTGAATGAAACTATTGACAAAGGATACATTACACCAAGTGTATCTCCATGGGGCACATTGATATTGTTTGTGAAAAAGAAATATGGTATTCTCAGATTGTGCATTGTCCTACAGGTAGTTGAACAAAGTGACCATCAAGAATAGGTATTTGTTTCCGAGGATTGGTGACTTGTTTCACTGGTTGAAGGGAGAAAAAATGTTCTCAAGGATTGATATGAGATCAGGATATCATTAGGTACACATCAAGGAAGATGAAATTCACAAGACAACCTTCTGGATTAGGTATGGTAAATATGAGTTTGTTGTATTTCCTTTTAGTTTGACTAATTCTCCAACTACGTTTATGTGCTTTATAAATAGTGTGTTGTGACCTTATCTAGAAAATTTCGTTATTGTATTCAGTGATGATATGCTGGTATATTATAAAAATAAGGAAAAGCATGGCGAACATTTAGTATAAATGTTGAGATTGCTAAGAGAGCATCAATTGTATGTTAATATTAGAAAATGTAGTTTCTTCTAAAATAAGGTACATTACTTGGGACATGTTGTTTCAAATGAGGGCATCGCAGTGGATCAAAAAAATATAAGGGACATCATGGAGTGGGTAGCTCCTAAGAATGTGGATGAGGTGAGATCCTTCATGGGATTGGCAAGTTATTACATGATTTTCATCAAGAAATTCTCATAGATTTATTGTCCTATTACAACATTGCAGAGAAAAGGTAATAAGTTTGAATGGATAGAGGAGTGTAAGAACAATTTTGAGAAACTTAAGCAGTTGTTGACACAAACTCCAGTGTTGAATATTGCAGATCTAGAAAAATACTTTGTAGTATGTACAAATTCTTGCAAGAAAGGACTTGGTGGAGTCCTTATGTAGGCTGGACAGGTAGTATGCTATGAGTCATGGAAAGTAAATGAGCATGAGAAGAAATATCCAATGCATGATCTTGAGTTGGTAGTGATGATATATGCATTGCAGATGTGGAGGAACTATATTATGGGAAGACGATTTGTATTGATGAGTAATAAAAATGTATTGAGGTATCTATTTTACGAGTCGAATCTAAACGCTAGGCAAGCTAGATGGTTGGCCACAATCAATGAGTTTAATTTCGAGATCATGTACATCAAAGGTAAAGTGAAAATGGTTGCAGATGATCTTAACATGAAGATACAACTAAATCACATACTAGATATGAGCTCCTATGGGAAAAATTTATAGGATAGGTTATTGCAGGCAGGTCAATAGGATGACAAGTATATGGATATTATACACATGTTGCATCAGAGTAGAGGTACAAGTATAGTTAGTCATACATGTACAAGTGTAGGCGTACAAGATGTGGACTATTGTCTCATAGCATATGGATTGGTTAGGTTTAGAAACATGATATATATTCCAAAAAAAAATGAGCTCAAGAAGGTGATAGTAAGGTTTTTTCAAGCGAAACCATATTAGGGACACCTAGGCTATTAGAAGACATTGACCAGAGTAAGTAAGTTTTATTATTGGCTGAACTTGAAGAGAGACGTGGCAGTGTTTGTGGCTAGGTGTTTGGATTGTTTGTAGGTGAAGGCAGAGTGTAAGTACCCAGGTGGACTGCTACAGTCGATTGAGATTCCAAAGTGGAAATGGGAGGTCATTTCCATGGACTTTATCACAGGTTTTCTAAGGACAATGATACAACGTGATTCCATCATGGTTGTTGTGGACAGGTTGAAAAAGGTAGCACATTATATTCAAGTAAAGTCTACATTCTCAGCTAGAAATGTAGCACAGTTATTCATCATATATATGGTCATATTGCATGGTGTTCCAAAGAATATTGTGTCAGACAGGGATGCAAAGTTTACTTCCAGGTTTTGGAAGGAGTTGTTTGCAGGTTTGAGCATCGAGTTGACCTTCAACACAATTTATCATTCACAGATGGATGGATATACAGAAAGGGTCAATAGAATATTGGAGGACCTGTTGAGGATGTTTGTGATGCATCAACAATGAAAGTGGGAAGAGTATCTTCCACTAGTAGAGTTCACTTACAATAATGGATATCAATAATAATTGAGGATGAGTCCATTTCAGGCATTGTATGGGTGGAGTTGCAAAAATCCCATCAGTTGGAGTAATTCTGTTAATAGGGTGTTAATTGGACCAGACATGTTGGCATAGATAGAACATGAAATAAAGGTGATAAAGAAGAATTTGAAGGAAACATAAGATAGGCATAAGATTTATGCATATCATAACATGTTGTTTAAAGAGGTTCAGGTTAGGGAAAAAATTTACTTATGCACCAAATAAAATAAGAGCTCCTTTATGATTGCATCATGAGCCATGTTGGAACCACAATTTTTTGGACCTTTTAGGATTATTGAGAGGATTGGACCAGTACCCTATTGACTTTCACTTCCTTCCATAGTGAAATTCCATGATTTTTTCCATGTTTCATTGCTTAATAAATATGTTAAGGATTTTTCTCATATGGTTGACTAGTCTGTATTGTAGGTGGAGCCAGAAAGAGAATTCCAGTTGAAACCTTTGTGCCTTTTGTAGAAAAATATACTCACGCTATGGAACCAAGTAATCGAGAAGGTTAAAGTATAGTGGAAGAATTTTGGGCCTGATGAAGCTACATGGGAGATGGAGGATTAGATGTGGGACATGTATCCATCCTTATTCGTTGGTTGAGTGAATGTTTTGGTATATGTTGGTGTGATTTTTTGGTATATGTATATATGTATATGGATGTAAATTCCTCCATGAGCTATGTTACAAAGCTACAATAAGCAGTATGGATGTCATGTCATTATGATGCTATATTTGTCATACTGTCATGTTTGTTTTCTTCATAGTAGGTTCATCATTGTAAATACTACAATGAGCTAAGTTATAAAGATCCATGGGCAGTATGTTTTTCTTGCACCAGTATTTTTTGTTGTAGGCATCGTTGAACACCAAGGACGATGCTCCCACAAGGGGGAGGGTTCGGTAACAACCCAAGTGAAAATTCCATGTAATAAAAGTTAATAAAGGAAAAATAATAACCAAGGTCATGGGACACATATTCCAAGATTAATTTTGGGAAAAACATCCTAGTGTGGGTGTTCATATGATTTATTATGGCTAAGGAAATTGGTAAAGGAAATGGCCAAGGATTTGGAAAGGCCAAGTTCCATTTATTGGAATTTATTTATGAAAATAATGGAAATTAGGAGAAAATGGAGGTGAAAGGTCATCGGTTTCATGTGAGGAGGAAAATGAAGGAAAATAATGGAAAATGAAGAAAATAGAGGCCTCATTAGTAAAATGGATTCTAAGGATTAGTTCATGGATTTTTGTTAGTGTAGTTTTGGATCTCTCATTATTTTTTTTCTCTCTCTCTCTCTCATACTCTTTGACACTTCAAGTTTTCTTGCAGCACTCTTTGAGGGTGTGTCATAGTTGGAAATTTGGAGCAAGAAGGAAAATAAAGAGCAGGAAAGTGCAAGAGGACATCGATATCAATAACTACGTCGGGTTTTGATTGCAGGTACCGAGTTGCATGTGTTTTTTCTTCACTAGTTTTGGCATGCATGGTGTATGCATGTGGTTTTTTGGTTACAGTCTATCACTGGCATGGATGATTGCTTGGATTGGCAGTCAATTTTCCTAGCCTTTCCATTTCATGGATAACCATGGTGTTATGGGTTCATTTTCATTGTTTTTTTCCTGGTTGGTTCTCATGATTTGTTTAGATGTCGGTTGAGTTATTAGTTCCTGTAGCCTTGGTTTTACAAACACTTTGGAGTGTGGCGGAAGGTTTTGGGTTGAGTTACTAGTCCTAGAGCTTTGGTTGGAAAAATACTCTAGAGCTCTAGGTGGGTTGAGTTACTAGTCCTGGAGCCTTGGTTGGACAAATTATCTGGAGCTCTAGGTGGGTTGAGTTACTAGTCCTCGAGCCTTGGTTGGAAAAATGCTTTGGAGCCCAGAAATAACTGTGGTTGAGTTAATAGTCCTAGAGCCTTGGCTTGAAAAAAACACTCCGGAGCCTTCGAAAACTTGGGTAGAGACCAATATGGTGATGGTTGCGATGTCCGACCATGAGGGGGATTCACTAGTTGAGGGTTGAGGTTGTTGGCCTATAAAATCCCTAGTTTGGTTTTGATGGATTTGCTTTATGATATCCCACATTCATGATTGTACTATAGAATAGGGGTGACTGGCTAAATAGATATTTGGCTCAGTGATGTCTACGGTCAGGTGGAACATGGAAGTCCTGGACTTGGTTGCATTTTTCTTATGGAAATAAGAGCTCTTTCTCCCTTGTATTGATGGGTAAATATGTTTGTTATTATATGGATTATATGGTTGTTATGTTATTTCCACTTATGTTGCGTATATGATGGTTATGTATGAGTTTTATGATGGTGATGAAGTATGGCTCTCATCATGTTTTTATTTGTAATTGAATTAACAATGTATCTATGCCTAAATAGACTATAATGCAGTTAATGTGACATAGAAACAATTCTTCTTAATGATTCTCAGATAAGTATGAGACCCATATGCTCAGATCTGTTATTTAAACTTGTAGATTACATCTTCATGACATGTTTGACGAAATGTATGTCATGGCTCCAATCAAGTCCTTGTTCGAATGTTTACTTGTGCACCATTGCTTCACTATTATATTTCACTTTTGACCTTGCCATTAAGTTCTGGGTAGTGACCTAGGCTCTGGGCTTGGAAAAGTGGCTCAAATATCGGGGATGTTGGCATAGGTCTATGGGAAAATTTTCCTAGATGCATGCATGCACATGCTGTGGGAGTGACCAGAGATTCCCAAACACACTCATGCCTATATTATGGGAGTGTCCCAGGTTTGAAGGCTTAAAACCTCAGTGGGACTCAGGGATTAGATCCTTGAGTGTTTAGGATGGATCTTGTGAGTTGTGTTACTGATATGGAAGTTTTGTTTAATATGTTTCCATGGGATCCATTTTCTTGAGGTCACCTAGGAGGTTGAATTAGATCATAGTAACTCTTTGTCACATGCTTACCCCGGTTGGTCGGTTACTTGGGTAGATGTGGGAGTAGGGTGTTACAAAGAACATACTTTACAAAAAATATAGCAAGATATTTTCTAATTAAAGAGTGATGTCTTATATCAACAAGGTGTTAATAGAGTTGGAATACTAGATCATACACACAAGTCAGTCCATGGGCTCGCACAACTATTACATGAAAAAATTCTATATATATTGGAATTTAGAGTTGTTGTTGGGACAATTGTTAGTTTATAGAAATGAAATAAAATAATATATCCGCCTTATACTAGATGAGGTGTAATTGAATATGTGATCAATGGATTGCAAACTCGGAAGAACAAAACATTGCTCTGGCAACCATCTTGAACCAGGTTCCTTGATGGGCTATAACAAAAATCCCATTCCAATGGAGGATTTGAAATTTGATAAGTATTAATGATGGTCTTGATACTATCCTCCCTTTCAATTTTTTGTATGGCCCTATATGATTGCCATATCAGACTATATTTTATATGTTTTACATGAAACTTAGTAAAAGTTTCATTTGTCTACTACTAAAATTGAAGCTTTGTCCCGAATGTAGTTTCCATAGTGGTAGAGAGGACAAATTTATCTTATTTTGATTTAAATTCTTGATTTCTAGGAATATAATACTTACTTAGCAAAAACAAATTATCATTAAAATTTAATTGCAAATTCCTTTACTATCCTTCTATATAGATATAAAACTATTTATTTATATTTCACTTGCATATGTTATTATTATTATTGTAAATAAGTATAACATTATTCTAATATAAATACCATATTTATAGTATTTTCTTTTTGTGTATATATAAATCTTTTGTTTATCTTTTTATATAGAAATTTTTATATTAGATGCACATAACAAATTTATGTTGTTCATATATATATAAATGTTTCCATTTATATTTTACTTGCATATAATGCTATATATATATATAAGCATTACATGTATATAAAAACATCTCCATCTCGATCATATGTAAGTGGTACCTAGTACATGACAATATCTCCATTATACTTAGCTATATAACAATTTACTACTTTCAATGAATTATCTACATGCACATATAGAAGATAAAAAATGGAATGTGAGTCAACCCCTTTTGTGGTGCCTTCCACTTTCATAATCATGCAACTAGTGAAACCTCCAACTTCCTCTTTTGTTTTTTTCTCCATTTTCATTAATAATTAAGGTATCATCAACAATCAATTCAAATGCCTTATTTCAAGGAACCTTAGACAGAAAGTTAGAACTAAAAAATATTTGTATTTGAATGAAATGATCATGGGATTGTACTTTTTCGTGTTTTGGTTGGATTTGAAGATATCAAAATATATTTGGATTGTATTTTTGAATTGTCAAAATTTCAACTTTTGAAAAGATAGCTTAAAACCAAGGATCCCTAGATAAAATAATAATAATATACTTTAATACTGAATCCAATCGAAACACTAAATTAAAATACAACATCCCCTTTGTTTTTAGGACAATATATTCCTTTAGCACATTATATCATCCTTTCCCAATAACAACCTTATGGTTTCACATAGAATAAATTTGACCTTTTTATCACATACACATATCCTCATCAAATTGAAGAAGGATATTTGGCTCTTATAATTAGTTGTTTTTTTAGGGCACTCTTTTCAAATTTCCTACATGACATATAGATTTCAAAGTGACCATGCACACTAGTTTTATATTATTTGTGTCATGATGATTTGTGTTAAAAGAAAAGTCATGTAAGGTGTCCAATAACATTAATATTATTATTTTTAGGATCCATGGTGCCATTATATCTGGTTGTACATACATTATCTATGATTTTCCATAAATTAACCTAGGTAACCCATTTATTTGGATTTGGCATTCATTGAAACTCACACGATAAACTTTACAAGGAGAATTACTAATTTTCTTAGGATGGGTTATCTAGGTTTTCCCTAGTTGGTTCATCTCTTACCCTTTCGAATTTCTCGTTCACATGGTGGAACAACACCTTCAATAGTTGATCCTTTATGTTCATTTGAGTCTCACCTAGGACAATACTATCAATTTTATCTTAAAATACTTTACTTTATGTTCCTTTGGCTTTCCCTTCCTTGGTGGAAAGAATTTCTATCATGAGTAATCAATTACTCCCAAGTGATATATTGACTATGCTGGGTTAAATGGATTGAATAGAAAACACTAATTTAGTAAGCACCCTTTTTTTGGTCCCATGATGGCATAATACCTTAGTATACACATAGTCCAATCAAATTGTGGCACATCAAAATTATACCCACTATGATGAAGAAATATACAAATATATACCTTCCATGTCACCTCAAATTTCATGTGGAATCATGGAATTAGCATGACAAGTGTCAATAAATCCCATGGTCATATAATATCACCATTGATTCCAAAAAAACATCAATGCATGATGTAAAAAAATTTGAAGTGTTGGATTTCTTTCCTAGGGTCAAACTATTGAGTCACCCTAGTATGAATTTTTCTTCCAAAAAAACTTTGAGATAATTTAGTGAAGTGATACTATGGTGCCTTGATGAACATAATTTCCTTGAAAGTTTTGAATTGGGTTAATGTAACACACCCCCCTACATAATCAGTGCTGGACACTATATCAACATGAAACACATTGTGCGGTTAAGAGATTATAACCCTTTTTTATTTTTCTTATTGACAAAGTATCTTGTGCGTGTGTGTGTGTGTGTGTGAGAGAGAGTGTATCTACAAATGGTTAATACATGAAATGCATAGAAAATTGTGTTTAAGAAGAGCTCATCCAAGGGGTGTTTGGTCATTAGAATATTTTTTAAATGGAAATATCCCAAACCTCTGACTCTATCTTTCTAAACAATACAAATTCTACTTGTATTGGAGAAGACCGCTAACACTGTTTTAGTTATGGACTAAAATTTCTTATCTAGAAGCTTTAATTGGTTAGTATTATGAGAACATTATTAAACAAGCTTTGAATAACAATGTGGTAAGTACCCAGCAAAATTGTAGGCCATCTGGATTCTTCTCATTTGGAATACAAGCACGAAAATGTGGCATGGGGTACAACAATTTCCATCGTGTGAAGCTCGTAAGGATATGGTTTACTCTTAAACACAACCCAGTGTGATATCGATGCTCATTCGCTATGTCTCATATATTTAAATATAAATATAATGCATATACATGTGTTCGGGTAATCAATGACATATAATATTAGTGGGGTCATTGTAAGTTGTGTTTGCGTGCCATTACGGGTCCCTTCCAGGAAACGGAGTACCTTTCACTCTATATGTGTGTTAATAAAATATAACTACCGATTACACTTGTTCCTTTTATGTATTAGGTTATGGTGGTTCTCATATAATCCATGGAGATATGTACATATCTTGGTTTGATCCCGCAACTCCAACTATCGAGGAAAGTATGAAATGTAGACTGGTCAAATGAACAACTTAGTGGAAACCTAGTTATGTCTCGAGTTCGAGTGTTTCATTGGTCGGTGGCTTGAATGTGTTATGGCCATCACAAATTGTAGTTTTTCTTGGAGTGGAATGCGGCCCTGATCCTAGTCAAGTGGCACAAATGTGGTCATAAGAAAAACTTGATGGCTTGATTAGGTGACCCAACACTAGCTCAGGTTCCTAACAATGGCCCTGAGTATGGTATTAGACAAAGGCATGGGTCCAATCCAATCCCTAAATCACCTAATTTATGGAAAGTGGTGAATATGGTATGACTCCTAATACTTATAATGGAAAGTGGAGAATATGGCATGGCCTGATGGCCAGGATATTCATTGGCATGATAGTTTGTGCCTCATCGGTGGGTAGACTAGTAGACAACCGATGGCTAGCATGATTTCATGCACCAGTGTCGAATCTGGTTAACTGAATGTTTAATTGGCCCAACGACTGAATCAAATCAGTCGCCCAATTATTTGTTCCTTCCAAGGGATTGAATAAGAAGGATCATATATCCTCACTCTATTTTTGTCTAGGTTTCAGTTCCCGATGACCTAGAAACTCCTTATTCGAGCGTAAAAATACTGATATGGGGCTGAAATAATGATCTATCAGCTGCAATAACACCCAATCAACTCACTAACTGAAGGGTTTATCCTTTCTCCTTATATCCAAGCTAGAAGCTTGATATCTAGCTCCTCCTTTCTCTGCTCAAGTTACGGCTGAAAAATTCACAACTACTGGAATAGACTGCATTGTCAAGGAGCCTGGAGTTGTAGCCTATTTTTGGATGATGAAATAATGCTCACAACTCATGTAAATTATCTCTCTAAAGTGAAGGAAAGACCCCTCACAGGATTCCAAGCTGAAATGCTTGGAGCTTCCTTCCTCCCTTATATCTTCCTGGATGAACTATGCAATTCCTGAAGGAAATGTTGCTTCATGGAGGTGTAATATGATGGCCTAATGTCGGATATCATAATGCTGCTCTTGGAAGACTGAAATGGAAGCACAAGATGAAAGGATGAACCCTCCACTGGTTTCTTAGTTGAAATGTTAAGAACTACATTCCTCCTCTCAAATCCTAAGACAGGAATTTGTAATTCCTAAAGTTGTATATGCATAAGAGAGGGGTTGAATGTGGCACCAATTCTGGATGATGAATAGCCTCTCGAAATAGCCTTCCCATAGTAGGCACTCAAAGTCCCCCGTGGGTAAGGGTGGGATTCTCTCTTGGGAACACCCGTGTGCTAAACAACACAACAAACTTAGCTAAACATTTGAAGCATGCAAAGAATGCGAAACAAAAATACAATATCAAATTCCAGAATGATTTTGTTTGTTGCTCTCATCTTCCTTATATGGTTGTGAGCCTTCTCTAGCCTTGGCCCACCTGATAACTGCGCTGCACATGTGGCCACCAGTCTCCATGAAGACTGCATTGTCTCTCCATGATCTCCATGATCTCTGCAATTAATCTCCGCTCCCTCCATCATGTGTGAATTTAATGCACCACTTCCTCCATCACTGCATCATTAATGCTCTATGATCTTATTTTTATTCCTCCACTATCTCCATCATATTCCTAATTATCTCTCCATAATCTCCATTATGGTGCATATGTTGTCTCATGGCCATACATAATGCTAAACTCATAGCCCGACATTGTACTGATTAGGACTATGCTGATCCCATCCTCCAAAACTCAACACTTCAACACAAAGTTTTGTGTGTAGCTCAATACTGAGCAACTGGGATGGATATACATCTCCTCCTTGAAAAAGTCAAGGTTTCTCTACGCAGTGATAGTTTGATGTTCCAAATTATCAAGGTTCTCTAACCCTTGGTTATGCAATTGCCCTGATGGCATGATCCCAAAAATCTCAAACTGAGGTGCTGAAATAACATGGGATAAATATGTTTGCAAACCTTGGATCAGATAAAACATGGGAACATCTTGCAAAGCTACAAGAGTTACTCCAACTGGTGCAATGGCTTCTCCAACTACTAGTGATGGTGATGGTTTCTCCTCTACTACTGCACCAACGCTGGTATCTGCCTCCTCCTCCTCATGCATCTCCTGAATCATGCATGGGACTCTCAATGTCAAGTGCTCAAGACCACCTTGAAAAGATTCAAGTGCTCCTTCATCTGATGAAATTACTTCTGCAGTTGTTGGTGGTGGAAGTTCCTCCTCTTCCAGAGTGATAGTGCTCACATCCCCCCTTTGTTCTTCATCTACTATCTCATCAATGTTGCGAAATATATCTATGGAAAGTACATTTGGTTTCCTTCTATCAAACTTCTTAATCATCCTTTGAGTGAAGTCTACATAAGCAGTCAATCTTGCATGTTTTATATGGCTGAACCACCAATCCTTTGCTCCACCCTCAAGGTGCAACACTTCAATCTCAAGAGCCTCTCTTTTTGCTACTGGGTGTAGCTAGAAGAAATGATCTAACTCCTTCATCTGATATTTTACTATGCTTGTGGACAATCCATCAAATGTAGGCAAGAAGAATATATTATGTATATGCCTTCTCCTTCTACTATTGTTGCAGGATCTCTGATTTTCTTTGATTTGGATAAATTGTTGGAGAGTTAGATTCTCCTTGAATGCTCTAGACTGAGATTTTTTACTTTGCAAGATAACCATTTAGAGTTTCATGTTCTAAGTATCCTCCATCTCCATGCCCTTCATCTTCCTCTGTAAAGAAAGTGGACATAGAAAAGTGTTGTGGAGCTCTTTACATTACTGGTTGTTTATGCTGCTGATAGGAAGTGCTTGGACCTTCCGCATTCTGAAACCCTTTTGAGGTTTCTCTTTGCCTTCCCCTCCTCATTTATTTAGTCTCTATGGAGGTATCCTGCATAGATCTAAAGAGAAGTGAGGAAAAACTTAATCCTTTGGCCATTGAAGACTTCTTCCTTTTTTGCTTCTTCTTTTTCTTATTCTTCTGATGTCATGAAGTGCCCACAAGCTTAGCCAAAGATCATGCTCTGATACCACTGTAATATTCAAAAATGGGAAAGATCAGAATATAGAACATATGCACAATTCCAAATACCATAAAATAAGAATTAAACATGTAGAACTGGAAAAATGTCGTAATACATCAAAAAATTATACATATGGGCAGAAAAAAACTGAAACATATAATTAAGGATCAACAACAAGGTAAGTAAATAGTGATGCAGAAGGAATGCACTCAAGCCACAAGATGGCTGAAATACACTAAAGAAAATTAGTACTGGAAATGTTGTGTTGCTACTGTTATTGCTGCTGGAAACTACTGCTACTATGAAGATGACCCATGTGCGGGAGGCTACTAGAGTGCTCAGAATGATCCAATAGTTTAACAACTGACTCTACTCAAAAAACCCAGAAAACCCAGAAATGGTTTGGCCTGATTTTAACTTTGGATTTTCGGCCCTTTTTGGGTGGCACACTACACCCCTATTGGCTGAGTTACGAACTCCCTGGAAACAACTACTGATATGGGGCTGAAATAATTATCTATTTTCTTCAATAAATCTCACTCAACTCACTAATTGAAGGGCTAATCCCTTCTCCTGATCTACAAGCTAGAAGCTTGAGATCTAGCACCTCCTTTCTCTGCTCAAGTTGCAGTTGCAAACTACACAACTACTAGACTAGACTGCGTTGTAAAGGAGGATGGAGCTATAGCCTATTTTTGGATGATGAAATAATGCTCACATATCATGTAAATTATCTCTCCAAAGTGAGGGAAAAACCCCTCACAATATTCCAAGCTGAAATACTTGGAACTTCCTTCCTCCCTTAGATCTGCCTAGCTGGATTGCGCAATTCCTGAAGGAACTGCTGCTGCATGGAGGTGTAATATGATGGCCTGATGCCAAATATAACAATATTTTTCCTAGAAGACTGAAATTTAAGAACAATATGAAAGGATGAACCCTCCACCGGTTTCTTAGCTGAAATTCTAAGAACTACCTCCTCCTCTCAAACACTAAGATAGGAATGTGTAATTATTGAAGTTGTATATTCAGAAGAGAGGGTTTGAATGTGGCACCAATGCCAGATGATGAATAGCTTCTCAAAATAACCTTCCCATAGTAGGCACACAAATTCCCCCATGAGTAAGGGTGGGATTCCCGCACGGGAACACCCGTGTGCTAAACAACCCAACAGACTTAGCTAAATAGCTGAAGCGTGCAAAGAATGTCAAAAGACAATATAATATAAAATTCCAGACTGATTTTCTTTTATGCTCTCATCTTCCTTATATGGTTGTGAGCCTTCCCTACCCTTTGCCGACCTCATAACTGCGATGCACATGTGTCCACTACTCTCCATGAAGACTACATTATCTCTCCATGATATCCATAATCTCTACAATTAATCTTCACTCCCTCCATCATGTGTGCATTTAATGCACCACTTCCTTCATCACTACATCATTAATGCTCTATGATATTACTTTTATTCCTCCACTATCTTCATCATATTCCTCATTATCTCTCCAT
The DNA here is from genome assembly GCA_034641835.2 of Pinus albicaulis. Lineage (NCBI taxonomy): Eukaryota > Viridiplantae > Streptophyta > Pinopsida > Pinales > Pinaceae > Pinus > Pinus albicaulis. Next base: position 687,165,284 of record CM076579.1, read on the forward strand.
AATATCCATTATTCCTTTATTAATGAGCTGCCCCACTACTCCATCATGTTGATCTACTATCTACTAACCCACATTCACAAAAAAAGGTGGATTTTATTCATCTATGGGGTTTATGGGTCCCTCCATCCTTTTATTTACTTAATTAATTGAGAAAAGTAAGAACTCTAATATTCCAATTAACTGATGGAAAATTGGGAATATTACACAATTTTAGTCCGAGTCTCCTTAAGACTCTTTATCTCATAAAGCCCAACTTGTAAGTCAATATAGGGCCAAGGGAATTCTTCTTCCTATGGATATGTGTAGATAATCCATTGTTTAACTGATATGATACCTCCTACAATACCACCATATTAGTCACATACCTCAACATAAGGTGAGGGGATGTCAGACACCTAAAACATCTGATGAATGTGCCCTGTGGTGAGGCAAATCCATTTTCAATGTCATAAAAAACATACTTTAATTGATTTATAGTGCAATGAAGCTCAATTTCAAAGATCATGATGTATGCAAAGAAATTCTCAACCAAATGTGTATATACTCCTCAAAATCTAACTTTTGATAGGAGTTTGCAGTGAAACTAGACAAGTAACTTCTCCTGATGGGTCCAATTCCATTTCGTCCCTATGAGCTAATAACAGGCACCAATTCCATCCAACATATAAGCGGGCATGTAAAAATTTGGTGGATATTTTGCTTGTAAAGTTGGGTTTTCATGTTGTACGTGAATATCTAGTTTGTGTGTGAGGATATCTGTTGAGTTGAATATTTTTCCTCTAAAACAACTAGGTTGAGCAGATAAACTGAACTATCCTCAAAGTATTTTACATTCTTTCACCCATGTAATATGAAACACATCACCATGGGATACTGGTAAAATTTCTCAAAGATTTGGTGGGGTACACTACATGTGGTATTTGGCAGAATTTTTCAAGTTCTTAGCACCAGGACATGAGGATTTCCTTAGTATTTAGATTTTCCCAAGTTGCATAAAATTATGTGTTCACATACTGATTGGGAGTTAGCATATTTTAATAAGAATGTATGTCACGTGGATGGTAAGTGGAAATATTTGTCCCACTTGAACTACTAAGAATTAAATTCCCACTATCCATGTGTAACACGATCCACTTGATAGATTTTTCACAAGGCATCACAGGGAATATGCATGCCACTCTATGTATTTTGGACCTCTTGATATTTATATACACTTACCTGACTTACAAGTCTACTGGGAATATATTTTTCATAAAAGAATATTTTATGTACTTCCATGAGACTTTTAAGGATTTATCAATGAAGAACCATGTGTCTGATAGAATATGAAAAAATGGATTTTTGTATTCCACTACCCCTCGGTACTAGCTTCTGAGGTTTCTTTTCAATTAGCTTGATGGGTGATAGGAGGCATTGTCTCAATAGATGATGAGATACAAATGTTTTTTGTATATGTAACACCTACAAGTGGAAATTCCCTCATGGAAAACAACAATTAGCTTCAAGAGATCCCCTAACTATCACATGAAAACTATTCAAAAAATAGTGATGAAGGAAAGAACGTGGCATGTTGGGAGTGCAAGCCTATCAAAAGTGAAACATGGTCACTTCACTAGCCACTAAGAGTGCATACACTTCCAAGGAAAAGAAGAGGGACCACATATCGGGAGAACAGTGAGCAGACAAGGCCTAACCGTGGCTTAAGACTGTTCCATGCACTCTTGTGAGGGAGAGAAATACTACTTGGGTACAGGGTGCAATCACAGTGAACAATGAAGGACACACTGCTTCTTGGAAGTGCATAATGCACCAAGGAGAGCTAGTGAGGGCACGAGGTGCACTTATAGTGCACAAGGATTCTCAACTATTTCTTGAAAGTGAATTTTTCACTCTTAGAGTAGATAAAATTAGGAAAAATACTGGTGTGGTGGGGGGGGTGAATCAATATTTAACACACTGTAATTTTAATTTATTATTCAGTTTTTTTATATGTGACTGTTATAAAGGAAACTCACATATGTACACAACTTTTACTATAGAAACCCACATATATCTAGATAATGCATCTAATCATTACTTTCATTATATGTGTTGGGGTCCTGTGTTTTGGTAGATTGGCTAACCAAAAGACAAGGCAACATCAGAACCAATCTTTAGATCTCTAGGATCTAGCCCTCCTAGCCTCAGAGAGGGATCTCTCAATGTTTTAATAAAGATATGTCTTGAAAGTTTTGGGTAGTTAATTTTAGGCTAGTTATGAAGTGCAAGGTTGTTTGTTTTGTTTGGTTGGACAAATGTGTTTCATGTGGTATAGATAGAGCATGGGAATCTACAAGCCATTGGGCAATGGAGTCATGTGAAAGTCCAAACAGTTCTGATTGAGAAGGAAGGGAAACCAAAGGGCAAATATAACTTGGTCAAGGATCTGTTGAATAATATAACTTGGTAAGCTCACTGCTTCAGACTCAATCAATGTAACACTCAAAGAAAAGGAGAAATGCACACAAAAACCTTCTTAATGAACTATAGGATTTGGGGAACGCCCTATTTCCTCCTATGAGTTTACTACTGAAGGCTTAATCAACAAAAACATACAATTTCATTCAAAGAAGAGGGAACGCCTTAGACATCTAGGACTACAATTATAGGGAGCTTCAACACAATAATTACAATAATGAACAGAGGGTATGATTGAAACAAACCTCACTGTCAAACTGCAAGCATTACTAATCAAAGGGAGACTTTAGATACAATATTCAGTGGTAAAGAAAGAGGGAATGCCTAAACAGTCTTTAGCGCAAACGAATTAACCATTTCTGAAATAAAACAAACTGAATATTTAAGAGAGCTATTATACTACCCAGTCATATTCAGTAGCAGAAAACATATAAAAAGTGAAGGATGAACAGGTCAGAGGTGATTCTAAGATAATTTTCTCTGCCTAGAATTTTTATCCTACTGTAAGAAAAGCATGTTGGAACAAAGTGGAAAAGAGGAAATGACATTAACAATAAGAAGTACTTCACCAAAACCAAGCTTAGGGATCCAATGGTCCAACCTCCTTCATCAACAGAAAAAAAAATATCTTCACACTCTTTCAGAACACCAATGTTTCTTCAAAGCAGCAATATGTATTACTTTAGAAATCACCAAATGTTAACCTTTTACAATGAGACTTCAAAGAGTCTTTATAGGAGAAAAATGAGGAAGAGTAGGTGAGGAAATATTAATGAACATCAGAGATAGGAGAAAGCATTCGAATGCCCCATTCTGTGTCTTAAAAATTCATTAAATTCTAGACAGGATCAATAACTTTGTAGCTTGTTGAGACCATTTTGATATGACAGAAATCACCCACAGGGTGTCCTTGAGAGGAAAAACCATCTGGAGTGGTACTGTTATCTTCTTGGTGTGAGTTAAGTGAAGAATGGGCTATGAGGACTCCCATAATTCGAAATAACTGCTTCTGACAGTTTGTAGTGGCCTCCTTGGTGTAATAACTACTTGGTAGGCCTTTGAGCATGGAGATGGGCCGTGTCAGTGTCAATCAACATTCTGCACTAATAACTACTCTGTTCCTTTGTACTTCAACCTGTTTTGGCTCTGTGTATGCTTTTCTTTTGCTGATTTCTCGAAATGCTTATGTACTGATGCCTTCAGAAGCTTATTAATCTTCTATGCCTTGTTTTCTGCCACTGGATATGCGATCATCATCTTTTTTAGTGTTTTTTGTACATGGTGGAGGGTTTTGCCGAGCTGGAGGGTTGCTAAGGGTTAATGCGTCTGATCCATTGATTGACATGACCTCGCCTTTAGTTCTGATCCCTCTGATATTGATTCTTGGCCCTGAGATTGCTATCTGAGCCTTTGGGTCACCTTTGTGACTGTAAAACATTTATCCTTCATCGGCCATGAAAAACCTGCAAACACACGACAAAATTGTTATAAAAACCTGCGGGCTTGTTTTAGATTACTTACAGAGGCCTTGGGGTGGGGGAGCAGTGAGGCGAAACGTGGTTACAACAAAAAATCTGGAGAAAAACCCTGGCAGAGCAGCTAACCAGGTGAATGGAGGTTTGGGTGCAAGGATGAACGTGGACCGTTAGATCAGGATGATCTACGGTGGAGATCGCTTGATGAAGTCATTTGGGAGGGAGATGAGAAACAAATGAAATGTCATTGCGATATAATATGGGCCGTGCGATCTCAGAGATTGATGGACAGGATTAAAAGAGAAATTATGGTGTGGAGGATAGGTGGTATGGCAGAAAAGTGGTAGCAGTTTTCACAAAATGAAATGGGAGGAGGTGGTATTTGCATTTGGAACGCGATTCCACACATCGTCTGACGCGTGTCCCTCCGAATACTGCCCATTTCGCAAAATTTTTGGGCATTAAACCTTTGGCGTAGAGATTTTGTGATATGTAACATCCACCGTCGGATCGGAGGTTCCAAATCTGATGGTGCGAATCGCACGCGGCGGGGTTGAAAGTTGTGGGGTTAAAAGGTAAGAAGGGTCCACGGTGATGTGGGATATTTTTTCGTGGAACAGACAAGCGTCGAGTGAGTTTGAATGGTCGGGATAGATCCTGGCCGTTGGATCTATTAAATCGGGTTGTTAATATTTAAACAGGGATGCGGAGGATAAATGGATGGGTGGAAGGAAGAGCGCCTAATGGCCGTTGATATACAGAGATCAACGGTCCATATTCGTTTTGGATTTTATATGTCGGAAATGGAAAATAGAAGGAAAAATGGATTTTTGCATAGAGGCTTTGTGTTTTAAGCGCCTGATTGTGGGGCTAAGGATGTATGGAGGAAGGGGCTAAAGGAAATAAGCCCTCGGGGGCTTAAGTACCTTATAATGCAAATAGACTGATTTAGGCCCAAAAATAGTGATTTTTAAGGCCAAAACAAAGTTCTGATAGGCTAAAAGAGGATTTTAAAGCCAAAACAAAGGGAGATAATAGGCTAGAAAGAGGGTTAGAGTGATTTTGAAGGTTAAATGAAGGTTTATAGAAGGATTTTTGAAGGAAAAAAGGGTGAAAATGAGGATTTTGTGGGGATGAAATGAAGAGAATGGATGATGGGAAATGGAGCATTATAAGCAGTTTTCTCTTGGTAATGAGAAGTTTCTTGAGGGCTTATAGTGAAACAACAGTGAATATTATTTCAAAGGACATAGAATCATCAAAAGACTTGAAAGATGATGGATTTTCACAGGGAATACATCTCTTGAAGGCTTTGAAAATAAATTTAGCCACCCTTAGATATATCAGAATTTATAGGTGACTAACAATATGTGCGGTATTAATAAGTGCATCATCATTCCATTATTCATCAATTGAATAATAATTATGATCAGTTAAGAAGTAGATAAAACATAAACACATAAAACCATATTAACATCGATATTTTTAGGTGGAAACCCAATGTGGGAGAAACCCACCATTGTTATTGTCTCTATCTTTTTATTTTATTGAAAATAATATTCTTACAATATTGTACTGGTGCATACTCTAACCAACACACAGGCTCCTACCTACATAAGGCTACAAATTTCTCTCATTTTTTAGGTCCTATTGGAAGGGAGATACAACCCCCTTTCTAAAAACTATTATCCTTAGCTCTTTATAGCTCACTTTTCAGAATGTTTCAAACTAGATCCACTTCCAACAATTATGAAATCAGTTACCCAAATACTAAACCAAATAAAACATCAAGTCAATCACTGAATCCCAAGAAACTATTGCGACCAATCCAACTAGATAAAGCTAAACCAAAATATATCATATGGAGCCAAACACTGTTACCCATCACATAAACCAACTGTTGCCACTAAAAAAGTTGATCAAGCATACATCATATTGTGTAAAATATTATTATGAATAATACCTACGTATGTACACACTTCTCCTTAATAGTACCTATGTACAAATCTCAAAATAACGAACAACTAAGTTTGAATCATTGTCACACTAAATCAATGACTAAACCCATCATAGATCACTGAACCAATTACATATCACCACATAGTAGCATCATCTATAGTCAACATATTATTCCATAAACAATTCAACCATAAGTGTCAGGCACATATTAGCATGAGAGAGACATAATTGACAAACAAAAAAAAATATAATAGAACTGATCAAACATCATTAACAGTTCATACCCTAGTAGATGTATGCGACACTTATAAAGAAATTCCACGTATGTATGCACTTCTCATGTTTGACATGTTCGTATAGATTCTGAAATTTCATAGAATGTATATGTGACTCCTTAGAAGAATATCCTCATATGTACACGATCTTTCTGAAGCAAACCTGTGTATAGATATGTAATCCATGCGTCATGCCTTCGTTGCAACCACAAAACATCATTCACAACTGTTACTGTCACATGTTCAAGTCATAATATCATTACCATTATGGGTCTATCATTGTTTGCCATAATCATAAAACATCAAGAAAACATGTTCATTAATCTCTACTATTCTTTCAGATCTATCATATCTAAACCTTCTCCATGATCCTTGGTGCACACCTGTTTTAGATCAAATCATTCATTAATAACCCATAACTTTCACTCCTAACACTTTGATATCAACCTCCTTATATAGCTTAGGCCTTAACTAATACCTTAGGCTATTCCCATAGTAATATCAAAGGTATTATTTGAAAAGATAAAATATTTGTTATTGTTCTCATTACTGTGGGCCAATACCATGGTAAATACCCCTAGTATTGAGTATACCAAGGTGCGGAAACTATACACAGCTTTTCTTCACAAGGTGTGTATGTACGCTTCCTTTCTTCATAGGACCCATGTATAATTTATCACATTTTATGTTTACCATTCTTCTGTCTCTAAACTAACATAATTATTCTTCTTTCTCTAAACTAACATTCCTTTTTCTATATCACCTGTAGTATCTACATAATCAAATGTTGACATATTTAACAAGTACATTTCCATCAAGGACAACATATTAATTTTAATGCCAACATTATCCCCATTTGGACATGATGACAACTACTTTGGTGTTTCATCACCACCACTTGTAAATAGTTTCAAACACACATGTAAAGACAAAAATCTAAGTACCAAACCAATATTCTCCAGACACCAAGCTACCCACCCCCTTTGACATCAAGGGAAAAGGGTTTACCAATGTTAAATGAATGCTTATTTCTCTTTGGGAAGAGATAAGCACATTAGATCTGGTCTGCTAAATATGAACATTGTATATTAATCATTCTCCCCCTAAGCATATGTTGAACCTTATTGAGGATATCCAAATAAGTGCATGACTCTATGACTCAAGCAAATATTCCCTTTCCTATCAACAAGGACTCATGCTTACATCAATCACCCAACAAATTGGGTTACATATTTTACTCAAAATTACATCAAGTGACCAAAATAATGGGAATATATATAGAAATGACCTTACCCCAAAATTCCAAACATGACTGAATATTGAAATTATTACATCATGGGTCTTTACATAACCTTTACATAAAGAGACAAATATGACATTTATGAGCAAAAACAATACCTCAATAGCGAGGTAATATGACCATGATAGTCATAAGAAACCATCATACACCATATAGGGTCCTGAAACATGTACATTATCATCATGAAGTAAGATAGAGAAATGTAGCATAAATCTTCAACAAAATCAGTATGTGACCAAATATGTAATGTTTTCAAGTATCACTAGGTGGTTATAGTGGAAACATATCAATAACCATCCTCTTGACTTCATCAAGGTTAGCAAGCAATGCAAAATATCATCATTTAACAACCAATGCTTAAGAAGTTATAATTCCAACAATGTTCCATTAGAAGCATAACAAATGCTTCCACTGAACCTGTGCCATATATTCTCCTGTGAGGCCTAATCATATCCATCTCAGCAAGCATTAGAGTCATCAAAAGAAACCAAATAAGTAATTTCATATTGCAACAATTTATAAATCATCATAAGTTAATAACACTTCTAAGGAGAATCTAAAAATCAGAAGACTATAATAAATCAACATTAGAACCAAAAAACCACATAACAACTAACCGAAAGATATCAAAACCTCTCCCTGAGTCTATCCCATTGTTTCTTCATCTTAGAGAAACATAGGTGGTTGCCTAGATCAAATCTTGCGTATATACGTGACTGTCCTTCATGAGATCCATGTACATAAAGTAAGCGATAATAGTTTAAGTCTCAACTCCCTTCGAACATGAATTATATCCTAGAATCCTTAACAAAGTGGTGAAGTAGAGATCACTCCCAGTTTCTATTTGAGATATTCAAAGGAATCACATGGAAGTGGCTATGTAAGTATATCATCAACTTGTTCCTTTGAGGGAAGATATTTTAGTTTGAACTTTTTTTCAAGCCCCCATTATCTTAAAAATGTATAATTCATTGGAATATGATTGGTCTTTGAGTGCACGAATTTTTTTTTAGAAATACTTATGGCACTAGTATTATAAAAAAGAATAGGTATAGGTTTAGGAAAGGTGATTGGAATGTATTGAAATGTTTGTATCATCCATAGAAATGGAGTACAACAAGATGCAACAACAACATATTTTTCCTAAGCAGTAGATAAAGCAATGGAGCTTTGTTTCTTGTTGAAACATGATACCAACCGATGTACCAAATAAAATACTCCTCCAGTAGTACTCTTTTTATTATCAATATTTCCAGCCCAATATGTATATGTTTAAGATTGAAGTACAAATTCTGCATTTCTAGGATACCATAGACCAAGGTCTTGAGTTCATTATAGGTACTTGAATATTCTCTTACCTGCTAGGAGTTGAGTTGCTTTAGGATTAGCTTAAAACAGTCCAACAATCACAAATTCATGCATAATATCTGGTCTTGTGCCACTAAGGTAGAGAAATATTTTGATCATAGACCTGTATTTTGGGTGATTAACAGATGGAGAATCATCATTTTGACTAAGATTTCATCCTGTCACCATTGGCGTGCATACAAGTTTCCAATATTCCATTCCATATTTATTCAAAATATTCTTGATGTACTTGGTTTGTGCGAGAAAGATACCATTATTTATTTGTTGAACTTGAAGACCAAGAAAGTATGTTAGTTCACCAAGTAGATACATTTCAAATTCTTTCTTCATAACAAAAGGAAATTCTTGACTCATAGATTCTACATTACTTCCAAATTTGATTTCATCAGCATAAACAACAATTATAAAAAGTTTGTTTTTATCAGATTTTATATATATGTTGCTATATTCATACCCTTTTGTGAAGCCTTATTCTTGAATATACTTTTCAAGGTGATAATACCATACATGAGGAGCTTGTTTTGATCCCTACAGAGCCTTCTTAAGTTTGAAAACAAGATTTTTACCATTTCTTAAAATGAAGCCTTCAGGTTGTTCAATATAAACTTCTTATTATAGATCCCCATTTAGAAATGCATATTTAACATCCATTTGAAATCCTTTGAAGTTATTAAGTCTTTAAAATTCAAGAAACATTCTTATGGATTCAAGTCTAGCTATGGGTGCAAATGTTTCTTCAAATTCTATTCATTCCTGTTGAGCATAACCTTTGCATACAAGTCTTTCTTGGTTTATAACTACTTCTCCATTTTCATTTAATTTGTTTTTGCACACCCATTTTGTCCCCATAACATTTTATTCATGAGGTCTTGGTACTAGTTACCATGTATGGTTCTTTTCTATCAGTGATCAAGTTCTTCATACATTGTCTTAATCCAACATTCATATTTACTTTCTTGATTCACATTTTGAAGTTTGATTGTGGATACTAATGCTAGGTAACTAGAAGTTATGCAAGGGTTCTTCTAGTTTTTACTCCAGCTTCCTTTTCACCTAGAATTTGAGATTCTGAGTGATTTTTCTATACATACCTTCAAGGAGTCCTTTCTAATGTTTCTATGTTTTCATTTTCTTCTTCTGAATGCTTCACTATTCGTTACCCTACTATTTCTTCCCTATTGGAAGCTGAATATGATTCATCAATCACAACATCTATGCATTCAATAATATTTTGAAGTCATTTATTATAGCATTATATTCTTTATTTATAGAGGAGTATCCAAGGAGGATTCCTTCATGAACTCTAGATTCAAAATTTCCAAGCTTATCATAATTATTCTTTATCTAACATTTTGTTCCAAAAACTATAAAATTTTGACAATTGGTGGCTTGCCAAACCATAGCTCATAAGGAGTTTTATCACTGTTTACCTGAACATGAGCCTTCTTAAGGATTTTCATGACTGTATATGCTTCTTCTCCCCATAAGGTATGAAGCATTCCAAACTCATCAAGCATGGCACATGCCATTTGTTGGATTGTCATATTCATTCTTTCTGCCATTTTTGTTTTGTTGATGCATTTTAGATATAGAAAATGGGCTTTCGATGTGATGCTATTAAAAAAAAATCAAGAACTCATTTGATATAAATTATTCTCCTCTATCAAATCTAAGACATTTTATTTTCAAATCTAACTAATTTTCTAATAGATCTTTGAAAACCTTAAGTTTATCAAATGCTTCATCTTCATGTTTCAATAAGCCAATCCAACACATTCTTGTCAAATCATCAATGAATAATATGAACTATTGTTCACCCTCAGGAGAATTATTTCTCATAGGATCACACAAATAAGTATGAATAAGTTCAAGTGGCTTAGTTGAAGTAAATTCTTTAGCATTAAACTAAACTCTGGTTTTATTACTAAATTGACATGATTTTCATATGCTATTTTTTGGTAGAGATATGTTAGGAAAGTCATGTGTTTCTCCCATTATGCTTGACTTGTGTAATTTAGTGAAGCTTAGATGTCCTAATTTTTTATTCCAAAGCCAACTTTCTTATGATTTTCTCAAGTAAAAATTCTCTTGAACACCTTCCAAGACATAAACATTACCTGGAGTTCTTGTTCCATTTATTATGATCTTATTACCTATACTGATATTATGTACCACCCAGTTATTTGATAATAAAAAAACCTCATTCCCTTGGTCACATGTTTGAATAACACTCAACAGATTATGTCTTAATCTATCAACAAAGAAATTTTTTCTAGATTTGACCTTATTCTTTAGCAAAATAAATCCTTTGCATTTCATAGAAGGAGGTGAGTTATTTCCAAAGGTTACATTATTTTCTTTCTTTATTTAATTAAAGGACATAAAATTGTCTTTATGATCTGTCATATGCTTTGATCATCCACTGTTAATGTACCACATATTTTCTTGATCTCCTGAATACAAAGTTAAGCCACAATTTTCAGATTCTATGGTTTTCTTTTTCCATATATTGGATGTTGTTGCCTTTTGTTCGTGCTGCGAAATTGGTATCATTTTTATTCTACATTTAGCTTATTTATTCCCAAATTTATTGAAAAAGGAACATTATGTTTAATATTGGATAGGTTAGAAATCATTGTAGGAGTATTTCTTTGACCCAATTTCATTCTTTTGTTTTCATGCTTCTCTAGTCATAATAGATTTATAAGCAACACATTGAACAACATTATGACCAAAATTATGACAAGTGAAGCATTGACCACTAAAATAGAAGTTCCTGGGAGTATAGTACCTTTTTTAGTATCTTCCCTTTTTATTGTGGTAAGTATATATTACTTGAGAGACATTTTATCCCTCGTTCCTTTCCTGAGAGTTGGAATCTTGATGATTGTTTCCCTTTACTGCATTGAGATAACTTCCTATACCCGTTTCAAAAGATTTTGATGTTTCTCCATTATATCCAAGACGTGTCTTTATTAGAGGAGAGAATTGTACTTTGATGATTTATTCTAAGGTTTCAAATCCTTTAGAAAATCTAAGATTTAGACCCTTTGTTTCCTCATGTTCCTTTCTTAGACTTATTATTTCTAGTTCTAACTTTTCATTGTGCCTCTCTTTTCCTAGAATTTGTTTCTTCAGGACTTCTTGAGCTAATTTTACTTCTTCCAGACTAATTTTAAGCTGATTTGTTTCTTCAATGAGATTATCATTTTCTTCTAGGAAATCTATAAAGGCATCATAAGACTTATCAACACATTTATCTTCAAATTCCATAAGTAATTTATATTCTTGATTATACGCACTTTCTTCACCATTTGAAATACCATCACTATATCCATGTCTGTGAACCCTTTTCATGTTTTCAAACTTCCTCTAACATTCACTTTTGTAGAATTCTTCCCTTTCCCATGGTTTTCGTTATAAGGGGATTTAGAAACATAATTACCAACTCTTCCACAAGCAAAACATTTGAAAGGAAGCTTACCTCTAAGTCTTGTAGTTCCTACTTGGATATTCTTTACGAAGTTTGCCTCTTCTTCATCTGATACCTAGCCTGATTCCTTGAGCTTCTCCTTTTATTTTCCTTTATAAGTAGCTTTGAATGTTGCCTCTCTGATATATTTATATGGACCCCCTTTCCTTATTTCATAGGTTGTTAAGATCCCATGAAGCTATTCAATAGTAAGATTCTTTAAATCATGCATTTCTACAGTGGTAGAGAGTTTTGAATCAAATTTTGGAGTTAGAGATATTAGGATTTTGTCAACAAGCATTGAATATTTTACTTCATCACCAAGATTTATCATTGAGTTAATGATATCATCTACCCTAAAAAAGAAACTTTCAATACTTTTATCATTACACACTTTGAGAGTTTTGTATTGAATTCTAAATGTTTGAAGTTTGAAACTCTTTACCGTAGTGTCACCTTTATAACTTTGGATTATCTTGTCCCGTATATATTTTTTGGTATTCAACAACACGACCTTCATAAATTTTGGTTTTTCCAAGCTTCCCAAAAGAGTGTTGAAAACTTTTGGATTGATCTCATATTGCTTCTTTCTTGCTTCATCTGTGGGAATGGATGATGGATATTGATAGCGTCCTTCAACGATTTCAAAAACATTATATCTACGTGACTTTAGATATGCTCTCATTCTAACTTTCCAAAAAACCAAGTTTGTTCCATTAAAAAATGGTGGACGGATAGATGATACTCCCTCTTGATTTCACATCTTGACGAATCTCCCTTCAAGTGATCAAGCTTCTTCTGAAGCACCTTCTATGACACCAATTTTCAAGAAAAATACTCATAGAAGGGGGGGTGGGGTGAATCAGAATTTTACACACTTTAAATTTTAAACGTGGTCGTTGTAAAAGAAACTAGCGTATGTATGTGATTATTACTACAGAAAACCATGTATATCTAGATAACTTATCTGATCATTACTTTCATCATATATGTAGTATTAATAAGTGCATCATCATTCCCTTATTCATCAATTAAGAAATAATTGTGATAAGTTAAGAAGTAGATAGAACATCAACACACAAAACCATATGAAGACCAAGATTTTTAGGTGGAAACCCAATGTAGGAGAAAACCACCGTTGATGTTGTATTTTTCTTCTTATTTTATTAAAAATAATATTCTTGCAATATTGTACTGGTGTAGACTCTAACCAGCACGTAGTCTCCTGCCTGCAGAAGGATATAACCTTCTTTAGTTTTCCAGCTCCTACTAGAAGGGAGCTACAACCCCCTTTCTGAAGACTCTTTTTGTGGATCACTTTTCAGAATGTTTCAAACTGGATCCACTTCCAACAATTCTGAAATCAATTACCCAAATACTAAACCAACTAAAACATCAAATAAATCATTGAATCTCAATGAACTATTGAAACCATTCCAACTAGATCAAGCTAAAGAAAAACATATCATACCAAGAAAAACATTGTTACTCAACATAGATACCAAATACTTCCATTACAAACCCTGACGAAGCATATATCAAATTGTGTATTATATTGATTTGAATAGTACCTGCTTATGTACGTGCTTCTCCGTAAGAGGACTTTCATACAAATCTTAAAATACTGAACAATTGAGTTTGAATCATTGTCACACTAAAGAAATCACTGAACCCATCATAGATACTGAACCAAATATAGGTCACCATCAAATAGCATCATCCCTAGTCAACATATCAGTCCATAAAAAATTCAACTAGAACTGTGAAACACATATTATCATGAGAGAGACATCATTAATAGAAAATAACAATCATAACATAAATGATCAAACATCATTAACAATTCATACTGCAAAAACCTAGTAGGTGTATGTGACTCTTGTAAAGCACTTTTGCATATGTATGTGCTTCTCATGTTTGACACATGTGAATACATTCGTAACCTTAGCAGAATGTATACAAGACTCGCTAGAAGAATATTCAAATATGTACGTGGCCTTTCTGATGAAAACATGCGTACAAATGTGTAACCACTGAGGCATGCCTTCATTATAACCAAAAAAAATGCTTCAAACCCCTCATTGTCACATGTTCATGTTATAATATCATTGCCATTACATATCTATCATTGTTAGTCATAATCATAAAAGATCAAGCAAGCATGTCCATTATTCTCTACTATGATTTTAGATTTATCAGATCTAAAACTTCTCCAAGCTCCTTTGTGCAACACTATTTTAGATCAAATCATTCATCAATAACCCATAAATTTCACCCCTAACACTTTGATCTCCATATCCCTATATAGCTTAGGCCTTATCCAATACCTTAGACCAATCACATAGTAATTCCAATGGTATTCTTTGACAAGATAAAATATGCATTGTTGCGCTCATTACTATGGGACAATACCATGGTAAATACCCCTGGTATTGAGGATACCAAGGTGGGGAAACTATACATGATTTTCTTCACCATACTTGTGTATGTAAGTGGCCTTTATTAATAGGATCTGTGTATACTTTCTCACACTTTATATTTACCATTATTCTATCTCTAAACTCGTATTCCTTTGTCTATCTAACCTTTAGTATCTCCATAATCATCACGTTGAAATATTTATCAAGTAGGTTTCCATAAATTACAACACATTAATCATAATGCCAACAAGCCTTTCTATTTGGTGCAGTTTGTGTTCAAAGAGGGTCTCTATTTTTTGGAAGTGCGCTCTAGCCAAAAGTAGGCTCAAAATTATTAAGTGAAATATAGAAACAAGTTAATAACTCATTAAAAATGAAATATAAGGGTTGAAATTGTTTATATATTCATTCACAATCATGATTGGAAGGTAAAAATTCATGGAATGTGAATATTCAATAGAAGCGCCACTTGCAACAACAAGACAAAACTTGTAGGAGGAATTATGGATGAAAATGACACTTAATATGTGAAAGAAAATTGAAATGTCACTAAGGAAAGTGAAAGTTCCAGTAAAAATGACAAAATTAAACAAAAGTGGCATGTTTCAAATCTTACCATGAATCCATGCGCCTGTGAATAAGATTGATGAAGAAGCTCCTTGTGGTGAGAAAATGCACTAAGCCCAAATTGAATAGTGATGGTGAGAATGAATGATGAACTAGGAAACTTATAAAAGAATTTACATGTAAAGCAAGATAATGCATGCCTTCCACTTTTTGAATACTAACTGAGTTAGTTACTTTAAGTGGAGAGGACCCATATATTCTAGAAGTGCACCCAACATGCAAGGAAGGAAGGATGCATGTGTGACAGAAAAGAGAGAACACCTTCTCTTGAAAAGGAGTGTGCTTGAGTTGAGGACAAGGAGGGAGCAATATTTTTTAACAAGGAGTGTGTTATCCTTGTGGAAAAAAAGTTTGCTTGACTGGGAGAAGGAAGTGTACTCTACTCAGAGATTGAAGTGCGATCAAGCTTAGGAGGGCATAGTTTCCTTCGACAGTGCATGTTTGGTCACTAAGTTTAGAAAGTACGCTTTATATAGAAGAAATAATTACGATTTCTTGCTTTTGTGTGATATGAAGGTAAAGTGAATAAATTTAACACTAAGACAAATACAATCTAGTGCATTTTCTATCTTTAGAAATGCAACATAAGTGCTTCCAAGGATAAGAGGATGACACTTAGGAAAATTTGACCAAGGAGGAAAAGTGACGCTTAGGAGAGATGAAAGGATGGTCAACACTTAGAGAAACATGAAATAATAAGACAACACAAGATATCTTGAAATGATCATTTGTGTAGGCTTAAAAATTGAATAAGGAAAACGTTTTGGAGGGTCATTATCACAGTGACAATAATTAGCGACAAAATCGAGGAACTCCAACTTCTGAGTTTATGGCATACCTTCACGCACACATTATCAGTCATTTAGGAAGTATTTATTCCCTCGGTGGATTACCTTAGCTTCCCCATTCAACCCGATTATAGATATAACTTCCTCTATTCCCTTACTTGGTCAAACACATTACAAATATTTCTAGATCATGCTTGGTTTAATCTTGGAGAGGGAAATATCGTAGTGACGAGTTAAAAATAATTAGAGTCTTAGTTTTTATCTTTTTTGTTTCTCCACTTCCAACAATATTTTTCAGTACCCCTATGGAGTCACTATAGGAACACAATAATTTCTTTGCTGCCAATGATCTTGTTCAATACTTTGACGAAATTTCTTGCTTTAAATCTATGCACAAGAAGCCTTTCTCTTCTTTCGCACTTCATATCTTTTGAAAATTTCACATGTTCTTTGGAACTTATTATTTTTTCGGGGTGGAAGAGGGATCCTTTCTTATTAAGAGAAGGAGAGGTTGTTCCTTCATAGATGGTTATATATACCTCTGATATTTTTTCTTGCTATTAGTTTTCCCCTTTCATTTAAATACTTGATTATATTGGGAATAAAAACATCGTTATATCAATAAAATGAGTCTAGGGATGCAGATCCTAAATGGTTAAAGACATCCTGGTTCTACTTATAGTTTTAGAGTCGAATGGATTGTATTTTCCATCCAGAAATCATCAAATTTGAAATATGTAATGGGTCTAACAAAGAAGAAAAGTAGCAAGGTAGATAAGGTTTGCATGTCACTACAATTTTCCTTTCCAAAATTTTAGCCAAATCATCTCGCATATCAACAAAATAAATTACGTGCATATTGTTCTAAAAATAAAAGACATGAAATTGAAAAATGAAACAAGGAAAACATGCCAAATTAGAAATGAAAATAAAACAATGTGATGAAAGAAAAACAAAACAATTTTATGCAACAAACTAAATGTGACCTAACCTAAGATAAATTCTAGAATATCAGGACTAAGTAAAATAGAATTTCCAATACATCCATAGAAGTTACTCCCAAACATTAAGTCTAAAAATTTCATCAAGTGAAAGAAATAAAACAAAATGCGCAATAAGAAAAGTAGGAAACCAATACATATGCACACAAACAGAAAGGTATGAAGTGAAAAATAATTGATGTAGGGTAAATGAATACTCTTTCTGACAATGGTGAGACTGATAGAGAAAAGAAACATGACAACAACACCTCTTTGAATAAAATTCATGCAAATTTTAATTAAACACATGAATATACTTGTTATGATTGTTGGGTCAGAATTAAGGTACGTTTTCACCCTACCTTTACTTCAAATTATCATACACTTTTAGGAAATTTTCCTCATATTAACAATAAAGGAAAGGAGGATTAATAAAAAATAAGGACAAATGGACTAACGACAAAGATCATGTTTAAAATACAAGAATTTGACTTATTTCACCTTTATTCACAGGAAAACAAGGCAGTTGAATCGACGATGACAAAAAGACAGCTGACAGGCAGAGGACACGAAATCACAATGACCCCCAGGGACCAGAGGAAGGCAGAAAGATAGATCCACATCTGAAGAACTCAAACGACATCCATGAGCAGCGGGTTGTCATTTGGAACAGACCATTTCACTGAGCGAAATCGCCTTTAAAAAGGCCAAAGATGGATGAGAAAAGGGGGTTGAATAAGAATTCTCTTTTGTAATAGGTATATCAAGACAAAAATATCTAGTTGTATTCATGTCTTAACCTTTTTAATAAAGAATTTTGGTATTTTCAATACTCATTTCCTGAGTTTTCCATCGCGTTAGACTTCTGGTGGTTTGGGCCCAGCCCTAGGAGTTTTCACGCTCACCTCTGTGCTGTACGTTAATTACGAAATTTATGTTTAGTTATCTGATGCATTCTGTGAGATATCTTTCCACTTGTTAACTTCTATGCTTATGATGCTGCAGTTTCCTATGCCACTAAGATAGTTTATTTCTCACGTTTTTGGTTTGCAGTAATTGTTTTATAATTTTTAAACATCTTCATCTTTTTCTCAATTCCTTTACATCCGTTTATGAGCTTTAGCATGATTTATTTTCAATTATTTATATCACTAAGAATTAGATTTTTCCACTAGTACTATAAGACTTCTTGTTGTGCTTAATACAGAGGAATATTAGCTAGTTAGTTTGCAAGAGAATTCCATTGAAAAATTCAATAAGCGGTTTCCTTTCAATTCGTTGCGTTTTTTGTTCCATTCAGTAGAATTGTTGTTCAATTCATCAAGTGTGCTGTTCAATCATAGGTTATTCTCATTGAGCTTATTTAGACAGACTAGTTAATGGCATTTTACAATTCCATTTCTTTTTGAGTTGATTGAACTTCAAGAATTAGTTAATCTTCTCCATAGTAATATAGAGTAGCTATTTTCAATGTCACTCGCATATATTGTGATTGCACTCTTGAAATAAGAAGAATTACCCTAGGTTGAAAATTGAATGAGAAGCATAGAGGTTTCCTATAATAGACAATTTAGTGAACCAACATTTTTGGTGTTCTTTTCGTGGAGAGTGTTGAAGAGCGAAGTCCTTCATTCCTTTTTCTTTGTTGCTGCGAAGAATTGGGTATTAAAAACGAGAGGTAATAACCTGCGTAATGGCAAGCAAAATGCTTGCCCCCTAACCCAATTCTCAGTAATTGTTCAAATTTTAGTATAATAGGTGATCTTGTTTTATGACTAGGAAGAAAAGGATAGTAACAAATCAAAACCATCCGCAAAAGTATAGAAAACCCAAAGGACCAGTAATCCTTAGTAGAAAAACATATATAGATGAAATTGTTAAGGGAGTTAAATCCCAAGCATCTGTCGGACCCAGAATCATTCTCATTCAAAGTCCTACTACACTCCCTCAGGCAGCAGCCTCACCATCTGCAGCCCACGCCGAGATTCACAGTGAAACTGAAGGGTTTGAACAAATCCTTCAAACCACTGAACACATAAGTACTAACCCTTCAAGAGAGGGAGGTTATTGCAATTTACAAGAAGGAGAAGGAGAAACTAGTGGGGCAATACAAGTAGGAGATCTACAGCCTGAATTCCCTAAAAAATTGGTTGATACTAAGATGCTTGGTATTCCAGATCGAGGAAGTGTTGTAAAGCCTCCTCCCCACTGACCACCCAATCCCGCTAAGATCACTCCTCAGGAACAAGAGATCCCTGAAGAGTACTGGAATATATTTGATCAAATGGAAAATAATCAAAACCAGAATCAAAGGCAAACATCGACATTGGAATATCCCATTGTTGACCATGCTGCTAATGCCCCTATGAAAGCCATTCCCCTACAAAACATCCCCACCTTCCATGGGTTGACCTAGAAAGATCCTAATTCATTTTTATTTAAATTCGACATCTTATGTAGGGGATATGACTATACCACTGACCCACAGAAATTGAAATTATTCCCCTCTACTTTGAAGGGGGCATCATTATGTTGGTTCATGGGACTCGGTGGGGGAACCATCAATAACTAAGACCAAATGAAGAACATTTTTCTAACTAAATATCAAGATTATTTCTGGACTCGGTAATTGAAAGATGAAATATTTAATATGTTTTCAAAAGACAAAGAGACATTAGAAGAGTATGTAAAAAGATTTCAGTATAATCTACAAAGTTCCCCATATACTGCATTATCCAAAGACATATTAAAAGCAACAATGATTAAAGGAATGAAAGAAGAATGGATTGAAACACTTAATATAATGGGAAGAGGGGTCATCTATCAAGAAGAATATGATGAAATTATTTCGCAATGTATTAGGTGCCCTCAGGGTAGTATGAGAAATAAGCCAATTGGGCGAGGCTCAACAAGGAAAGATCTTAAGCAGTCTAGTGGCAACGTAACCAGAGGAGAGTTTGGTAATCTTTTGGAAGACTTCAAAACTGAAATTTTTTGTACTTTGACAATGTATCTTAATGTCCTACAAGCCAAGCAGAAGCAATCTATAGCAGAACAGAACTTGGTCGTCTTTTGCCCATGCTGTCGGAAGAAGCATAGCCAAAGGGAATGCCCCTTAGACATGATTCAGACCTATGCTATTTGCACTAAGGATCATGCCACAGACCATTTCCCTTCACTCCCGAGACTAAAAGAAGTTTAAAAAGAAGCAGAAGAATAAATAGAACCAGTCTACCTGATGAACCAGCATCGGAAATGGCAAGCACGACCGGGTATGCCTGAAGACCTACCTCCGTTCTTTCCTTCTCCACAATTTAACCATCAAAACCCCACAGCAGCTTGGCAGAATCATCCGCCTTTCTCCACTTGGTCGTCTCAGTCGTTTCCTATATCACCTTGGCCAACGCAACCCTCTTTAGAAAATAATTGGCCAAGCTTTCCTTGTTCCCCTCCTTATTGGAAAAGCAACCCATATCAAACCCAGTGGCCAAAATCTCCTTCTCAAACCACAAATTGGCCTAAAAATTGGCAACGACCTCTAGGAATGACCCACCCACCAATGGGGACAGGGATTAAAAATCAACCTACACTACCAGCACCGTACCAAAATAACCCTCAACCTATCATCCATCCTTAATTACCAGTCCAACGCAATCCTAACCCAAACAATAGGCTGGTTCCACTAATCCAGATTATATAAAAGCCAAACCCTGAAACTGAACAGAAGCAATGTAATGAACTAAGGCTGAGATCAGACATATTATCTCACGAGCACAAGGAACTACCCCACTTCAATTGGAATCTGGAACTCCAAAAGAGCCCAAACAAATGAATATAATTGAAACGGAGGTGGAGCAAGAAAATGAAACGGTTGACCAAGAGAAGCCTGAAAATATTAGGATTTGTCCAACTCCTTTCCCTGAAAGTTTAACACTGCCTAGACCAATGGTCTCTCCATATTTTGATATTTTGGGAGAATTGAGAAAATTTTGAATCAAAATTCCTCTTTTGCAGGCCATACAAGATATCCCCATCTATGCCAAGAAAATTAATGAACTGTGTGGAAAGAAGAAAGCAAAAGAGAGAAAAAATTGCTCCCATCGTTCATGTGGTGGGAACACTATCTGACTTATTATTGGGCAAGGAGGCCCCTATTAAATACGATGACCCAAGGAATCCCATATTAATTGTAAAAATCTTCGTCCACTCCTTTCTAAACACATTGGTTGACTTAGGGGCAAGCATTAACATCTTAACAACGAGGACTTGTGAAAAGCTACGCATATCAACTTTAGAACCCACAGCTACACTGTTGGAACTTGCTGATAGGTCTGTTAACAGGGAAAAAGGAATATTGTAGGACATCCTGGTTTATGTGGACTCATGGGAGTATCCAGCTGATTTCTTAGTTATTAACCCAAAGAATCATATGGATAGACACCCCTTTATTCTTGGGCGACCTTGGTTGGAAATAGCCGGTGCTTACATAGGTTGCCATACAAGCAGCATGACCATTGCTAGGGGAGATTCCATAATAAAATTATCATTTACCTACCTATGAAACCAATTTTACCCATGGTACACATTCACAAGCATATCCATACATATTAGGAGAAAAATATCTGTCCACCTCTAACATTAGTCGAAGCTCTTGAATTTAAGGATCAAACTGAAGATGTTGTAATCAATAAATTTATGAATCAACCACCTACATCTGGAAACTTGAAATGCCAAATGTTGAAAAAATTTCTTGAAGATGAAACACAAGAAGATCTCTTGGCAAACCTGGATGATCAGCATATACCCACAACCGATGTATGAAACACCATACCCATTGAGATTGAGCCAGGGAAAATTTTGAATATTAATGGCAATCTGGATAGTGACCAAAGGTAGAAGCTCATAAAGGTGTTACAGAAGTATCAGGGAGAATTTTCTTGGGACTACCTAGACATGAAGGGCATAGACCCTCAGCTATGCACCCATCACATCTATACCAATAAGAAGGCTTGGCCTATTCGACAACCCCAGCGTAGGTTAAACCCTCATCTAAAAGATGTTGTAAAAGAGGAACTACAAAAACTATTGGTTCTGAATTTCATTTATCCTATTTTAGACAGTAAATGGGTCTCCCCTATGGTAATCGTCCCTAAAAAGAATGGGAAATGGAGAACCTGTGTGGATTATCAAGAACTGAATAAGGCGACATAGAAGGACCACTTCCCCTCCCTTTTATTGATCAAGTCCTAGATACATTGGCAAGGAAGCGTTTCTTTTCTTTTCTTAACGGATTCAGTGGTTAAAATAAAATCCAAATAGCCCCTGAAGACCAGGATAAAACAACCTTTACCTGCCTATGGGGTACATTTGCCTACAGGGTGCTACCATTCAGACTATGCAATGCCCCAGTAACCTTTCAAAGAGCCATACTCAATATTTTTGCTGATTTAATAAATGAGGGGCTTGAAATTTACATGGACGACTTCACCCCATATGGTGATGACTTTGATCAAGCATTAGAAACGCTAGAAAAGGTATTGGAACGATGTATTTCTACCAGGTTATGCCTAAGAAATGAAAAGTGCCACATGATTACGACCGAAGCAGTAATCCTAGGGCACTATATCTCTACAGTAAGAATACAGGTAGACCTAGAAAAAATAGAGGTAATCCTTTTATTAGCCACACCTTGTACACAGACCGAGGTGTGTAGTTTTCTAGGGTATGCAGGGTATTATCATAGGTTTATAAATAATTTCTCGCAAATTTTTGCACCTTTATATGCACTGAATGGAAACGTCGAATTCCATTGGTCTGATAAATGTGACACTTCTTTTGCAGATTTAAGTAGACTGGTCTCGACAACACCAATCTTATACAGTCCTAACTAGGAGTTGCCTTTTCACATTTCTTCAAATGCATCCGATACAATGATAGGGGTAGTTATTGGTCAAGAAGAAGATAAAAGGCCATATGATATTTATTATATTAGCAAAAATCTCACTCCTACCGAATTAAACTACACAGTGACAAAGAAAGAGTTCTTGGTTGTCATTTATGCTATTAATAAATTTAGACATTATATAACTGGCTATAAAGTAATCTTATATATGGATCACTCTGCCATTAAATATTTAGCCAATAAACCAATCACAAATGGGAGAATAACTCGTTGATTACTTCTTTTGCAAGAATTGACATAACCATCAAGGACCGCCCAGGAAAGGAAAACATAGTCGTAGAATTCCTATCCAGAGTTCCAAAGACAGATGACACACTAGCAGTCGATGATTAGTTTCCAGATGAACATCTGTTTTTCGTAGCAGTCAAAACGCCATGGTACACAGACGTAGCAAATTACTTGGCAATAGGGAAACTGCCCAGGAATTTAACATCAAGGGAACAAAAGTTGATAGTACAACGTTGTGCCAGGTTCTCTTGGATCAGTGGATACCTCTTCCACACAGGGGCCGACATGCATATACACAGATGCATCCAGGAAGACGAGATCTATGATATCCTACAGGCCTGTCACGATGAACCATGTGGTGGCCATTTCGCAGATCACAGAACGGGGCACAAAGTATTACAATTGGGTTATTATTGGCCTACGATCTTCAAATATGCAAAAAAATATGTCCAAGCCTGCAATAGTTGCCAAATAATGGACCGCCCAAGCCAAGCAGACAAAATTCCACTACAACCACAATAGGTAATAAAACCGTTCGAATGATGGGCACTAGACTTCGTTGGGCCATTCAACCCACCATCAAATAAAAAAACCAACATACTAGTTGCCATGGACTATGATGGACTATGTAACAAAATGGGTGGAAACAGTAGCCTTACCAAGAGCCACGGAAGAATCTATGATTAACTTTTTGTTCGAGCTATTTATGTGATATGGTCTACCACAGGAAGTGATAACTGATGGAGGGGCATAGTTTGTAGGTAATAATATCATAGCCACTCTAAAGAATCACCACATCATCCATAGAGTCACGTCTCCTTACCAGCTGTAGGAAAACGAACAGGTTGAAAACACCAAATAATTCCTTGAGGCAATTCTTACTAAAACAATATCATCACATCGTCGGGACTGTGCCACTAGACTTCCAGAGGCCCTATGGGCTTATCACACAACATGGAGAAACACCACTAGATATTCTCTGTATCATCTAATATTTGGAAGAGAGCCCATTTTCCCCATTGAATTCGAAGTCAAGAGTCTAAGGACAACCTAGGAAGAAGGGTTGGACTTAACGGAGGCCTAGATTAAAATACTCCAGCAAATAAATGAATTGGATAAATATGGCTACTGGCTCTGCAGTGCACAACGATCATACAACAAAAACGAGCTAAGTTGCATGACAACCTCATAAAAAGGAAGACATTCCAGAAAAGAGATTGGGCACTTCTCTATGACTCCAAATTCCAAGATTTCCTGGGAAAATTGCAAACAAGGTGGCTTGGTCCATTACACAACAACGGTACCCTCACCTTGACCACCATAGATGGGTCTGGTTCTACATTTTGAGTCAATGGGCACAGAGTACGCCTCTATCACAAACCTCTCACAAAAGAGTCTTTCTACCAGTAGGTACGAAACGATCCTACCATCCAAGTTGTGGCAGAAGGGGGTGATAACCCCACAACCTCAAGTACATGAGAGTTTGGTACCTTCATTTGTAAATAATGTATATAATATCCTTGCAATTCCTAGTTTCTTATTTTGTTGTACATTCTTCATGCTCACAATTGTACCCTTTTCTCATCCTCTTTTGTTTTTATTTTTCCTTACTGTTCAAATTCTTTGAACAATTTTTGTTTAATCCAATTGAACAGTCGTTGTTTTTTTATTTTTATTTTTCCTTACTATTCAAATTCTTTGAAAAACCATGTTTTTGCATTTTTATTTTTCCTTGTTGTTCAAATTCTTTGAATGGCTTCTGTTCAATTCAATTGAATGGCCACTGTTCAATCGGATTGAACAACCGTGTCTTTGAATTTTTATTTTTCCTTATTGTTCAAATTCTTTGAGTGATTACTGTTCAATATAATTGAACAACCGTTGTTCAATCAGATTGAATAGCCATGTTTTTTTGTTTTTATTTTTCCTTGATGTTCAAATTATTTGAAAGGCTAATGTTCAATCCAATTGAACAACCATTGTTCAATCGGATTGAACAACGATGTTTTTATGTTTTTATTTTTTCTTTTTGTTCAAATTTTTTGAACGACTGTTGTTCAATCCAATTGAACAACTACTGTTCAATTGGATTGAACAACTGCTTTTCAATCGGATTGAACAACCATGTTTTTGTGTTTTTATTTTCTTCGTTGTTCAAATTCTTTGAACGACTATTTTTCAATCCAATTGAACAACTGTTGTTCAATCGGATTGAACAATTGTTGTTCAATCGGATTGAACAACCATGTTTTTCCGTTTTTATTTTTCCTTGCTGTTGAAATTCTTTGAGCGGCTGCTGTTCAATTCAATTGAATAGCTGTTGTTCAATCAGATTGAACAATTGTGTTTTTGTGTTTATATTTTTCCTTATTGTTCAAATTATTTGAACAAGTGTTTTTCAATCCAATTGAACATATGTTGTTCAATCGGATTGAACAACCGTGTTTTTGCGTTTTTATTTATTTCCTTGCTATTCAAGTCTTTGAACAATTGTTGTTCAATCCAATTGAACAATTGTTGTTCAATCGAATAGAACAACCATGTTTCACATTTTTGTTTTATTGTTCATGTTGGACATTGGGTTCAACGCTCCCCATGTGTTTTGCGACATGGACTAACCACCTCTCGTGGATCCTAACTCTAGCGATTGTAGCGGAGAATAACGCCTGTGGGTTTTGGTCTAACGAAAATCGTTATTCCAACAAGTGATATCAGAGCGAAAGGTATTGAGTTTGAAACTCACCCGGCTCGCGTTGGGGGGGAGATTGTTGGACATTGGGTTCAACGCTTCCCGTGTGTTTCACAACATGGACTAACCGCTTCTCGTGGATCCTAACTCTGGTGATTGTAGTGGAGACTAACGCCTGTGGGTTTTGGTCTAACGACAATCGTTATTCCAACAGTTCAAACCTTTGGACGACAACCTAATTGAACAGTTGTTGTTCAAAGGGATTGAACATATTTTTTTTTCTCTCTTTAAAGAAGCATGGTCCTTCTTTCTTTTGTCAATATCCTCTCCTCGTTCAAAACCCTACCTATAAAAGAAATCTCTGAGTAGGAATTGGTAGCTGAATAGAAGAGGAAAGCATTAAAATTACTAATATGATGATCCTTTGACACTATAATCTCTAACCCGGAAGTTGACATTGTACATCTATGCAATGAAGGGCTAAGTCATTCCCCGCTCAAATATGTTATCACACAATACATAGTCTTATGATGGTATATCTTTCTGCACTCTCAAGTAGTATTTCCCTTCGACATAAAGAAACAGGGATAAGGAGTATTAATTTTATTGGAATTATTTTTACTTCTCACACCATCCCTAACTCTTAAGGAGTTAATGAGCCTCCCTTCATGTATAAAGAATAACTATTATGTTTGCATGCAAATTTTTAAGAGAGGATAGGGGGTCTCATCATGAGCCAACCTACCATGATCATAAGGGTTTAGCACGTGACATGCCCACAATGGCCATCACACCAGGGTAATGAATTTCTGAAATGCTTGAAGGACAAGAGCTCTCATCACGAGCCAGCCTAATCACTCTGTTACAATCATAGTGAATGGCACTATGACTATCTGGCCATCATACCAGCACAATGGCCTCCTCATAAATCAAAATTCTTACTTTAAAAAAAGAAGTACTATGTTCATATGAAAATTTTCAAGAGAGGATAGGGGGTCTCATCACGAGCCAGCCTACTTTGTTCATAAGAGTTTAGCAGGTGACATGCCCACAATGGCCATCACACCAAGGTAATCACCTTCTCAATTGCTCGAAGGAGAGGAGGTCTCATCATGAGCCGACTTGATCACTCTACTACAACTATAGTGAGTGGCACTGTGGCTATCTAGCTATCATACCAGCACAATGATCTCTCCACAAAATTGGCAGAATAACTACTTTTACATAAAGGATCTTGGCTCATTTTTTTAGGTTAAAATAAAAACCCTGTCGAGGCTATGAACGCCTGCTGGCAGAAGTGGCTCTTTTTATGGTATGAGGGTATGTTTCAACGATATCCAATTACTCTTACATATACCTTATCTCCTATTTTTCTTCCATTATTAAAATAAACCCACTACTCAAATTAGTGATAATACTATTCTACCACATAAGTAACTATAAATGAGCTATGCTTGCATGTTTGAACTTCGGGATGACGGCATCAATCATTATCTATCTCAGTCATGCCTTTGTCACACTTTACCATTAAAGAAGGAAATCATATCATAATAATAGTTATATTTCTTTCTTCCCCTCTCCAGTCACTTCTTCATGAGATACACTTATGATAACTTCCAATTCTGACCTTTACACTGCATGTGCTCATAATTACTGAATCACTCCTCTTTCCTTCATATCCAAATCCACGGACTCTGTTCTCACGTAAAGACTATGATTACTGAACCCTGACATTTCCCCTATATGCATTCATGATTGATCAAAACTCTCTTGTACTTGAGGATGTGGACACCCTTACTTCGATTGAGGGGGTGTAATTATCCAAAAATATCAAGTATGCGAATTTCCCTGCACAAATTGCGTTGGATATGCTGATAAGACCAAAGGATCATTGCAATTAAGGTATGAAGTTACCTACAGAAGGCTGAAATTTCCATTTCTCTTGCAACAATGTTCATTCTAACCAACAGGGTCGAAAGAGGACAAAATCAAAAGGAGAAATTAGCTCAAGAAAACACATCATCCATAGGAGGAAACTCTCTCGGGAATGAACCTTCGACCTTCCCGATTACAGATGTAGCTCACACTATCCTCCAAAAAGCTGGTTGGCTGCCATATTTACACAAATTACAAGGATTTGATACAGAGATAGAAATTGAGTTCCTACAAAACCTACAGGAGGGACAAACCAGGCTCAGGGGAAGGATTATACTGGTCACAAAATATATTATTGCTGAATTTTCTGGAGTACTAGCATAAGGAGAGAGATGGACAGAAAAACACCTTCTCTTATGAGAGGCAATCGCAACATACCAGGACCCAAAAGAGCCATTGGAGCAAAAATAAAAAGGGATTAACCCTACCTATCTACATCAATCGTGGCAGGAACTAACAACATTCATCCAGAGATTCATCACATGTGATGGGTGCCAATAAATGGTAAAGCCCTGTCAACTCAAATTATTAGCTGTGCTTAAACAAAATATTTTAGTCAATCTGCCTGCTTTCTTAAATTCTATATTAAATGACACTGTTTTTTGAATAATAAAAGCTAAAAACCCTCAAGCAGTTGTTAGTCACCAGGGGTTAATCAAATTAATCACCATGCATGAGTTGGGCAAGCAACAAATATCATGAGAAATTTTTTTTAACCCCGCCGCACAGATACCTGAGGAAAACCCCGTCGGGACCAAAATTGAGCTCCCTAGAATGAACATACCTAGAAGGAAAAGGACCCATGCCTCAACTTCAAAACCAAGCAAACAAAGGCAATCCAAAATACTGCATTTACAACAAGAAACCTCAGACTTTATAGAGGAGTCAGGGCCATTCTTCTCACTACACTCAAGCCCTCAAAATATACCCTTACAAGATTATGAAGAAGATATGTCTCGAGTCTTGGAGAAAATGAGGGCATCCCATGAAACTAGAAGCCTATTTGAGCAATATGGAGAACAAGAAGAACCATTAGACCAATCTTCCACTGCCAGCATCTTTGGACACACCGATATATTACCTAATCAAGAGGAACCACAGGCTTTTAGGGCCTTGTCTCCTCTCGAGAGTGATGGAGCGAATAAGGAGGAGCATGCAGAAGAGGTAGCTAAATCTGAAAATCAGTCAGGAGACACCATCCCTTTGGAACAAAATGCAAGCATGGAAACAATTCCTCTAACACCTGAGGGGAATATTGTCTCACCCAGCTGGGACCCTCATGCAGAAGTAAAATCTGAAGTACAGGTAGAAAACACCATCACAGACAATCCCAAAATTGACATAACCATCCCTGAAAAAAGAGATTTTTGCTCCTCCATCCCCTATTAAAACCATACCAGAAGAAAATTTAGCTGAAAAGAAGCTCAAGAAATTAAGCAGAACCTGCAAAAGGTTAAGGAAAATGGTAAAACATTTGAGGAAGCAGTTGAAAGAGGTAAACAAGACCTGAAATCCTAAGAAATAATTGACCACCACAGGAATTCAAATAGAATTGGTCACCAATTTGTTAGATACTGCTGAGGTTGAGATGCAGACTGACCTAGCAGATACTGCTGAGGTTGAGATGCAAATTGACTTAGCAGATACTGCTGAGGCTGAGATGCAGACTGATTTGGCAAGCACCATTGAGATTGAGGTACAAATAGACCTCGTGGACACTACTGAAGCCTCTGTTCAAACTCAGCAGGAATTCACTAAAGAAAAGGAAACCCAAACGGAGGAAACCCCTGCCTATGCTCCTCTGGTTGAAAGAGTTATCAATAAAAAATGGTATAATGAATTAATTCGAACATAGCATGAGTTGGTACAGTGCGAAAAGGAAGTAGTTCCCACACAAGAGTATCAAGCACTGTTAAATAAATTCATGAACCTTTCCACTACTAAAGATGAAAAATTTTCTCAGCTCAAAGAGGAGCATGCGAAGGTAAAAAGGGCACAGGACCAGGTGGATCAAGCCAAGAAAAAAATCACCATGATTTTTTCTCTATATTCTGAAGCACTAACATGCAGGGCACCAGCCACCAACTACGCCCTATTCCTAGTAGAACAATATTTATTGCTGAAGATCAAGGCTGTCAGGGCAGGGAAGCCCACAAATTTAAAAAATATAGAGGAATTTTTTCATTGCTTCAATGATCAAGATGAACAGGTCCAACGCCTTTTATGTGAACTTTACATGCACAACTTATTTCTAGAGGAAGACAGGGACAACAATCCTAGTCCCTTTATAAGAGATATTCAGTTCCAGGCCTTCCTCTCTTTTGCTAAGAACCAGATTAGGTGGGCCAAAGCCTATAAAATTTTCCAGAAGAGAGAACACATCCTAGACCTATGGGTTGGATGGGAGCCTACTAAACCCATGCAGTTGTTCATCCAACACAAGAATTTCATACGAAGAAAGGGGGTAAGGACTAAGCTGGGACCCATCCATAAAGACATTATATAGCATGAGAGAGAGTATTTCGAAGACATTTAGGAAGCAGCCCTGGTAACATCCAAGCAAAGGTGGATGGCCTCCACGAATAATGTAAAAAAATAGGGAGCCATTTGGCTATAGAAACTTCATAGCGGCCACCTCCAGATTCCTTTTATATAGCAACATGGTCTTCAACATGGGTTCTGCATGGATAGGGTGTAGGTATAGATTCCCTCTCATCTGGTACCCCCTTGAGGGTTATGATCATGATTACGAATTGCTAGAAGGGCACACAAACGATGCATTTGCAAGAATTAGACAGAAACAGGGTTCCAGAGCATACAAGGAAGAAGTCTACCCTGCCTATTCTCTGACCCAGTTACACCTCAACCATTTTTTTGCATGAGGACATGCAAATAGGCAAGAAGGGGAGTATGTTGGGCCAAAATTAAGGTACGTTTTCACCCTACCTTTACTTCAAATTATCATACACTTTTAGGAATTTTTTGTCATCTTAAAAATAAAGGAAAGGAGGATTAATACAAAGTCATGACAAATGGACTAACGACAAAGAGCATGTTTAAAATACAAGGATTTGACTTATTTCATCTTTATTCACAAGAAAACAAGGCAGCTGAATTGACGATGACCAAAAGATAGCTGACAGGCAGAGGACATGAAATCACAATGACCCCCAAAGACCAGAGGAAGGAGGAAAGATCGATCCACGTCCAAATAAGTCAAACGAAAGCCACGAGCAGTGGACTGTCGTTTGGAAAATACCATTCCACCAAGTGAAATCGCCTTTAAAAAGGCCAAAGATGGATTAGAAAAGGGAGATGAATAATAATTCTCTTCTGTAATAGGCGTATCAGGACAAAAATGTCTAGTTGTATTCATGTCTTAACCTTTTTAATAAAGAATTTTGGTATTTTCAATACTCGTTTCCTGAGTTTTCCATTGTGTTAGACTTCTGGTGGTTTGGGCCTAGCCCCGGGAGTTTCCGTGCTCACCTTTGTGCTGTACGTTAATTATGGAATTTATGTTCAATTATCTGATGCATTCTGTGAGATATATTTCCATTTTTTAACTTCTACATTTATGCCACTAAGACAATTTATTGCTCATGTTTCTAGTTTGCAGTAATTCCTTTATGACTGTTAAAAATATTCATCTTTTTCTCAATTCCTTTACATCTGTTTATGAGCTTTAGCACGATTTCTATTCAATGCTTTATATCATTAGAATTATATTTTTCCACTAGTACTATAAGACTTCTTGTTTTGCTTAATACAAAGGAATGTTAGCTAGTTAGTTTGCAAGAGAATTCCATTGCAAAATTAAATAAGCGATTGTCATTCAATTCATTGCGTTTGTTGTTCTATTCAGTAGAAATGTTGTTCAATTCATAAAGTGTGTTATTCAATCATAGGTTATTCTCGTTGAGATTATTTAGACAGACTATTTAATGACATTTTACAATTCCATTTCTTTTTGAGTTGATTGAACTTCAAGAATTAGTTAATCTTCTTCATGGTAATATAGAATAGCTATTGTCGATGTCACTTGCATATACTGTGCTTGCACTCTTGAAATAAGAAGACTTACCCTAGGTTGAAAATTGAATGAGAAGCATAGAGGTTGCCTATGATAGACAATTTAGTGAACCAACAATGAGTCATTGAACTCATCATGTATGACTATTGTGACCAATTTTCAATGGGATCATAAGAGAACCCAACTTCAAAATCTTGTAAAGAAAAATTTACGATGAATATATCCACATCATGTGCAAGATCAAGATCAGAGTGTGATTCACATACATATTGGAAATGATCAGTGTTGATGTGTGAACTAGACATAATGATGGATGATGGGAAAAGTGTGTCTCATCGAAAGTTTTGATAATCATTCATTGCACTATTTGTTTCTAATTTTTATATATTCACATAAATATGGATATGTGAGTTGGATTTCATGCATGTGATCATATATTCTATCTCGAGGGCTAAATAATTCAACATGAACTTACCTAACATCCCTTAAGAATGAATCCACATCCCATGAAAGAATGCTAATAATGGAATTTTGTGAGAAGAATTGATATGACCAAGTTCAAAGTTTCATCAACGTAGTGAGGTCCTAACATATTCATCAATGTACATTGAAGTTTCCCGAATTCATGAAAAGGATAAGAACTTTCAAATGATGACAACTCAAACTTTGAACACACGGTCAATTCTATATTCGAAAAAATCCCATCATTTGAATTACAAAAGGGACCAAATCAGAGTTTCCCATATCTAAGGATTCATGGAATGGATTATAATTTTTAGAGAAATTAACAATATTTTTACTAAATGATCAATTTCTAACATATCACTTTCTTTAAAACCTTCATTCCCCTATGCCATACTAGTTAATTCACTAATAATATTCCAACACAAGGTATGGAAAGTTGAAGTAGATATATCTAAAAAAAATTCCTCAATGATTATTTTCAACTCCAACTAAAAATTATGAAAATATAAGTCTTTCTGTGAAAATAAAGATTAATCCATAAAACTTTGACAATAATTAAAAGGGATAGAAACACAATGATTAGAATAATGTTTATCAAATGGTTTAACATTATTAGGGGATTCAAACTTGAAAGGTTGATTAACAAGACTATGAGATGAATGATTGATGGAATATGGATAATCATCATCTTGAGAAAGAGAAGGGAGGAAAATTAACTCCTCATTAGTTGATTCATAAACATTAGGAATAGTTTCTAGATTAGATTCATGGATTTGATTTTTAGATTACCTAATTTGAATAGGAATATTAACACAAGATATGGGGAAAGGGGGAGGACAAGAAATAAAAGGAGTTGTAGATTCCTCCTCTGAAGGTTGATATTTCTCTTGGAAAGGACCATCTATTCGATGTAAATGAAAAAATTTCCTTGATTTCCTAACCAAGAACCAAAATTTCTCATCCAAATATTCCCAATCCACGTCATCATCAAGAAATTCGTAACAACTATGAATAAATCGATTGATGAACTCTTCTAAAGATTAATTTGATTTCATCTTAAGCTTATCAAATATATGATAAACATCATGATAATCATACCTTACAAAGAAATGAAAAGACACATTAAGTAATTGTTTGAGATTATGGATGGAAGAAACAGGTAAAAAATAACATCATTTATTTGCATGACCTTCCAATGTAAGGATGAACAACATAACTAGAATATATTCAGAATAAAATCCACTTGAAAAACATAAATGAATGAAATTCAACCACATAATAAAGGATGTTTGTTGGACCATTTCCATCAAATTTTTAATTGTGACAAGTTATGTAAAATTTTTGTGGGGATTGAATGACCAAAAGCCTTTGAAAAACACTTTGGGATTATGACTTTGGATGTATCCATTTAAGATAAGAGATTCAAAGAAAATTTACAGGCTCGTCTTATCATCTCTCCTTCCTTCTAGCACCAAGATGTTGACAGTTATCGATGCCATCAACATATAGGGGGTCTCCCCAATGAGAAGTTCAAATTATATATCTCACACTATTTGGTGAAGGAGCCCCATTCAAATATAAGGTCCAACCACCATTGCAAGTGATTTAAAAAAAATTCCTTGGTTGTAAAACATATACAAGAGATCATGCACATAAATTTGAGATAGAAATTATGTAACATTTGTGAGGCATCAAGTGTAAGGTGTAAAAGGAGCTTCCAAGAAAGAGAGATAAGAGAAAATACACTAATAGAAAATTATTAGTACTATCCTAAGAAATACATAAGAGAGAAAATGGGGAAGAATCATTGGCTAATATGCAAATCATTTCACAAGATAACAATGATCATATAAAAACATAGCAACACCCTTTCAAAAATATTTATAGATAAGAAAACAAAATAGTTCATTCTCTTTACTATGCATAGAAAAACATATAACATAAAAATCTAAATAATAGTATTAAAACATTTACAATACATGCATGAAAGAGTGTTGGCTCCAAGAGATTCTGGTAATTAAGGAAAGATCCAAGTACATTATTACTTTGTTGAGACACTAGATCGAGTAGTGGAACATGAAGCTACAACTTGCTTCTCCAAAAGAATTTTGTTCTCCCTTATGCACAACTAGAGAAGCCAAGGCCAGGTATAAAAAAATCCAAGCCCTTTTCTTGAGTTATGAGGGATTATTTATAAAAAATGCTAAGGAACTTTGAGATTCCTCATGAATCTTTGACTTCCATAACATTTTGATTTTTATGTCACTCTTCACATTCCACATGTGTCTCTTGGATTTATTTTACATTGGATTTATCATTCTTAAAAGACAAATTACATCAAAATTGTGGCTATATAGGACAAAAATATAATAACAAAAAACATTCCTCATGTAGGAGGAAGATACAAATCGATAGCTAGAACATGGAGTTCATTTTTGATGTAGGAGTGCCATGATCTAAACCTTGTTGTGATAACTTTAACTCTAATTGGTGGATATACAATATATCACATCTTCACCTCTAATGAGTATAATAATATGGATTTGGAGCTTGACTGTATGCTATTCAATTTCCAGGATAACTTCATGTGGAATTTAACTGGTCCAATTTCATATTATAAAATAACATTCTTGGCGATCTCTAAGCCCTATTGATCTATTGCTTTCTTGACTTTCTTAATAAACTCTTTCATATCCTACATGATGACATAATTGCCTCTTATTTCTTAAAGTGAACCCACAGAATACATTTTATATTTTTGTGCTAGGGACTCTAAACCACTATGGAGATGAACATAAGCAACTATGGCATTGGTCATTTTTTCACTAACATGGGTGTAGTTCCAAGTATGAAGTCTTAACTATGCTATGTCCACATGAACATCCAATTTTTCTTTCTTAAAAAACTACTCAGGAACATTAGGATACTTGATAACCCAATAATACATCAAATATAGAACTCTACTTGTATCCTTCATAAGCTTCAGGACCTCTTAATAGTTCTTCTCAATTTGGAATAGGGGTTTCATCACCTCATGCAAGAGAATCATCTCATTGTGTATATGCTTCATTTTGTCTTCCATCAACTTCAATTCATCAAATATGGCTAATCGTAGCTCTCTCATACTGATACTAGTAGAATACAACCATTGATTATCTGTTGCAAGTTGATCAACCTGTTGTTTGGAAAAATCTAGGTCTTTCCGAAATTGTGCATTCTCACTCATAAGTTACTTTGTATTATCATTTGTTTTTGTTGCAAAATCCACATTCACTACCATGACTACTCACGGATTCCTCATAGTGTAGGATGTTATTCCATTTTTGTAGATATGGGGACTAGATGGACAAGATCATTTCGAAAGTGCATTCACCTTTCTTGTACAATCCTCTTCTTTAAATGGTTGAAGGTAAATATGGATACAACCATAAACCTATCATCAGGTGGAGGAGAAAATCCCATTTCCTTGAATGGCAAGAGATGGACACCAATGAGAGGAGGTTATGGCTGAGTGTTGGCCTCATTTTTAATTGGATCAATGACATCCTCCTCCTCCAACTCTGCTGCCATTTCACAGGCCATTTGTTCTTCCTCCATTATCTCTGTGGCTTCTTCCTCATGTATGTTCTTCATTTATTCTTCCTTCAATTTCTTTTGATGTTCCTCTTGTTCTTCTCTTCTTCTTTCTGCTTTAGCAATTCATCTTTGTTATTATTTTCTTCTTCTTTCTGTAATTTATCCTCCTCTATTTTGCATTCTTATTCTATCCACTTTTTGGCTCGTAACCTTCTCTTATCCTCCTCTTTTTGTTTCTTTTGTTTCTCTTCCTAATTTTCACCTTTGCACATCAGATCAACTTTAAACTTTCTAATTATATCTACCACTGGATCATGATTTATTCTCTTCTTGGGTGTTATAGTGTCCAATTTGGTAGCTTCTTCCTATTGAACATACTCCATATCTACATCTCATACCTATGAAACCTAGGAAAAAACTTCCTCATCTCTTAGGTTATTCTTCCTCAGTGCATATACCAATTATTGATCAGTTCATGTTTTGGAATATGCATTGTTACATATCGCTATGTGTATTGTATCTTGGTACAATGTTTCCTATACACATACCTATAATCATATCTATGAAAACTGATTGTTCCAAAATGAATACGTCTGAGTTCTTGAATTTCAGCCTCAACTACATTAAGACTATTTATTTCATAAAGTCCAACTCATAAGGGAATATAGGGCCAAGGGTATTTCTTATTCCTGTGAATTTGTGCAAACAAGCCATTATTTAACTGATAGGATACCTCTTGCAAGACTACCTTATTCGTGACATACCTCAGAATAAGGTGAGGGGTTGTATGACACCTGAAACATCTGATGTATGTGCCCTACAGTGGGGAAAATGGATCTACGTTATCATAAACTTCCTCCTTCACCTGATATATCATACAAGGAGGTTCAATCTCAAATATCATATATTAGAAAATTTCAAATAAAATCTCAACTAACTTTGTATATACTCCTCGAAAAATAAATTTTGATAACAATCTATAGTGGAAGTAGATAGGTAACTTCTCCTCCAAGGTCCAATTCCATTTCATCCCTATGGACTCATAATGGGCATATGTTCCATCTAGCAGATAAGCAAACATGTAAAAATATAGTGATTTTTTGGATTGAAATTTTTTCTTGGTCTGTTGTATATGAAGTTGCAGTTCATGGGAGAGGATATTTGCCTAGTTGAGGACATTGCCTACTAAAAAAACTAGGTTGAGCAGATAAACCTAGCTCTCCTCAAAGTATTTTGAATCCATCCACCCAAGTAATTTGTAGCACATTACAATGAGAAACTACTAAAACTTTCTCAAATATTTGGTCGGGTACATTTCACTTGGTTTCTAGAGGAATTTATTGGGTTCTTAACACTAGGAATTGTTGCATAAAACTATGTGTTCCATAAAACTGTGTGTTCGTGTACTGCTTTGGATTTACCATATTAAAGTAATAATGTATGTCATGTGGATAGTAGGTGGAAATATCAATCCATATTTCACTACTAAGGACCAAATTATTTATATCCATGTGTAGCATGATCTACTCAATAGCTTATGCACATGAGGTCACTGGGAATATACATGCTACTCTATGTATTCTGGATTTTGTGATATTTATATATACTTCCTTATATTCCAAGTCTTTTGGGAATTTATTTTTAATGAAAGCATATTTTATTTCCCTCCATGATACTTTCAAGGATTTATCAATGAAGCATTATATGTCTGATAGAATTGATACAATCATCTCTCTGTATTCCAAAACCTCCTCACTACTAGCTTCTGATGTTTTTGAAGTAGCTTAATGGGTGGTAGGAGGCATTGTCTTTGTAGATTATGAGAGAAAAATTTGTTATGTATCTGTAACACCTTGAAGTGGAAATTCACTCATTGTGAACAACAATTAGTTTCAAGAAATCTCATAATTGTCAAATGGAAACTATTAAAAATAAATGATGAAGCATTAAATAAATTTTGAGGTCTAAAATGGAATGCTAAGGAGTATTATAAAATAATAGTGAAAATAATAAAATAATATGAGATTACATCATCACATTTTAGAGGGAAGAAGAAAAAACTACTTTTTCAAATTATCTCCCTATGGTTTTGTTCAAATTTCAAGGAGGAGCACCCATTGCATGCAAAATTTAATTCCTCATCCAAGGAGTACCCATGTTGCATACTTTCAATTGACCCTCCTAAAAAAAAAATCATACGTACATGAAAAAACATGATTGCAATCCTTTTTTTCATGTATTTATCATTTTTCGTGTAGTAGTGTCCATCGAAAGTATGCAACATTGGTACTCCTTGGATGATTAATTATATTCTGCATCAAATGATTTCTCCTGCTTGAAATTTGGGTAAAAACATAGGGATCTAAGTTGAAAATGTTTTTTTTTTTTTTTAAATTCTTTATTTTTTAATATTTTTAATTTTTACCCCAAAAATGGTGAATCATCCCCCATGGTTAAAATCATCATCTTGAATCCTATTGGTTCTCATCAATTCAATTTTTGTTGTACTTTTTTGTTTTAAGGACTAGTTTAGACCTCAAAATTTCTCTAATGGAAAGAACTAGGAAAGAAGGGAGCACAAGCATATAAAAAGAGAGACATGGTAGCTTGACTAGCCATTAGGAGTGCACACTACATGAAGTCAAAGAAGGGGGTCGCGTATGTCATGAAAATAGAGAGCAAGAAAGGCCTAACTAAGGCTTAACATTGTGCCATGTGTTCTTGTGAGTAATAGAAAGCATATTTGGGAAGAAGGTGCAATCACAATGAAAAGGAGGGACACACTGCTGCTTGGAAGCGCGCAGTGTGTTATGCGGAATTATGGATTACGGATAAAACATTCTTCCCTAGATGTAGTGCTCATCTAGAAAAAAAGGTTAAAGACTTTGCAACTACTTTTCCTAACAGTAAATAGACACACATAATAGATCAAAGAACCTACTTGGAGTGCAAGCGCTTCCTATTCTCCTCCTGTCTCTCTTGTTGTAGCTTCAAATTTGAGCTAGATCGCCAAAATATTCCCTGCAAAGATGAACACTAAATAGAAAAACACAGAAATAATACATATGTCTATTCAATTTATTCAGTTAAATCAATAAAACATGAACCATATACATAAGATAAGAATTCATAATATGAAAGACAAAATTTTATACAGATACATATGTGGGAAAGTAAGTAGCAATCTTTATTAATGGATAAAAGGGGAGGTTACAACCTAGTGATTGATTTAGTGTCACCACCTCCAGCAGCATCCCAGCTTCATCACAATGCACATCTTTCCAGTAGCATGTCACTCAAATAAATTCCTCAATTGAAATTCCACCAACATTTCTCTACTCAAATTCTTCATTATCAAACACTAGGATCTATGCTCAATTTATAGAGGAGCTGAAGGTATTTTTACAATAAATGACTTTCTGATAATAGGCAAGACAAGTTTCCAGTCTTAGAGGTATCAAATGGACACATGGATTCGAAGTTTGACACATATTAACTCTTCTAGAAGGCACTGGCCAAGTAGAGATTTCAGAACAATGAGAATTTCCTTCCCAATGTGATCAACGCACCCATGAGTGTCAGGAAGTGATTTTCAAAGCACCCTTTAGTGGGGTTACCTGCATATGCAACACACTTAGCCCCTTTAGAGGCAACGTTGGTGAGCTCTCATATGATATAATATAAACTTCAAATCTTGGAAACCTTTGCAATGAAAGTCATGGATGATTTGTCTTGTTCTTTGTCTTAGGGCATGTAACAACTAAAATGATAGGGGATAATAGACCATATTCATTGGTTTTGGAGATGATTTCCAGTTAACCAGGTCATTGGGAATGGTGCCCAAATTTACCTATAACAATTCCCCCCTAAAGCATGAAGTCAAAATAATAATAACAATATTTTGATTAAGATGCTTTACACTGTGATGGGCTAGAGATGAAGTGGAGTGGAAACCTGCATCAATCTTACAACACATTACATCATGATATATCCTCTTAATCATAAATTTCTAAGGGAAGACATTCCAATGCTCAACACATAAACCTTTTAATAACATGTACATAATTCAGAAAGTCCTCTACATTGGATGTTGCCCAATACAGACATGCCTACAAATATAGGCCCATGTTCGGATGACGATCTGTATGTAAGTTCACTATACAAATGATGTCTACAACAATCCTGAAATTGCAGCCTAGATGGCTGAAACTAGATCTGGGGTCTTCTTATCTCATTCACTCAATCATTTAGGTACAAGTCTATCCATGCGAATATATGATTTGTAGTGGAACATGGGGAGACATCATTTGATTACCAGCCAATGACGTGAGATGTTAACAAACGCGAGAGAACCACCACTGATGTCAATGGCCCTCAAGGTACTGCAGTACATTTCATAAGGCATGAATATATTATTTGATGTCGAACGCCAAATAAAATATTTCAATCAAAATTATGGAAGTGAGGATCTTGTCGATGCTGTAACAAGCCTCATGGTACTGGAATATGATGTTTCTAAGTGAACTTCCTAGATAATGATTTTTTGTCAAAAGGAAGCCACCTTATTGTGAAACAGGAGTTACTGATTTCGGAGACAAAAATATGACTTTATATAGCAATGTTCAGGGATGATTGTCATGATAATGAAGGTTTATGAGTATTGCAAAAGGGTGAGTATTCACTGGATGACTTCTCTTGAACATATCGACGACACTGAGATGAGTTGGAAACATTTACCCAAAATCGAAGTGAAGGTATGATGAACCATAGGTATGAATGAACCGTCAAGAATATTACCCAACCCAAATAGTCACGGTGATGGAGTGAAGTATAATGTTCAAGAGCGACCTGCTACCGTAAAAAATTTTGTTCACTTTCCAAAATTTTCCCCGGTCATTTATTGACCAGTACCTCTTTATTTTTTTAACAAGCTTGAGGAGGATAAAATTTTATTGATCTATAATTCAACCCTTCGGGCTAATAAAATATCACTATTTAATAATTTAACAAGCCTAGTGATGAATGAAACTCGATTCTTGCCATGATTGACAAGCTCGTCGCTATTTTATGTTTTAACGAGCTTAACGAGAGTGACAACCCGATCCTTTTTCATATTTAGAGAGTTTGAAAAAGAGGATGAAATAAAAATCCATAAGTAATTTTTCGTAAAGTTGTCACTCAGATCCGAAAAAGTGTAAAATAATATCTGAGAGTATGTCTTTAGTCATGTTCAAACAAGGTATTCCTTCATAAATAATCTATCTCAGTCTGAAAAGGGTTAAACTTATATTGAGTAGATATCAATTCATTTACTTTTATGAGCTCGAAAAGACAAGTGCTTGGAAATATTTTCACATTACCAGAGTCTGAAAAGAGCTGAAATAAGACTCCAGGGGTTCCTTTTTCGTTGTTATCGAAGCTCGAAAAAGAGATAAACGTGCGCTTCAAATCCTTTTTCATTTTTAACAAAGTTCAAAAAATAAGGAGAAAAAGTATGCTTTGTGGTCAAATCATTCTTGAAATAGATCTGCATGACTAATATGTTCATCAGTTGTTAGACCTGTTCAGAACAACATCAAATGGATTAAAAATACCTATTTTATGATAAAAACATAATAAAATCACAGTCATAGATATAAATATGATTTGAAAACAATTAAATGACTATTAAAAAGAGTTTTACTATTCATTTTTACCATTCCATAGTTACCATTTGTATTTTGGAGCTCTGAACCTAAATTCCCCCCCAAACTTGAGCTGTTGATTGCAATTATTTCTATCGATGGATTTAATTTCCGTTTGATCCAGGTTAGTGCCATGAACCCTCTCTTTCCTTCAGTAATCATTTCATTTCCTTTCTCTACAATTTTTTAGGGTTTTGGGGGCCCTAGGGTAAATTCTGCTCCTAAAGAGGGAAATGCACCCTTGGACATCAGAAGGTGCATTGCATAGCAGCTAAAATGAAGGTTAGTTGCATGTACAACGCATGTCTCTTGTCCAGGGTTGCGTTGGGTGCAGTCTTCATTTTTTAATTTTTGCATCATGCCCAAAATTTTCCCAATTTTTTGCATTGAAT
Source organism: Pinus albicaulis (assembly GCA_034641835.2). Lineage (NCBI taxonomy): Eukaryota > Viridiplantae > Streptophyta > Pinopsida > Pinales > Pinaceae > Pinus > Pinus albicaulis. The sequence goes on from CM076579.1 coordinate 687,207,369, forward strand.
GGAATCTAATGGTTCTTATGGTTATATTTCAGGTTTTCATTGGATTACAATGATGATTACATGGAGGGAAAGAGAGCATGAAGAACAATATATGATTGCCCTAAATGATCTAGGCACAGTAAGAGCCTTAATGGATTTTGGACTGTTAAAGTACTTCCTGTTGTCAAGGATGAGGAAAAAAATAGAACTCTTGGAGTTCTTAGTTCGAGTATGGGATCCAGCTATTGAGGCATTTCATATTAAGAACCAAGTGGTTCCCATAAAAATAGAGGATGTATACTTTCTCACAGGTTTGTCGAGGAGAGGCTTGCTTGTTTCGCTCTCAGGGTCTATTGTTGGAGAAGAGACTGTGAGAGATTTTGCAACATTTTTATCCAAGGGCAGATCCAAGTAAATATGGAAAGATAAAAATCTGGGATGTTAGATATTTTCCTTTGAGAAACATCCTTTTCACGATCTCAAAACTTGCTGGCACCGTTACACTACATGTAGCGAATAGATCGTATATGCCGTATGTGCTAGAGTGTATGGATCCAATAGTCTTTAACTGGTCTGAAGCTATACTTTCTCAGATAAAAGAACAATTGAACAAAGCAAAGGGAAGAATGAAGAATAACTTTAGTTATGGTTCGATCCTCATATCATTTTCCTTAGAACGGATTCCACTAATGCAGCCACAGCATGTGTCACTGGATGTGTCTGATCCTAGAGATCCGCGGACACAGAGATGGGTAAAACTAATGGGTAGGCATGCAGGCAAATCAACCACCGTGTTCTCAACTGTGTTCTTCACCTGGTTCCAGTGACAGATTGTCGCCATCAATGAGTATGCATACACAAGCGTTGATTTCCGAGGAGATCTAGAATTAGCTCTATCACAAGGTGCTCAGTGGGGTGTAATGGGTAAGAATGTTTGACCATGTTTTTTATTTTTCTAAGGTTTATAATTTTTTTTTGTATTTTTTATGTTTTCCCAACACTAAACTATATTTTTGATGTAATTCAGATGTTGTTTGAGTTCAACCAGTGGAGGAACCAGAGCGTGTAGCAGATGAGCCAGTAGAAAGGGCTGTCGGGAGAGAAATCCTTCAGGATCTTGATATGGATGAGACTTTGACTAAGCTTCAGCAACACATAGAGGGGTTGACCTTCGGGATTCTTGATTTTCAGGTCAAAGAGTTACCCATGTCACTGTAGTGCCACATTATAGGTGTTCCTAACCATTGGATGCGGTTACTATGTAGGATATACAGATCTATAGCATGTTACCACGAGCACCACTAGTTTACTTTTAAAATTTTGCATACATTTTGAGGTCATATGATCAATGTGTCTTGTGTAATTTTTTTTGTAAAAACCTATAACTATCTATCTATTTGATTTCAGTGTTTTCCTATTTTTATTGTGCAATCCTATTCAATGATGTGAATGTTTTTTTTTTTACATATGTTGCAAATTTCTTGTTAGGTGGATAAATCGTTCTTACGGAAAAGAAAGATCTCCCTAGTATCACAAGGATAGCTAGAAACAAGCATGACAAATGTAAACTACTTTCTCTAGATTATATATGATTTAGAATTTTCTATGATGAAGAAAGGACCTACCTGTGATCCAATGCTAGTTGAATTCTTCTTTCTGGTCGCTCCAATAAGTCACCTCTTAAGACCTGCAAACAAAGACATGGAAGAGAATCAAAAGCACCTGCAACATATACTAATTCAAAAATCACAAATCTATCTTAATGATCAAGGAATTTAAGAAATACGTCATTCAAGTAAACACATAAACAACTTATTGAGAAAACAGGATCCATTTGTATTATCTTTAAATAAAAGAAGGATTCTTACAACCACGTTCGCCTTGATGTCATACAGGTCCTTCCGGGGTCCGGAACAAACATTTTCCTTTGGTCTGACAAGCCCTTCCACTCTTTGAACTAGCCTAAATACAAGTGTGTAATTGTTCTCGCATGGATAACGGCTAGAAAAAAGAGTATGTTTCTTCAGCAAATCCCTTCTCTATCATAGCTACCAAGTACAAATCAAGTACTAAGTGTATACAAAATGTATAGAGAAGTTTTACATATATGAGCATGTACCCTTGAGACTGAACCAAAGCTTCAATTTATAGGAGAAGGAAAGTGGTTACAGCTCAAAAATGGAAGGGATAGAGTCCTCTTATCAAGGGATTAAGTTCCAAAGACCAAGGAATATGCTCCTTTTATGAAAGGATGAATGTTCATGAATGGAGGGAGTGAGGCTTCGACTGGATAACGCCTTCTAGAAGCTTCCAGCCGAGAGAATATTTGACCAGCTGAGCTTCTAGAATTTACTTTTTTGCTCATTTTACCTTTTATAGGGGTCTGCAGTTTTAATGAACAGAACATGTAGTAGGTACCACAATTTTTCTTTACAAAAGTTGTGGTACCGCATGTAATGGCTAGGAAAAGTGCGGAATTAGGTTTTTTATGATTTTTATGAGCTTTTCTCCAAATCCAAGACTTTTTTTAGGAACTTTGGGGTTTTTGACTTTTAAGGGAGCATGATATAAGTATTGATAAACCCATATGAAAAGCTAAAATTTCATGATGATAGATTTTAGTGTAACAGGTTTCCCCCTAAAGCACGAAGTCTAAGATAATTTGAAGAGTGAATTACTTTATCATTCCGAGGATCGGCTTGTGGACACATCGGTTGAGACCTGTAAAAACATTCAATGCAAACACACACAGATATATATATATATCATCGCTGAGGTAGGAATTCCCATACTTAGATTAAAACTAACTAAAATGTTCTGATATAGAAATGATTCTAATATTACATCAATAGTAGACACAGTATGGATTCAGCCATCTATCATGAAAATTATGCTGCATAATGAATAATAAAACTTCTCGCAGCCTGGATGGTGGAAACTAGATCCAGGGTCTTGATTTCTGCTACCCGAACTAGTACGATTCTATCCATGTGATTGATTGTGTCAAAGTCGAACATAGTAGAAACCACTTGATTACCAATCAATGATTTGAACTGTTAAAAAGTGTGAGAGAAACCAACAGTAATGAAAATGGTTCTCAAAGTAATCAGTACAATCCATGAAGTGTGAATAAATGATTTGAAGTCGAACACTTCACGGAACCATTCGATCAAAGGTTAATGATGCAACTTGCCGTCGAAGGTGAGAAACCTGTCATTAAGGCATGCAGATTCCAAGGTACTGATAGGATTCTAGATCAAATTTCTAGATGATGATCTTTCGTCGATAGAAAGTGACCCGTTGTATGAAATCCCGCGACATGAAACCATTAGATCAATTTATGTAGAAATATTTTGCAAAGAATGACTCAGGGATGGTCAACGCGAATGGAGACATATGTTTGCAGATGAATGGTTTGTTTGAATTGTCCTCTTGAACACATAACGACACTGCAGATGGTTTGGTAACAATTGACCTAAGCTAATACCCAGAAAATGGCTGAAGACTTTTAATGTGGTTTGATTAATTGATAGGCAAATGATTTTCCCAACCTAGGTGGAAGTGTGACAAAAAGTGTCATGTTCAAGAGTGGTATACTGATTTTAAACAAAGTTTAACAACTGGATTCATTTTCTCTATTTTCCCCCCACTATTTCTGGCAAGTACCTCTTTATTTTTGACAAGCTTGAGGAGGATAACATTTGCTTGTTATGTAAGCTCATCCTTCGGATGAGTCAAAATTAGTTTAAAATTGAACCCTAAGGAGTGGTTTGTTCCTGTTTGTAATTGACAGGTCCTTTACAGTTAATTTTTAGTGAGTCCAGTATAGGAGAAACTCGATGTTTTGCAATTTTAGGGAGTTAGAAGAAAAAACTTAAGAAAACTCTGTGGGTGTACTTTTTCGTAAATTTAGTCTCTCAAGCCCGAAAAAGGATAAAATAATACAAGAGAGAACTCTATTGACCATGATTATTTAATTTATACCTTTTTTGTAAATAGTCCATTTCATTATGGAAAAGGGGTAAACTTATACTGAAGGGTGACTGTTCATTTACTTTAATGAGTTCGAATAGTCAAGTACTCGGCGATATTTTTATTTTTAGAGAGTCTGAAAAGGGCTTAAAAGAGAACTCCAGGGTTTCACTTTTTTGTAATTTTCAATAGCCCGAAAAACTGATAAAAGATACTCATCATTTTTTATTTTTCGTAAGTTTTAACGAGTTCAAAAAAGGGATAAAAATGTACTCATATGGCCAACTTTCAATTTAATTTACGAGTAGGAAAAGAAGGAAAGAACTCTTCATTTTCATGTGTTTTACAAGAATGAAAATATAGCTAAAGAATCTCGGGATTTTCATGAGTTTAATGAGTCTTGAAAATAATAACTGAAATGGACTCAAGATAGGTTTCATTATTATACAAGCTTGAAACATAGAAAACTTTTCTTGAGATAGGTTTCATTTTTTACACAAGCTTGAAACATAGGAAAAATTATGCTTGAGAGTGGTTTCATTTTTACACAAGCTTGAAACATAGGAAAACTATGCTTGAGTGTGGTTTCATTTTTTCACAAGATTGAAACAAATGGAAAATCATGCTTGAGATAGGTTTGTTTCATTTTTACACAAGCTTGAAACAAAGGAAAAATCATGCTTGAGATAAGTTTTAATGCCCCCCAAGCTTCATTTCATTCAGCTAAGTAGATTACTAGTTACTAATAATTGGATGGAATGAAGGTTCATTTATGAGATCAGCAGAAATACTCGACTTGAATAGGAGAGGATTTGTTTCATTTTTTAACGAGCTTGACACAAGAAAAGAACTATGCTCATGGAAACTTGTTTCATTTTTTTAACAAGCTTAACACAAGAAAACGAACTATGCTCACAGGGACCTGTTTCATTTTTTAATGAGGTTAACACAGTAAAAGAACCATCCTCAATGCCTGATTCATTTTTTAACGAGGTTGACTCAGTAACAGGAGCCATCCTCAATGCCTGATTCATTTTTTAACGAGGTTGACACAGTAAAAGAACTATCCTATAGGGACCTGTTTCATTTTTTAGCGAGGTTGACACAGGAAAATAACTATCCTCAAGGTATCATGTTTCATTTTTTAACGAGGTTGGCACAAGAAAAGAACTATCCTCATGGGGACTTGATTGATTTTTTAACGAGGTTGACACAGGAAAAGAACCATCCTCATAAGGGCCTATTTCATTTTTTAACTAGGTTGACACAATAAAAGAAACTATCCTCATAGACATGTTTCATTTTTTAACGAGGTTGAAACAGTGAAAGGAAATCTCCTCATTACCCACTGATTCATTTTTTAACGAGGTTGACATAGTAAAAGGAACTTTCCTCTTGGAATTTGTTTCATTTTTAACAAGGTTGACACAGGAGAAGAAAAATCCTCATGGAATCTATCAATCTACTCTCTACAATCTACATACATAACCTACTGATTCATTTTTTAATGAGGTTGACACAGGAAAAGAACTGTCCTCATGGGTTTGTTTCATTTTTTAACGAGGTTGACAAAGTAAAATAACCATCCTCATATCTATTCTCTACAATCTACCTACATAACCTACTGATTCATTTTTTAATGAGGTTGACATAGGAAAAGAACTGTCCTCGTATCTAAGACATGTTTCATTTTTTAACGAGGTTGACACGGTAAAAGGAACTTTCCTCTTGGGTCCCTTGTCATGGCTTCCAACTGGAAGAAAGACATGTTAAGGGACACTCCTCGATCATGGCTTCCAAAAGGTCTTCATCAGATGGAAGAACAATTCTCTGGAAGGAACACAAGTCAAGGGAATCAAACGGGATAATAACATCACGTTCAAATAATACCATAGGGTTTTCCATGTCAATTAATGGATCTAAGTCAAAGGAATTTGAGTAAATAGTGAGAGGCTCGCTTGCATCGGTAACTGAAAACATGGGACTGGTTTCCACATAATTAACCTGTGGCAGGGTAGATACCACTTTTGTAAAAGGAACATTTAGGGGTGTCAGATTATTGGTAGTCGAATCAACACTAATGAATGAAAGCTAGTATACAGTAAAAATGTTTCCATTGTGAGGGAAAGACGTCACGCGAAAGAGTGTCAATACGAAAGCTTTCATTGCATAGACATAGTCTCACCCAAGGAGTAAATTGAAATCCAAGGGGCCTCGGATTACCATAAGATCAATACAGACAATCTTACCTTCCAAGGTAATATGATACTTAGGAAGGATCCCTAAACGAATAGGTGAAATGCCCCTAGCGTAGAAGGATTTGATGTAACAAGAAGAAACTGAGCAGTATGAATTTCACTCTCTACAAGGAAAGTGGGATCGACTAGATGTGAAATTGAGTCGACCACTTGATCAACTAATGGATCATCAACCTGAATGATATGAGTTTCACTCTTCAATGGAAGAGAGGTATTGAAAGTACTGGGAATTAGGTCAATCACTTCATCAGTTGTAGGTAGGTTGGGAGAAAGTTTAGCCAGTTGGAAGTTCTTGCTGTGAAACAGTAAGGTTTTCCAAAAATTTTGAGGCTTCATCCATGTGAGGGAAAATGTGAGTTTGATGACTCCCTTTGCATAACCTACAAGGAAACCTAACTTTACCCTTTTTCCCAAGAACCTAACTATAACTAGTTGATGAATCAATGGTAAGTTGATAATATTTTTCTGACCATACTTCCAAAACCTTCAGAATACCAGGAAAAATGATAAGGAAGTGGTCACCCTTAAAAATATTTCAAGGGAATTTGGGTTTATGGTGCATGTTGGAGGTTTCTTCAAGACTACTAACACTTACAACCATGGTTGGTTGGTTGACTTATTTCTTATCTTGCTTCTTATTCTTCTTCTTCATCCCTTTCTTCTTCTTCTTAGTCACCTGTTTACTAGCATCAAGGCTTTTGCCAAGCGAAGAAGAGGAAAGGGAGGAATACATATTGAGCGAAGAAGGTAAAGGGTCAACAGAAGGTTAGTGATGTTGAGGTGATGAACTCTGTTGAGGTGAAGCATCCGGTTGAGATGGAATAATTGGAGTATTTAGGGCCAACGAAGTTGAAAATAACCATATCAGTAAACCTATTGTAAATATAGGTATTGAAAATGTAGCCATATAAGGAGGACCAACATTTCCAAAGCAAGGAAAAGTGCTAGGATTCTCATTAAGAGGGGTTCCTTGGTTGGTAAATTCCAGAACAATTTCCATTAGATTCAACTTCAGTGAATTTGATTAACAATTCAAAAATAAAATTTAAAAATTCACAATTCACACCTAAAAATTAAAATTCAAAATTCACACCTATGGTATCTAAAAGTAAAAACAAAAAAATGAACATGCACTATCAAATCTAGGAGTCAAACCACACACAAATAGTAGATTCCCGCACTAAAATCACTAGATGGTGATGAAATCCAACATCGTAGAATTTTAATGCAGAAATGGCTGTTGGAATAGTTACCTCGACAACCCGCTTAATGAAACAGACCGGTGCAAGTTTCTCCACTTAAACCATCTCGAGTGAAGAGAACCCTCCGGAGAGTCCAAGTGAGTCTAGTCGACGTCTGCTCCAGGCACAGTGGGACCTTCCCTCCACCGTCACCTTGGGAAAGAATCCTAAAGTACATAGCCACTAAGGTCACCAATGGAAACAAATATACCTGGGGGAACAATCTACGATCCGACATACACGCAAGGGTAGAGTAACTAGCTCAATCCCCTTGAAGGCTTCTTGACATAATCCAAGGTTTGCCGACAAGTGAACCCAGGCTCCTCGACAATGGTTTATCCGAGGTTTACCATTTTTAATACATGCACGTCTTCTATCTTTCCCAATGAGATAGGTATGATTACATCACTGGTTCGGATATGATCTCGTGCTTGACTCCTTTAGGAGGAGCTTCCTAGAGCATACATGCAACAATTGGAATTTTCTTATCGTAATATTATTACTTTTTTGTTTAGTTGCTTTGGAAAGCTAACTACAACCTATTCCAAAGCACTAATCCTGAGCTAGATTGGTGGAAAGAGCCCTAAAAATGTAAAAATTACTAGATGAATTTTATTAAGCGCTGTGTTATTTAGGATGATATTACTCAAAGTGTAAATGGATATGAAACCAATGGTGTTATGACCTGACCCAAAACTGAATGCAATTGAATATGATAATGTAATATTTTCAACTCGATGAATCCTAATTAAAGTAAGGAAAGAGGTTCCATTCACTTCCAACAATGCAAAAATTGTTAAATAAGAGAAAATATAACCAATTCTATAATGCACTAATTTCATCAAGAAAAAATAATGCAAATCAATTCCAATTTTTTTATATGTTTTTAAAAAAACCATAAAAACATGTAAATTCAGATAAAAGAAAATTGATCTAAATCTACGATTTATTTTTCCAGAATGTAAACTATGCAATTGTAATCTATTTACAATTCACTTGAAAAGTATGCAAATGTAATCTATGCACATTTTTCGTTCATATTTTAAAAATGAGAATTCTAATTATGCAAATGTAATCTATGCAAGAATTCTCAAACACAAGATGATTCTATTGTAATCTAAAGAACCAATCAAGTGTAGGTAAAGAAAATTGGGTGAGATTTCCAAAGATCAAAAATAAAAACACTCAAAGGCGATTAACACTCAGACACAATTTTTGCAAAAAGATGAAAAATTGTTAAGAGACTGAGACAAACCTCGAAGTAACGACCAAAGGAAATCAAATTAAGAATTTCTCCAAAAACAAACTCAAAACACCCAATTAACTTAACAGAGACTAATGAGACTGTAAAATTGTTGAAAAGAAAATCAGACAAGGCTTTTGACAGTCAACACAGGTCTAGGAAAATATAGAGAATCATGTAAGCTGGTTCCAAAAAAGATAATCTTAATTTTTTCAAAATTTTTCTTAAGTATGCAGGTTTCAGTATAAAAAGGTGCAGTACCGCACTGTTTACACAGAGAAACTGTGGAGGTTACTGCACTATTTTCAAATAAAAAGTGCAGAGACCAGAAAATATAAAGAAAAATAAAAAATTCTAAATCTACTTTTCAGGGATTCTAAGTCTAATTTACCCAAACCAGTGCAGACTAATCAAAATCAGAAAAATTCTTTCAAAAGTCAAACTCAAAAATAAAAAGAAAACTAAGTTCAAGAAATCATCCCCTACGGAGTTGCCATTTTGTTAGGTGGATAAATCGTTCTTGCGGACAAGAAATATCTCCCTAGTATCACAAGGATAGCTAGAAACAAACAGGACAAATGTAAACTATTTTCTCTAGATTATATATGATTTAGAATTTTCTATGATGAAGAAAGGACCTACCTATGATCCAATGCTAGTAGAATTCTTCTTTCCAGTCACTCCAATAAGTCACATCTTAAGACCTGCAAACAAAGACATGGAAGAGAAGCAAAAGCACCTGCAACATATACTAATTCAAAAATAAAAAATCTATCTTAATGATCAAGGAATTTAAGAAATAAGTCATTCAAGTAAACACATAAACAAATTATTGAGAAAACAGTCCAATTGTATTATCTTTAAATATTAAAAGAAGGAGTCTTACAACCGCGTTCACCTTGATGTCGTACAGGTCCTTCCAAGGTCCGGAACAATTGTTTTCCTTTGGTTTGACAAGCCCTTCCACTCTTTGAATCAGCCTAAATACGAGTGTGTAGTCGTTCTTGCATGGATAACGGCTAGCAAAAAGAGTATGTTTCTTTAGAAATTCCATTCTTTATCATAGCTACCAAGTACAAAGAAATTACTAAGTGTAAACAAAATGTATAGAGAAGTTTTACATATATGAGAATGTACCCTTGAGACTGAACCAAAGCTTCAATTTATAGGAGAAGGAAAGTGGTTACAACTCAAAAATGGAAGGGATAGAGTCCTCTTATCAAGGGATTAAGTTACGAAGACCAAGGAATAGGCTCCTTTTAAGTAGGGATGAATGTTAATGAATGGAGGGAGTGAGGCTTCGATTGGATAACGCCTTATAGAAGCTTCAAGTCGGGAGAATATCTGACCAGCTAGGCTTCTAGAATTTACATTTTCGCTTATTTTACCTTTTACAGGGGTCTGCAGTTTTAATGAACAGAACGTGTGGTAGGTACCGCAGTTTTTCTTCACAAAAGGTGCGATACCATAGGTAATGGCTAGGAAAATGGTGGAGTTAGGTTTTTTATAATTTTTATGAGCTTTTCTCCAAATCCAAGACTTGGTTTAGGAACTTTGGGATTTTTTACTTCTAAGGGAGCATGATATAGGTGTTGATAGACCCATATGAATAGCTAAATGTCGTGGTGACAAATTTTAGTGTAACATGTCTGTCTAAAACTTGATTAACTAAAGAATCACTCAATCTGTTCAAATTTCTCGAAATATGTTGATATTTAATAAAATCGAAGTGTCTTTCCAAAAGTCGAACTCTTAGGAACAATCGATGCAGTGTTGGATTTCTAACAGTATAAACATTAGTAAGTTGTAATACCACAAGTTGTGAGTCTAACCTTATGATGATGATGTGGTTAATACCAAATGAAATGGAATCAAAGAGAAGTTCAATCAACGCGCTATATTCAACGATATTGTTTGTCGATATACCAATACAAATCCCTTGAAAACTCACTAAATCACCGTTTGGAGCAAAAATAGCCCATGCTGCAGAGAATAGATTCTGAATACTACGACTAGCACGATCAGCATATCCAACAAATGGTTTCAAAGATACAGACATCTGCAATGAAATATAAATTATATTACTAACCTCAAGAAAACTCTAAAAACAAACTAAGACAATGGTCGACGTTTCGAATCCCAATGGGGATCCATCTTCAGCACGAGAAATGAATAAAGTGTAATGTTCCAAATTTTATGGAACAATAATTTTTGTTAAGGAGATGAATAAAATGGGTAGGGGACCCATTCTTTGCATGGTTATAGAATAAAAATCCTCTAAATATGAAAGGGGATCATATTAGAGCTGGATTTCACACCTCCATGTGTGAAAGGAGGTTTTTGCATACATGCTTGGCCAAGGTTGACCAAGTCAAACTGCGTTGGCATGAGTTGGAAAGCACTATGTGGGACAACGTAGGAGGGAAGATTATAAATGGAGGAAACCATAATTCTAAGTAGGGCCCATGGAGGGAAGGCTCACTTGTTTAAAAGAGGAGCAAGGCTTCCATTGAGATTATCTTTGATCATTTTTACATCCAAGTCTTGGAGACTTGTTGCTGCCTCTTGCTGTTCAGCAGAGCTACAATGCCTTCGGGCACGAGGGAGTCATGTTGAGGATTTCCTCTCCTTCTTGAGTAGCTCATGAAGGATTGCACTCCATTCCCAATATTTCGGCATTCAAGCCATAGCTTTAGCCATCTACATCAGTGCAGTTTCTGCAGCAGATATTGTGCAGTGTTGCTGGGTGTTGCTGGGTGTTGTTGGGGGGGGGTTTCCGCACACCATCTGGAGCTATTTTTTCAGTGGAGAGAGGTTCCATCCATTTGGAGATCCGAAAAGGATGTTTATGAGTAGATCCCATCATCTTTGGCATTAGGCCAACCACATTCCATCATTGGCAGTGCAGTCCCTCTTTTAGACAGCGTTTTCTGGGTGAATATTTGCTGTGAGGGATTAGCAGATTTTGGAGGGGAAGTCTTGGGTGAAAGGATCAACCTTTCACTTCAGATTTTCATTGGAGAAGGGTTATTCATCTACAATAGTTATTTCATCCTTCTCCATCCATTTCCATCTCTTGAGCTGCAATAGCTACTGCAACTCTGACATTTTTGTATTATAGTGTTTTTGCATAGATTTCAGCCAATCCTCTTAAAGGATTGATGCTATGTATTTTTAGGGGTTGATATCTTGCTCCCCATTCTTATTTGAGCCTATCATTGCTATACATTTTTATTTCTATTATTTATGCAGCAATCTCTCATGTAACTGCGCAGTCATGGCCTAGGGCTTTATTTATGCAACTATGTATCTCACATTTTCATGTACAGGTTTCTTGAGGCTTATTGTGCCTTTCTTGAGTGATCACTTCCTCAAGAAGATGTATATTTCATGCTGCTATGTTATAATATTATGGCCATTGGATTCTTTGGCATTTCATGTATATATGATTCACTGCTATTTACCATTTGATGTATTTGTTATTGTTGTAGCTGGAATGTTGGGGTTATCTTAAGAGATTCCCAATATTGTTGTATTTCCCTATTGGGAATATTGTCCTTTGACAATCACTCTATAGACAGAGTCTGCTAGTGGGCCGGGTAGCCTCTGGAGCTCATCCTTTGTTTAAAGGTGAAAAATCCAGTAAATTCCCCTACATTTTATCTCTAGAATAGATTTTCTTTGTCGATTGACAATGTTTCTGAAAAAGGAACATTACAGTGGTATCAGAGCATCGAACTAGCATAGCCTATGAGTTAGATTTCAAAGGAGAATGATGAAGAAGATGAGACTGATATAATCTATTTTTGGAATAAAGAAGAGCCTCCCTAAGGAGGAGGAAATGAAAAAGGGAGAAGAGGAAGGTCCATGCACTTCCTATTCTCTTGAAGACCAGCATGGGAGATGCTTGGATTTTAAGATCTTAAGCAAGGACCTGGGTGACTATAAACCCTATTTTGTAGCATTCAGGGGAGCTACAACATTCCCACAATCTATTCAGTAGATGGAGAAGAGAAGTCCCTGTGGAAAAGTAGAAATCAGAGGAAATAGGCTTCTATTTTCTACATTTGATGGGGTTACTTCAGCTAGAACTGGGGAGAAGAAGCTGGAGGCATTTTATTTGTTGCATGCAGTGGCAGAGGAAGAAGCAGTGGAGATGGCACCACTGCACATAGAGGAGGAAACCTCTGTTTGGTGGTTCAAACCCTTGGTCCATTCAAGGGTGAGTTATTTTGCAGTCTTTGCTCAAAGGTTGATCCAAACCTTTGACGGAGAAATAACAGAGGAAGAGAAGCTCACACCACCATGGGAGGAGGATTGCACTAACGCTGCTACAGCTTTGGAGGAGAAACCTTCTACATCTATGGATGAGGCAGCCATTGCATTAAAATAAGAAGCCATTGCAGCCACATAAGAAGGTCCCAAGATCCGCCAAGGTATGAGTAAAGTTCCACTTTCTATTTCAACAAATAATCTTAAGGATGGTGAAATTTCATATGAAGAGGTCCAAGCATCAAACCACATGGCCACCTTGGGGCCTCATGTTTGCACTGCACTGTGCAAAGGGTTCAAGGAGGAGAAGAAACCTCATCCTCATACATATTTGATGATTTTCACTCAGAATTCAAGGTGGGAGTGTAAAATTTCGGAGGATGAAGTAAACCATGACACCTCCATGGAGAATCATGAAGAAAATTGTAAAACCGGAGGAAGAGACAAAAACTACATCGTTGGAGGAATCAACAGTGCTGTTGAACATGGGTGGAGAGGAGACATAAGCTACATCTCATTAGGATCCTCATAGATCCAACATGGTCATGGGAGAGAGGCCTTTCCTAAGAGGTCCCCAAGGAGCTGCATTTCAAACTCTCATGAAATGTAGAAATCAAAAATTGGTTTGGGAGGATGGTAGCCCTCATGGGAGGAGTACCAAAGAAGAGGAGATGTGGCAGAGTGTTTACATCATTGGGCATCAAGGAGAAGGAGTACATATTTCTGATATACATATATATATCAGTCATGGTACCTTCATCATATGAGTTATATGATGTGAGCATGAGGAGGCAGCAAGCACTTGAGTGCTTGGCATTGATGGGAGAGAGCACAAGCAGATTTGCTCTCATTTGATTAAGGGTGTTGAAGGAGTAGAGGAAGGCACTATCATAGTGCAAGGGGATCACTCCTTAGCTGGGATTTATTTGGAGGCATTTCCCTCTTAGGAGGAGCTTCATATTTGCAGCAGCATCACCATAGTTGTTCTTGGCAAGGAGCATGTCAAGGAACAAAGATTTGCATAGTCAAGAGCCTTTTTGCATGAGCTCACAGCGCTGTCAATTGGGAGGAGGATCACATGCATGGATCCATATATCATCTCACTTCCAGCCTATGGTAAGATTCTTGTGTGTACCTTTGTTGATTTACATACTCTTATCATTATGATGCAGTGCCAAGCTTTTCAAAGGCGCAGATTTTTCATGTTGCTCCATGAGAAAAATTGGGGCCAAACTATATGATGGAGACAACCATATTTTATATGGCCTTGGGAAAGTGTTACTTTCCATGTATGTTCAGCACTTATATTCAGCCACTTACCATGCATTATCAGATGTAAGAACATGCATCGTTATTCATGAGCTGAAACAACTTTCCATGTCATTTCTCAAAGCAGCAGTTTGAGAAACTGTGCTACGACCACTTGGGAGACTGTTGGTACATCTTTGCACAACATGAAACCTTCAGTGCTTACTTCATTTTATTGCTGAGTATGATCTCCTTGGCTGATGTTTCTGTTATCTCAGTGAAGGACATGATTAGAGAAGAGACACATGGGATGAATGTGTCCTTGATGAGGGAGGACTCCCATATTTTCTGCATTACATGTTCCAATGGGAACATGAGAAGAGACATGGCCACCACAGCTATCTATTTGCTTTATTTTGAAGAATGCCATGAGTATGATGATGAGATCCATTCATTATTTATATTTTGGCATGTATTTGATTTTTTTATTTTTGGTTCACTCATCTATTTGTTGTTCAGTAGTAGAGGTGATATTTTTGTACAATACTTGCCATGATATTTTCTGCAGCTACAGTGGGTGAGATTGTGTTGTAACCCTATGAGACATTGTTTGTAACTTTCTGCACATGGTATAACCCACAGAAAACATGTCATGGGGGCTTTCTATGATTATCTCGTCCTATTCATCATAGATGACATGTCTTGGGCCAGTTGATTTTTCATGGATGGAGGGGAGATTATTGGGGAATTACTCTTCATTTTTCCATTTGAGGGCAATACATTTGTAGCCCAGGATCAGCATACACTCCACACTTGTCTTAAGTGGGGGAGAGGACAGCATGGGGCAAGTTATAGTGCTTTCCATGATCATATTTTAATCGACCTTCATTTTTGGAGCTCAAGGTGGAGAGTGATTTTCCACAAGTTGTCTTGTTGGGAGGCAACTTATTTTTCATGATTGGTGGCTTGAGGATGGGAGATTCATATTGGAATGATAAATCCCATTATATATCAGACCTCATGCCTCTAGGAGGCCCTTGGACATCTCATTTTTCCTTCATGGATATTTGTTTCTACATGATAGCTAATTGGGAATGTTCACCCAAGGCTAGCTTGCACATGTTGAAGGGACAGTTTGTAGACTTGATTGTTGATATGGCATCCTTTTCTTGAGGAGATCATCACATAAGGATGCTACAGGAGGAAGGGTAGAAATAAACTCAGTTCATCCTTGCACTTGCTTGAGGGCAAGCAATATTTTGAGAGGGGAGGACTATCCAAATTTTATGGAACATTAATTTTTGTTAAGGAGATGAATAAAATGGGTAGGGGACCCATTATTTGCATGGTTAGAGAATAAAAATCCTCTAAATATGAAAGGGGATCATATTAGAGCTAGATTTCAGACCTCCATGTGTGAAAGGAGGTTTTGCATACATGCTTGGCCAAGGTTGACCAAGTCAAACTGTGTTGGCATGAGTTGGAAAGCACTATGTGGGACAACTTAGGAGGGAATATTATAGATGGAGGAAACCCTAATTTGAAGTAGGGCCCATGGAGGGAAGGCTCACTTTTTTAAAAGAGGAGAAAGGCTGCCATTGAGATTATCTTTGATCATTTTTACATCCAAATCTTGGAGACTTGTTGCTGCCTCTTGTTGTTCACCAGAGCTGTAGTGCCTTCGGGCACGAAGAAGTCCTGTTGAGGATTTCCTCTCCTTCTTGAGTAGCTCATGAAGGATTGCACTCCATTCCCCATATTTCAGCATTCAGGCCATAGCTTCAACCATCTACATCAACGCATTTTTTGCAGCAGATATTGTGCAGTGTTGCTGGGTGTTGCTGGGGGGGTTTCCGCACACCATCCGGAGCTAGTTTTTTAGTGGAGAGAGGTTCCATCCATTGGAAGATCAGCAAAGGAGGTTTATGAGCAGATCCCATCATCTTTGGAAGCGTAGTCCCTCTCTTAGACAATGTTTTATGGGCAAATATTTGCTGTGAGGGATTAGCAGATTTTGGAGGGGAAGTCTTGGGTGAAAGGATCAACCTTTCACTTCAGATTTTCATTGGAGAAGGGTTCTTCATCTACACAGCTATTTCAGCCTTCTCCATCCATTTCTAGCTCTTGATTTGTAGCAACTACTACAACTCTGGCATTTTTGTATTATAGTGTTTTTGCATAGATTTCAGCCAATCCTCTTAAAGGATTGATGCTATGTATTTTCAGGGGTTGAGATCTTTCTCCCCCTTCTTATTTGAGCCTATTATTGCTATACATTTTTATTTCTATTATTTATGTAGCAGTCTCTCCTGTAACTGCATAGTCATGGTCTAGGGCTTTATTTATGCAACTATGCATTTCACATTTTCATGTACAGGTTTCTTGAGGCTTGTTGTGCCTTTCTTGAGTGATCATTTCCTCAAGATGTATATTTCATGCTGCTATGTTCTAATACGATGGCCATTGGATTCTCTGGCATTTAATGCATATATGATTTACTGCTATTTACCATTTGATGTATTTGTTATTGTTGTAGCTGCAATGTTGGGGTTATCTTAAGAGATTCCCAATCTTGTTGTATTTCCCTATTGGGGATATTGTCCTTTGACAATCACTCTAAAGACAGAGTTTGCTAGTGGGCCAGGTAGCCTCTGGAGCTCATCCTTTGTTTAAAGGTGAAAAATCGAGTAAATGCCCCTGCAGTCTATCTCTGGAATAGATTTTCTTTGTCGATTGACAATGTTTCTGAAAAACGAACATTACATAAAGAATGAAAGAAGGTCGCAAGAGGTCAAGGTATAAATAGTGAAGGCTACTTATGATGACAAGAGCCAACAACAAATTATGTTAATCTATTTAAAATAAATTTTATTTTATTACTGTAAAATTTTAAGTTTTTTATTTTAATTTAATTTCAATTTTTTTTTAATAAATATTTAAAATTTTAGTTTAAATTATCTATATTATTTGAATTAATTTTAATTCTAAAATAATAACCCTAATTTAAAATTCTTATTTATTATATTAATTTCATAATTGGTTAATTTTTTTTAATTAATGTCTAAAATTAGTTTTAATGTCTAAATTTTTTAATTAAACCTTGAGTGTAACTAAAATTGTTAAATCATTACCTAAAATAGTGTAATTAAATTATTAATCTAAGGGAATATATTATATTATTAATCTATTGTGGCCAACTTATTTATGGAAAACTTCGAAAATAAAGCCCTTGCATCCTTTCCCTTAAGTCCAGCTTGGTGGAAAAGATTTGTAGACGACACTAACATAAAGTGGTCGGATGGTAGGGAGAACTGACAGCTACCTTCACGCTGAGTCTTACCATCATCCTGCTAAAAAATTTGGTGTCCTTAACACTCTTGCTATAAGAGCCTTGAGAATATCAGATGAGGAGCACCTGGAAGAAGAAATCTCTCACTTAACATTTGTTTTATTGGGCATAGGGTATAAGGAAAGTGAAATCAGAAAATACATAAAAAAAAAGAAAAAAGCACTGTCGTATCCAAGAGACACCAGGATCCTCAAGAGAGCGGTGGAAGGGTTTTTATGCCATACATTAAAAGGGTGACAGGTAAGATTGTCAGGATTTTGGGAAGGAGTAACATTTTTTCACAATTCTCAGCAGCAGGAACCATTAGACAAAATATGCGCTCATTTAAAGATATCATTAGTGAGGGGAAGCTTAAAGGTGTTTGCAAGATTCACTGCTCATGTGGGAAGATTTATATTGGTGAAACTGGGCGCTCTCTTCAAAAGCTTTTGAAAGATCATGGTGTCGATATTAAACATGAGCGATCGCGAACCTCGGCTCTTGCTGATCACTCCTTGAAAACAAAACATCACTTACGTCTTGAGGATGTGAAAATCATTGCGAGGGAGGAATATTATCAGAGACGTAACATTAGAGAAGCGTTGAAGATTATAAAACACCCGCATAACATCAACAGGGACGAAGGATACGAGATTAGTGACAATTGGCGACCTCTTACTAGACAAATTTCTCCTTAGGTTCGTCCTCATACTAGGTATAATTTTTCAGGTTTTCTTCTCTTCCTTATTAGTAAACAGGTTTAGGGTCGTGTCAGTACAAAAACTCTTATTATTCCACTCACTCGTAATAATTATTTTTATTCTATTAATAGAAATTAATTAATTAATATTTATTATCAGTAAATAGAAGCTAATTATAATAAAAATTCAAATCAAACTTATTTATATAATAAAAAATTTTAGAACTAAAAAATTATTAGGATTTAATTAATAAGTAATTTAAAATTAAAAATTTATTAGGGTTTAATTAATAAAAAAATATTAACATTCACTTTTTAACATATATTAAATAGTTATATTATTATTTAGAATTAAAAAAACATATCATATTATTTTTATTTAATATAGATTAATAATTTAATTACACTATTTTAGGTAATAATTTAACAATTTTAGTTACTCTCAAGGTTTAATTAAAAAATTTAGACATTAAAATTAATTTTAGACATTAATTAAATTTTTTTTAACCAATTATGAAATTAATATAATAAATAAGAATTTTAAATTAGGGTTATTATTTTAGAATTAAAATTAATTCAAATAATATAGATAATTTAAATTTAAATTTTAAATATTCATTAATTTTTTTTTGAAATTATATTAAAATAAAGAACTTAAAATTTTACAATAATAAAATAAAATTTATTTTAAAGTGATTAACATAATTTGTTGTTAGCTCCTCTCATCATCATTAGACTTCACTATTTATACCTTGAACTCTTGCGACCTTCTTTCATTCTTCATTAATTTCTTGTCCTGAAGATGGATCCCCGTTGGGATTCGAAACGTCAACCATTGTTTTATGATACTGTGGATATTAATCCAAGTTCTACAAATAGCGGCAACCACAGAAGTTTGAGAACCATAACAAACTAAGACAGTGAAAGCAAATCAACAACATATATATACAATATAATACAAATAATTACTACACTCATGATTAAGCATAGTAATGTTTTAGATACAACCCATTTATGGGCTACGCCAACGGAATTCCATCGTAATCAACTAACTTATAGGCACCCTTAGCAAGAAATATTTTGACAATATAGGGGCCACGTCATAATGGCTCAAATTTTCCTGTACCTATTACATCAGCTTCTTGATCATAAAGTAGGACCAAGTCGCCCTCTGAGAAAATGTGAGGCTGGAAATTTTTGTCGTATTGCACCTTTATACGTCTCTTATGTGCTTCGTTGGCCAATTGGGCTTCTCGACGCATATCATGAAGATGGAGGAGGTTTAAAAGATGCGCTTCTTCTTCTGAGGTGTCAGATAACAAGTCGATTGCGAGTTTTAACAATGGGATTTCACATTGGATTGGAAAGATAGCTTCTAGACCATACACCAATTGAAAGGGAGTAAATTTGGTTGTGTTTCTCACCAAGGTTCGGTATGCCCACAAGGCCTAGTACATGATCAAATGCTAGTTTATTTTATGAACTCCTATCATTCGGTGAAGCATACGTTTAAGAACCTTGTTGATACCCTCAAATTTTCCA
Source organism: Pinus albicaulis (assembly GCA_034641835.2). Lineage (NCBI taxonomy): Eukaryota > Viridiplantae > Streptophyta > Pinopsida > Pinales > Pinaceae > Pinus > Pinus albicaulis. The sequence goes on from CM076579.1 coordinate 687,227,152, forward strand.
TTTGATTGTGGATAATAAAGAGTAGAATTATCATGTGACAATCCTAACTTGGCTGTCAATTCAGTTATAATGTGGTTGCGAAAATGATTCCCATCATCTATAAATATAGTTTGTGGGTCCCAAAACTGTGCAATAACATGATTAAATAAAAAAAATGCAGTTGTCTGTCCTGTGTTGTTGAATGTAGGCATCGCTTCAAACGATTTGGTAAAGTAGTCGACTGCGACAATAATATAAACATGCCCCCCAGACGAATGAGGGTTATAGGCCATGAATTCAATACCCCATTTCGAAAATGGTCCCACAGAGACAACAGGATGCATTGGCGTTGGCAGTTTGTGGATTTTATGATAAAAAATCTGGCACACATGACAACTTCTGACAATCATACTTGGCCAATGCCTTCTAGAAGAGTTCACATGTGTCAAACTTCGAATCCATGTGTCCATTTGATACCTCTGAGACTGGAAACATGTCTTTCCTATTATTATAAAGTCATTGATTATAAAACTACCTTCAGGTCCTCTATAAATTGAGCACAGATCCTAGTGTTTGATAAGGAAGAATTTGAGTAGAGAAATGTTGGTGGAATTTCAATTGATGAATTGATTTGAGTGACATGCTGCTGGAGAGATGTGCATTGTGATGAGGCTGGGATACTGTTAGAGATGGTGACACTAAATCAATCACTAGGTTGTAACCTCCCCTTCTATCCATTACTAAATATTGTTTCTTACTTTCCCACATATGTATCTTTATAAGATTTTATCTTTCATATTATGAATTCTTATCTAATGTATATGGTTCATGTTTTATTGATTTAACTGAAAAACTTGAATAGACATCTATATTATTGTCATCTTTTGTTGCTTAGTGTCCATCTTTGCAGGAAATATTTTGGCGATCTAGCTCATATTTGAAGCTACAGCAAGAGCGACAGAAGGAGAATAGGAAGTGCTTGGACTCCAAGTAAGTTCTTTGATCTGTTATGTGTGTCTATTTACTGTTAGGAAATTAGTTTCAAATTCTTTAACCTGTTGTTATATATGAGCACTACATCTAGGAAAGAAAAATTTGATTGAAGGGTGATATAGTTCACTAAGATAATTTTCTTCATAATCAAAAAGATGGGAACGATGATGATAATCTTCCCATGGTTATCCTTCTGACATAATGGCTTACAAAATATTCTCATTTGTCAAGAAAATTGAGGAAAAAGGATTGGATGGAGTACCAAAATATAAGGAAAGATCAACCCAAACATCCAGCGATGCTGATTTCGGATTCATTTCCCAAGCCAGATAGATTGATTTATATGCTAGCTCAATAGGGCTGGGCGATAGAAACTCATCCAACGTAACAATTTTAGAATCACCCGTACTCTCCCTTAAGCCAAATGGAGTGGAAGAGATCATGTAGCAGGTCTCTATACTTGCAATTTATGTCGATGTCATTGGCAGAAGTAATGCAAAGGTTCCCATAAGAGTGGAATCCTTTAAGATTCCTACACCAATGTTCTGAAGTGCTAGTTAGGGTGCGTGAATGAATGGAATACTTCAAGTTACCTATGAAGCAGAGGAAAAGAAGGATAGTTGATTAATGACTGTGATAGTACCTTTATATGGAAAGGAAATCATTCTAAAATATGTAGAAACAATTGTAGTCATAGCATATACCCATGGCCTTCCAAGTAGAATATTATAGTCAAGGGGTCCATCAACAACCTCGACATCAACATTCATTGTTTTTCCCCCCTAGTTCAACATGCAGGTTATTAATAATACCACAAGGCTTATATGTACATCCGTCGAAAGCCTTCAACGTCGTTGATGATTGAGATAAGTGTGGCGAGCCAAGTGACTTCCATGTAGATGCTCCCTCATCAATATTAATATGATGAAAAAGGTCGTTGAGAACAATTACTTGTATGGAAAATGGAAATTTTTCTGGTAGTTGTGGCACATAGCGCGTATGATTAAAGACGACAAGATTAGAATCAGTCGGATCAATTCCACTAATAGCCGAAAATAAAGCCTATTTTTGGGAGGGACAATTTTGTAATACCTCAAAAGTAGACATAGTTGAAGGGGATTGATCATAATCTTCAACTATATTATAATTTTGAGCAACTCTTGGATGAGTATTATATGTCGATTTGTGAATTACTCCCTTAGGAGGCATAATTTTCAATTCAGGAATAACAGTAGGCAGTACCGATTCCGTAGACGGATTCGTAGTCGAGGTAATAGGTTGATCAGTGGCCTGACTACCATAATATTTATTACGTGTTGACACCAAAATATCTGTTGAAGGTTTTGTGATAGATAACATAAGTGCTTGGGAACTAGAAGCTGGATCCGTAGCAACCAAATTTGTGTCCGTATTTGGAAACGGATCTGTCAACACAACTGACACATGGGAAGTCTTAATGATTTTTGAGACTTCAGCTCGGTGAGGAAAATCCTGAAAAAAATGTTCCTCATTAGAAATTGTGCATGGATAACAAGGTTTCCTAGGTCCAGATGATTTATCATATGATCTTTCCTGCGGGTTAGAAGTTTTCTTTTTCTTAGATTTTCATTTTTCTTACTTTCGAGTTGCTTGTCACTTTTTCCCTTATCAAATGACATGGAATTAATTTCGGAAGAAGGTGTAGGATCAAATGTAGTAGTATGATGTGTGCTTGTAGTACCAATCAATTTGTCTCAGGCATGAGAGTCCTTTAATTGAGGAGGAAAAGTAAAATTAGATCTCGATGCATTAGGAATTTTTTCATAGAGCATGCCGGACTGAGTATAAATCAAGTCTAAATATTGGGCATGAGAAATAACCTGCTCTTCTGTGATGACGCCACCCTTAGCCACATCCTCAGTTATAGATGGAAACAGGGACTTAATGAACCACTCAGCAAGGAACTGATCTGGAACAAATGTCTTAACCATTCTACGACGACGACACCACTCACGAATATGATCAGAAATGTGAGTAGCGTTAGTCTGTTTGAAATTAGTCAAGATTTCCACTCTAGTTTCATATCATATGGGTAATTGGAAATGAGTCAGAAAGATAGTAGCTAGGGCAGTGAAATTATCAAAAGAATCTCTAGGTAACTCAATATACCATTTTGCAGTCGGACCAGTGAGCTTACACTGGAAAAGATGTAGTCAAACATAATAATCATTTAGGGAATTTGATGAACACCATAAATGATAAGTCATGACATGAGTCGACGGGTCTTCCCTAGCGTTTCCATTGAACTTAGGAATATATGAGGGTAATTTGTGAGGTATCACCGGCCACTAAGGAGCATAGGTGATTGGATCATTAGTTAGCCGATTTAAATCTGGTAACTCTAGAGTTGCAACAAAGGGAAATTGTCTATCAAGGTTAGGTTGAGCATAGCCAGGGTATGATGGAATTGCTTGAGAAATAGGAATTTGAGCACCAGTATAAGGAATCGGCTGCTGGTAACCCAGATAGGGGCTATTTTGAAAATCAAACGCTTGAGGATTTTGTCAACTAAAACCTGGATATGATACTTCTTGAAATAAAGTCTAAGGTATTTGTGCCTGAGGCTGCCAAGGGGTCTCTCCACCAATGTTATAACCCAAATTAGAATAAATTGGATTTGGTTGAGGATAGGTATAACCAGGTTGTGGCTGTGACATCCCATAAAATGGTAAACCAGCTTGTGAATAAATAATTCCAGATACAAGTTATTGTAAATTAACCGAAGGATTTGGAGTCTTTGGACCCAATATTTGAGGGTATTAAGTTGAAGGATCCACCTGAAAAGTTTGTTGTACAAAATTTTGATTCTATAACAGGGGTAAAGACATATTAAAAAGTGGAAATGATGTGAGTGTAACAGGTTGAACTGGTTGATAGAAGTGTATAACCATTTGTGGTTTGATAGGCAGATTGGGATGCCATTGACAAACATTCATTTCAACATTAGGTTGACCAAAAAGTGATAGAGTACTTTCATAGTGGGTGACCTAAGGTTTCCCCCCAGCATGAGGAGGATAATAAGATGGAAAATATTGCTCTCCAAATGCCAGGAGTCCAATTGATATGGTACTTGATGGAATAGACCCAAAAGGACCGACTTGATATTGCCTTGATGATGTGTATAAAGAATCAAGTCGTTCAGTACTCACTATAGGTTTACCAGATAGCATACCAAACGATGACATTGGTAAAGTCCATGGGTTTGAATATGCATGAGAGAAAATTCCGGATAAATATTTATAACTTGATGGGACCATAGGACCACCATGAAAATATTACTTTGGTGAAGTAAACATTGACGGGGTAGTGAGGGCAGGGACTGATGTAATTGGAACAGATGGCCCAACCGAAGATGTTGGTTTAGGCATGGTTACTTGACCAAGTGTATACCCTTTTGGATCGATGAGATTTTGAATAGGAACAGGATCAACAAAAGCATAGGGTGGTGATTGAGGAAAATACTTGTACAGGTAAAGATCCTCCCCAAAATGGGTTGGAGTTAAAGGTGTCTCGTTTTGTGGGATTTCTTCAATTGAAATTAACCAGGTGGAAGTATTTTTCCGTCAGGCCCAAAGTGTATTTCAGGAGGTTAACTATGTGATATGGGAGATTCAATGGCTATAGAAATTTGTGGGATGACCAATGCAGGAACAACTTCTGGTTTTTCGACTTCGGGATTCAGATGTTCTGGAAAAAAATACACAGGATCTAGATCAAATTCTCATTGAAGAACGTCAGGTCCAGGAGTTATGGTCTCACTGATTGGATGGTTCATGACCACGAGTAGCCGTGAGGACTCCGTTTCGACAACAATAGACAAACCGGGATGTGTAGAAACAACTTGAGCTAACTCTGGTATATGGGAAGATGATGCTTCACCAGAGGTACTAATAGTACTTGATTCGGTAGAGTGTTGTCACCTTCGCTGACCAGGAGTAACTTCTAGTGGTAAAGGTGGTTTAAATGATAATCTACACGAATGAAGGGGGAAAGGATTTTTTTCTTCCATGATTACTGATTTATTGTAATAAAAAACAAATAACCAAAATAAAAGGGTATTTCTAGGCAAGAGGTATACCAAGAAACTGTGAACTGCAAAATACCTCGTGGCGAACCAAGAAGTACGGGAAGGAAATCTTGCCGAATGTTGTGTTCGATGTATCACAATTTACTAGGCGGCCAACTCGATTCAATATGGATGCATAGCAACCTAAATTTCTCCTCCCAAATATACCCGAAGGTACGTGGAGGCCCAAGTCCGTATTAGCGTTGTCTAATGCGAAACTGCACAGTGAGAGCACCCCTTTATACTTTTTGTACTGTAACACAACCTAATATACCTGAAAGTACGTGGACAAGCTACGATATACTTGTTTGGTCAATTTAGTGTGTCCTAAATTTCTACATTAATTTATCAATCCGGGATTCGTAAGTTGATGAAGTGCGGCGCACTATATGTGCAAGATAACCTATTTCTTAACTTTTTGTCGTTTTTGGTTTTCTAATGTGAGATGGAAATTCTAAAATAAAAACAAGTACGGTTATGATTGTTCAAGGAAATGATATCCTCTATAATGATTTACCAACTTGAAACTTAAAAAAAAAGAATTTGAAACATACAATGACAAAACTTGAAAGGAAATGAAAATGTGCTGCTGAAATGAAAATGTGCTGCTAGTCTAATGAATCAAAACAGTGAACTATTGAGCATGAAAACCAAACTATCCTTGCTGCTGTCTAAACACAAAAGAAATTATGCTGAAAGAAATCCAAAAGTTGCAACAAAGTAAATCTAAATCAAATTACATCAACCTATCTTCTGATCCCTCATCATTAGTCTAGCTATGATTTTCGGAGGTAACCATAAACAACTTGAGTAACCTGATATCTAACTTGCAGAAAGTAAACTAATATCAAACTACACATTCATAATTCAATCCCTCACCATCAGTCCAGCTGTGGCTTTCGGAGGCAACTGAAGATGCTATGAGCGATTTAATATATCTAACTTGTAGAAAGGAAACTAATATCAAACTACACATCCATAATTGAATCCCTCACCATCAGTCCAGCTGTGGCTTTCAGAGGCAACTGAAGATGTTATGAGCAATTTACTATATCTAACTTGCAGAAAGGAAACTAATATCAAACTACACATCCATAATTCAATCCCTCACCATCAGTCCAGCTGTGGCTTTCGGAGGCAACTGAAGATGTTATGAGAAATTTAATATATCTAAATCTAACTACTGAAGAAAATGAGCAAAACTGAAATAAACAAAGCAGTACTGAAATTAAACAGAAACTAAGAAAAGAAAATTAGCAGCAGAACAATATTAATTCCATGTCATTAGTCAAAAAGTTATGCAAATGCCCGGGCTGCCTATTTATAACCTGAAACAAGAACACTGATCAGTTAACAATAACATAAAACATGAAGACAGAAGTAAAATGGAAAGCATGAAAGATTATAAACAGAAATGAAGCATATATACCATGAAAGATGCAATGTATAAACATGTGAATGGATTATGGCACAATGAACTTTAAAGAAATAAAACAAGAACTATACAATAATGCACAGAACCTTGGCGAGTGCAGGGGCCCTCTACACCAGCCTTGGCAACAATCTTCAAGTACGAATTACGTTTGGAAACAGAGTCTTCTTATATATTAAAATGCAGTCATAACAGAAAAGTGATATTACGGCACAGTGGCAACGTAATTATATTACAGAGCAGACTAATAAAAACTAACAGAGACTAATCTAATATGCGTATGCAAACGCGTTATTTATAACAAAGGAAATATAACTAATTCCCTAAAGTTTATGCTGATGGAGAACACGTAAACCATTACGTCCAAAGATCTAGGATCATGGCCGCGTTGGAGAGTAAATATATGAGGAGTGGATGTTTGAATTCAGCTATGGGGCCATGTACAGATGTTGATTTGTCTTCCGCAATTCAGAAACGGCCATATAGATCTCCACGTGACACGAAACAGAGTCCTGTCATCGTGGAACTCTACGGTTGACTTCCATTTGGCCACCTTTGACTGCAGCCTCCCTAGATGAATTTGCTCGAGCCAATAGGACACGATCCATGTCAACATCATTTCTGACTTGCCCATGTGGCTCGTTTCTTCTGAAGACACCTGTAACATAGAGTTTCACAAAATGGCTGCGGAAAGTTGCAGCAGCTGCGGAAAGTGGCAAGATTCCATAGCTAAATGAGAAAAATCTAAATCAAACAGCAGACACAAAAATATAGTTAAAAACCATGTTAGATGCTCTTTTGCAATTAATATACAATGATATTGACAACTTGGGAGGTTCAGGTGGACGAAAAAGGTATAGAAAAGTGTATGGAAAAGATGTAGATTTGAGACTCAACATACCCCCACTGTGAAGGTGTTGCATGTCCTCATGCAACCAAAATTTTGATAATCCTTCCTCAGTTCATATGCCTTGACACTTCAGCTAGTACATCCAAACCTCTCCTCTTCTTCCTTGGTGCTGCCAACATCCTAGGCTTCTTCATTAGGCATCTAAATTTGATATTAACCAGTGCTCTGCTTAACTTCTGGCATTTCCTTTTCAATTTCTTGTTCTTATTCTGCCATATTCCCAGATGTAGCATGGTATTATCATGAATGATTTTGTCTAATTTGCCTTGTTCCTTCAATGCCTCATTTTCATTTTTAATGTGTCTATTTAAAAGCTCTAGCTCAAAGCCTTCATGTTTTAGTGATTGGACTAGATCATCTTGTACTGTGTGAGGCTGGATGCACGAAGTACTAGGACCTGTAGCTGCTTTTTCCAAAGATTCTATATAATCATATACTTCTTGCTTCTTGGGGTCTATTTCAGGTGTCATTTTTATTGGGCTGTCCCCAAAATGCCGTGAAGGAGAGTTATATTCAAAATCTGGCTGAGAAGGGCTCACATCAACATCTTGCTGAGAATGGGATGGACTATGTTCAATGTCTGACTGAGAATGAAATGAACCAGGTTCACTAACTGACTGAGATGGACTATGGTTAGCTGGGGACTGTTCAGATGTTTCTTCTCCCAAATCAATGAAATGGGGTCCCTTTATTTGTGTTTTCCTCAATTTCCCCTTAAGTCTGAAACTTCTTCTCACACGATGTAGACCACTGTCCTTTTGCTTCTGTTTTCCTTTCTCTGTTTTCTTGGCCATAGATGATTGTTTTTGAAGATAAACTAATCTTTCAGATAACACTTGATGATCTTCTTCTTCGGAAGAAGGGGTTTGATGTATAGCCTCAATACTTTTTCTCTCTTTTGGTGTTATTGGCTTCTTACCCTTGGTTTCTCTCTTCTTCCTCTTTGACAGTCTCTCTTCCCTATCAGTTCTTTCAATTGTAGTAGTAGGAGTATTTTGAATTTCATCATTTGTTCTTTTTCTCCTACTCCTTCTTGATGTGCTACCTTCAAGAATTTCTTGAGGTTCCTCAAAGAAATTTCTAATAAAAAATTGTTCCCATGTGTCCTTCTTCTCCTTCAACTCTTTTTCAATCAAAATTTTTACAAGACCGTGGTGATATAGATGTGTTTCTACATCTCCCAAATGCTTCTGAACAGTCCCAGACATTTTATTCAAACTATTTAATAGAAAATATGGGAGATTGAGAGTTTGATTATCTAGAAAATTCATCAGCAACCTAGTATGGTACATATACATGGACCCAAAATGGCCTTCACAGGTAATGAATTTTTGAACAACTAGCAGCAAAGTAGCCCATTCCTCTTTCAATGCATGAACAGGAATTCCTCTTTTAAAAATAGTTATGTCCATACCTTGGTTTCGTAATATTGTTCTCCAGGCTTCATCACTAATGCTTTTATTCTTAAACCAATGCTCACTCTCTTGAGGAAGTTTCGTGGCAGTTGCTATAGACGCCTCGTTCACTGCAAACTTAAGGTCTCCAATCTCTACTTCCAAGCCATTGAACGACCTTGCAAATGCTTTTGTCGCTTCTTTATGGTAACCTCTGAATTTTTGGATAAACCGCAGCCACTTTGCTTTCTTCAATATATCCTTTACTTGCGGATATCCTTCCATGAACTTAGGTCCTTCTGGTTCTGCTCTTAATAGTTTACCCATTCTTCTTTCTGCTATTCAAAGATTTGCCTGCGTGAGGATTCAATGGAAATAGAACGGCTGAATGCACGGAGATGAGCACAATGACTGTAGGTAGATATCAAAGAGTGGATATATAGGCTATAGCGTAATAGAGAACGAAATGGAGTGAGACAGAACAGAGAGGGTTTTCGTGAGCACGACAGAGACATGGCTGTGAGATTAACAGAACAAATAGGAGGAGTATAACACATCCGACAGTGTTTTGAAATTTGGTGGCTGCACAATAAATGTGAGCACGTTTAAACAATGGCTATGGATTTATGCGGCTGTAAGGGTCCGTGGTCAAATCAACTACGTCTCATTGTCACCGGTGGAATATCGGAGTATGAGTGAAGATTGGGGGTTTAATTATGGAACCGTTTGAGAATGAATGCGGGAGGATCATATGGAGATCGTGAAAGGGTTACAGAATTTGTTAATATAATCATTGCACATAATGGATGGAGCTTATGGTTTAGAACTATATAAAAATGTGTTTTCAATGCTATTTGAAATGAATTTTACTCATACCTTGGAATCTTTGCCTTTTTCCTTGGTCTTCATTTAGTTGCTCTTCATTGGTATCTTGAATGCTCCATGCCTTTATTTTTGGTCCTCTCACCTGCATTTAATTTCATGATTATGGAAATAACATCTGGCTATACATTCTTTTGAAAACAGAGTTGTAGCTGTGGAATCTGCTTCTGGCTGCGGAAACAAATGTTAGCTGCGGAAACTGACACAACTATTATTTGGATGAATGAACATGAATGGATGACAAATGACCAGATGGAAATGGTCATGAAAAAGAATTTTATTGATGAAATGGAATAAAATGAAGTGAAATGGAATGAAGTGGAGTGAAAATGAAGTGGGATGAAGTGGAATGGAATGGAGTGGATGGTCACAAAACTTGTAAAATGAAAGAGAGATTTTTTTTTTTGGAAAATATAGAGTGTCAGGTGTTCCTGATTTTCACCCTATATTTTTTGTATAAGACTGCCAATCAGTGATTGGTTTTCAGGCTTATACAATTTTTTTTATTTTTTTTAAAATTTTTTTTTTTTAATTGAAAAGAACAAAAGCTAGGCTGGTGGAGAAGAAGAATTCTTCTATACCAGCCTAATTGCAGAATTCTCTTGAAACACTTTGACAAAATCCTCTTTTGAGAGTGGCTTATGATAAATTTTCAATCTGTGGCCATTCACAATAATAGGAGTTTGAAACTCATCAATGGTCTTGATTCTTACTGCTCCATTGCTAAAGATCTTGTCAATCTCATATGGCCCAAGCCAATGAGTCTGAAATTTTCCTTGAAAATCTTTAAAATTGAAATCAAATAACAATGCCCAATCTCCTTCTTGAAACTTCTTCTCTTTGATGTACTTGTCATTCCATTTAGCTCTTTGATATTGAACTAGATCAGTTCTTAAAATTGCCTCTTGTCTGATCTCATCTAGCTCATTCAACTGCTCCATTCTATGCTTTTGGGCTTCTGATAAGTCCATCCCCAACTGAACTGTTATCTTGAAGGTCTTGACTTGGAACTCAATGGGGAGCAAGACTTCTTTCCCATAAACAAGTTCATAGGGAGAATGTCCTGTTGTATTTCTCCATGTAGTTGTGTAGGCCCACAAGGCTTCAGGAAGCCTTTCTGCCCAATCTCTTCTATGTAGATGAACAGTTTTGGTGATGATACTTTCAAGAACTTTGTTTGTAGACTCCACTTGACCATTTGCTTGCGGATGGTAAGGAGTATATCTTATGTGCTTGATTTTGTATTCTTCCATCAACTTCTCCACCAAGTTGGATGTGAATTGGCTTCCCTGATCTGTCACAATTTCTCTTGGAACACCAAAGCGAGTAAAAATATCCTCATAAAGAAAATGAACAATTGAATTTTCAGTAGCAGATACTAATTCTTTGGCTTCTACCCATTTAGTAACATAATCAGTACAAACCAATATATACTTCTTTTGCTTAGATGGTGGATTAATAGGTCCAATGAAATCTAAAGCCCATTTTTCAAAGGGTTCAATGAGTACCTGTGGTTGCAATGGCATTTCTTTTGAAAGAGTAGGTTTCCCTACTCTTTGGTAGCTGTCACACCTTTTGACATATTGTTTTGCATATTTGAAGAGGGAAGGCCAATAATATCCTAAAGAGAGGATTTTATAGGCCATCCTTTTGTCTGCAAAGTGTCCGCCGCATGGTTCATCATGACATGCCTTAAGAATATCAGGCATTTCATCTTCCCTGACACATCTTCTGATCACAAGATCTGGCCCTGTTTTAAACAATTCGTTAGAAATCCATGAATATTTTGAACTCTCATGAATAATTTTTCGTTTTTCACTTGGAAATAAATGTGAAGGTAGTTTCCCTGTAACCAAATAGTTAGCAATATCTGCATACCAAGGAGTCTTAATAGTTACTGTAAACAAGTATTCATCAGGAAACTTATCCTCTACAGGAGAATCTTCTTTAGTATTCTGAATTCTGGACAAGAAATCAGCTACTGTATTCCGTTTTCCTGGTCTATCTAACACGGTAATATTGAATTCTTGCAAAAGTAAGAGCCATCTTGTCACTCTGCCATTAGTAACAGGTTTATTCATTAAATATCTAATTGCAGAATGGTCAGTATGAATAAAAGTTTCATAGCCTGTTATGCAATGTATAAACTTATTAATTGCATGAACAACAGCTAAAAACTCTTTTTCAGTCACAGTATAATTCAACTCTGTGGGAGTCAAATTTTTACTGGTATAATAAATGGCATAAGGAACTAAATCTTTTTGACCCAACACAACTCCTAGAGCTGTATCTGAAGCATCTGTAGAAATATGGAAAGGGAGTTTCCAATTTGGTCCTCTCAAGATAGGTGCTTCAGATATTCTTGTTTTCAAAGTTTCAAAGGCTGATTGACAATCGGGATCCCATTTAAATTCACAGTCTTTTGTAAGCAATTTGAAGAGTGGAGATGCTATTTTAGTGAAGTTTTCTATAAATCTTCTATAGTAACCAATAAATCCTAGAAAACTTCTAACATCTCTTTGACAATTTGGAATAGGTAACTTGGAGATGACTTCAACTTTTGATCTATCAACCTTAATCCCATCCCCTGAAATATGATGTCCTAAAACAATCCCTTCAGTAAACATCATAAAGCATTTTTCATGGCTTAATTAAAGGTTTGTTTCTTTACATCTTATAAGAACTTTTTCCAAATTTTCTAATGCTTCTTCAAATGAATTACCATAAACTGTAAAATCATCCATATAAACCTCTACACAATCATGGATTAGATCAAAAAAAATTCCTAGTACTGCTCTTTGGAATGTTGTAGGTGCATTACATAACCCAAAAGGAAGCACTCGGTAGGCAAAAGTTCCCCATGGAAAAGTAAATGTGGTCTTATCTTGATCTTCAGGTGCTACCTGTATTTGATTATAGCCACTAAAACCATCCAAAAATGAAAAGTACTTTTTACCTGCTAATGTATCTAATACCTGATCAATAAAAGGCAAAGGAAAGTGACCCTTCAAAGTTGCTTTGTTCAATTCCTTGTAATCAATGCATACCCTCCATTTACCATTCTTTTTAGGTACTATAACCAGAGGAGAAACCCATCGGCTATCTGAAATTGGATAAATGAAGTTTACATTGAGTATTTTTTGGAGCTCTTCTTTCACTATCTCCCTAAGATTTGGATTCATCCTTCTTTGAGGTTGTCTGATTGGTCTACTGTTTTCCTCAGTATAGATATGATGGATGCAAGTCTTAGGATCAATACCTTTCATGTCTGTATACTCCCATGCAAATGCGGTAGAATGTTTTTGCAAAATTCTGGTTAGTTCTTCTTGTTGTGACTTCTCCAAATGTTTGTTGATATTCAATGTTTTTCCTGGAAAAATCTCAATAGTAGAACTACCAAACTCTTCCATAGAGTAAAGAGGCATTTGTCTTGATGATAAATATTCTATGTCAGATTCCAACTGAAATTGTGTGGGGTCATATTCTGAAGATGTCTCAAAATTTTCTAATGTGTTCAGAATTTGACTATCCTCACTGATCTCTGAAATGGTAAAGACAGGTTGTATAATGTCCTCATTATCGACCCATTCATTGTCTCCTACTTCTGTAATTGCTTTTGCTGGAGGATACAAATTGAATTTCTTTGTCGAATTACCATTAGAAATGTACATATCCCCAGATCTACAACTAATAAAAGCATCAACTGTGGCTAGCCAAGGTCTTCCTAAGATAAGTAGGTGCCCTCCTAGATTACTCTTGGGAGTCAAAATCATAAAATCTACTGGATATTCCCAAGAATCTAAGGAGACTGAAATATCTTCTAATACACCATCTGGTTTAATAATTGATCGATCTGCAAGTTGCAGTAAAGAAGGTTAGGAAGTTTTAGCTGGTCCATAGTCTGTCTACTCATAATGTTGATAGCAGCCCCTAAGTCAATCAATGTGTTTGGAATTTCTATCCCATTTATATGTGTCTTGACAATTGGACTTCCTGGATCTACATACTTATGTATGGTAATTTTTCCCATCATAATATCTGCAATCTTTCCTACCAGGTGGATTCTTCTTGTGTCTTTTAGTTTCCTTCCTGGTCTTTTGAAACTCAACTCCTTTATGGTTTTTGCTAGAATAGGAATCTCTTGAATGGCTTGTATCAAGGGAATCTTGATACAAACATTCTTCAATTCATCTAGAAAGCATAGTTAGGCAACAAGATTTGTTTTTCCACCCCCTTGTCAATTTGTAGTCTTTCAGGAAAAGGAGGTGTAGATAAAGATGCAGGTTGCTCAACTATAAGAGTTGTGGGGATTAACTTTTCTTTTTCTTTTTGAATGTTTGAATTTTGAAGAGATGCTTCCTCAGAACCCTTATTGACTTGAAGAGAATCCTCCTCAGAGGTATCTTGCGCTTGAATATCTATAGAAGGTTTTTCTAAAACTCTACCAGATCTGAGTTGTACATCGTTGAGAGGAACAATCAGATAGGTAGAAAATTGTTGTCCTTCTACCATGTAAGTATTCTGAGGATTATTATTGTTAGGATTTGGCAATGGCTGAGCTGGAATTTGATTTGTATTTTGTTGGTATGGGAGCATAAGTTGAGGATTTGGATTTTTTTGAGAAGGTTTTTGTTGTGGAAATGGCAATGAAAGTTGTGGATTTGTGTTTGGAAGTTGTGGAGCTTGTTGATTTTGAAAAGATGGAGGATATTGATAAAATTGAGCAAATCTCCCATAATGATTTTGCATCCCTTGTACCCATGGCTGATATGGATTTTGATGTTGGGGCCAAGGTTGTTGCCAAGGATTCCAATTTGGTGGGGTTTGAAAATTCATAGGGTTGTTAAACCCTTGAGTTTGTTGTCCCTACCAAGGTCTTCTTGCAACAAAACAGAGAGATTCTACTGAATTTGGGTCTTCTTGAAAGACAGCTTTGAGTCCAGGAATTGAAGGACAATCCTTGATCTCATGATTCTCTGAAAAAATCATACATGTTTCTACAACTTTTGCATCCAAGGGACATTCCCTTAAAGCATGTTTCTTCCTACATTTCGGACAAAAGATGGCTAAAGCATCTGTTTCTGCTTTCTCCTTGTTTTGGATTTTAAGGGTGTCTAGTTGTTCACTAAGGCTCCCTAAGATATCAGTTTTGAACTCATCAAGCATATTACCAATCTCTGCCCTACTTACTGATCCAGTTGCAGATTTGTTAGCCCTAATAAGAGAAGGATCCCTAGGCCTTTTTCCTGTTTTAGATTTTCCTCTTGAGAGATGGACACATAGTTCTGTTATATCACGAAGTGGAAGTTGAGAAATGTCTCCTTTCCCCATCATGTTTAAAATATATATCCATTCATCTCTAATGGCTTTTAATATGAGGGATTTCAAGGTTTCATCATCTAAGTTGCTCATCTTTGCTCTTTTCAAGTTGTATTGAAATCTTGCAAGTAAGTCTTCCAAATTTTCATCTTCTTTTTGCATCATTTTGAATACCTCATCCTTGTGATTGGTGGGCATACAATAGTCCAAGTATCTATCCAAAAAATTTTGTTTCATATCATTCCAAGTCCTAATAGATTGAGTGGCTAATCCCATGAACCATTTCAAAGCAGCTCCCTTCAATGTTGAAGGAAACAGTTTGAGTTTTTGAGAGTCTTCCATATAGTCATAAGTTCGGCACACGACTTCAAACTCAAACAGAAATGTTTCAGGATCCTCACTTCGCAATCCATAAAAGTTAGGGAGGAAAGATGGTGAGATATTTTTCATCGCTGTATGAGTTTCCTCATCAACTATAGGGAAACCAAACAAGTTGTCTCCTTCCCTATTTCTTTCATTATTTCCTTCACCATTGTTGTCTCCATTGTTCCCTCCTCTTCTATCTCTACCTCTACCTCCATCTATTACTTCCTCTGGCATGATAGTTTCCTTAGAGTCCTTAAAGTCCTCTAGTTCTTCTATCAAGGGAGGATGAGAGAGAGTCTCTTCCTTTTCTAAATGAGATTTAGTAGGTGGTATAGGAGAATCCTCTAATTCAGCTCTTCCTTGTATTCCAAAAATCTTAAGGCTAGGGGTAGATGGTGGTGATTCTTGTCTATGCCTTGAAGAAGATGGAGTTGTGAAAATCGAACTCTTGGCTTTAGCTATAAACCTTCCCCTAGAATCTCTTGCTCTATGCATGTCATTTTTTTTTTTTTTTTAAATTTTAAAGTTGGGCTAATAATTCTCTTTCTGATCTTCCAGGTCACACTAGGTGCAAGAAGAGAGCATACTTAAGAAATTACTGAACCAATAACTCTCTTTTCTGATCCTCCAAATCACACTAGGTGCAAGAGGAGAGCATACTTCAAGAAGTTATCAAGTTTTCCCTTCCTTTATTATTTTGTTGTTTTTTTTTAAGAAATTGGCTACCTATTTACACTTCCCCGGAAACGGCGCCAAAATGTTTGGTCAATTTAGTGTGTCCTAAATTGCTACATTAATTTATCAATCCGAGATTCGTAAGCTGATGAAGTGCGACACACTATATGTGCAAGATAACCTATTTCTTAACTTTTTGTCGTTTTTGGTTTTCTAATGTGAGATGGAAATTCTAAAAAAAAACAAGTACAATTATGATTTTTCAAGGAAATGATATCCTCTATAATGATTTACCAACTTGAAACTTAAAAAAAAAAAATTTGAAACATACAATGACAGAACTTGAAAGGAAATGAAAATGTGCTGCTGAAATGAAAATGTGCTGCTAGTCTAATGAATCAAAACAGTGAACTATTGAGCATGGAAACCAAACTATCCTTGCTGCTGTCTAAAAAAAAAAGAAAACTATGCTGAAAGAAATCCAAAAGTTGCAACAGAGTAAATCTAAATCAAATTACATCAACCTATCTTCTGATCCCTCATCATTAGTCCAGCTATGATTT
The DNA here is from genome assembly GCA_034641835.2 of Pinus albicaulis. Taxonomy (NCBI): domain Eukaryota; kingdom Viridiplantae; phylum Streptophyta; class Pinopsida; order Pinales; family Pinaceae; genus Pinus; species Pinus albicaulis. The sequence continues at coordinate 687,243,770 of CM076579.1, forward strand.
TCGGAGGTAACCATAAACAACTTGAGTAACCTGATATCTAACTTGCAGAAAGTAAACTAATATCAAACTACACATTCATAATTCAATCCCTCACCATCAGTCCAGCTGTGGCTTTCGGAGGCAACTGAAGATGCTATGAGAAATTTAATATATCTAACTTGCAGAAAGGAAACTAATATCAAACTACACATCCATAATTCAATCCCTCACCATCAGTCCAGCTGTGGCTTTCTGAGGCAACTAAAGATGTTATGAGAAATTTAATATATCTAACTTGCAGAAAGGAAACTAATATCAAACTACACATCCATAATTCAATCCCTCACCATCAGTCCAGCTGTGGCTTTCAGAGGAAACTAAAGATGTTATGAGCAATTTAATATATCTAAATCTAACTACTGAAGCAAATGAGAAAAACTGAAATAAACAAAGCAGTACTGAAATTAAACAGAAACTAAGAAAAGCAAATTAGCAGCAGAACAATATTAATTCCATGTCATTAGTCAAAAAGTTATGCAAATGCCCGGGCTGCCTATTTATAACCTAAAACAAGAACACTGATCAGTTAACAATAACATAAAACATGAAAGACAGAAGTAAAATGGAAAGCATGAAAGATTATAAACAGAAATGAAGCATATATACCATGAAAGATGAAATGTATAAACATGTGAATGGATTATGGCACAATGAGCTTTAAAGAAATAAAACAAGAACTATACAATAATGCACAGAACCTTGGCGAGTGCAGGGGCCCTCTACACCAGCCTTGGCAACAATCTTCAAGTACGAATTACGTTTGGAAATAGAGTCTTCTTATATTAAAATGCAGTCATAACAGAAAGGTGATATTACGGCACAAGTGCAACGTAATTACATTACAGAGCAGACTAATAAAAACTAACAGAGACTAACTAATATGCGTATACAAACGCGTTATTTATAAAAAAGGAAATACAACTGATTCCCTAAAGTTTATGCTGATGGAGAACACGTAGACCATTACGTCCACAGATCTAGGATCATGGCCGTATTGAAGAGTAAATCTATGAGGAGTGGATGTTTGAATTTGGCTATGGAGCCATGTACAGATGTTGATTTGTCTCCCGCAATTCAGAAACGGCCATATAGATCTCCACGTGACGAGAAACAGAGTCCTGTCACCGTGGGACTCTACGGTTGACTTCCACTTGGCCACCTTTGACCGCAGCCTCCCTAGATGAATTTGCTCGAGCCAATAGGACACGATCCATGTCCACATCATTTTTGACTTGCCCATGTGGCTCGTTTTACCTGAGGACACCTGTAACATAGAGTTTCACAAAATGGCTGCGGAAAGTTGCAGCAGCTGCGGAAAGTGGCAAGATTCCGCAGCTAAATGAGAAAAATCTAAATCAAACAGCAGACACAAAAATATAGTTAAAAAACATGTTAGATGCTCTTTTGCAATTAATATACAATGATATTGACAACTTGGGAGGTTCAGGTGGATGAAAAAGGTATAGAAAAGTGTATGGAAAAGATGTAGATTTGAGACTCAACAATACTTACGTACATGGAGTGAGGTATAACACTCAAAATGTATCACAAACAATTAACGATAGCTACTATGTTTTACGACACCGGAACACGTCTCTAGCCTAGGCCTTCTAAATGTTATCATTATGGTTCCAATGCTTTGTTAGGTAAATTGAGATAAATTTTAAGTTGATCTTGTTTATCAATTTTCCTTTCAAGGTTCACCGCAATGATGTATTGGAAATTCATAAAATGAAAACTAAAATGATAAGAAATATTTCACTTTTAGTTTTTCAATTAAAATCCTAGCTACTAGAGGGAAAGAGCAATCAATTTGAGAGCAAACAATCAAAGAGCACAAACTAAAATGCAACTTTCCTAATTGTTCCTTTTCAAAAACACACAATCCACTACATGCAAATGTAGGTTTTTCTTTTCAGTCCCTTTAATGTTATGAACGCAGAAAAGGAAACTAAGTGCATCAAATCAATAAAAAAAAATGCCTTTTACTTCTGAGAAATGAAGAATTTAAACAACAATTTATCTTTTGAAGGAAAAATGAGGAATTTAACAACAATTTCTCCTATCAAGAAACGAAGAATTTAACAGCAATTTCCTTTTTCAAAAGAAAATGGATCTAATGCAACAATGAAGATAATTTGAAATTAATTCATTAATGATAAAGAAAAAATCTTTAAATAAACATTTAGCAACCTTTTCTTTCAAAGGAGAAAGGAGTAGGTAAGGTTACTGGTCAATTTGAGGTATCAGGCTCTTTAAAACACAACAAACAACAAACTGAAAGAAAATGCAATGAAAAATTCAATGGAATTTGGCTGATTCTAGGGGGCAACGTAGTCTATAAGGGGAGACATTCCATTGCAACTCACTCCTGGAAGAGAGACATTGCTATGAAAAGCACTATGTCATGTTCAACAGTGCGTTGAGCGTAGTCAGAGAATGAAAACTCAATTGTTTAACACACATCTAATGCAAATTTTGATTTCAAAAAGCCTAATATTTATGAGTAAAAGCTACTGGGTAATAAATAGAGAAAATCAGAGGAAAATACAATAAAGATGAAGGGTAAAATCCCTAATGGAGTCACCAATTTGTTATGCAGAATTATGGATTACAGATAAAACATTCTTCCCTAAATGTAGTGCTCATCTAGAAAAACAGGTTAAATACTTTGCAACTACTTTTCCTAATAGTAAATAGACACACATAATAGATCAAAGAACTTATTCGGAGTGCAAGCGCTTCTTATTCTCCTTCTATCACTCTTGATGTAGCTTCAAATATGAGCTATATCGCCAAAATATTTCCTGCAAAGATGAACACTAAACAAAAAAAGATAGCAATAATACATATGTCTATTCAATTTATTTAGTTAAACCAATAAAACATGAACCATATACATCAGATACAAATTCATAATATGAAAGACAAAAGTTTATACAGATACATATGTGGGAAAGTAAGCAACAATATTTATTAATGGATAGAAGGGGCGGTTACAACCTAGTGATTTATTTAGTGTCACCATCTTCAGAAGCATCCCAGCCTCATCACAATGCACATCTCTCCAGCATCATGTCACTCAAATCAATTCCTCAATTGAAATTCCACCAACATTTCTCTACTCAAATTCTTCCTTATCAAACACTAAGATATATGCTCAATTTATAGAGGAGTTGAAGGTATTTTTACAATCAATGACTTTCTAATAATAGGCAATACATGTTTCCAGTCTGAGAGGTATCAAATGGACAAATGGATTCAAAGTTTGACACATGTGAACTCTTTAGAAGGCATTGTCCAAGTGGAGACTCCGGAACAATGAGAATTTCACTCCCAATGTGACCAACGCACCCATGAGTGTCGGGAAGTTCTTTACAAAGCACACTTTAGTGGGGTTACCTGCATATGAAATGCACTTAGTCCCTTTAGAGGCCGCGTTGGTGAGCTCTCATATGATATAATATAAACTTAAATCTTGGAAACCTTTGCAATGAAATTCATGGACGATTTGTCTTGTTATTTGTCTTAGGGCATGTAACAACTAAAATGATAGGGGATGATAGACCCTATTCATTGGTTCTGGAGATGATGTCTAGTTAACTAGGTCATTGGGAATGGGTCCCAAATTAACCTATAACACATTGTGCTAAGGAGATCCAATGATATAACAAGGCGTAGTTACATTGGACAAGGATGCATGATTGTTTCTCTAATGTGCATTGTTCACTCTTGGAAGAGAGCCTTCCTACTGGGCACAATTTGGGATCACTGAGGGTCTCTATTTTCTGGAAGTGTGCTCTCGCCAAAATGAGGCTGAAAACTATTAAGTTAAAGGTTAGAAACAAGTTCAAAACTCATTAACATTGAAATACAAGGGATGAAAGTTTTTATAGATTCGGTCCCACCATGATTGGAAGGTGAAAGGTCATGGAATGCAAAGATTCAATATAAATTCCACTCGCAATAGCAAGATGACACTTGTAGGAGGAATTATGGATGAAATCAAAACTTTTTATGCAAAATAAGGTTGCAACCTTACTAAGGAAAACAAAAAATCCATTAAAAAATAAAATAAAAATAAAGTAACACATTGAAAAACTTACTGTAAATCCATGCACTTCTGACTAAGATTGAAGAAGAATCTCCTTATGGTGAGAAAATTCATTGAGACCAAAGTGAATAGTGATCATCAGAATGAATGATGAACTAGGAAACTTATAAAATAATTCAAAAGAAAATCAAGATAATGCATTCCTGCCACTTTTCGACTAATGAGTGAGTTAGTTAAATAAACTGGAGATGGAACCTTTTTATTATGAGTGTGCTTAGCATTCAGAGAAGGAAGGGAACATGTGTGAGAGAGAAGAGGGTGCACCTTTCGTAAACAAGGAGTGTGATTGAGATGAAGACAAGGATGTTGAAGTCTCTATTAATAAGGATTTATCTCTACTTGTGGGAAAGAAGTGTGCTCTAGTGAGAGATTGAAGTGCACTCAAGCTTAAGAGGGTGAAATTTCCTTTGACATTTCTTCTTGTGGTCACTATGTTTAGAAAGTGCACTTTCTCAAGGAGAAAATATTTCACTTTCCTAATTTTTTTTGATATGCATGTAAAGTGAATAAAAGTAAAAATAAGTCAAAGAAAAGCTGGTGTTTTTCCTATCTTTAGAAATATGACACAAGAGATTCCAAGGATAAGAAGAGCATGCTTAGGAAAGTTTGACTTAGGAGGAAAAGTGACACTTAGGATTGATGAAAGGATGGTCAACACTTAGAAAAACATGAACAAATAACAATACGACACAAGATAGATTGAAATGATAGTTCATGTAGGCTCCATAATTGAATAAGGAAAACATTTTGGAGGGTCGTTGTCAAAGTGAAAACCGTATAATAGTGAGTGAGCACAAACATGCCCTATCCAATCTAGGGTTAGCGTTCAGAGTGGAAATCCCAAAAGTCAATTTTTAGGTTTTGATAACTTACATTATCATCTTAATATCTCACACTATAATCACATTCATTTCATATAGGAATGTTACATTGGAATATTCACTCTGCTACAGAGGAAAAAATAACCTTGTACAAAGAATTATTTTGTAGTGTGTAAATTCCTATAGAATTTAGTGGGGAATTATGCTAAGTGTCGCACAAGTTAGTCATCAAACAATCACTATATATTTGCATACTATACATCATTTTACTTTGTATACTATAAATTATGTTAAACACTTATACTAGTACTTATACATCATTCTTTGAATACTCAGTAGGTCAGTGATTAAATATGGTACAAGGAGAGATGCGTTAAGAATATACCTATCATGTGGCTCTTTGTGTGTCATATCTAATATTATTTCATATCAATCCAAACATGTGATTTCTTGGGATTCAAAACTTATAGTACTTATCTCAACATAACAATGAAAATAGATCAGCATTCATCATAATAGTAATAGTGGTTCAACTTTCAAAAATTTAGCATAACACATAGCAAGAATCATAATTTATTTTCAAAATAGTGAGGACATAAGCTCATCTTTCAACATAATGGTAATAGTAGTTCAACACTTGGAAACTCAATGTAATAATATCATAATCATACAAAATACAAAAGTCATAGCATAACAAACATAGTATCTTATCATTCAACAATATAGTAAGTCACTTATTTCAAGGAGAATGAGTACTAGACGTAAACAAAAAAATTTCAAGGATAATGGTCACTAGAACATGGAAAATAGCTCACCTCCCAACCACATATAGGCTACAATCAAAATCTATGTGCATCTCCTCCCACCTTGTGTAAGCTCGATTATAGGGCTTGAGAAGACTGTTCAAGTAATCGAACTGCTAGATGCACTAGATATTTGAAAGGTATGATATACCTCCACCCCTATAGTTTAAAAATAATCAGTCACAATCTAGTCCAGGTTTCCAAAGGTAAATAACCTCCACCCACTAGCCATTGAGGGACTCTGGAGGCAAGGGTCCCCACCCTCAATAATTTTTGTAACTCCAAATGTTTTTCATCGACCATGATTTTACTATAACATTCAATCAACCAAATGAACAAAATATAGAGTATACTAAATCTAAGAAAATAGCAAAGAAGGCTAGTCCAGGGCCACCAAATGTCTAGGAGCTCCACCCACTAGGAAATGAGGGGCTCCAGAGGTAAGATCCTCCACCCTCTATTATCACTAGGCTTGTACTAATTGGGTTGTTCAATAATCAACATAATGCCAATATTTCAAACCACTTTGGACTGGAAATTAGCCCATGCAGTCAGAGAGGGCTCCCTCAAAGAAAATATAAAATATTCAAGATAACACTCATATTTAGAGATGGATAAATATGTACTATTTGTGTTTTAATTTATTTTCATGTGGAAGATGTGTGAAAGGCTACCATAGGGCATTGATTTAGCTAATGGGAATTTAATCACAAAAGAATGTAGTTCATGAAAGCTAAGGAAATCAAGCTTTAAAAAAAATAACTTTTTACAACATACACTTAACACATGAAGGAAATTGGAGCATAATACTATGAATTCCAAGTAATCATGAAAATGTGAAACTGATGATAATATAGAAAATGGAAAATAACACAGACACATAAGCTTAAATGAATTCTCAGGTCTGAAAAACACTTCTGCAACTGCATATTAGCTTGGTGAAATCAATTTACATAATATTACTCTCATCTACATTCATCAACCCCATCAAATCTAATAAACCTCTCATTTATAGAGTGAGATCTCTGTTACAAAAATCTGCCATTGGGGCTAGACTTCAACACTAGGCTTATAGATATGATTTAACTAGCATTACATCACTTTGAGGAATAATAAGGATAATTATGTTCTAACAAAGTTGGTAATAAAAAAGGACTCTATGATTTTAATTAATTAAACAAAATGTCTCACAACCCATGTTTGTCATCCTTATCAAATCAAACTACCATGTTGAGGTGGCCTAATGATACACTAGATTTAACGTCTTTATACGACTAAATTGATGATGAGCTCTCCATTTCTGTGAGGTGGCATCATGATGAGTTGTTTTAGCCTTATCAGCCATTTGGAATGGATTGTTGAGCTTCCCCTAAAACAGACGGCCCAATAATATCATTGATATCATTAACTGACTCAACCAATTTTCTTTATGCGTTGACTGCAATGACAAAGCTTTGGCGATGAAGGAACGAAGAGAGATCTATAAGAAAAAGGAATTAAAATAGTGGCAACATGGTTTTTTTATGGTTACAGAGTAGTTTATGTTAGGGGTGCGGGTCCATTTAGATTTCAAAGATTTATCCCAAGAATGCATTTAATTGGGTAACGGTCTATGCCATATTTCAAGTGGTGAATGGATGGAAGCGCGTGGGAAGGATGGTGGGAAAGGATGGCAGAGAAGTAGTTTTCGGAGGGGGGTTGAGGCAGTTAATGGTTTATGGGGGGGGGGGGGGGGGAGCGGTTGTGAAACTTCATGCATTTGACACGTTAGGTGGGTCTGGTGGGAATTAAATAACCTTTTCGAACCCTCCCCCCACCCCCCCATTTTCGTTAAAGGTAGGATAGTGAGGGGGTGCCGAAAAGGCTTGTAGACCATTGATCTGATGGCTTGGTGATCGGGTGGTTGGAAAAAGTGAGTGAATTAACCAAAAGCTACAAACTCCTTTGTCATATTCGAACCTTTGTTAGATATGCGGAAAATTTGTTTAAAAAAATTTATAGCCCAAACTTAGAATAAAAACTTTTGATGAGCCTAAACTTATGATGAGATCCCCAATAGTGTAAAATCAACCCTTTTTTACCCTTTGAACCCTTTTTTGAAATAATTTTTAGGATGAAATATTATTCACAACATCTCAAATATAATAATCACCAGTTATTATCAATTTACGCTATAAAAATTAGAGGACACTAACATAGGCTCCAGCTGAGGATTCTGCACCCCTGTGGTGCAGCAAAGAACCAACATCTCTAATGCCTTATTGAAAACTTTAACTTTAACTTTGATGAAGTCTTTTCCAATTCTTTATGGCCTTCTCCTCAGGCTCAAACTTGATGAAAATATCACTTTTATTTGCAAATGTGATGAAGTAAAATGGAATATATACAATGATGTGTTTTTCAACATGCTGAGTTAAGAAGACTAGTGTTTCAGAAACCCGCCATTGACAAGTCCTCCTTGACATAGTTTTCCATCCATTTCTTGAAGTAATAAGGTGTTGTTTCCATGATATGCTGCAATCTTATATGATCATTTCTGGATTTTTTCAAATTTTACATGTTTCCCTTTATCTTCTATCTTTGCCTCCCATTTCAAAATCACATCTAGAACTTTGAAATATTCATCCTTTGTTTTCCTATAAAATTCCTTTTTGACTATGTTTTGTGATTTCTGATAATTAGTGTACACCTCTTCTCTCTTTTCTTGCAAATAAATGGGTTGATTTATCCTTCTTTGGACTACATTCGACTCTTCTTCCAATCCCTGCAATAATTTCGTCACCGACACTCCAAGAGAACTAGGAAACATTGCTTTAGTTCCATAGAATAGTTCATAAGGAGAGGTTCCTATAGATCTTTTGGTGAAAATTCTATCAACCCATAAGGAAGATTTCAACTTCAAATTCCATGACCTTTTGTTTTCCTGCAAAGCCTTCTTGATAATTCAGATTATGCTCATATTTGATGACTCAGCCCAGCCATTACCTTGAGGATAATAGGTTGTGGAGTGACCATGAGTAATATGGTACTGATTGCAGAAACTAATCAACTTTTTATACTTGAAAGCTTGAGCATTATCAGTAATAATTTTCATGGGACAACCAAACCTTGATAAAATATTATTTTCCAGAAAATGAATGATAACTAAGTTTGTAGCTTGTCTTGTAGGGACCACCTCAATCCACTTTGTGAAATAATTAGTGGCTGTTAAGATCCACCGATGTTGGACTAAAGATGCATGATGTATCTCGCCAATAAATTCCATCCCCATTACTGGAAAGGGGCTTCTACAAATATGGGTTTCAGAGGTAATGGCATCAAATTCTTTTTTCCATAAAAAATTTGACACTCATGGTAGGAAACAATATTTTTATAGATATTATTGAACATGGAAGGCCAATAGAAATGTGCTCTAAGTATATTTCTTATTTTCGCTTTCCAATAATGATTACCTCCATAGATTATTATTCAAAATGAAACACCTTAGAGATTTTAGCTTGAAAAACCTATATTTAGACTCAGTCACTTCAGGAGGGGACCTGTGATGATGAAAAAAATAAATTACATATTTATACCAATCAGACATAATGAATATGTATTCTATAGGGATCAATTATTCTTCCTCAACTACCTCTGAAATTTTTGCAGCAAAATTCATGTCTAGACAATCAAAGTTTGATTGTGTCATCAAATTCACTAGCCCTTGTGCTTTCACCAGCTTTGTAGGCCTAATCTCAAAATCATACTCCAACAAAGTGGCAATCCACTTACTCGTCTTTCCATCAAAATAAGCTTAAGTCAATATGTCTTTAATCAAAGCACTAGGAACAAAAGCCACAATGTGAGAATGAACAATATAGACCCTGAAAACCTTAAGAGCCTTCACTAGAGCATAGGCTTGCTTTTCCATAATGCTATACTTGATCAGAATTTATGCAGGAATGCAATAGAATATAGAAATAACCATGAATATAGATATGCAGTGGAAATAATGCTTCATTTCATTAATATCAAATAACAGAAATAAGCTTACAGACAGAATGGAAATAAAATAGCTAGGGTGCTGGTAGCGAATCTCTGAGAAGAGATGTGATGGATACAGACCTCTAAACTATGTTACAATGAGGCTTGAGGGCCTATTTATTGTTGAGAAACAATGTAGAATCCGGAATGTCCAAAAACCTAACCGTAGGAGATGAGGCGCCAAAACTGTGGGCACCCGTTTGGGTAAATTGGTGGTTCAACTTCCCGGGGGTGTAACTTTGGCACCTGATCTCCGTTTGATGTGCTCAATTGCTTGTTAGAAAGATCTATCCGAGGAGTACAATTTTTGAACGAGAAACATCGGTCCATGGACCCATGTTGCTCTCTGTTTTCCCCAAAAACATCGTTTAGTGCCTCAAAACGACTCCGGAAGTTCAGGACCCAAAAAAATGCTAAAAATAGTAAGTCTTGTTGCAACTTGAAAATTGAAAGAACCGATGGTTGGGGTTCAAATGGAATAGGTGGGTGGCCACCAATATCCACCTGGATCATTAAGGCCCCGAATCGGCTTCGAGAGGGGAGGACCCAAAAACTTGCTAAAAATAGTAAGTTGTGCTGTATGTGAAGAGCTGCAAGAATTGATGGTGCTAGTCGAAATGGAGTAGGTGGGTGGCCACCGATATCCACCTGGATCATTCCTCCCTCCTTAGGAAGAAATGGTCCCCATTGCGTTGAGATCCTCCATGAGATGAGGCAAATTCTGTTGAACTGAGTATTAGATGTGTTGAAGATGTCAAGGACCTATGGGTGGACATGCTGGATGCATTTAGAAAATTTGGTTTCTTTATCAGCCTCAGACAGTACATGTTTGGATTATGTATGTGTATTTGTAGGATGTATGGCAACATCAAGCGATGGTGCGTTGGGAGTCAGATCAATGGAGTGCTTGTCCTGACAATGTAGAGGAATCTCTACGAGTGAGGGGAAAACTTCCTCGTATTCCTCCATGACTTTGTTTATGTGCTGCAGCTATGCAAGGGAGCCCTGTTTCGAGGTTGTGGCCACAATACTTTTCTTTCCATATGAGTGAGTTGTAAGGAAAATGAATTTCCTCGTTTGGGAAACAATCTTACTGCGTTGTTTTGCAGTAGTCAAAGAGATGACAGGAGGTAGTACTACCTCCGGTATCCTGTACAAGTTATTTCCCAAAGTAATAATAACAGCACGAGGCCTAGACTCATACACAGCATGTCACCTCCACAAGTATGGTTAGCCCAATAATACATCAGGTACATCAAGAGGAGCAACATCACACAATACCTCATTCGTGAATGGCTTGATACTGTATGGAAGGCGGCACTGCTGGCGCATGCGGAGATCTCTCCCTGGGTGGAGCCACCCAATGGTATAGGGCTGCGGGTGTGCTATGGTTGGTAGGCCGAGCTGCTTCATGACCTCTCCTGAAATGAGGTTCTTTTGGCTTCCGCTATCGACGAGAAACTATAGTGGAGAACCCTTCACCCACATCTGCGACTGGAAGAGGCGCTCCCCCTCCTCTGGATCCTCTGGACCCTCCTTATGGATCTTGGTGGTGGAAAAAATGGCACTAGGATATGCATCAATGATCTGCTTCCATTTGTCATTGCCTTTTTCTAGTTCTAACTCAGGATCAGAAAATGCATCTGATTCGGGTGCCTTTAGTTCAGCCACCAAAGACTGTTTCGCCCGACACTCGTTTGTGCTGTGAGTGGGGCTGTTATGAAATTCACACCACTTCCCTGTGTCCTTCTTTGGATTTTTGGTGTTGTTCTGAGTTGCATTGCTTTGGCCTTGCCCCTTGTTCTTCGGTTCGGGGGCACCTTTTAGATTCGCAGATCCAAAGTCTCGCTTCTTCTGCTTAAATTTCTGCTCGATCTTGGCGGCATAGCGATATGCCATGCCAAGCGATGTAATGTCGAGGAACTCCATTTCCTCCTGGATGTGTTTGTGAAGATAGCTGTAGTACTTGAGCACCAAATGTCTCTCTGAATCTTTAATACCGAACTTTGTGTGCAGGGTATGGAACAGATTCGTCAGTTCATGCACATCTTGATCCTTTTGTTGCTGCAGCATGGTCCATTGGATGTATTTGTCCTCATAGCTTCCCACAAGGTAATATTGTTCCTTGATGCCGTCTCGGAATGAATTCCAAGTGGGTGTGGCCGAGAACACAGAAGGTTCCCCTTCACCCTCTTGCTCACGGTAGGTTTCCCACCAGTCTTTGACATGGCGGGCGGCTTTGAGGAGTGCAAAAATAATCTTTTATCGGTCAGAGAAGTCATGGACCGAGAAATATCCTTCCAACAAATTTAACCCTCTGTATATAGCGTCTGCACCTATTTTTCCTTCAAATATAGGAATGTCAAAGTTTACTTGTACCTTGAAGGGAGTGGCGCCTCCAGAGTGGCTGTTGGATGCAGATGCGCCATATGTGGGCAGTCGTTGAAGGATTTGAGCAAAGTTATCCATCATCGCATTCCTTTGTTTCTCGAGGGCCTCCCGGGAAGCATTTTTTGATAGATCTTCCTCGCCCTCGTCTTTCTTTCTTCCGCCATGGAGTCGCCGTGGTTTGCGAGATTGATTCTGCAAAGACTCAACCAGACGAAGCCCTAACTCCTTACCCCCGACCGCGTTGGGGCATGCCAAAGAAAACAAAGAAAGAGCAACAGTCCTACTCGATACCACTGATCCAAACATTTATGTGAACACAAGAATACAAAAATAAATATGAACATAGAGATGCAGCGGAAATAATGCTTCATTTCATTAATATCAAATAACAGAAATATGCTTACAGGCATAATGGAAATAAAATAGCTAGGGTGCTGGTAGCGAATCTCTGAGAAGAGATGTGATGGCTACAGACCTCTGAACTATGTTACAATGAGGCTATAGGGCCTATTTATTGTTGAGAAACAATGTAGAATCTGAAACGCCCAAAAACCTAACCGTAGGAGATGAGGCGCCAAAACTGTGGGCACCCGTTTGGGTAAATTGGTGGTTCAACTTCCCGGGGGCGTAACTTTGGCACCCGATCTCCGTTTGACGTGCTCAATAGCTCGTTAGAAAGATCTATCCGAGGAGTAAAATTTTTGAATGAGCAACATCGGTCCATGGACCCATGTTTCTCTCTGTTTTCCCAGAAAACGTCGTTTAGGGCCTCAAAACGGCTCCGGAAGTTCAGGACCCAAAAAACTGCTAAAAATAGTAAGTTTTGTTGCAACTTGAAAATTGAAAGAACTGATGGTGGGGGTTCAAATGGAATAGGTGGGTGGCCACCAATATCCATCTGGATCATTAAGGCCTTGAACCGGCTCTGAGAGTGGAGGACCCGAAAACCTGCTAAAAATAGTAAGTTGTGTTGTATGTGAAGAGCTGCAAGAATTGATGGTGCTAGTCCAAATGGAGTAGGTGGGTGGCCACCGATATCCACCTGGATCATTCCTCCCTCCTTAGGAAGCAATGGTCCCCATTGCGTTGAGATCCTCCATGAGATGAGGCAAATTCTGTTGAACTGAGTATTAGATGTGTTGATGGTGTCAAGGACCTGTGGGTGGACATGCTGGATGCATTTAGAAAATTTCGTTTCTTTATCAGCCTCAGAAAGTACATGTTTGGATTATGTATGTGTAGTTGTAGGATGCATGGCAACATCAAGCGGTGGTGCGTTGGGAGTCAGATCAATGGAGTGCTTGTCCTGACAATGTAGAGGAATCTCTATGAGTGAGGGGAAAAATTCCTCATATTCCTCCATGACTTTGTTTATCTGCTGCAGCTGTGAAAGGGAGCCCTGTTTCGAGGTTGTGGCCACAATACTTTTCTTTCCCTATGAGTGAGTTGTAAGGAAAATGAATTTCCTCGTTTGGGAAACAATCTTACTACGTTGTTTTGCAGTAGTCAAAGAGATGACAGGAGGCAGTATTACCTCCGGTATCCTGTACAAGTTATTTCCCAAAGTAATAATAACAGCACGAGGCCTAGACTCATACACAGCATGTCGCCTCCACAAGTATGGTTGGCCCAATAATACATTAGCTACATCAAGAGGAACAACATCACACAATACCTCATCCATGAATGGCTTGATACTGTATGGAAGGCGGCACTGCTGGCGCATGCGGAGATCTCTCCCTGGGTGGAGCCACCCGATGGTATAGGGCTACAAGTGTGCTATGGTTGGTAGGCCGAGCCTCTTCACGACCTCTACTGAAATGAGGTTCTTTTGGCTTCCGCTATCGATGAGAAACTGCAGTGGAGAACCCTTCACCCACATCTACGACTGGAAGAGGCGCTCCCCCTCCTCTGGATCCTCTGGACCCTCCTTCTGGATCTTGGTGGTGGAAAAAATGGCACTAGGATCCGCATCAATGATCTGCTTCCATTTTTCATTGCCTTTGTCTGGTTCTAACTCAGGATCAGAAAATGCATCTGATTCGGGTGCCTTTAGTTCAGCCACTAAAGATTGTTTGGCCCGACACTCGTTTGTGCTCTGAGTGGGGCTGTTATGAAATTCACACCACTTCCCTGTGTCCTTCTTTGGATTTGTGGTGTTGTTTTGAGTCGCATTGCTTTGGCCTTGCCCCTTGTTCTTCGGTTTGGGGGCACCTTTCAGATTCGCAGATCCAAAGTCTCGCTTCTTCTGCTTAAATTTCTGCTTGATCTTGGCGGCATAGCGATATGCCGTGCCAAGCGATGTAATGTCGAGGAACTCCATTTACTCCTGGATGTGTTTGTGCAGATAGCCGCAGTACTTGAGCACCAAATGTATTTCTGAATCTTTAATACCCAACTTTGTGCGCAGGGTATGGAACAGATTCGTCAGTTCGTGCACATCTTGATCCTTTTGTTGCCGCAGCGTGGTCCATTGGATGTATTTGTCCTCATAGCTCCCCACAAGGTAATATTGTTCCTTGATGCCATCTCGAAATGAATTCCAAGTGAGTGTGGCCGAGAATAGAGAAGGTTCCCCTTCGCCCTCTTGCTCACGGTAGGTTTCCCACCAGTCTTTGACATGGCGAGTGGCTTTGAGGAGTGCAAAAATAATCTTTTATCGGTCAGAGAAGTCATGGACCGAGAAATATCCTTCCAACAAATTTAACCATCTGTCTACAATGCCTGCATATATTTTTCCTTCAAATATAGGAATGTCAAAGTTTACCTGTACCTTGAAGGGAGTGGCGCCTCCAGAGTGGCTGTTGGATGCAGATGCGCCATATGTGGGTAGTCGTTGAAGGATTTGAGCAAAGTTATCCATCATCGCATTCCTTTGTTTCTCGAGGGCCTCCTCGAGAAGTATTTTGATAGGATCTCCTGCTCCCTCGTCTTTCTTTTCTTCCGCCATGGGAGTCGTCGGGGTTTGCGAGGCTGATCTTGCAAGGGTTCAACCAGATCGAGCCCTACTCCTTATACCCTGACCACGTTGGGGACATGCAAAGAAAAACAAAGAAAGAGTAGACCCGCTCTGATACCACTGATCCGGATTTATGCAGGAACACAACAAAATATAGAAATAACCATGAACATAGAGATGCAGTGGAAATAGTGCTTCATTTCATTAATATCAAATAACAAAAATATGCTTACAGGCATAATGGAAATAAAATAGCTAGGGTGCTGGTAGCGAATCTCTGAGAAGATATGTGATGGCTACAGACCTCTGAACTATGTTACAATGAGGCTCACAGGCATATTTATTGTTGAGAAACAATGTAGAATCCGAAACGTCCAAAAACCTAACCATAGGAGATGAGGCGCCAAAACTGTGGGCACCCGTTTGGGTAAATTGGTGGTTCAACTTCCCAGGGGCGTAACTTTGGCAGCGGATCTCCGTTTGACGTGCTCAATAGCTCGTTAGAAAGATCTATCTGAGGAGTAAAATTTTTGAATGAGAAACATCGGTTCATGGACCGATGTTGCTCTCCGTTTTCCCAAAAAACGTCGTTTAGGGCCTCAAAACGGCTCCGGAAGTTCAGGACCCAAAATCTGCTAAAAATAGTAAGTTTTGTTGCAACTTGAAAATTGAAAGAACTGATGGTGGGGGTTCAAATGGAATAGGTGGGTGGCCACCAATATCCACCTGGATCATTAAGGCCCCGAACCGGCTCCGAGAGTGGAGGACCCGAAAACCTGCTAAAAATAGTAATTTGTGCTGTATGTGAAGAGCTGCAAGAATTGATGGTGCTAGTCCAAATGGAGTAGGTGGGTGGCCACCGATATCCACCTGGATCACAAAAAAACTTGAATATTATCTATAGGGTGTTCTCTTAAGGCATTTTTTCAACATGTAGTATAGAAAATAGATAAAACTCACTTTTTCTCTTCTTTATTTTTCTTAATTTTTAAATTATCTATTTAAGAAAGAGAGTTTAGAAGATCAATCTTGAAACCCTCTAACAAATTTCCTAATTCTTCTCTACCAAAACCTCTAGTAGTTGATTTAGCAGCTTTTGTAAGAGTATTTCTTATCCCTGCACCTTTTTTAGCTTTCTCTCTCAAATAATTCCTGCATAAATAACTAATTTTATCAAATGTCAGATGAGTAATGTAACTAGCACCCATTAAATTAATTATGTGTATGAATTCAACATGAATGCATTTTAAAAATATTGTGCGGATTGTATCAGGATTCAAGTCATGTTGTTTTGATTTCTACACATTATACAAAAATAATTCTAAGTAGTCCTCTAGACTCTCATCTTATTGTTCACCATTATAAGTATATCCTCTTGAGAATACCTAGGTGTATAATAAGGTTGATATTGTTTAAGAAAAGTATTCTCCATGCCATACCAATGTAGTATGGTACCTTCACCTAGTCCTGTAAACCAACATAATGTTGCTCCTTTCAATGTTGTAGGAAATAATAATAATTTTTGTGCATCGGTATTATAAGCATAGTTGAAACATAGAATATAAAATTCAAAAATAAAGGAGTTAAGGTATTTAGTTACCCTACCATTAAATGTTGGCAGAATAGATGGTGGATTTTTTTCATTCTGACCTTAGCTCTTGGTACTTCCACAATAGGAAATCCAAATGTTGCTTCCATATCATACTCTTCATTTGGTTGTCTATTTATTTGTTCTCCTCTACCTTCTGATCCACCTTCACATATTTCACCTCCACCTCCTCCAAATAGGCTTCATCTTGCATTAAATCCTTTTTCCTCCTCTGCCATATTTTTGTTCCAAATCATAGAGTACTCTTTAGTCCACCTTTTTGGATAAATGTCGGGATGTATTTCTAATTGAAAATTTAATGCATCACTTGATGTACTTGAACATTTTTGTGCTTGTACCGAAATTTATGTAGTAAATGATTCCCTTCCTCTACCTACAGTTAAATTAGTATATAGGGGGGTTCTTGTTTACAGTATATTTCTGTTAATTCTTCCTCTACCTATTGATTCTCTAATAAGTCTTCCTTTATTATCCCTTAATATATACATACAATACTTAACATGTTTGTCTTTGTACGACACACCATGGTGGTGGCATAGGTTCTTACCTTCCTTCTTATATTCCTACACCCCCATCTTAAAAAAAATATATACTTTAAAATAGAATAAAAATAATTCCACCAGTTCTTCTACAGCTCCCCAAGAACGACACCAAAAATGTCAAGTCATATAGTGAGACAAATTCCTTGACACTTATTTCTCAATCCAAGGTATGTAATCTTATTAGGTGAAGACATTATGTGTGCAAACTAGTTACTTAGGAATTATTAGGCAAGGTAAAATGAAATTTAAGAAACGTGATTCCTAGAATTATATGGCCTTAAGATTACTTTCAATAATATAGAATCCAACTACTAACCTTATTGTGCCAAATCTGCATATCTAGATAAATACATCACATGATCACACTAGATGAGTTTTTGAAAAGATAATTCAATTAGTCAAAGTGGTCTATAAAGTATAATGCAATATATTAAGGTGAAAACCAATGTTTTGAGAGTAAAAAGTAAATGCACTCCACAAAATTGCAAATGTTAACTTGAAATTCAAATGCTTTTCAATCCAATATTCTAAATATCACTCAAAGTATGATAATTCTAGATAATCCAATGACTAAATATGACTTCTAAAGCACGATAGGAATTATAGAGAACAAATATAACTTGATCTCACTCATTGAACAAGACTCTATCACTAAAATAATTATGTACATGAAATTATAGGAAAAACAGAAGGATTGCAAGAAAAATAGCATATTCATAGGCTACATACTAATTGACATAAATGATTAAAAAAATAAGTTTAAGCACGTGTAACCTTTTTCAAACAATTAAAAATAACTAAACAACACATTCCAGGGGGGCTCCTCGAACATGATCCTATACAAGATACTTATAGGTTGGAAAAAGATATCAGACCATGTCACAAAAGATGTCTTTTACATTAACATGACTTCAAAACCTTAGTAAAAACAACAATTTTTATTAAGAACAAAAAGTAAGAATTATTTACTAAATTTTCTTCTTCCCAACTCATTCTCTTTATACAAAAGTTATAAAGTTAGAACCGAATTTTCCCAAAAATTGGGTTCAATTCCACATATTAGGAAAAAAACTATCCAATATATATTATAGGAATATGATGTTGTTTTGGATAGTCTTAGCTTATTTTTTTTTAGTCCAAATCCTAATCATTAAGCCCTGCTATTCAAATTCTAATCGTTGGATACAATTTTTCTAGTTTTTCTAATGTAATATTCCTACTTAACCTAAGCTAAGAGGAATATGCAATTTTGTCTCATTTTCTGTTGCATGAATAATTGAATAAAGGAGGACATGTAAAAGTCCTAAAAGAATGAATAAATCAATGCCCATATGAACATGGATAAATCTAGGCCATGTAAATAAATCATTTGCAGATGTGAAAGGGGTTTGAGCTATGAGACTGGGTCAACCTTGACCAAATCTATAGCGCTATCCAGATTCAATGCACCTCATAGAGGGACAACGCAATTCTAGAAGGAGGCCCCTCATGTGAAAGGAGCTTAACTCATCAAGGTGGTTTAGGGTTTCCAAAGGCTTTCATATTATAAAATGAAGGGGAAGGCAACAAGAGAAGGTTGTTGATTGTCTATATTTCTGAGTATCTTGTCTGTTTAGACAAATACCATTCTTTGTTGTTCAGTGGAGATTAGTGCTGCTTAGCACTTGGAGTTCCTATGAAGGGATTTCACCTCTTCCATTGAGGATTCTTGGAGGAGTCGTGCTGATTTGATCCACTATTAAGCTTTGGGCCAAGCTCTACTTCCAACTGCAACGTAGATCCAGTGAGGGTTTGTTTGCTTTTGTAGGCTGCAGCAAGTGGAACTCTAGATCTGTTCAAATCTAGCTTGTATTGGAGCCTCTTCTCACTGAGTGTGTATTTTAACCTCGTGGAAGAGTGCATCCACTGTTTGAGCTTCAAATTTGTATCTTGGCATCAGGCCATCTCTTTTATTCAAGCTATAGCATAGTTTTTCTTGAGGGACTGCGTTATTTTCAGTGGAGGTTTTGCAGGGTGTTTTAACCCCATTTTTTATGAGAGATATTTGGTGCTAGGCTTTGCCTTTCACTTTGGTGATCCATGGATTAGCTTGTTGATCCATGTTCTGTTTAGATCTGATCTATTTTAATGTAAAGTCACCTTCAAAAATTTTTGAATCATTTTGTAGATCTGCAACTTAAAACTCAGATCTACTCTTTGTAATGCATGATTTGGCCAAAACCCCAAAGGGATCTTCTAATAGAATCTTTCTAGAGTACAGATCTAAAATAGATTTGATATTTCATCCATAGATATGTTCTAGATCTGAAGTGTAACATTCAGCTGTTGTAGCTCCATAAATAACATTGTTAATCCATTTTGCAGTTTATATATGTGTTGTAGCCCTCTTTTCTGAATATTTCTTGCTCTATTGTCTCCTGTATTCTACTGTATAATGTAAGAACATCATTGTAATTCTGATTTGCTGCTGCATATTCACAAGTTAATCTTATTTGATGGCCTCCTGCTCATGCTTTCCAAGACTGCATTATTTCTGAAGCAGTTTGTTTTGCATAGCTGCAGGCCCTCTTGTAGGGTGTTTTTATCCTAGACTAGGTGGTGGGAGATCTATTTACCACACCTAGATTGATTTTTTTTTTCTCCCCTTTTGGATCTAGACTCTAGATCTACTTATCTAAGGGATCCAAAGGCTAAAAAGTAATTTCTATGCATAAATCTCTCAGGAGTGCGTTATTTAAGTAGGCTTGCTGTGCAATCCCAATTTTGGGATATTACAGTGGTATCAGAGCTCCTTTCTTGGCACAACCTGTGCTTTAATTAGAGAACCACAACCATGTTGCACTAAAAATAATATGAACCTCTTACTGAGAGGGATAAGAGGTATCAGAATAGAAGTCACAAGAATTTTGATTACACTACTGATGATCAAGACAAAGGTAAATCCCCTGAAACTGCAAATGATAAAGAAGGAGAAGAGTTTGCTAGAACTGTTTTGGTGGCCATGAAATTTATTGCTAGAGAGATCAAAGAAATTAGGATGGATAGAATGAGGGAATATCCTAGGATATTTCATCCTGGGGAAATCTCTGACATGTCTCACCACTGGACTGGTCAACCAGTGAGCCAGCCACAAGCCCCACAAGCTCCACAACGCTCCACTATGCCTACCTTCTTGTTTGTGGAGAATGAAGGACCACAAGAGAAAGTATCCCTTGAAGACTACTTTGTGGAATATGAATCTCAGAATCAGAGATTCAGAGACCACTTGAGTTTCCAAGAGTTTTGTCACCTCAAGAACAAAAGAAGACCAAGGCAGCAGTATAGAGATGGTGGGTTCTTTCATAATCATGATAGACACCACTCTATGGGTAGATTATTTTTGCCTAAGTTTTATGGGTCATCCACCAGTTCTGTCAAGGCATGGGTAGAAAATTTGGATATCTACTTTTACTTGAACAAAGTCCCTGAGATTGAAGCCATTAAGGTTGCAGTGCTGCAATTTGAAGGTGAAGCACACAATTGGTGGTTCCATGGGTTGTCTATATTGGGCCATTCCAATGTGACTACCTACTCTGAGTTAACTAGAAGGTTGGTGGAGAGGTTTTTGTCGAAAGGATCCAGAAGCAACTTTCATGAGCCTTGCAAATTTAAAGCATTTAGGAAACGCAAAAACTTATATCTCTAAGTTTCTGAGATTATATGTTATGGTTCCTGATCTGTCTGTAGCAAGGAGGGTGTACATGTTCACGATTTCTTGGATGAACCTTTGCATGGGTTGGTTAAATCTACCAAACCCATCACTTTTCATGATGCCATTGAGAGGGATAGAGACCTCCAAGATGCCTTGCCAAAAGAAAAGGCAACTTTCCAGAGCAAGTCCGCTCACCTTTCTAAAGGGAAGGAAGAAAAATTTGCTCCTTCCAAGGAGAGCTCATTCAAGAAGCCTCTTGATATTTAACCCAGGAGGGAGCTGAGAAAGAAGAGACTATGTTTCACTTGCCAAGAGTCATGGGCACCTAGACATAGATGTGCTACTGGGAAAGCACACTACATAGTAGTCTTCTCAGATTTTGAGGAGGAATATGAAGATGATGAACCAAGGAGGGGTCACATCGCTGATAATGTTGAGAGAGATCCAACACCATCTGGATATGGGGATGGAGCCTTTGATCCAATAGGTGGAACTCTTGCATTTTTTAGAGGAGCGCCTAAGTACTTTCCCTAATATTACAAGGTTCAATCATGAATCAGAGGGTATCTGTGCTGATTGACAGTGGGGCAACCCACAACTTTATTGATTCTCATCTTCTGCAGAGGAGAGTAATCCCCACTGATACTTTTGAGGGATTATATGTTTTGGTCCCAGGAGATAGGAAAATGCAATGCATGAAATATGTCCCATCACTCTCAGTCACTATGGGGTCCTACACTTTGGTGGATCACTTTTTTTTAGTTGACATACCAGACACCAATATCATTTTGGGTTTCCAATGGTTGATTACATTGGGGAAAGTCACCACTGATTGGAAAGCTTTGCAGATGGAGTGGGTGGACATGAAGAGTGGTAAACCCCAAATTATCCAAGGCATGCATACTTATCCCTCACCTAGCACTTCCACACAAACAACAGAGATGGATTTGCACAGTGGAAGCAAGGATCTCACAATCTCTTCTCTTATGTTCATGAGAATTCTGCAAGGGACATTCCTATCTAGTGGAAAACCACCTGGGAGGCCACCAGATTAAGATCTTGTGGGGGAGGCCTCACAAAGTGCTACTCCAAATCTAGATCTAGGAGGGATTAGAGCAATGGGAGACCAAGCTACAATGTTGAAGGGCTTGGAATAGCTCAAGAGTGAGGGGAATATTCTTTCTGCATCACTCTCACCCTCTCTCTATCCCAGATCTGCGCTGTGGGAGGAGAAGAATGGGAGGAAAAACCTTCCAACACACAAATTTGGCATGAGATATGTCAGAGGAGAGATTAGCAACATGACAGACACTTCCATGGATGTATTAACAGCACTGTCATTGTTGAACAGTGTGGATCTGTATTGGAAATCTCAGCTGCTTGTAGAGTATTCCAAAGATCTCCACACAGGTATGATACTAGATGACATGCAACAAGAAGAGGGCTACTTAGTCCAAGGGGGAGTCATCTATCATCATGGTAAGGTCTTCTTGGCTAGAGCTTCCAAGCTCAAGAAGAAGATACTACAAGGGGCACATAAATAATTCTTTCTTAGCCATATGCATTCAATGAAGATCTATACCCTGATCATGAGGAGCTTTGATTGGGAAGGCATGAGAGAGGAATTACATGAGCACTTTCAAGAGTGCATTAGCTATAAAGAATTGGGGCAGCCAATGGACTCTTTGCAAGATTCATTTCAGCCAGTTCTTCCTTCTTTTGAGAGGAGGGAAATTCCAATGCACAACTCCATGTGTATGGAGGACTATGATGGTAAAGGATCTGATCATGCAAAGCAAGTTTTATTTTCTGATTTATCAAATTATTTTATCATTTTTTTGCAGGCTATGACTCCTAAATGGATTGAGGGATCATGTGGATCTCATGACTTTTGGTGGGCCAATAGAGATGTTGAACTTGGCCACTCCCTTGTTGTGCAAAGGGAGATTCCTTCTCATGATGGGTGCTTTCCAAAGGCACCAAACTTATCTAACATCTTCAACCATGTTAAGGAGACTCATGTAGCAAATGTGTGGTGGGAATGCCACTTACCACACCTTGATATAATGTAGGCAGAAGATGCACTGCGCTGGCATCACATGTGGGATTTTGACCCACCTCCTCAAGCTCAAATTTCTGTTTGCATATATGTAGTCTTGCTTCCATACTTGGATGATATAGTTGTACTATTTATGGGATTGTATGGAGGGAGGATGGGTAGTTTGTATGTACCACATGGATTGGAACTTCTCCCAACACCTCATGCTACATGTTTTAGATGGAGCATTGCTCTAGCCATGTTTATTTTGGTTGAATTTTTCTCTCCTGGTGGGATGGACTATGCACATCTTATGTTGACCTTGGAGGAGCAATTCCTGATGTATTGGCTTGATGAGCACTTGGCTCGTGATGAGGACTTGATCATTAATGATGTCATCAATGGAGGAGGGGAAGTACTACAGTTCTCACCCTATCAGTTGCTTGAGGACAAGCAACATTTTGGAGGGGAGGACTGTAATATTCCTACTTAGCCTAAGCTAAGAGGAATATGCAATTTTGTCTCATTTTCTATTGCATGAATAATTGAATAAAGGAGGACATGTAAAACTCCTAAAAGAATGAATAAATAAATTACCATATGAACATGGATAAATCTAGGCCATGTAAATAAATCATTTGCAGATCTAAAAGGGGTTTGAGCTATGATACCGGGTCAACCTTGACCAAATCTACAGCGCTGTCTAGATTCAATGCACCTCATGGAGGGACAACGCAGTTCTAGAATGAGGCCCCTCATGTGAAAGGAGCTAACTCATCAAGGTGGTTTAGGGTTTGCAAAGGTTTTCATATTATAAAAGGAAGGGAAAGGTAGCAAGAGAAGGTTGTTGATTGTCCATATTTCTGAGTATCTTGTTTGTTTAGACAAATACCATTCTCTGCTCTTCAGTGGAGATTAGTGCTGCTTAGCACTTGGAGTTCCTATGCAGGGATTTCACCTCTTCCATTGAGGATTCTTGGAGGATTCTTGCTGATTTGATCCACTATCAGGCTTTGGGCCAAGCTCTACTTCCAACTGCAATGCAGATTCAGTGAGGGTTTGTTTGCTTTTGTAGGCTGTAGCAAATGGAACTCTAGATCTGTTCAGATCTAGCTTGTATTGGAGCCTCTTCTCAGTGAGTGTGTATTTTAACCTCTTGGAAGAGTGCATCCACTGTTTGAGCCTCAGATTTGTATCTATAGGAGGGCGATTAGGATAAGCTCTTAAAATTGTTTGAATTTTTTTCAAATTTTTTTTTTGTTTTTTGTTAAGTGTGTGAGTATAAAAAGGTATCTTTTAACACCTATTTATCTCGCATTAATTATCAATCCAGGAGCGACTTTTTATTTCAAGAGTGTACTCAGTCTGAGGCAACAATTTATCTAAGAGTAATGCTGTGAAGATGTAGTACAGAATAACAAATGCAAAGGTAACAAATGCTTGTAAAGAAACCTAATTACAGTAACAAGAATGGAAAGATTAAACTACTTCAATCTTGCAGAACATCAATCATGGATGTAGTAGAAATAACTCTTTCCCTTAGAAATCGATGCAAGATTACCAATTCTGGGGACTTGGAAGCGAAAGCCTCTATCCTCTACAGTTGGAAATCTTAAAGAAATTGAAACACAAGCAGGATAAACAAAAGAAATTTAAAAGAAACGCAATCTGAAAAGGAACAACAACGTATAACTGTAACTCATCTATTTGCAAATCAAAAGTTGTAAATAAACAATGAACAGAAAATGGAATGGCAGTATAAAATGAACAGAAATTACAACTCTTCACGCTTCAATCCTGTCGACAATGAATCATTACGCAACAACAAATCATAAATTAAATGAACAGTAACCTGAATCAGATACAGAAAGAAAAGTTGTTTAATGATAACAAGATAACTGATCAACGAATGTGCTTCTTGTAAAGAAATGAAACATCAATGACTTTGTATTTGATTCAATTAACAATAAACCAATTCTAATAAACATTAAACAAACTTCACACAACAGAAATAAAATGATAGAAATAGAAACATCAGAACGAATCCACCAGGGTCGGGCCCTCAGCCACCGGTGAAACGCTGCTGCGCTTTACTCCAGCATTTGAGAAATGGAACGAGAACAAACTCTTTTATTAATCAGGCATGAATAATGTTTACAAACAGCTCGTACTCTCTTAACAAGAGTCGATGCACAATTCTGCAAATTACAACAAGAAAAGTCTCTGCATTCTCCTCCCAATACAAAATACATTCTTCTCCTTTTATAATCAGAAGGAGGAGAAATTAAATAGCAAATATAATCTTCCATAAAAATATGATCAACCAGAAAATATATTTCCAACAATCTTTCAACAAGAACAAGGCGAATTTGGCTTTGCAGCTGAGATTTGGAGGACGGCCGCAACAACAGAACTGAGAAAATCGTGTTCAAAGAACCCTGCGTATCTCTCAATACAGGCTGAATTTTTTAAAACAGTTCTTTCAAAAAGTTAATTGGGCCCGTTCTAGACAAAACCCATGTTCCGTATTTTCTAGATTCTTCTTCATTTGCCCAGAATCTTAACCGCAAAACTGTCACTTCTTATTCCAGCGGATCTCTGAGTTGGAATATCTCATGATGATTTGGAAATCAAATCTGTAATTTAGGAAATATCTTGGAGGCTAAAATGATAAATGATATTAATAAACCATCATTGAAAAAATTATGCATAATAATAATCAATTTATTAAAAATAAAGGAGAAGAAATAATATTCATCCATAAGAGCATAAATCATTATAAGATGGATTTATATGATAAATTATAATAAATGATATGATAAACAAGAGTAAAAGTGGATGAAGTAAGTGATAAAAAGTGGTCGAGTTCACTATTTACAAAGGTATCGATATTTTAATCTATGATTATTTTATGCATGGATTTCCCATCGACTCCAGGGTTGTCCTTCCTAATCACAAAGGGCTTTTCACGTGATAGAGTTTTTTTTATTATGAGGGTGATAACCCTATAGCTGGGGTGGAGCTCAACTTGATAGCTCTGACCGTAGGCATAATATATGATTATGTTGATGATATCCCACCGCGATGTCGAGACATAATATGGGGGTACCAAATTTTATTCACAATGATCGCAGACGAGTCAGTCAGTGTGGTTGTTACATACTACCATCAACATCATGCTGTAGGATATACATGCCTCTTTTAGTTTTATTTTCTTCTCCAATTATGTAGGCCTTATAATCCATGTGTCTCTGAACACATATTTTGATATTTTGATGTATCACACATTTTGCAATATATATATATATATATATATATATATATATATATATATATATATATATATATATATATATATATATATATATATATATATATATATATATATATATATATATATATATATATATATACATGTTTTCTGCTACTATCCAATGTTTTTTTCATTATGGTGATTTGGTTTTACATGTGATGTAAATTTCTATCTAAAAAATAGTTTGTTAATGTATCAGTTAATGGATTCAGATGTCTTAGAATATGTTGATAAGTAATATAATAAAATTTCGTTCCAATAATCGAACACGCAGATACATTCGTAAAATTCAAGGGTTCCTCAAGGAATAATGCACATTTAATTCTATCACAACGAATTCTGAGTCAAGTTTAACAACCAATTCCCTAATACCTAGTGCGACAGCTTTCGATAATAGTTTAATAATCGAACTATATTCGGAAATTTTGTTAGTCATGCAAAATAAACATACTCCTTGTAAATTCACCAACTTACCATCGAGAGCATAAATTGCCCACGTACTGGAAAACAGATTATGTGTGTTATGACAAGCACCATTGAAACCGGCATAAGGGTTTGACGACCTCTACAAACGAAGTGGGCCATAGGGTAAGCAGAGGAAAATATGTATATAAAAGAAAACAATCACATCAAAATATAATTTTACACTAATCAATCACACACACTAATGTACAAAGTATTTACTCGAAAATCAAGCATAATACTTTCTAGATGAAGTCCAATGCAGGACTTGGATGATCGATCCTAGTCATGATTAAAAGAAATAAACCCACGGTTCTATCATTACCATCGTGTGTAGGAATCACCTCGGAAAATTTCGTGAGATAATTCACAGCAACAATGAAGTGCCCATGCCCCCTGGTCGAGTGAAGGTTACAAATCAGGGTAATAATTCCCCATCGGGGAGATGACCAAATGTTAAGAATTGGGTAATAGGGAGTGGGTGGTGGCTCCGATGTGAACTTTTTTACCATCCCTTGCTTGGAAAAGATGTCAATTGGTGTATTAGCGGAGATATGTGGGCCATGTTCCCATTGGAAAAAACTTCATTTACCAAAATTGGATTCTGAAGAGGAAAAGTAGAAATTTCACTAAGGCTTGGGAGAAACAAGGAACGATGATGCGTATCATTCCAAGGAGTTTCTTCAAGAGACATAACCTCTGAAATACTCTCATCGGTTGGAAATGTCTCGTTTAAAGAATCATCATAATCCCAAGAACCAAACCAAGGGGAATGTGAATACGTGTCTAGGGTCAAAACCAATCTGTCATTAGTATCAGATGTAGCCATGGAAGCTAGAAGGAAATTATGATACATTTTTTTAACAAGACTAAGTGGCATAATGTCACAAAATGATCAATCTGATTAGTGTTGGGTATGATCCAGGGGTCGTAACCAGATTAAATCATATTAACTGAAGCAACATTGAGAGGCAGAAAAGAAAAAAAATCCCATTAAAGATGAGTGCTTAAAGATACTGTAGAAATTATATGAAATAAGCATGCATATGTCTTAGATCCACCTGATCTCATACTATTTAACTTTATGCAAGATACTGAATCTATTCCACTTGTTAATCTTTTGCGGAAAAATTAATTGCACACAAATGTAAAGCATAAATAAAAATAATCGCACATAACATAGTTGTTTTTAACCGGGAAAGCCTAAAGCTGAAAACCCCAACTATATATTATGTAACATGGAGATCATATGACAATCTCATACAAATCATACAAAGCTTATCACAAGCTCTCAGTACAGTATAATCGTCATACACTAATCAGGACCAATCTTTCAAATCCATGCACCGATCTTTGCCTCCTGCCTCGCTACCTCGCTCTCCATCAAGGCATCCCTACTAATAGCTCAATGAATTCAAATTACCTCGCTTGATCACAAACTCTCATTGGAAACTCCACGTGTGTGTGATGCAATCAATGCATCACTATAGTCACAACAAATAGTCTATCTCTGGCCTTTCTCACCTACCTCTCCACCGGGTCTCCACTAAAAGTATGAAAATCGCCATGACCGTAGTCACGGCTGCTGATACCATTGGTGCTCAGTTGATTAATGAGTTATTATTTGTGAATTAATTAACTAATTAATTCACTCCACTCCCACTAGTGTATAAATCAGTTAGACTAGATACAACTAGCTCAACTGAGTCTAACTGAGTTAAACTGAATACAACTCCATAACTACTTCTTCCAACTGTGTCATAACTCTGCCGCTTGAGTTCTAACTGAGTCCTCCATGCATTAGCTCCAGTAAACCCTTGGGAATTGTGTAATTCCCTCAGTCCACTGATGTGCCACATCTATGCACTGAAACAAAGTGCTCCAAGAGAATAAGTTGTTTTTTAGTGTCTGATTATTATTAAGAGCTAATAATAATCGACATGCATCTATTTTTAGATCAACGATCTATAAATAGACTTCGCCCAATATTCTAAAAATAGAATTTCATCTATTTTTCCAACTTGATCAACCATCCACAAATATCATCCTGCAACTTCTGAAATATGATCATCATGTCTAAAAATAGACATAGTCTAAAAATAGACTTGCGCCAAAAATAGCCTGCGGGCCCACTTAGTGAAGGCGACTCTTTTCACTAAGCTCATCATCTTGTTGAATCTCAACACTCCCTCTCAACAAGATAGGGATTATCCTTCACCCCGATCCCGCCTCTATGGTATTCGAATTTGCTCCTGGTGAGTGCCTTCATCAGAATATTTGCATCCTGATCTTCCGTAGGAATGTACTGAAGCAACATGATCTTCCGATGCACACAATCTCTGATATGATGATATTGGATATCAATATGTTTAGATCTATCATGAAACATAGGATTAACCGAGAGTTTAATGCAACTCTGATTATCACAATGTATCACTGTAGGATCTAAATGTGAACTGAACAAACCAACTAGGACCTTCCTCATCCAGATAGCCTCACATGCAGCTTGACTTGCTGCCATGTATTCTGCTTTCGCTGAACTGAAAAGCCACGATATTTGTCGTACCAAGAAAACAACCGTAGATCAGATACTGAAAATCCCTACCGATGTGCTCTTCTCGGTCTCGCGCTCCCCGCCCAATCGCATCCGTGAAGCCATGGCACCTCACCTCATCCGTCCGTCTCGTACCATAAACTATACTCATATGTGCCCCGAGATATCTCAGACATGCTTTCCCGCCTTCCAAAAGAGCTGTAGGCTTAACCATCGCTGTAAAAAGCTGTTCACCGCATAGCATATGTCCCGCTTCTGAGTTGACTAAATACATGAGCGAACCCACCAACTATCGATAAACAAGTGGGCATCCACTACCTCTCGTCGATGTAAAGATCCTCTTTCTTCCAATTTCATGGAAGAGGAGTGTCGATAGGCTTGCAGCCTTGCATGTGAAACTTCTCCAGTATATCCCGGGCATACTTGCCTTGAGACACAAACAGTTCACCTTCCCGCTGCCATATTTCCAATCCAAGGAAATAATGAAGGAGGCCCAAATCCTTCATCTCAAACTCCTTTGCAAGATCGGCCTTGCATGAGTGTATCAACTGCTCATCACCTGTTAGTATTAAATCATCAACATAAAGTACAATGATTAAAATCTTACCCTCAACCACAATCTGGTACAGGTTTGCATCTACCTCACTCTTGGTGAAGCCAAGTCCAGTGAAATAGCTGTCGATCCGAGTGTACCAAGCACGGGGTGCTTGTTTCAGCCCATACAACGCTCTTTTGAGCCTGCACACATGTGACTCGCTGCTGAAGATCTCAAATCCTTCAGGTTGCTTAATGTACACCTCTTCCTCAATGATCCCATTAAGGAACACAGTCTTCACATCCATCTGATGAATGTGCCAACCCATCTGCGCTGAGAGAGCAAGGATGGTCCATATGGAAGAATACCGTGTGACAGGTGCAAAGGTTTCTTCATAATTAATCCCCTCAATCTGTCAGAAGCCCTGGGCAACAAATCTTTCCTTATACTTCCCGACGCTCCCATCAGCAGCTTGCTTTACCTTGTATATCCATCTTGATCCTACAACTGATTTTCCCACCGGCCTTGGAACAATCTCCCAAGCACTGTTTCTGACAATGGAGTCATACTCCTCCACCATGGCATCTACCCATGTGAGCTCCTGCACTGCTTCTTCAAAAGATGGCTCTGTCACGATACACTTGCTCATAAGAGCCATGTATCCAGTAAATTGGTCAGGTGTCTGTCTCTATCTGTGCTGTGATGTAGGGACTCCTACATTATGTGCCGCATCAAGCTTCAGTCTCTCAGCTTCTATGGTACGCTTTCTGCCTTGTCTAATGTTTGGTTCTCAGATGAGTGGACTCCTCCACCATGAACCTCTCCTGGCCGATCCACATCGAGAGGCTCATCTTTGGGAACAGTCTTCTCCACATGCAATTGTAGCTCCCTCTCAAGCGACAACTTCATGGCTTTCACCTCATTTAATTTTATATCCCATCGCACAACAAATATCCGACCTGCCTAGAAAATACACACGATAGTTATGGGGTGTTTCGTGTACCCCACAAATATCCCAACTTCGTAGTCTGGCCCAACTTTCTTCCCGGTATCCTTCATCACATGAATGTAAAATGTGTGATCCAAAAATATTCAAATGAGAAATATCAAGCTTTACCAAGAAAGTTTCTTCTCAGTGTACTCATGCCAAGTACTCTATGAGGACAATGGTTTTTCACATAACTTCTCCGACTCTTTCTCCACCAGTGCTTTAAACTCACAGAAGTTAGAGAACGTTTGATCTTTCTTCTACATGAAGAATATCCATCACTTACGAGAAAAATCATCAACAAATATTACATAGTACTTATGTTTTTCTATTGAATCAACCGAGAAAGGACCACACACATCTGTGTGAAACCTCTCAAGGATCCCCAAAGCTCGATTTTCCTTCTCATGAAAGTTATCCTTTACATATTTTCCCATATTACATCCCTTGCATGTATCTAACTGCGCAAGTGTACCCCTAAGAAGACTAGTAGAAATAAATTGCATGAATTTCAAGGCTCCATAGTGAAGATGGCCCAATCGCCTATGCCATAATTCACCCTCATCCTGGCACACCACTTGATCTGCCTTTCCCATCATTTTTTTGCAGCCATCTACCTCCAGCTTGTAGAGATTCTTAACTCAAATCCCTATCCTCTTGGCTTGACCCCTTTTTTTATGTCACAGGAAGGCTTTTCCATTACTAAAAACAATATCATAGCCTCTATCCTCCAACATTGTGACTAAGACCAAATTTTTCTTCAGACCTGGTACATGCATCACATATTTTAAGTGAAATGGTTTACCTGAATCCCTCTGAAATGTAATGGTACCAATCTCGGTAGCACTATACCATCCATCGTCGCCCATTCCAATATGCATCTAGAGATATTTCTCCTCCAAGTCACTGAAAAGTTCCTTATCTCCTGTCATGTGAAAGGAAGCACCACTATCCAAATACCACACAGATCCCAATGCACTAGACACCATGCATGTGAATAATGAGAATCCAAGCTCAAATTTCAAAGCAAGGGCCTCACCAACTGTAGATCCAACAACCTTCTTGTTCTTCTTCTTTTGTGGATAGTTAGTAGCAAAATTCCCATGATCGTGACAATGAAAACACTTCACCTTTGATATGTCCTTCTTGCCATTCTTGGACTCGGATTTTGAGTGGAATTTCTTCCCCTTCCCCTTCCTCACCTTGGGAGCCAAAGCACAATCCTCTTCATCATCATTCTTAGATGAAGATCCATCTCTGGTGTTCCGTCTGAACTCCTCCTGCACCAAATCCGACCATAGACATTCCCAATCTGGAAATTTTTCCCTTCCATTGACAGAGTCTTGATAACTCTTCCAACTCTTGGAAGTCCTAGGAGAGAAAATCTCACCAAATCATCATCAGTGAGTGTTATTCCCACACTCCCCAGTTCATCCTGACATTGGACAAACTTCGTGAGATATTTTGGAATGTTGTCGCCCTTTTCCATCTTGATCTTCCTGAGTTTATCTTTGAGCACCAATTTCCTATGGTCGTTGCTGCTTTGGAATAGATCCGTCAAAGCCTTCCACATTGCATATGGTGTGGATTTCCCATGGAGGCTTGAGACAATGTGGTATCGTACTACCTCCAATGGGATCCTCCTCGCCTTTGCCACTTTCTTTTGCCATGCATCAAGATTTGCAGCATCTGGCTTAGGAACATCTTTGTTAATGAATTCATTCGAGCCATTGTCTTCGAGTATTGCCTCCATCTTGTCATTCCAATAAATGTAGTTATAGCTTCCCTCGAGTGCATACTCTAACCTCAAGCCATTGAAATCCATTTTGATCTTGAATCAGCTGCAGCACCAGGAAATTCTTTCTGCAAATTCAATTTCTATCCAGTCACAAACTCAGCTCCAGCTTCACTTCTGCAATTTCTTGTGCTCTGATAACATGTATAAATTATACAAGCATGTATATCTTGGATTCACCTAATTTAACAATGTACTAAAGTTAAATATTGAATCACTTCTACAAATCTTTTGCAGAATTAAAAACACAATTGCTAATCACATGAACATGAAGAAAGATCAATCACACACAGCACAGATAATTTCTCACGAAAAGCTTACATCTAAAATCCCCACTATCTTCTATTGTCTATTAATCATGGATCATGAAACAATTACATACAAAAATATTCTCACAAGAGCCCTCTAGTACATCATCTAATTGTCTCACACTGTCATATGCAAAACTGACCAACGCATATCCAATTCTCAACCTCTGGACAGTCTGCCTTGCTTGCGCAATCGCTAATTGTAAAGGTCCCTAAAAGATAGGAATTCTTACCCGCCTTGACTGCGCAAGTATCATGGGCACTCCAATGGGTGTTTTCCTGCATGTGTGCAAGCAGATAATCCTAAAACTAATAGTCAACTTCCCTTTCATGTGAGATCATGTAAATCCTCAATTTCATGTGAGATCACTGATTGTGAATTAATTAATATTTAATTCACTAGATCTCTCACTAGTGTATCTTATGTTACAACTAGCACAACTGATTTTAACTCACTAAACTGAGTTAAATTGTTTACAACTTGCACCAACTCATGCACCACTGCACTTCGAACTTTGTTACAACTAGAATTACTCTGCATGTCCAGCCAAACAACCTCTAACTCGAAATCCACTAGCTAACTAAATTTATCACTTTCGGTTAACTCATTCAAGTCCACATTGAGAATAGATTACAGTTTAATGCCCATCTAAATTAAGGGATAATAAAAATATACATGCACCCAAAAATAGCATCGTGGGCCCTACCCTAGTCTGGGTGCTTAATGAAACTAGGTTTTGAATGCAACCAGGGGATTAATGCACTAGGCGGGGTGCTGAATCTTCTTGTTGAATCTCAACTGCGCCAATGGGATCACAAAACAAACGGGTACTTATCCATCAATGAAGCCTACCAATTAGAAGAAAGGTTACAAGATCACCCCAAATAAGAAATTTGGAAAACCATCAGGGGTCAAAACCTTTAGATGAAAATTTACTTTTTTTCCTTTGGCTCCTTGTCCAAGGAAGAAATCACTTGGGACAAGAATCCCTATGAAATGTTGCACGTCTAATTTCCATAGAAATGAAAAGGCTATTAATCTTACATAGTTTCATATTACTTTACCACAATGTTTGATTATCTATCCATCCCCGATAGTGGGTCATTTCCAACAAAAAGGATTGACAGAGAAATTAAATGATGTTCCTAGATGAGAAAAGTGGTCAATGTTATTTCTACTCTCATGTTGATAAAATACAAAAAAATTTAATCCATATTGCATCTCAAACCTAGGTCTAGTGCTACAACATGAAATGATTGTCTGTTAAAACAAATAGTAGATTATGTAGCTGAAGTAAAGTCCAAAAATCCAAGGTGACCCATGGTATCATCTGTAAAGCAATAAAAGATCACAAGCTAGTGAGAAGCAGTCCAACAAGTTCAGATTACATAATTTATTACTCATTATTAACTAGTTTTCAGTCATGATTTTCCATTTGAACCATATACACTAATGGAGACATCATGGACATGCAGTATAAAATAATTTAATATAAATCCATGTACTAGTATATATGCATCAACTTTTATGATAATTATTGTTCAAATACCACTATCAAGAACTTGCCAATGATGCTCTATTTGGTAAAGCCCAGAAGAGTATTAGGATAATCATGGAAATTGTCGCCTATTTCTAGTAGTATGTAATTTTCTTCTCTTAAACATTTTAGACGTCCTCTACAACCTCGAGCTTCTCCTTCTTCCTCGTTACAGGCATGGTGGAACTATGTTCTTCTCTGAATGAAATCTTTGGCAGGTTTGGTTTTTGTATACTAATTTATTTTTTAAGCTTAGGAAATATTCTGAAATTGACTAGATTATGACCATAGTCTATGTATATTATGATACTATAAGAAATGATTTTTGAAAAATATTTTTGAAAAAAAAAAAAACACTACTTTTCTCAATGTCCATAATCTTTGTCACATGCACCATATCCACTAAATGTTCACGTGTGACAATAGCTTCTGAAAGCGATGGAGATTTTCTTTAGAAATAATGGATATTCTCAAGTCATCCACTATTGAAACTTGAAATTTTTTATGGTTCTAGTATTTCAGAGTTAAGGTTTCTGTGATATGATTTAGATGGAGAAATATTTTTAGATACATCACTTCACAAAATTTGTTGTTAATATTCTCAAAAAAAATTGTTGATGAATAATTTTCACATTCACAATTACTCACACAAGATTTATAAATATGAAAGTTGGTTTTGAGATTCAAATAGCTATTTCCTAGGTTTGATGTGATGGCATCTTCCCTTACCATACTAACATCCCATGCCTTATGAACTTTGTCATGTGGTTTTTATCTGATATGTAAATACAAGCTATTGTGAACTTTTTGTTATGCTTGTTATTTGTGATGCAATTGCAAGCTATAACTATAGTGGAAAATCCT
Source organism: Pinus albicaulis (assembly GCA_034641835.2). Classification (NCBI taxonomy): domain Eukaryota; kingdom Viridiplantae; phylum Streptophyta; class Pinopsida; order Pinales; family Pinaceae; genus Pinus; species Pinus albicaulis. The sequence continues at coordinate 687,279,157 of CM076579.1, forward strand.
TATGATGGTTTATGCAACCTAAATGTCAAATTTTCTAGTCGTCGTGAGCCAACATAGTGTTTAATTCCCCACTTGTATGTCAATTGAGCTTCAAAGAGAGGAGGTTGCTTGTCAATGGAGACAATGACTTCAACAGGATGATTGGTAGCTGCAGCCAGAAGGATGAGAATGATAATCTTTCCAGCAAGATATTCAGCTATAGCTCATTCCTCTTTCACAGGAACAGACAAGCTCCAATGGGGTCACAAAACAAGCAGGTACTTCTCCATCAAAAAATCCTAGCAATTAGAAGTAAGGTTATAGGATCACCCCAAAGAAGAAATTCGGAAAACCATCCGGGGTCAAAACCTTTGGCTGAATTATTTTTTTCCCTTTGGCTCCTTGTCTAAGGAACAACCCACTTGGGACAAGAATCCCCGTGAAATGTTGCACATCTCATATCCATAGGAATGAAAAGGCTATTAATATTACATAGTTTCATATTACTCTACCACAGTGTCTGATTACCTATCCATCCCTGATAGTGGGTCCTTTCCAACAAAAAATATTGACAAAAAATTAAATGACGTTCATGGATGAAAAACGTAGTCAATGTGACTTCTACTCTCGTATTGATAAAATACAAAGTTTTTGAATCAATAATGCTTCTCAAACCCAGGTCTAGTGATACAACATGAAATGACTGTATGTTAAAACAAATAGTAGATTAAGTATTTGAAGTAAAGTTAAAAAATCCAAAGTGAACCATAGTATCATCTGTAAAGAAATGGGAGATCAAAAACCAGTGAGAAACATTCCAACAAGTTTAGATTACAAAATTTCTTACTCATTGTGAACCAGTTTGCAGTCATGATTTATTGAACCATATCCACTATGATGGAGACATCATGGACATGCAGTATAGAAGCATTTAATATAAATCCATGTACTATTATCTAATATCTATGCATCAACTTTTACGGTAATTCTTGTTCAAATACTGCTATCAAGTGCTTGCCAATGATGATTTGTTTGGTAAAGGCCAGAAGAGTATAAGGACAATCATGGAAATTGTCACCTATTTATTGTAGGATGTCATCTGCTTCTGTTAAATATTGCAGACATCCTCTACAACCTCTAGCTTCTCCTTCTTCCCCGTTACAGACATGGCAGATCTGCATTCTTCTCTAAATGAAATCTTTGGCAAGTTTGGTTTTTCTGTACTTGTTTACTTTTTAAGCTTAGAAAATATTCTGAAATTGACCAAATTGTGACCATAGCCTATGTATATTATGAAACTATAAGAAATGTTTTCTGAAAAATATGACAGAAAAAAACTACTTTTCTCAATGTCCAAAATCTTTGGTAGACACACCATTTCCACTGAATGTTCATGTGTGACAGTAACTTCTAAAAGCGATGGAGATTTTCTTTAGAAATAATGGATATTCTCAAGTCATCCATTGTTGAAACTTGAAATTTTGGATGGTGCTAGTATTTTAAAGTTAAGGTTTCTGTGATATGATTTAGGTGGATAAATCTTTTTCAAATACATCACTTCACAGATTGGTTGTTAATATTCTAAAAAAAAATTGTTGATGAATAATTTTCACATTCACAATTACTTGCACTAGGTTTATCAATATGAAAGTTGGTTTTGAGATGCGATTTTCTATGTCCTAGGCTTGATGTGATGGCATCTTCCCTTACCGTACTAACATCCCATGCCTTATGAACTATGTATTGTGGTTGTTGTCTGATATGTAATTATAAGCTATTGTGAATTATTTATTATGGTTGTTATTTGTGATCCAATTGCAAGCTATAACTATAGTGGAAAATCCTTATGGTGGTTTATGCAACCTAAATTTCATTCCATAGACATAAATTCATTATTGATTTGTACTCAAAAACTTAGGTTCGCCCTTCCACATTTCATTGCATGAAGCAATTGGAAATGCTGGTAGTATTTGTATTTCCCTGAAATTCATATGATTTCTTGAGTTCTCCTTTGATTGTCTCCTGTGAAAATTTAGAGTGTATAGGAGTGCACCTTGCTTTTAAGAGTTTAGGCTTATGACTGATGCCAATGGGGTTTTGTTTTTTGTAAACCAGTGCATGATGAAGGGTTAGGCTGGTGCATAGTCCCAATGCATGACCTTGTTTTTCAAGAAGCAACCCAACATGTTGTGAAGAACATACAACAAAGGTCCAACTCTTTGGCAACTTGTGAACTGCAGGAGGCCCTTTCAGCAAAGGATGAGGTTGGACCCCTGCCCTACTATTTATGCATTCTCTGGGGTTTACACAGATTTCTCCTTTACTTTGGTGTAACGGCCAGTGTTTCTATTGTTGTATTTCGGGTAGTTGATGCCTCTTCCAAGGTGGATTTACATTTGAAGACTAAGATGGGAAGTAAGGTTGAAGAGCACAAGGTTGAAATGCATTGCAATCCTGATGGTAAATGGATATTAAGATCACATTTAACATGATGTAGGGTAGTGATTCTATAATTTATAAAGTTTATATTATGTATGTATTTATGATATAATACTTGTTGGCGTTAGTTGGCATCACTTTATTTCCCATCAAGGGCTTCGAGAACTTTTTACAAGTTAAATTATTTGACCTCTTAACACTTATTGAAGTTGTGAATTTGGGCTATGATCTACTTCAAAGCTATCTTACTATCAAATTGTGTGTAATGTTAACAATGATTTTTATTATGTCAATCATCACATACATGCATCTGAATGTTACTGAAGCATGAAATTATATAATTACATTATAAGATCTGAGTAAATTATAGTGCAAAATGCAAAATTTGTGTTCTTTTTCAACTAGGCTAATGTCAAAAAGCCACGCACCCTTCAGAAAGTGATTTGGATGCGAGAGTAAATTAGCACATGACAATACTTATGAGATTTTTCTTTGTCCAGTATGCACTTGGAAATATGTGTTATTTCTCATTCATAGTTAATGCCAATATGAGTCTTTTCTTTATCTATTACACTAACAAATTTAAATCTTTTTATTTCATTTTGCATTCATAGTTATGGAATGAATCCATGAACTTGCTTTTTCCGATAAGCACTTGCAAAATATGTGTCATTTCTCATTCATATTTCATGCCAATATGAGTCTTTGATTTATCTATTACACTAACGAATTTACGTTTTATTGTTCATTTTGCATTCATAGTTATGGAATGAATCCATGAACATGCATCACTATTGTTGGAATCTCTTTTACTAATCTGAATCTCTTTAAAATAAATGCGTAGAACTGATCATTGCTACCGAAGATCAACACGAGTTTGAAAAATATGAAAAATATTTTTTTTATACGTCTTTACCCAATGATCATGTGAAAAATGCTTTAAATTCTGTTTGGAACGGTATTTCCCTTCTAATTCATGGGAAAATAATAATCATCTATGTTCAACACTGAAACTCTTGGTTTGATGGCCTATCTGATGGTATGGGATTTTTTTCTTCTCTATCAGAACCATTTATTTATTTATTATTTTGTTTGATGGCTTAGTTTATCTATTCTACCCCTTTTTTACTTCCATGGCCATCACCTCTCCCATCTCCTATGATCTGACATTGTTTCATCTATTGGACTCGGGCCTAGTGTTTCTTCCCGTCCATTTGCTTGGCTTGGGCCATAAGGTGGGTGTAGTATAAAGTCATCCACTGTTGAAACTTGAAATTTTGGTTGGTGCTAGTATTTCAAAGTTAATTTTTATGTGATATGATTTAAGTGGAGAAATATTTTTCAAATACATCACTTCATAGATTTTTTGTTAATATTTGGTGTTAATATTCTAAAAAAAAATTGTTGATGAATAATTTTCTCATTCATAATTACTTGCACCAGGTTTATCAATATGAAATTTGGTTTTGAGAAGCAAGTTTCTATGTCCTAGGCTTGATGTGATGGCATCTTCCCTTACCATACTAACATCCCATGCCTTATGAACTCTGTCTTGCAGTTTTTATCTGATATGTAATTACAAGCTATTGTGAATTCTTTGTTATGGTTGTTATTTGTGATGCAATTGCAAGCTATAACTATAGTGGAAAATACTTATGGTGGTTTATGCAACATAAATGTCACTCCCTAGACATAAATTCATTATTTATTTGTATTCAAAAACTTAGGTTCGCCCTTCCATATTTCATTGCATGAAGCAATTGGAAATGCGGGTAGTATTTGTGTTTCCCTGAAATTCATATGGTGGCTCGGGTTCTCCTTCGATTGTGTCATGTGCAAGTTTAGAGTGTATAGGAGTGCACCTTTCTTTTAATAGTTTAGGCTTATGCCTGATGCCAATAGGGTTTTGGTTTCTGTAATCCAGTGCATGCCGAAGGGTTAGTCCGACACATAGTCCCAATGCATGACCCTATTTTTCAAGAAGCAACCCAACATGTTGTGAATAACATACAACAAAGGTCCAAATCTTTGGCAACTTGTGAGCTGTAGGAGGTCCTTTCAACAAAGGATGAGGTTGGTCCCCTACGCTACTATTTATGATTTCTCTGGGGTTTACACAGATTTATCCTTTACTTTGGTGTAACGGTCGGTGTTGCTATTGTTGTCTTTCGGGTACTAGTTGATGCCTCTTCCAATGTGGATTTACATTTGAAATGAATTGCAATCCTGATGGTAAATAGTTATTAAGATCACATTTAACATGATGTAGCGAAGTGATTCTATAGTTTATACAGTTTATATTATGTATGTATTTATGAAATAATGCTCGTTGGCCTTAGCTAGCATCACTTTATTTCCCACCGAAGGCTTCAAGATCTTTTTACAGGTTAAATTATTTGACCTCTTAACACTTATTGAAGTTGTGAATTTGGGGTATGATCTACTTCAAAGTTATCTTACTATCAAATAGTGTGTAATGTTAACAATGATTTTTATTATGTCAATCATCAGATACATGCATCTAAATGTTACTGAAGCATGAAAATATATAAGTATATTATAAGATCTGAGTAAATGATAGTGAAAAATGAAAAATTTGTGGTCTCTTTCAACTATGCTAATGGAAAAAATCCATGCACCCTTCAAAAAGTGATTGGGATGTGGGAGTAAAGCACATGAAAATACTTATGATATTTTTCTTTGTCTAGTAATAACTTGCAAATATGCATCATTTCTTATTCATATTTAATGCCAATATGAGTCTTTGCTTTATCTATTACACTAACAAATTTGCGTCTTGTTCTTTAATTTTGCATATTTGTCTTTGCTTTATGTATTACACTAACAAATTTACATGTTATGGTTCATTTTGCATTCATAGTTATGGAATGAATCCATGAGCAGGCATCACCATTGTTGGAATCTATTTTACTATTCTGAATCTATTTAAAATAAATGCATAGAACTGATCATTGCTACCAAAGATCAACACAAGTTTGAAAAATATGAAAAATATTTTTTTTGTGCGTCTTTACCCAATGATCGTCTGTAAAATGTTTTAAATTCTGTTTGGAAAGGTATTTCCCTTATAGCTCATGGGAAAATAATAATCATGTTTTTTCAACACTGAAACTCTTGGTTTGATAGCCTATTTGATGATATGGTATTTTGTTCTTATCTATCAGAAGCATTTATTTATTTATTTATTTATTTGATGGCTTAGTCTATCTATTCTACCCATTTTTTACTTCCATGGCCATCGCCTTCTCCCATATCCTATGATCTGACATTGTTTTGGCTGTTGGGCTTGGGCCCGGTGTTTCTTCCTATCCATTTTCTTGGCTTAGGCCACAAGGTGGGCATAGCATCAAGTGATCCATTGTTGAAACTTGAAATTTTGGATGGTGCTAGTATTTCAGAGTTAAGGTTTATGTGACATGATTTAGGTGTCCAGAAATATTTTTTAGATGCATCACTTCACAGATTTGTTGTTAATATTTGGTGTTAATATTCTAAAACGAATTTTTTGATGAATAATTTTCACATTCACAATTACTCGCACCAAGTTTATCAATATGAAAGTTGGTTTTGAGATGCAAGGTTGTATATCCTACGCTTCATGTGATGCCATATTCCCTTACATACTAACATCTCATTCCTTATGAACTCTGTCTTGTGGTTTTTATCTGATATGTAATTACAAGCTATTGTAAACTCTTTGTTATGGTCATTATTTGTGTTGCAATTGCAAGTTATAACTATAGTGAAAAATCCTTATGGTGGTTTACGCAACCTAAATGTCAATTTTTCTAGTCATCATGAGCCAACAGAGTGTTGAATGCCCCACTTGTATGTAAACTAAGCTTCAAAGAGAGGAGGTTGCATGTAATTAATGGAGACAATAAATTCAACAGGATGATTGGAAGACGCATCTAGAAGGAGGGGAATGATAAAGGCAAGATATTCAGCTACAACTCATTCCTATTTCATAGGAATAAACAAGCTCTAATGGGGTCACAAAACAAGTGGGCACTTCTCCATCAATGAAGCCTACCAATTAGAAGTAATGTTACATGATCACCCTAAAGAAGAAATTTGGCAAACCATCTGGGGTCAAAACCTTTGGCTGAAATTTTACTTTTTTCCTTTGGCTCCTTGGCCAAGGAAGAACTCACTTGGGACAAGCATCCATGTGAAAAGTTGCACATCTCATTTCCATAGAAATGAAAAGGATATTAATCTTACAAAGTTTCATATTACTCTACAATAGTGTCTGATTATCATCCATCCCTAATAGTGGGTCATTTCCAACAAAAAAGGTTGACAGAGAAATTAAATGACATTCCTGGATGAAAAAAGTAGTCCATGTGACTTCTACTCTCATGTTGATAAAATGAAAAGTTTTTGAATCCATAATGCATATCAAACCTAGGTCTAGTGCTGCAACATGAAATGATTTCATGTTAAAACAAATAGTAGATTATGTAGCTGAAGTAATGTCCAAAAATCCAAAGTGACCCATGGTATCATCTGTAAAGCAATAGGAGATCACAATTGAGATGCAGTCCAACAAGTTTAGATTACAAAATTTCTTACTCATTGTTAACCCATTTGCAGTCGTGATTTTCCACTTGAACTATATCCACTATGATGGAGACACCATGGACATGCAATATAAAATCATTTAATACAAATCCATGTACTAGTATCTATGCATCAAATTTTACAGTAATTCTTGTTCAAATACTGCTACCAAGTGCTTGCCAATGATGATATGTTTTTTAAAGCCCAAAAGAGCATTGCCATATTTCTGTTTTGGTAAAGCTACAAAGATAATTTCTGATAGAACATTGACATATTTCTGATGAGCGCATTGATACTCCTTATAATGCAAGCTGGAAGTAATTAGGATGCATTTATGCTCTGTATGTTATAACTTGAATTCAACTTTTCTTAGATGAGATACCATAAGTAAGAGTGTTTCAAATGAACTTGGCTATTTTGACTTTCCAAGGGCTTTAATAAGATTCTCGTCCCATTTTTCTTAGAAATAATTTTGTTACAGGATTTATTGCATTTTAAACTGTAGCTGAACTTTTAGGTGAAAATTTATTATTTCTTTCGTCATCATCTATGAGATTAAGTAATACAATTTACTACAAATTAAAAGATTTATGTTCATCTGGTAGATTTTTCATATGTAAACAAGACTTCTTATTTGAAAACAATGTGGTTGTTTACTTACAGATTTCAGAAACAATGGATGTATGAACAAGACAGGGTTTACTTTCTGCTGCAATAGGTTGAGTGTCCAACTGAATGGATACTCTTTTGGTACCATTAGAGATTTTGTGTAGCATATCACCAGCTAAGTTATCTAACAAAAGGTCATATTTATGGTGGAAAAAGCAACAGGTGGTATACAGGTTTAGAGTAGTTTCACCTCATGGATTATTTTTACTCAGGGTTGTCATCATGGTACAATGTTAAACTCTTTCTTGTATTTTTATTTATTTCAGATAAAAGTTTTGGAAGAAGGGCTTCTAAATCATCCTCCATTTGGACATAAGGCTTCTGAGGGTATGGAAGCTGAATTTATATCTCTCTTAGTGAATATTGAAGAATATGAGGTTCATTCTTATGAGAGGTAAACTCTCCTTGAATGTTTTTCAAACGAGGTCAATAATTAAAGAATCAATTGAGCCTAAATTTTAAACCAACATCTGGCAGTACAAATTTTGAAATCTATTTTTGTTTAAATTACTCTAGAACCATAATGAGTATTATTTTTCATTCATGATCTTGTGGCTTCCTTCTTCAGCAGGTGCAACTCAGCGAGCCGAAGCTTTAAAGCTTTGAGAAGAGTTGTTGTTGAACTTGTTGGAAGACCTACAAGAGTTGATGTGTCAGGTGGAATTGCCACTGGGAAGATGGTTATCATCTGAATTTTCAGCTATATGAGAATTTTTTGTGTAGTGTGTTTAATATTCTGGATGAAGGGAAGCTACTTGAGGTTCGTTGTTAATATTTAGTTGTGGATTCTTGTTAGGATGATATGTGCTATACATGGACATTGTTTTATAAGGTATATTTATATTCACTCAAAATTTGTGTGTTTAATTTGTGGTATCCCAATTGATGGGAGAGACTCATAGAGAAACCTTTTTTGTACATTGAGTACCATCATATGTGCAATAAAATAATAGACTTCGATCCTTTAGTTCCTTGAAAACTGGCACAAGAGGAGCTCATATAATAATGCTTCCTACATTTTGTAGCTTTTATTTATGGAGAAAACATCTTTGTCACTTATATCATGTCTATTAGCATCTCAGAGGCTCATGTGATATTTAAAAGTTATATACCCGATCCAAGCCACTTCACACATTCAAACGAGCTTATTCTCAAGGATTAAATATGTTAGCATCTTTGAGATTCTCTAGGTGGCAATCAAGTGCTTGTATGAGTTTGTCCTGAATTGTCTCCATGTAGCACACTGAGTTTATCAAGAGCACTATTAGGGTCAAGCAAGGGTGTCCACTATCTCCCACCTTGATTGGGATTTAAATTAATGAGTTGGATTTTTTCATTAATGGGCATACATATGACAATAATGGGTGCAATTTTTCATTCATATTCTTCTTTTCATTGATGATGTGATCCTTTTGGGTTCTTTCTTCAAGGGTGTCCAAAGACAGACAACTTCATTAGCACTTTTTCTATGACATTCATAGTTGATGGTCAACTTGTGTAAAACTGAGTGGTTACGATATTTAACAAGTAGGAAGGGTCTTCTTAGATTATCATTTCTTCCTTAGAGTGAATAATATTGATATCACCAGCTCATATTACATACTTTGGTGTTCAGTTCTTAGGCTCCCATTTTAGTTTAAGGCATGTTCAGCCTTGGGTCAATAGGGGCTACATTTATTTTGCCCTGCTTAAGAGATAGATCAGTTTTTGACATAATTTAAGATGGTAATAGTCTTAATTTAATTTCAAAGCTACTTAATTAAAAAATCAAAAAACTAAAATCTCTGTTGAAATTGAAATTTGATTTTTACTAGGAATTTAAACACATCACACTGAAGAAAGTAGCAACATGTGCACATATCTAAAACTCAATTTCCCTCACTGTTTATTGTCGAATTTCCTTCAAATATGTGTGTTGCATAAATGAACAATATGAAACTAGTTTTCTTCTCACCAAGAAACAAAATTTCTCAACAACAGAAGTAATGGAATGAAACAAGTTAAGGACACAATTACACAAGAGACACTAATTATCAAGGGAAACCAACTAGGAAAACCCTGTCCTTGTTGTGGTATTTTATTGATAGAGTATACAGATTAAATACAAGGAAGACTATCTATTGAGAACAAAGTTGTTCTCCTTTTAACCTAGACTATAATTTCCCTGAACGTTACTTGATCACAACTCCTATCCTTTACGCATAAACAGGTCTAAAATCCTTACGCACTAGCCTCTCTTTTTGGCTCCTAAACTCATGCCCACATGGCCTCCTATTTTGTAGCCTAAATCTCTTAATCTATGCACACTTGGTACTTAATAATATGCATACCACAAGCAGGAATCTCACACAATTCTTGTGCACTTTCTCACAAACCTGTGAGCTATTGTATTTTCTCACAACCTTGTGCACACAACAATTGTTGAATTATGTGCCTTCGTCCTCCTTTTATGTTATTCGATCATGCTATAACTGGCAAGTTTATTTTTAGAAATCATCAATATTGTGATTGATTTATTAACTAAGTCAAACTAACTCTTCTAACTCTCCTTGCCTGAATTAGACATTGAGGCTCTCACTCATTTTTTTCCAAATATAAACTTGCACTTGGAGAGCCACATAATTGAGCCTCCAAATAGCACATGAACAAACTAACTTGTCCTTTTACATGAACTCGTAATTGAGAAAAGAACACGTTGAAGTATTTCTTGACTAAGGCACAAGGCAAGAAGACCTTCACTCGCTATTATTTTTCTAGGTTTTAACCCTGTACATAAATTATCTACCAACGAATCTTAAAAATAGAAAATAAAAAATAGCTAGAGCATAAAACATAAAACATATAAACACTGAGATTTTCCCCTAGATCCCAAATCGGGACTACTAGCTTTATTTTTCATTATATTCCTTTTAGTGTTACAACACATATATATACATGTCGAAGCATACATAAGCCCCAATCCATTAACCCTGGATTAGAACATAACCTTAGTTCCCTTGACCGGATCTACAAATACCAGGGGCCGAAAACCATCATGCCCCAAAACCATGTGCAAACCCATGCACAAAACTATGGGCGGGTCTGCCCATCGGAAAATAAGGTCCATGAAAATAAGGCGCGTGACTAGTCATGGAAAGAATATAACACATACGCAACATTCTCCCACTTGTTTTTTTCTTTCCGTAGGGGACCATAGGAGAGACGAGTCATTAGCCCAGCTTTGCAAAACCCATTGTTTCTCTACACCAAGATAACTTCTGATTGCTCATAGACTTCGTCAATGCATCTGCAACATTATTCAAAGTGTCCACCTTTACCAGCAACACCCTTTTATCCTGAACCATATATCTAACAAAGTGATATTGAACATCAGTGTGCTTTGTATTTGAATGATAAGCAGGGTTCATAGCCCAGAAAATTGCACTTTGGCTATCACAATCTACCCTTATAGCTTGCTGCACCAACCCCATACTTGAACACAATCTTTGCAACCAAACTGCTTCCTTGCTTGCATGAGTGGTTGCCATGTATTCTGCCTCTATAGTTGAAAGAGCCACTACAGATTGTCTTTTACTCATCCAACTAACTGCACCTCCAAATAGGCTAAACACATACCCACTTGTAGATATTCTTTGGTCCAGATATCCAACCCAATCTTCATCAACAAAACCACGAATGTCCAACACTCTTTCAAATCCTGGTCTTCCCTGGTAGCACAAGCCATAATCACTAGTGCCACGCAAATATCTGAAAACCCGCTTCACTATTGTCAAATGCTCCTTCCCTAGGTTTGACATAAACCTGATCAATATTTCCACTGCATTTGCAATGTCTAGTCTAGTATAGACCATTGCATACATTAGGCTACCCACTGAAATTGCATGTGGAACACGAGACATATCCTCCTCTTCTTCTTGTGTCTTGGGACATTGTTCAGCAAATAGCTTTGTACCTACAGGAATCAGAACATTCACCGGTTTACTATCCTAAATATTGAACCTTTGCAATATAGTCTCGACATAGTTCCTCTAGTTTAACCAGAGCTTCCTCTTTGCCCGATCTCTCTTAATTTCCATGCCTAAAATATAGTTTGCAGCCAAGATCCTTCATGTCGAATTTGGAGAACAATTGGGTCTTCAAATATTGGATGATTTCTTTGTCATTTCCAATCAACAACATATCATCCACATACAAGACCAAATAAATAACACGATCACCAATTAATTTAAAATAAACACAGTGATCCTCCTTTAGTCTGGTGAAGCCAAGTCCCCATATATAGGTATCAAATTTTTGATACCACATCCTTGGTGACTGTTTTAACCCATACAGAGACTTCTTTAACCTGCATACCATTTCTTTCTTCCCCTTCACCATAAAGCCTTCAGGTTGTTTCATGTAGATCTCCTCTACCAGATCCCTATGAAGAAATGTTGTCTTCACATCCATCTTTTCTACCTCAAAATCATATGTAGCAGCAACAGATAAAAGTAATCTAATAGAAGTAACTTTGGAAACAGGAGAAAAATATCACCAAAATCAATTCCAGGCACCTGGGAATAACCTTTTGCTACCAACCGAGCTTTGTATTTCTCCACCTTGCCTTCTACATTCATCTTCTTATTAAACACCCATTTTCTCCCAATGGGCTTCCTTCCAGCTGGAAACTCCACCAGATCCCATGCCTCATTTTTATGCAAGGATGCCATTTCATCAACCATGGCCTCCTTCCAGAGTTTTCCATCCTCTGAATCTACTACCTCCCTAATGGTTCTGGGATCATCATCAGTTATAGTTAAAGAAAAATTTGAACAGAAATCAGATGGAATATACCTTTCTGGTTGTCTTCTTTCCCGAATTGATCTTCTCACAGTTGGAGTTTGTGGCTCTTCCTCTTCTGAGTCTTCTTCTTTTGTAGAGTCTAATTCATTCTCTTTTATCTCAAACTCTATCTTCTCAGGTTCCTTTGGTAGGACCTCATGTTTAACAACATCTTTCACCTCTCTAAACACCACATCTCGGCTATACACAACCTTCCTTGTTTCTGGGTTACAAATCTTGTAACCCTTTAAACCATCCTTATACCCAATAAAGATGCACCTTTCAGATTTATTATCCAACTTGGTCTTTTTCTCCTTTGGAACATGTACATATGCATCACATCCAAATACCCTCAAATGTGAAAGAGAGGGTTTCTTACTAGTCCATACCTCATGTGGAGTCTTATCCTCCAACGATGATGAAGGTGATCTACAAACCAAGTAACATGTAGTCTCCACTGCCTCTACCCAGAATTCTTGTCCTAACCCTGTACCACTGAGCATGCTTCTTGAATTTTCCATCAGCGTTATATTCATTCCTTCTGAAACTCCATTTTTTTGAGGTGTGTATGGAGAATTCTTCTGCCGTTCTATACCACACTTCTTACAGAACTCTTCAAATTCCTTCTTGCAGAACTCCCCACCATTATCTGTCCTCGGCACCTTTATCTTCTTCTCTGTTTGGTTTTCCACCAGAGCCTTAAATTCTTTAATTTTTTCAAAGACTTCAGATTTCTTCCTCAAGAAATATATCCATGTATTCCTTGAGAAGTCATCTATGAATGAAACATAGTACATAGACTTACCCAGTGATGGAACCGACACAGGTCCAAACACATCACTATGAACAAGCTCTAATATCTTGTTCGCCCTCTTAGCACCAGAAGGAAAACTCACCCAATTCTACATCCCATATACACAATGTTCACAGAAATCGAAATCCATAGAGGTATTAGACATACCTTCTACCATACCATTTCCATGCAGTATCTGAAATCCCTTCTCTCCAATATTTCCAAGCCTTTGATGCCATAGCATGGTCTTTTTTCCAGAGACCGCTAGGATTTCCACTCCACTTTTGGGAACCACAAAACTGTTGCACCCATTAATAACAATGTTGCCCTGAAGCTTGTACAGGGTTCCAATTCGAACTCCCTGCATTAATACCAGTGTTCCCCGAACCATCTTCATCTGAGATTTTAATATCAATAGATGACAGCTGACTTACCATAGTATTGAAGGAATTTAGATGCTCTATCACTGAGTCTCCATCCTTCATCCTCAGGTTATACAGCTTTTTCTACAGGAACAATTTATTCACCAGAGACTTAGATTGGTACAAAGTCCCTAGCTTGTCCCACAAGGTCTTCGCTGTAGCTTCCCCAAATAAATTCAACAATATTGAATCTGAGATGCAAAACCGTATTGTGATCTTTGCCTTCCAATCCATCTTCTTCCAGTCTTCATCTGAAATTGTCTTTGGTTTAGTACCTGGATCTACCGCGATCCACTGATCTTTATCCACCGGCAGATCCTCCATCTTGAGCTTCCACAACTCAAAACTCTGACCATTAAATTTCTCGATCTCTATCTTCCCGCCCTGTGCCATCTTCTTTCACCCACAAAATCGATCACGGATCTCACTAAGCAGGGTCTACCTCCAGCCCCGAGCAAAAACCCCTCGGCGAGTAAGGTGTCCTTGGGCAGAAATTGCTTTGATACAAATATGGTTTTATCCCTATCTGAGAAATTATATGCAACAGAAATTATATGCAAGCGAATCTTAAAAACGAGAAAATAAACAATAGCGAGAGCATAAAACATAAAACAGATAAACACGGAGATTTTCCCCTGGATCCCAAATCGAGACGACCAGCTTGATATTTTATTATATTCCTTTTAGTGTTACAACACATATGTATACATATCGAAGCATACATAAACCCTAATCCATTAACCCTGGATTAGAACATAACTGTAGTTCCCTTGGCCAGGAGCTGAAAAATACCAGGGACCGAAAACCATAATGCCCCAAAACCATGTGCAAACCCATGCACAAAACCATGGGTGGGTCCGCCCACCAGAAAATAAGGTCCATGAAAATAAGGCGCGTGACTAGTCATGGAAAGAATATAACACATACCCAAAAAATTTCAACCTTTTTTATTGTTTAAAATAGGAAATAAATGGAAATATTTAAACTGAACCCTTCATTTACTACCTCCCACTCTGAAAAACTGAATGAGCTTCACTCACTACTCCCCACTCTGAGAAATTGAATGAAATAAAACCTATACGCTTTCCTTCTCCTTTATATACTAGAAGGCACAATAAATTTGGACACATGCATGACATTGCTTTAATTGAAATATACTTAAACCCTAGATGTATTCCTAGTCTTGAGATTAATGGCTTCAACCTACATGAAATATTTTTGAAATGTGAAATGTGGATTTATATCACATTCTATGAAATTTCTGGCTTGTCTATTGAGACTTCCCCTTCCATCTATTGATATTCATAGTAGAAATATTACCTCAGTTTTTAATATGGTCGTAGCATCAGGAAAGGGTGACAGTCCCTTAATGTTGTCTTATGTTAATTTACTTGTTATGCTTTTGAGACATGCAAATACAACCATCTCAAATGATCCATTAAATATGCTTCTCCAATGGCCACTCTATCAATTTAGAGAGTATCTCAACTATCATTGCACTATCGCTTTTAAAAGCAATTGTTAGGCGATAACTGCTAGTTCAATATTTGTATGATTTAGTCACTAGAGTGGTGCGCCTTATGGTAACTAGTCAAGGTTGTCTGATTCACCAAAAATATTGTCAAGTTATTTTACAGTTTCTTCTTGAATACCCTCTTGGTGCTAAGCGACTGTAACAACGTTTGGATTTATTAGTGATTCACCATTTCTTAGTGATTCACCATTTTGTACTAGTGATTTGCCATGATTTTACAAGATAATATAATCTGGTGAGATTTTTGCCAAAAAAATTATATATACTTATTATATTATTAATAAAATCGCCTTCCATTTTTCCTATGTATCATGGGGATTCACCTATTTTTTAGACATCTAAATTTAGGAGGGTTCTTAAAATTTTGAATGTCTCCCTCTTCGAAAATATTAGGCAATCAATGGCGGGTCTTCAATAGATATAATACGAAAATTTTGTTTTTTGTAGGTTTTAACCCTGAACAGAAATTATCTACACACGAATCTTATAACAAAAAATAAACAATAGCTAGAGCATAAAACATAAAACAGATAAACACAGAGATTTTCCCCTGGATCCCAAATCGGGACGACCAGCTTGATTTTTCATTATATTACTTTTAGTGTTACAACACATATATATACATGCCGAAGCATACATAAACCCCAATCCATTAACCCTGGATTAGAACATAACCGTAGTTCCCTTGACCGGATGTACAAAATACCAGGGGCCAAAAACCATCATGCCCCAAAACCATGGGCGGGTCAAACGAAGTAAATTAAGGACCAAAAATTTTCGCCGGGGCGTTGCCCTGGACCCCAACAGGGGGGAATACCACCCCCCTTGTGACCCCCCCATTGCGCCTAGTGCAAAATGGGGGCTATCGCCCCCCCTCTTACCCCCCCGCACATGCTTAGTCGTGGAAAGAATATAACACATACCCAACATTTTCCCACTTGTTGTTTTCCTTCCGCAGGGGGCCACAAGAGAGCTTAGCCATTAGCCCAGCTCTGCAACACCCATTGTTTCTCTACACCAAGAGAACTTATGAGTGCTCACATACTTTGTCAATGCATTTGCAACATTATTCAAAGTGTCCACCTTTACCAGCAACACCCTTTTATCCTCAACCATATCTCTCACAAAGTGATATTGAACATCAATGTGCTTTGTCTTTAAATGATAAGCAAGGTTCTTAGCCAAGGAAATTGCACTTTGGTTATTGCAGTCTATCCTTATAGCCCACTACACCAACCCCATACTTGAACACAATATCTGCAACCAAACTGCTTCCTTTCTTGCATGAGTGGTTGCCATGTATTTTGCCTCAATAGTTGAAAGAGCCACTACAGACTGTATTTTACTCATCCAACTGACTGCACCTCGAAATAGGTTAAACACATACCCACTTGTAGATATCCTTTGGTCCAAATCTCCAGCCCAGTGTTCATCAAAAAAGCCACGGATGTCCAAAATTCTGTCCAATCTTGGTCTTCCCTGGTAGCACAAGCCATAATCACTAGTGCCACGCAAATATCTGAAAACCCACTTCACTGTTGTCCAATGCTCCTTCCCTGGTTTTGACATAAACCTGCTCAATACTCCCACTACATGTGCAATGTCTAGTCTAGTAAAGACAATTGCATACATCAGGCTACCCACTTCACTTGCATATGGAACATGGGACATATCCTCCTCCTCTTCTTGTGTCTTGGGACATTGTTCAGCAGATAGCTTTACACCTATAGGAATAGGAACCTTCACCGGTTTAATATCCTACATATTGAACCTCTGCAATATTGTCTCGACATACTTCCTCTAGTTTAACCAGAGTTTCCTCTTTGCCCGATCTCTCTTAATTTCCATGCCCAAAATAGAGTTTGCAGCACCAAGATCCTTCATGTCAAATTTGGAGAACAATTGGGTCTTCAAATCTTGGATAATTTCTTTGTCATTTCCAATCAACAACATATCATCCACATACAAGACCAAATAAATAACACGATCACCAATTAATTTAAAATAAACACAGTGATCCTTTTTGCTTCTGGTGAAGCCAATTCCCCGTATATAGGTATCAAATTTCTGATACCACATCCTTGGTGACTATTTTAACCCATACATATACTTTTTTACCCTGCATACCAGTTCTTTCTTACCCTTCACCCTAAATCCTTCAAGTTGCTTCATGTAGATCTCCTCTTCCAGATCCCCATGAAGAAATTTTGTCTTCACATCCATCTGTTCTACCTCAAAATCAAATGCAACAGCAACAGATAAAAGTAATCTAATAGAAGTAACCTTGGAAATAGGAGAAAAAATATCACCAAAATCAATTCTCGGCACCTAGGAATAACCTTTTTCTACCAATCGAGCTTTGTATTTCTCCACCTTCACTTCTACATTCATATTCTTCTTAAACACCCATTTTCTCCTGATGGGATTCCTTCCTGCCGACAACTCCACCAGATCACATGCCTTATTTTTATGCAAGGATGCCATTTCATCAACCATGGCCTCCTTCCAGAGTTTTCCATCCTCTAAATCCACTACCTCCCTGACAGTTTTGGGATCATCATCAGTGATATTTAAAGAAAATTTTTAACAGAAAGCAGATGGACTAGACCTTTCTGGTTCACTTCTTTCCCGAACTGATCTTCTCACAAATGGAGTTTGTGGCTCTTCCTCTTCTGAATATTCTTCTATTGTAGAGTCTGATTCATCCTCCTTTAGATCAAACTCTATCTTCTCAGGTTCCTTTGAAAGGAATTCATGTTTAAAAACATCTTTAACCTCTCTAAACACCACAACTCAACTGTACACAACTTTCCTTGTTTCTGGGTTCCAAAGCTTGTAAGCTTATCCAACTTGGTCCTTTTCTCCTTTGGAACATGTACATATGAATCACATCCAAATACCCTTAGATATGAAAGAGAGGGTTTCTTACCTGTCCATACCTCATGTGGAGTCTTATCCTCCAACGATGATGAAGGTGATCTATTAACTAGGTAACATGCAGTCTCCACTGCCTCTGCCCAGAATTCTTGTCCTAACCTGGTACCACTGAGCATGCTTCTTGCCTTTTCCATCAACATTCTGTTCATTCTTTCTACAACTCTGTTTTAATGATGTGTGTATGGATTAGTCTTATGTCGTGCTATACCACACTTCTTACAGAACTCTTCAAATTATTTCTTTTAGAATTCTCCACCATTATCTGTCCTCAACACATCTATCTTCTTCTCTGTCTGGTTTTCCACCAGAGCCTTAAATACTTTAAATATGTCAAAGACTTCAGTTTTCTTCCTCAAGAAATATATCCATGTATTCCTTGAGAATTCATATATGAATGAAACATAGTACACAAACTTTCCCAGTGATGGAACTGACACAGGTCCAAACACATCACTATGCACAAGCTCTAATATATTGTTCACCCTCTTAGCACCAGAAGGAAAACTCACCCGATTCTGCTTCCCATATACACAATGTTCACAGAAATTGAAATCTGGAGAGAAATTCGACATACCTTCTACCATACCATTTCCATGCAGTATCTGAAGGACCTTCTCTCCAATATTTCCAAGGCTTTTGTTGTGAAACCAACTCCAAAAATAGAAGCAAAGAGATACCAACGCCTTAGAAATAAGCCACTTCGAGGGGGAAACCTCCAATACATTACATAAATGAACAATTCTTGGATGATACAAATTACAAAACCTCCTTTCTATATATAGGGGTCCATGGGCCACAATGTAATTCTAGTGGGCCACAATGTAATCCTAGCCGACCTAACAATAATAATTTAAGGGCACAATAATAACAATATGGGGGTTACAGGGGTACAATAATAACAATAAGGGGGTTACACTAACAACAATAAGGGAGTATAGTAGTAATATAGGGACCTAACATGCCCCTCTCCTTCAAAAAAGTGTTGTCCTTAACGCTTGAGTAGCTCTGGGTGCTTCTGTATAAAATTCTCATCCTCCCATGTAGAATCTTCAGTGGGTAAGTTCTTCCACTTGATGAGATACTCTGAAATTGATCGATTCCGTAGTTGTCGAGTGCTTGTTTCTGTGACCGCTTCAGGTTCCAATATGATTTTCCTTCCTCATCAAGTTCTGGAAATATTGTTTGAACTAGAAGATTTTCACCTATAACCTTCTTTAAGCATGAAACATGGAAAACTGGATGTACTCGCGAAGAAGCAGGAAGCTCCAATTTGTATGCCATAGTACCAATCTTTTGCAACACCTTGCAAGGACCATAGTACTTTGGCGATAATTTATTATCCTTCTTAGCTTGCTTGAGGGACATTTGTTTATATGGTTGTAGCCGTAAAAATACCCAATCTCCTACATCAAAACTTCTCTCGCTGCGATGTTGATCTGCCTATTGTTTCATTCGATTTTGTGCCAAATTCAGGTTATCCTTTAAGGGTTGGAGAACTTCTTGTTGATGCTCGATGTGATCTTCCACTACTTGAACCTTTGAATTTTCCCTTAAAGATGATGTGATCGATGGTGGATGATATCCATAAAGTGCCATAAATGGGGTCATTTTTGCTGCACTATGGAAGGAAGTGTTATACCACCATTCAACGAGAGGTAACCACTTGACCCATTGTGTTTATTTATCAGATACAAAACAACGAAGATATCCTTCCAAACATTTATTTACTATCTTAGTTTGACCATCAGATTGAGGATGATAAGATGAGCTATGAGCTAATTGAGTACCCAAACAAGAAAATAACTCCGTCCAAAAATTTCCAGTAAAAATGGGATCTCTGTTGCTCACAATAACCTTTGGGTTTCCATGTAGCTTTTGAATTGTTTCCATAAATGTAGTAGCAACTGTACTAGCTTTAAATGGATGAGATAATGCACAAAAGTGTGCATACTTGGTAATTCTATCAACTACCACCATGATGACACTCTTTCCTTCGGACTTAGGTAAACCTATGATAAAATCCATTGAAATCTCCTCCCAACGTTGGCTTGGAATGGATAAAGGTTGTAGAAGACCCGGGGTCTTAATTGTCTCAACTTTATTCTACTAGCAAAACAAACATTCTGCCACAAAATTTTGAATATCAGATTTAAGGCCATCCCAAAAAAATTATTTCTTCACTCTATGGTAAGTTTTTAAAAATCCTGAGTGTCCTCCTAAAGGAGAAGTGTGCAATTCCAAAAGAATCTTTTGTTTTAGTTGGGAATTCTTACAAAGATATAAGCGATCTTTGTACCATAAAGAATCATTTTTCCAACTAATGTATCAGATGTACTAGGATCTTGCTGCAACTTTTGAATGAGTGTCCACACTTCTTCATCCTTCTTCCATTCATCCCTTGCTTCGGTTATCCAATCTGGTTGGATAATAGAAATGGCACAAAGCAATGCTTCCACCTCTTCATTCTTTCTTGAGAGTGCATCTGCAAGAACATTTAGCTTCCCTTTTTTGTAGATTATTTCAAATTCATAACACAACATCTTTGTGAGCCATATTTGCTGCTCTTTTGAAGATAGTCTTTGTTCCAAAAAGTGTTTAAGACTATCATGATCAGTTTTTACCTTGAAGTGTCTTCCCATTAGGTAAGGTCACCTTTTCTTTAGTGCATACAGTATTGCTAACATTTCCTTCTCATAAATAGATTTTTGTAAATAATTTCCTTTGATTGGACGACTTTCAAAAGCAATGGGCCTTCCTTCTTGCATTAAAACAGCACCAATTCCATTTCCTGAGGCATCACATTCCACAATAAAGGTTTTTGTGAAGTTTGGCGTAGCTAAGACCGGTGCTAGGCACATTGCCTCTTTAAGATGTTCAAAAGCCTTAGTTGCTTCAGGAGTCCATGAAAATGCATATTTCTTCAATAATGTTGTTAGAGGTTTTGTTATTCTCCCATAATTTTTAACAAACTTGTGATAATACCCTGTTAACCCAAGAAATCCTCGCAACTGCTTAATGGTTGTGGGGACTTTCCATTCCTTAATGGCTTTAATTTTTTTAGGGTCTACCTTAACACCCTCGTGAGATACAATATGACCCAGATATTCCACCTCTTGTACTCCTGTTATCACTATAAAAAAATCTCTGAAACTTGGTTAGTTACATTTTTTCCTAAGTCCTAGTGTTAGATAGGGTTAGAGTCATTTTGATATTTTTCAAGGTCTAGATCATG
The DNA here is from genome assembly GCA_034641835.2 of Pinus albicaulis. Lineage (NCBI taxonomy): Eukaryota > Viridiplantae > Streptophyta > Pinopsida > Pinales > Pinaceae > Pinus > Pinus albicaulis. Next base: position 687,300,567 of record CM076579.1, read on the forward strand.
GTTAAAGGTCTCATACCATCATTAAACATTGTTTATTAACCTCACTTCACTCTTCAAAAGTCTCATGCCATGTTTTAAAACCCATTTGTAAAGTCTGTTTCGAAAATTTGATTGAATAAGCCCAGAAACCACGTTTTCGTAGCGCGCCTAGTGTAAAAAGTCCATTTTGCGCTATGAAAACGCTGGTGAATTCATAGCGCAAAAACTAGAATTTGCACACCATGCACTACGAAATCGAGAATTCGCAGATTTATCTCTGAGTTGTCATATCTGTCAAATACAATTAAATTTTCCATCATTGGGTGTCCTTAATGAGTTGTCCTCCACGCATGCAACCATTCTTTGTCATCATTAGAGGTCATTTGTCATAAATTAGAGGTCAGTCATTATTGGTCCTTTCAAATTTCAAACAGTTGGCCTTTTTCATTTGTCTCATGCAAGAAAAAATTGCATGAATTCTTAAGTGTTGAAAGAAAGAATTCGTGGTGAGATTCCTAGTTATCAAGCGAGGCTGTATTTCTTATCAAGTGAGGCTGTGTTATATCATTGCTAATTGAGACAAAGGTTATATTTCAAGCGAGGTTGTATTTCTTATCAAGCGAGGTTGTGTTGTCTCATTGCTAATTGAGACAGAGGTTATATTTCAAGCAAGGCAGAACTGATTCAAATTCAGGTTACACTATCCATTATTGTGAAACCTGAGTTCTTATCAAGTGAGGCTATTAACTTTTCAAGTGAGGCAGAACTGAATAAAATCAAGCGAGGTTGTTCCATTCAAATACATGTTATACTAGTGTTTTCAAAGCTTGCTAATTTAAGTGAGTTTGATATTCATTTGTGTGGAAACTAAATTGTCATCAAGCGAGGCAGAGTTCTTATCAAGCGAGGCTGAATTTGATTCCTGAGTGAAACAGTCTATTCAACAGGAGACTCAAATTGTTAATTTTCTGAAGACACAAGGTTTTTAGAAGGGTTTATTGCAGATTTCTGAAGATACAGGTTTCAAGAGGAAAATGGCCGAGGAGAGAAGAAGCCATAGGTATGGTCATTGCTTAAGGACTGAACTTGAAGGTGTTGAAGCCCTTACAAAAGATAATTATGTCGAAGCAGCTTTTAAGAAAGTTGGATGTTGGAGGTTTTGTGAAAACCTTCAAGGAGGGCACACTCAAGTTACCAAGGAGTTTTCCATAAATTTCACAGGATAAAATTCAAATATTGGGTTCCTAAATGTACCAATTTCCCCTGAAGTTATATCAGTTGTAACAGAGATCCCAAGAGGTGAATATAGGTGGTTTAAAAATTTCAAATTTGATATGACACCATGCAAGATATTTTTGAAACCAAAGTTTTCAGACGCTGACTTGAACAAGGTTGTGCCAAGGAGTTATGTCAGAGACACATTTTCCAATTTACTCTACAATATTCAGAGATACTTCACTTGCGAGGGTAGATATCATAAGGTATACACCTACCATTTTTAACTCTTGCTTCATTTCACAAGGATGATATCATTAGATTTACCTTTTTATCTCTTCAGAAGCTTGGCTAAGATGTCTGATAAGGTACAAATGAAATTTGAATCATGTGAAACCTCTTTATTTCACCATGGCTTAGTCAAACTGATAGTCTTACATGAGCTACAAAAGGCAAATAGAGATTGGGCAGAATTCCTCTTTTTGAGTAGAATTGGAATAGAAGGAACAGCTGCCAGTCCACAAGCTAAAACCCCATCAAGGATTGATGGTCCTATGGAAAAAAAATCTAAAATATTTGTTAAACTTAAACCCAAGAAACAAGTGAAAGAACCAATGACATCATTGAATATCCAAGAGACTCCTAGGTCTATATAGAAGAAGAAAACCCTGGTTGAGAAAACAATTTTAGAACAGTCAACTAGCAAAGAAAATCCAAAGAAGTTGACTAAAAGTCAGAGGTTAAAAGAAAAGGGTAAGGTTGTAGTTACAGAGGAGACAAGAGGAAACTTGAATGACATACTTCAGGCTATCAACATAGAGGAATCTCCCCTAGTGCAAGCAAACTTCATCAAATTAGATACAGGTGCCAGTAAATTGAAAAAATTGAAGACATCTAAAAATTTAGAGTTTGAAGAAGAGGTGGTAGAGTTTATTTTTAAACCCAGAAGACCCTCAACGAGGAAATCTAAGAAGCTGAAACGGTCAAATTTTGTGATAGAGAAAACAAGGGAATAAAGTGCTACTGTTTTTGAAGAAACTACAAATGCATCATTTGCAATGCCTGAAGAAGATAGAAACAGGGTTTTCAAGGTTCAAAAGGAAAAAAGCAGCTATGAAGAGATAAATAATAAACTCAGGCTTGCAAATAATGAAATTGAGAAATTGTAGAAAAGAGAAAGAATATATGCTGAAGAGAATGTCAAGTTTGAAAGGATGAAAGGGCTGTGGGAAATTGAGAAAAATCCAAATCCTGAACTGATTGACAGCCAAGCTCAGTTTTTCATCTGGACCCTACTTGCAATCAAGGAATCCAATTTCATAAGGATGTTTAAAATAAAACTGAGGGCTAATAATAGAAGGCTCAAGAGGAGAATTGAAGATTTAGAGATACAGTTGAATCAGTTTGGAGATGAGCTACAGCCTAAACAGTGAGTTTCATATTTGAAATAAACTTTGAAGGTTATATAGTAATGCTCCATTTTTTAAACTGCTCAAGGTTGATGGTTATTGTTATAAGAATGGATCTACACCTGAAGACTAAGTTTTAAAGGTTTCTGACTTGAAATTTTGAGGAAAATTTTGAGAAATAAGAAGACTCAGCAGTTTCGTAGCACGATTTTGTGAATTTTTGTAAATTTAAAACAAGAAATGGTTCAGTTTTGAACCCTTGATGCTGATGGGAGATATATATTGAATATAAATGAAGATTCAAATGGTTTTGTCACATTTAATTGGAGTCTAAAGCATGTTTTTCAAAAGAAAGGTCTGCGCTACGAAAACACAGACAGTTTCGTAGCGCAGCACTATGGCAGTTTCCACATCATTTTTGAAAAGTTGACATATACACAGATGGAAGGTAAAATATCTATGAAGACTTTAATACATTTGGCACGTGTTTTGAGTTCAAATTATGCAGCAAATGGTTCAAATTGGTATTAATGAAGCACTCAACTACTATACAGGAAGCACTATCCTATTTTATAGGGACAGATAAGGAAGAGATAAAAGGGGTCTAACAGCAAGAAGATAGACATGATCATGGTCGAAGACTATAAGATGCAACTATCAAGTGTTGTTTTAAGTATTTAGATAAGGTTTTTATGTTTTAATAGATGATGTTTTAGTCCTAATTGTATTAGGAGTCCAAACAGATAGTTTAACTGTCAGTTGTAAATGCAGTTTGTTTTATGAAAAGTGTTAGGTTTCAAATTTTGAATTCTCCTCAAAGGATTGGAGAGAATCCTAAGATGTAATGAATACTCTATAAAAGGGAGGAAATCGAATAGCATAGTGTTGGAATTTTTCTGGAACAAGTGTATTGTTTGGTATTATCTGCAACTCTGTTTTTATCTTAATACAGTGGTATCAGTTTGTTACTCAGGATTCAGAAAAGGCTATGGATGATTGATGTTGTTATGTTTCTCCTTTATATTTTACTTACAGTGGAATGAGTGTATGTTACTTAGAACTCACTGTGAAGGTGCTCTAACTTCCTTCATATATTCATGGACTGTGTGACCTACTATTTTATTGTTTTACTGATGCATCTAATCCTTAATATGCCCTGACTTCCATATGAATTTGATATCCATGTTTATTAAAAACATAAAGTGACCCCATAAGCCCAATGGATGTTTGTTTATTGTAGTACAACCAATTACTAAATTTAATCCATTTACTCACAGAGTTAGCCATCTGAATTTTATTTGGAAATCATAAAAAATTTGAAAGAGCCCTCTCAGGCTGAGGAGGCTAAGTCTCAGCTAAAAGCTTGGTTTGAAATAGTTACTCAGGGTCTCCTTGATTAGCAGCCTATCAGGGCCTGATTTTGAGATAACAACTCCAAAGAAACATTTTAATGTTTTTTCATACAATTGTTTCTCCTGCAATAGTTTTATCACCCTGTCAACATGTTGAACATGATCCTTCCAAGACCTTCTGTAGATTAGTATATCATCAAAAAATACTGGCACAAATTTTCTAAGGAAGGGTTTGAAAATGGAATTCATCAATTCTTGAAATGTAGAAGGTGCATTGGTAAGGCCAAAAGGCATGACCAAAAATTCATAATGACCCTCATGAGTTCGAAATGTTGTTTTTGGAATATCTTCAGTCTTCATTCTAATTTGATGATATCCTGAACGAAGATCCAACTTGGTAAAATAAATTGCTCCATGTGATTCATCCAATAATTCATCAATCACAGGAATGGGAAATTTATCTTTAATGGTGAGCTTATTGAGCTCCCTATAATCCGGACACATTCGCAATGATCCATCCTTCTTGTGTACCAATACTACAGGAGCAGAGAAAGAACTTTGACTAGGTTGAATTATACCCGCCTCTAACATTTCTGCAATCATACGTTCTATTTCGCTCTTTTGGAAGTAAGGATATCTATAAGGCCTGATGTTTGGAGGAACACTTCCTGGAATCAAATGAATAGCATGATCATGATCACGAATAGGTGGGAGTCCTTTGGGAGTTTCAAACACCTTGGAATGATTGTCCAAGATTTTTTGGAGATCTGCAGAAATAGATGATTTTGATGTTGGAACTTCTAGTGAGCATAATTGTGCAATTACGCCTCGTTGTTCTTTCTTTAGAATCTTTGTCATGACATTAGAGCTTATTATATTTCCCGGCTTCCCTGAAATACCCCATAATTCAACTTCCTTACCTTCTGAAAAAAAATTCAAGAAAATTTCTTGAAAATTAAAAGCTACCGTCCCCAAAGATTGTAACCATTGTACTCATAGTACTACATCAGCACCTCCCATAGGAATCGAAAGCATTGGACTATTCAATACATATTCCCCCATGGTTATCTTGATATTATGGCATTTTCTAGAGAAATTTATAGTTCCTCCATTTGTAACCATCACTTGACATTCTGGTGTTGGGTATAGGAAACAATTCAATTCCTTGGCTACATTACAATGAATAAAATTATGGGTACTACCTGAATCAATCAAAACTATTACCTTTTTCTTCTTGATATGTCAGTCTATCTTAAAAGTTTGAGGAGTGGTAATTCCTGCCAATGCATTACATGATATGGTCAGACTCATTTCTTCCTCTTCTAGGGTTGGTTCCTGGTGTATGCCCTCTTCTTTTGAAAATTCTTGTTCATTTTCTTCTTCCTCTTCACAATCTATGTAAAATAATTTCTTCTCAACAAACTTATGACCTTTAGTGTATTTGCTATCACAACTGTAGCAAAGCCCTTTTGCTCTTTTTTCTTCCAATTTTTGTGGTGTCAACCTTGTAGGTTGTGGAAATCTAGGAGTAGCAACACTTCCCTCTTTATATAAGTGAGTGGTAGGCTTCCTTGTCGCCATAATTTTACATTCTATTTTTCTTTCCAACCTGAATGCCTTCTCCAATGAATCAGGTTCCAAAACATTAACTTCATGTTGGATGTTATCCTTTAAAGTACCTATGAAGAGATAAATCCTATGTTCCTCTGGAATATCAGTTACCCTTATATTCAATTTTTGGAAGTCCTCAATGTGCTCCCCCACTGGACACTTTTGTTTTAGATTTATCAATTGGCTAAAGAAGGTGTTGCTCTTTGTATCCTCATAATGTGCTATCATTTCCTTTGTAAAAATTGACCAACTGACAATTTTTTTACGGGAGCAAAGCCATCTATATCATACAAATGTATTTTGTTCTAAATGTAAAGTTGCAATGCGTACCTTTTGTGTGTTTTTCACATTATGGAGATCAAAATATTGCTACATCTGTAGTATCCATGTTACAGGATCCTTTCCATCAAACTTCCTCATATCCATTTTTGGAATATGGTGGTTCTTCCTGCCAAAATTAGAGTTTATGAAATCATGATTAACTTTTATTTTTTTCTCATCATGAGTTTCCTCTACTATCTTTTCACCATTAGGAAACATTTCTTATGTCAACTTTGTCAAACCTTCCATGTCTACTTTTAGATCATTCTTCATGTTTTCCATCTTAGCTTCCATGTCATCCATCTTAGATTCCATGCAATCTATTTTAGATTCCACGCCTTTCTTCAAACCATCCATATTATTCTTCAAACCATCCATCTTCGCTTCCATGTATTTCTTCAAAACTTCCATTTCATTTTTTGGTGCTCTTTGCGAGAGTGAAATTTGGTGCACTTTCTCTTGTAATTTTGCTACATCATGTTGCAATTCTTCATCTTCATGAGTCATAGTAGAGCCTTCTGAAGGCTTAATGGGCGTTGAATTATTTTTACGAGTCATTTTTTAGAACCCAATACTGATATGTATTCAACAATACACCCTTGTAATCAATTCAAATTGATTCTTCAAACAAGACTTATGCAATTCAGAAAAAAAAAAAAAAAAAAAAAAAAATACACATCTTTTTCTTGCTTTTGAGGAGCTCGATATTGAAATTGGATTATCTCTGTGATTACAGCCCTTCAATATCTAAAATTTGGCACTGAGGTAGCCCTCTGAATTCTTTTTCGAATGCCATAGGTCTGCCTGATTTGGATTCTCCAAGGCAAATTTATGTCCAATCTCCCACAATGACCTAATTACGAACTAGTTTAGTAGATTGAACTTGTACAAATTTCCACGTGTCACTGTTTCATCCTTCAGCTCTGAAATTGATAGAAAAGAAACTCCAGTCCATTTACTTGTGACCACTTTTTATGGCACTCCAATCCTATGCTTAGAGAGAGAGTTGTGAATATTTTCCCCTGATCACCTCTTTGAGATGAAATTTGGGAGCCTGAACAATCACTACCTTCCACAAATCATATCTCTAAAAATATTGCAAAGAAAGCTCTGAAATTTTGCGATGAGTTTCCTCAGGATTTTTTCTTTGCGCCCTAAAAATTTCAGATTTTTAACCTTCGTAGAAAAAATTTTATAGCGAAAATTCCACGATGACTTGTTTAGGAACCTGCAAAATGAGCTACCTTCCACAGATCATATCTCTAAAATTATTGTGAACCAAGCTCTGAAATTTTGAGACGAGGTTCCTCAAGATTTTTTCTTCGCACTCTAAAAATTTCAACTTCTGAACCTTCATATAAAACAAGTTATAGCAAAAATACCACGATGACCTGTTTGGAGCAGCGAAACCCTAGAATCCCAAGCTCTCATACCAAATGTTGTGAAACCAGCTCCAAAAATAGAAGAAAAGAGATATCAACGCCTTAAAAATAATCCACTTCGAGGGGGAAACCTCCAATACATTACATAAACGAACAATTCTTGGATGATACAAATCACAAAACCTCTTTTCTATATATAGGAGTCCATGGGCCACAATGTAATTCTAGTGGGCCACAATGTAATCCTAGCCGACCTAACAATAATGATTTAAGGGCACAATAATAACAATATGGGGGTTACAGGGGTACAATAATAACAATAAGGGGGTTACACTAACAACAATAAGGGACTCTACTATTAATATAGGGACCTAACACCTTTGATGCCATAGCATGGTCTTTTCTCTAGAGACTGCTAGGCTTTTCGCTCCACTTTCAGGAACCACAGAACTATTGCACCCATTAATAACAGTGCTACCCTAAAGCTTGTATGAAGTTCCAATCTGAACTCCCCACATTAATACCAATGCTCCCCGAACCATCTTGCAGGTATATTTCTCGAACACTATTTTTACACCTGCATCATTCATCTTGCTTACAGAAATCAGATTTCTGGCTAATGTAGGAATACGTAAAACACCAGGAAGTGTTCTAATCCTTCCACCTTGCATCTTCAACTTGAATTTTCCACGTTCGATGATTCTGGCCTTCCTATCATCCCCTAAGAAGACATCACCACCATCATACTCGCAGAACCACTCCCTATGGGGAATGAAGTGAAAGGATGCACCTGAGTTAATCAACCATGCCTCATGATCTACATGTGTATTTTAGGAAGAATCCAAATACACATCCCCACCTTCATCTGAGGTGGTTTTTGCCTCTACAGATAGAGCATCATCAGATCCCTTTCCTTTCTCGAGAGTTTTAGATCTACAGTCCTTTTTGTAATGCCCTTCCTTTCCGCATTTCCAGCACACCTTTACAAACTTTCCTGGAGATTTAGATCTTCCTCTAGATTTAGATCTCCCACTTGAAACCTTATTCTTGTTTATGTTCTGGGACCTTCCTCATATAGATAAGGTCTCTCCATTTTGGCCCTCCATATTTCTCCGTCTCACTTCCTCTAACAGCAAGGCTGAGAAAATGTCATCAAAATTAAAGGTAGTTGTATTGCTACCTATTGCAATAACCAGATTGTCCCATGAGTCTGGTAGAGAACACAAAAAAATGATGCAATTATCTTCATCTTTGATTTTAATATCAACAGATGACAACTGACTTACTACAGTATTGAAGTTGTTGAGATGCTTTGTCACCGAGTCCCCATCCTTCATCCTCAAGTTATACAGCTTTTTTCGCAGGAACAATTTATTCACCAGAGACTTAGATTGGTACAAAGTCCCAAGTTTGTCCCACAAATTCTTTGTCATAGCTTCCCCAGATACATTCAACAACACCGAATCTGAAACACACAACCGTATTGTTCTCTTCACCTTCCGATCCAACTTCTTCTAGCCTTCAACTGACATTGTCGTTGTTTTAGTACCTGGATCTACCATGATCCACTGGTCTTTATCCACTAGCAGTTCCTCCATCTTGAGCTTCCACAACTCAAAACTCTGACCATTAAATTTCTCAATCTCTATCTTTCCACTACTCGCCATCTTCTTTCACCGCAAGAATCGATCCCGCATATCTCCCACTAAACAGGGTCTACCACAGGCCCGAGCAAAAAACTCCTCAGCAGCAAAGGCCTCCCCTTGAAGTCGAAACAACTCTGATACCAATTGTATGTTTTAACCCTGTACAGAAATTATCTGCAAATGAATCTTAAAAATAGAAAATAAACAATAGTGAGAGCATAAAACATAAGACAGATGTACACAGAGATTTTCCCCTAGATCCCAAATCGGGACGACCAGCTTGATTTTTCAGTATATTCCTTTTAGTGTTACAACACATATATATACATGCTGAAGCATACATAAACCCCAATCCATTAACCCTGGATAAGAGCATAATAGTAGTTCCCTTGACTGGATCTACAAAATACCAGGGGCAGAAAACCATCATGCCCCAAAACCATGTGCAAACCCATGCACAAAACCATGGGCAAGTTCGCCCACCAAAAAATAGTGTCCAAAAAAATTTTCTCGGGCTGTCGCCCCCCCTGTGACCCCCCTGCTATGCTTGGCACAACGTACAGGGGAAGCTTTCGCCCCCCTCACATGACTATTCATGGAAAGAATATAACACATACCCAAAAAATTTGACAATGGAACAAGTCTATATGATGTCTAGAAATATTCCTCAAACTGGTTCTCAAGGTGGAAATTTACCATCTGGGGGGCAATGTACTCCTCAAGGATAGTATCTTCAAGGGTATTACCCTATGCCAGAGACACAGCCTATTCAAGGATATCAGCCTCCTCAAGGGCAACAGTTTTATCAAGAGCAATCATCCTTTCAATGAGTTCAACCTTTTACTAGAACTTATCTGGCTATCAAACTTATGTTCCAATACCTCAAACTTGTTATGGTCAACCTTATGCACCGCAACCTTTAATGGTAGCTCCTTACCCAGGAATTAATACTGTGTGGAACCTGTCGTTGAATCAACAACATTTGCAACCTACTGTACAATTACCTTATAATCAATCTGGTCATCCAGCTAGACAATTTTGTTATACCCAAGTCCAGTAGCATGTTTAGCCCACACTTCAAATTACACCTCAGGTATCTGTACCTAGTAGTCAAAAAGATGGTCCGAGTACCCCAAGTACTCCTATCCAATATGTTATGCAAACTTATGTTAAACAACCAAGTACACCTATCCCTAGAGTTTTGAAGTCCTTGTTGCTACAACCCTTCAAACAATTGCATCAACTATAACACAGGAAATCCCTCAAGTCACTGCTCATCACACTGGACCTGTAGTTTATTCTATTATTCAAACCTCTGTAGGACAACTTGGTGCAGCTAGAGTTCAAACAAGCCAACCTTTTATAGGTTAGTTTTTGAATCAACCATTTCAAGGGCAGTTTCAATATGGACCAACAGTAAAAAATCCAGCCTACCAAGGTCAAACATACCTTGGTTATACATATCAAATACCATCTCATCCTCATTTTGGTGTGGCTAACCCTAGATACCCCAGAGGTATTCCAATACCATCTACTCAGGCTATTCCAGGTTATCATGGATATCCTCCTCCGTGTACTGGCATTGTTCCTCAAGGTTATCAGTTTTCTCAAAAGGACCCTAATTGTCGGTTACCATTCATTGCAACTTTAGACTTACCAAATTTGTCTCACCTCACGGATGATCCCATTTATTATCTTCAGTTTTGGCCAGAAATTCCAACTAAGTTTCCTAGTGATATACCTAATTTTGAAGGAAAATCAGGCGAAGACCCCTCAAATCATGTGATGAATTATCATCTTTGGTGCGCATCCAACTGCTTAATCGATGATTTCATTCATTTAAGAATTTTTAGAGAACATTGATAGGCTTAGATGTGAAGTGGTATATCGAGTTACCATGTGGCTCTTTCAATAATTTCAAAACTTTAGCAACAACTTTCCTAACTCACTTCCAGTTTCCAGTCCGTTATGACAATGGCACAAAAATTTTAACTTCATTAAAACAGAGTACATCTACATACATTTCATATCACATACATGAATGGAGACATAGATGATGTTTAGTGAAGGTTTTCATTCCGGATAAAATTTTGGTAGAATGTTTCATTAAATCATTACTTCCAAAGATCACTGAAGATGTAGCTAAGGGAGGTGTTGTTACATAATAACGGGTCATAGCTCAAGTGCAGTACTTAGACCTTGTATACACACAGTCTAGTACTCTATATGAAAAAATTCTTGATTTACCACGCCCAGGTCAAATTAATGCAACTCCTTCTCGTTTTCATTCTGTAGACGGTGTAATTGGTACAATTAATACTAAAAAGAGTAACCATTATAACTCTACCTGTAGAAATTATATCACTTATGTGTTATATGTCCAAGATTCTCCTAATCTCACACTATTTTTAACTTCATGCAAAATACAGAATCTATTCCACCATTGATCATTTTTGGAAATTAAATCAAGATTGCAATGCACACATGAAACAATAAACATTCACACACATTAACAAAGTTGTTTAACGGGAAAGCCTAAAGCTGAAAACCCCAACTATCTGTGGTCGGCTCTAGCTTCTTCCTGGCATCCTTCGTCACATGAATGTAAACAGGTAAGCCAAAAATCTTCAAATGATAAATATCAGGCTTCTTACCAGAAAACACCTCTTCGGGTGTACTCATGCCAAGTACTCTATGAGGACAACGGTTTTGCACATAAACCGCAGTGTTGCATGCCTCAGCCCACAACTGTATGGGAAGGCCCTGATCATGCAACATCGCCCATGCAACACTAACAATTATTCTATTCTTTCTCTCTGTGACCCCATTCTGTTGTGGGTTGTGAGGTGATATGAGTTCTCTTCGAATTCCTTCTTGGCTACGGAAGTCTTTGAATTCGCCAGAGATGTATTCACCACCATTATCACTCCGGAGAGCTTTCACTTGCTTCCCCAACTCTTTCTCCACCAACACCTTGAACTCACAGAAATTTGAGTATGTCTCACTCTTCTTCTGCATGAAGAAGATCCAGCACTTACGAGAAAATTCATCAACAAATATCACATAATACATGTGCTTTGTTGTTGAAGCAACTGAGAAAGTTCCACACACATCTGTGTGAATTATCTCAAGGATCGTCGAGGCACGAATATCCTTCTCATGAAAAGTGGTCTTCACAAATTTTCCCAAAGTACATCCCTTGCACTGATCTGACTGCGCAAGTGTACCTTTGGGAAGCCTGGTAGAAATTTGCTGCAAAATTTTCAAAGCGCCATGGTGAAGATGGCCCAATCTCCTGTGCCACAATTCACCCTCATCATGGCTCACCACTCCTTCTGCTTTGCCTGCCATTGCTGTGCAACCATCTACCTGTAATTGATAAAGATTCTTAACTCGAATCGCTATCCTCCTGGTTTGACCATTTGTTTTGTAGCGCAGGAAGGCTTTTCCCTCGCTAAAAACAACATCATAACCCTTGTCTTCCAACATCGCCACAGAGATCAAATTCTTCTTCAATCCTAGAACATGCATGACATCCTTCAAGATGAAAGGTTTACCAGACTCCCTCTCAAAGGAAATGGTCCTGATACCAGTCGCACTATATCTACCATCATCGCCCATCTCGATGTGCACTCCAAGATCCTTTTCATCCAAATCACTAAACAAATCTTTGTCTCCGGTCATATGGAAAGACGCACCACTATCAAGAAACCACACCGATCCCATCACACTTGAAACCAAGCATGCGATCAAAGAAAAATTCAGCTCAAACTATGAGGCTAAGACCTCTCCAGCTGCAGATCCAACAACCTGCTTATTCTTCTTCTTCTATGGGAAATTAGTGGCAAAATTCCCGTGCTGGTGATAGTGAAAACACTTCATCTTGGACAAATCTTGCTTCTTGCCTTTAGCTTCGGATTTGGAAGATTTCTTCCCTTTTCCTTTTCTAGATTTGGAAGCCAAAGCACAATTTTCTTCATCTTCATTCTTCGATGAAGATCCATCCCTGGTACCCCGCATTATCTCCTCTTGCACAAGATCAGACCAAAGTCGCTCCCATCCTGGCATTTTCTCTCGTCCATTGACAGAGTCTTCATAGCTATGCCAACTCTTAAGAAGCCCAAGGAGAGCCAAGCTCACCAAGTCTTCTTCATCAATGGTAACCCCCACACTTCCCAGCTCATCCTTGCAGTGGACAAACTTCGTGAGGTATTTTGGAATACTGTCGCCTTTCTCCATTTTTATTTTTCTGAGCTTTTCTTTAAGCGCCAACTTCCTCTGGTCACTTCTTCTTTGGAAAAATTATGTCAAAGCCTTCCACATTAAGAATGGAGTGGCTTTACCGTGAAGGCTAGACGCAATGTGGTCCTTCACACCTTCCAACCGAATCCTTCGACACTTTGCTACCTTATTTTGCCATGCGTCAAGTACGGCTGCATCGCTAGAAGCAGGCTTCGGAATATCAGCATCTATGAACTCCTTCAACCCATTATCATCTAGCATTGCCTCCATCCTATCCTTCCATGCTATGTAATTCGAGCTCCCATCAAGGGCATACTCCAATCGCAATCCGTTGAAATACATTTCAATGAATGCTCAACTTTGACACCAAGAAAACACTGCAACAAATTCGAATTCCACCAGCACAAAACTCAACCGCTTCAATAATTGCAATCTCCTCCAATGATCAACTGCTCTGATACCATGTATAAATTATATAACTTATGTTTTATGTTATTTCCTAAATCTACCTCAGGCTGAAAGAAGGCAAAGTTCAGGGTAACATCAAACCACGCTCAGTCTGGTAGCTAGCCCTACCAGATCAGGAGAGGGCTCTCTCTGGGTCAATCTCAGCAAAAATAATCGAAGGGGCTTGAGATGACTTAAAATAAAAGCTGATTTTAGGCTAGGTATATAAGTAAAAGAGTTTGATTTTGATTTTGGGGGTTTTGTTGGAAACAAAGGGAAAGGCAAATTTGGGTCCGGGGATGAGGCCTAGTTTTTGCAGAGTTCTGATTGGGGCAAGGAAGGAAATTGTTTTGATTCTTTGGATTGAATTAATGGATAGATTAAACCGGTGAGGAGCTAAAGAGGGCAAGAGGCCTTCAAGAATCCTCTTCAAATAGATTAAAACATGGAAAATTAAACAAAAACTCAAGGTAGAGCAAAGCAATCTAATGAATTCCACCTTTATCACTCATTTGTTTAATTTAAGAAGAAAGGAGAAGGAAAATGATACATATAAACATCAGTGAACTTAAAATCACATAGAGAAAAACACCATCAAAACATAGAGCCACATGGATCCCAAAGAGTGCTACAAACCCTGGTCTATTCCTTTGCCAAAATTGCAAAGATGAAATGTACAATGAAGTGCCAAGCAATCCCAAGTGTCCAACCCTGAAAATGACTGAAGAACTACATGATATAGACAAGACTAACTCATTCCCATGCCTCTAGGGGTCGAGCTCATCATTCTAGGAGTGGTTTCAACTATATCTAAACTAGGAACTGGAAAATAGGCAATGCAACAACTTGCCTCTATATGATAGGAAATTGATTCATTCACTTACATTTCACTTTTTGGTGAATGAATCTACTAAGATGAGTAAAAATTTTCAAAAATTACATCAAATTCATGAAATTACATCAATTTACATCATGAGTTACATGAAAAAGTCAAACTAGCCAAAACTAGGCGAAATTCTGAGTTGCTAAGTGAAAAATAGGCCAAATTTCCCTATGCGCCGCGCCTGAAATCTCTATGCGTAGCACAATTTTGAGGCTGATTTTGAGGGCCTTCCCGAAGTCCAAATTGAGTGCAAGATAGCTCGTTGGAAAGCCCTGCCTGTCTAATTTCCAACCCAAGTATAATTTCTGAATTTGGTTGCCATTTGCTTCTTTAAAAATCCAATCTCCCAATACTGCTTCCTGTGTGTGCAAAAAGTGGCAGAAAGGTCATTTTTAAGGTATTTTTGACCCTTTAGGCAACCCAAAACTTGTCAAAATCCTTAGGTAATCCATAGGCATGAATATATTTTGGTGAAAAATCTAGAAATGCAAAGTTTTCCTCCAGACGAGCTGCCAATTATAAGCGCGCGCCAAGTGGCGCTACGCGTCAGGTAGGAAAATCTGTGTTTAGGCCCAAAAATTAAAAATTGACAAAAATTTTCCCAAATTTCTTGAAATTTGGGCTGAATGTCCACCATCAAGCACTATGCTGGGCCAAATAAAATTTGGCCAAAATTTTGAGTCTATCATGCCTTTTACGACGCTTTAGTGCCCTCCTTAGCCTTGCCTTCAGGATTTTGATCCTCGCTTCGCAAACATGATTCCGTGCCCAATAATGGTTCTTCATGTGCCTGAGCATGTTATTTTCCTTGTTTTCCTTCTCCAACAGCTTCTCAAGATGAATATTGACCTTCTCAAGCCAAGTCTCTCTATCCGCCTCAATCTCATGCTCAATGGGTGTCATCTCGTCTTAGCTTCTTCGGGCAGCTTGCCGGTTCTCACGGATGTTTTGCAACTCCATGATTGTCTGTTGATCCTCCAACTATTTTTTCCACTGCTCCAGGTAGTTTATGGTCCATTGGGCTCTCTGCAACTTGACGATCAAGGTATCGATCTCAACCTTCTGCTCCTGAATGGTCTCTCTCAACTTTGAGCTTAGAGAGCTCAAATCCTCATCAATCAATATGAAATCAGTATCCTGGCCTCCTGAAGGGCCCTCATCCTGCATGGGCCTCTTACCTCTATCCTATACCTGTACTGTTGATGATGGAAATGAGACCCCTTCCGCCCCGGGTGGAGATAGTACTCGTCGAGCTGCTGTAAACAATACTTTGGTGCCTCTTTGATAAGTGAAATATACTGGCACACTGATAGGCTCTGTCTCGTGACCTTCAGACTGATGTGAAGTTTCACCTGGCTCATGAACAACCTCCGGAGGAACCTAAGGTGCTGTGAAGAAATCATGGGAAATGAAATCCTCCCATGAAATGCCCTGCAATCCAAGCTGATGTACAACCACGATCTTGATGAGTGCATAGTGATAAATATTGTTGTACTGCTGCTCGGGAGTTTTCTTCTGCACAAGCATGGTCATCCTCTCGAGATTCCAGCACATGAAATAAGGTATGTTCATCATCCTCACTCTCGTGAAATGCATCAATAATCTGATGTGGTAGGCATAGAGGCGTGAGAACCGACCCTCACAACTGAAGTATCTGATAATAAGTTTCATCAAAGGTGCATAAGATTCCTTTAGGAACCAGAATGGGAACACCCTGTTGAGTTGTCTCACATAGCTAGGCCTGATGTATGGTTCATAATGCACTCTGTCCACCTGCTATCTTTTGTTCCACTGTTCACCCACATTCGGTATCCCGGTTGCTTGAGAAATGGTTTCTGGTGTCAAAGTGAAATTTACACCAGCAATATTTACCTGACCATCAAGTAAATACAAAACAAACAAACGAGCCAACTCCTGATGATGATGAATCCTAGCAATCATCTCACAATACTGATAGCATGACTGCTCTTGAAAACATGCCATGGCAAGTGGGCAAGCCTGCAATTGAGTCAATGAGGTGGGATCTTCTCTCACATGTTTGCCACCTTTACGAGTTCTTCTCGGTGCATGTAGCTCAGTGGTAGAATCACTATCTCTGTCATAGGATGTATCATTGTCTGTGTCCGTGATGTTTCAAGGTCTATGTTTGGCTTATATGAGATGAAAATGAGAATTTGGTGCTTTGTTTTAATTGCCAAATGTGTGTCAAAAGGGAGGGACTGTAGGAGATATAGGGCAGTGGGAACAATGGGGTTTAATCAAATGATAACTTGTCCTTTGAAAATTTGACAAACTTAGGGACAAGGGACAGCTACTGAATTTTTGGGATTCTTGGGGTTTGGGAATTTTTATAAGTGCAATGGGAAAGTGAAAATGGAGGGAAATGAAATGATTTTATGGATAGGGAAATGGGAATGAAATGATATGAGTGGTTTGGGATATAAGGGAATAGGGGATTAACAGTGATGATAGGATTACAGTGAGGGGGAGGAATAACCAAGAGGGGAATGAAATATTTGGCACCAAAATTACTTTTTAAAACACCAATTCAAAACCCTAAGGAGCATTTTTAACAAGGTGATAGGGTTTATGGTTTTGAAATTCAAACTCTCATATTCCCTTTTCAAACAACACCAAACTCTGATTTATGGCAATTTCAACATGACTTGAACTTACTTGGAGCAGGGGAGACCATTTCGTTTTGAAATTTGAGAGAGATGGCAACAAATTTTGTTTTTCAAGCCAATGTGCCACGTGCACAACCCACTGCGCCACGCTCTCTGTGTGCGCCGCGACCGTTGTGATTTGCACGGTGAAAAATGGTCCTATGCACCACGACCGTTGTGTGCGCCGCGCAGGCTGCCCAGTGCGTCATGACAGTAAACTCACCAACAGTTCGGCCTTCCAAACATTTGTTTCGCTCTACCACAATTTATCTTGGCTCTTTGATGACTTTGCTTGCAAATGGATTGTTTGAAACACCAAAAAAATCTTATATATGATAGACTTTGATTTTTGATTTGAAAAAACCCACTTTCTAAAGTCTGAATTTTGACACTTTTTGAATAAACTTTGTTTTTGTTTCCTTTGTGATTTTTGAGCTGAATGATGAATCTCTTGTCTGTTCTTTGCAGGGATAGCTGGCATGGGATTTTGGCAAAGGCGACCAGGGATGCACCTGAAGAACTTCACAACTGAAAAAACTTTGAAAATTACATTGCATTTATTACAAAAGGATAAAATAGACAATTTTTCTTCAAAACAGAGTTTTGAAGAAAAATCATTATCAAGCATAATGATGATGAAATTTTTTGCAATGAAAACCTATTTCTAACCTCCCTCATGTGCTTGCTGACATTATTAGTCATTTTTAAGACTGAATTAACGAAACCCTAGACTTAATGAGACTGAAACCCTAAAATGACTCTTTGTTGACCAAGAGACCAAACATGACTGTAAATGATTGTGAATGATTTCGATGGACAAACATGGACCAGAAGGTACATGACATGAGGGATATGAGATAAAAGACCCTTCCGTCATATGATCCATGCTCCTAATGGAATGCAGCTGACTGAACTTGAATGAGACACCTAAAATGAAATGCAACAAGAGAAATTTGATCTCTAACGGAGGGATGAAGATACCGACTCTAACATGTTATATGTCCAATATTATCCTGATCTCACACTATTTTAACTTCATGCAAAATACAAAATCTATTCCACCATTGATCATTTGCGGAAATTAAATCAATATTGCAATGCACACATGAAACAATAAACATTCACACACATTAACACAGTTGTTTAACGGGAAAGCCTAAAGCTGAAAACCCAAACTATCTGTATATAATATATTTCATAGAGATCATGTAACAATCCTCATACAAAGCTGATCATATCAAGCTCTCAGTACAATACAATTTCTACACACTAATCAAGCCCGATATTGCAAATCCATGCATCGATCTTTGCCACCTGCTAGCCTGCCTCTACTGCACAATCCTTGCTGAAGAATGGCTCTGAATGAGATTGAATTAATCCAGCCTTGCTCACGCAATCCTCATTTGAATCTCCACTGAGTGTTGGGTGCAATCAATGCATCACTATAGTCACACTTGCTCTTTCCCTTATCTCTCCACTGGTCTCCACTGAAACTGCCATGCACTGTAGTTAACTGATGTATTCTTCAGTTTATTAATGAGTTATTATTTGTGAATTAATTAGCTAATTAATTCACTCCACTCTCACTAGTGTATCATTCAGTTAGACTAGATACAACTAGCTTAACTGAGTCTAACTGAGTTAAACTAAATACAACTCCACCAACTACTTCTCCAACTCCACCAAACTCTGTCACATGAGTTCTAATTGAAGTCCTCCATGCATTAGCTCCAGTAAACCCTCAGGAATAGCATAATTCCTTCTGTCAGCTGTTGTGCCACATCTGTGCACTTAACTGAAGTGCTCCAAGAGAATAAGATAATGTTTAGAGTCCAAATATTATTAAGAGCTAATAATATTCGACATATCTATTTTTAGACTGGCAATCTAAAAATATATTCCGCCCAATATGTTTAAAAATAGAAGTCCATCTATTTTTCCAACTTGACCAACCATCCACAAATAGCATCCTGCAACTCATAGAATATGATCGACATGTCTAAAAATAGACTTTGCGCTAAAAATAGCCTGCAGGCCCACTTAGTGAAGGCGACTCTTTTCACTAAGCTCATCATCTTGTTGAATCTCAACACTACCAGATTCACCCAAAGGAGATTCTTCCCTCAAAACTTTTGCCGAAATTCACGTTGTAGACTCATCCATGACTAAAGATAAATTCGGTAACAAGAAGAGATGGAAGAATAAAAATAAATAAAACACGTCCCCTAAAGAGAAAACAGAAAAAACTAAACCATTTTATGAAAAGTGTAAACCTTGTTATCCTTGTCTTATTTGTGACGAGGATCACTATACCAAAGCGTGTCCACACGGGCTGAGGTATCCAAATTTGTCAAAGGTTCACCCACACTTGTTCTCTTGAAGGATCCTCTTCCATCTCAAGATAGTAAAATGATCACATCTTCTTCCAATTCATCAACATATATTTTAATGATGTCTCAGGTCATGGTTGCAACACGATCTCAAGATATGGATCTAAGAGTCATGTAACTGGTAAAGAGATTGAATCTTCTAGTCAAACACTAGCAACAACTCCTTCAGTTTTTGAACCACTTCAAATCGATAAACCTAATCCTAATTTTGTGATTGAACTGCCTGCTAAAGATGTACTTCTAAAATCAGCTTTCAATCCACATGTGAGAGTTGCACATAATTACAAAATTGTTGAAGATTTGGCCATATCCCCTTCGGCAAGGTCAGCCTTAGAAGTGATGCAATCCTGTCTAGCACAAAGGAAATTACTATTATCAACCATCGGAGCTATTGATCCTCAAGACTCGAACCTAATGGTCTTTGATCTCGAAATTTTTTTACCTAGACTCCCACATCAAATGGCTTTTCATATTCCAGTATTAGTCAAATCAAGACGAGTTTTTCGTACTGTAATTGATGAGGGGGCATGCACGTGTATAATGTCGTTAAAATGTTTGAAAACCCTTGGTTCTCCAACACTCAACCAATCACCGACTATCCTTAAATACTTTGATGGAAGAGGATTTCATCCATATGGAATATTCTAGGATCTACCTATAGAAGTAGTAGGAAAAATCGTAAACCTAGAGGTGGAAGTTGTTGATGCCCCTCTTGATTACAACCTTATTTTGGGTCATAGTTGGTCTTACACAATGAATTTTGTTGTTTCAGCAGTCTTTCGGATGATAATTTTTCCTCGCAAAGGAAAGATTGTTAAATTTGATCAGTTGTAATACTTTTCTTCAGACCCTACTTCTATAGATAGCATCCAGCATGCTGCAAAATCGATTATCCCATACAAAGATGTTGGTGTAGGACTAATAAAGGATTCTACTCTCATGGGAACTTTTTCTATGTCCTCTCCCAACGTACCGTGAACTCAGTGCCAATATCAATATGATCACATCAAGCACAGTGTTATTTGATGACACCTGGATTGTGCCTTTAGAATCAAAACTGGACTCTTATAATGGCGAGATGCCTTTAAGTCCTTTTGAATTTGTATATGTAGAAGTACAATCATATTCTGACACCCCATAAACTTCTACTGGTCAAATTAATCTGACCAGTGAACAATCATCTTCTATATCAAGCTCAAATTTGACATCATTTTCGGATCCCTTTCAACATGTACTCGCAATTGATGAAAGCATTCGAGAAATCTTGTCATCGGATGAACTACCTTGGGATGATCTGCATCATCAGTCTTCTTTTTTTCCTGATCTTGATAAACTTGAAAATTATTTTTCATATATATTTACAATTGATTATGTCAAGGAACCTTAGAATCCCACATCGATCACACATTCAAATTCTGAGACAAATTTGGGAAATATTTCTACAACAGTTCCTATTGATATATCGATTAAACTTGGAATTATTGAAAACATTCATATAGGTGCTTCTTGTTCGATTGAAGACATTAAAACTTACAAACCCTATTTCAAGAATTCTGAGACATTTTTTCCTGGTCTTATGAAGAGATGCCAAGTATAGATCCTAATATTGTTATTCATGAAATCAAGACATACTCAGATGCTAAGCCTATTAGACAGATATTATGTCCAATACAACCACAGAAAGCTAAAGTTGAAAAACTATTACGAGCAAGATTTATTTATCCTATTCCTTTGACAGATTGGGTATCTAACATAGTTCCTATAATGAAAAAAAAAGGGACTATCAGAGTATGTGTCGATTATCAAGATATTAACAAGGCTTGTCTGAAAGACAACTATCCTACACTCTATATTGATCAAATTTTTGATGATTGTGCCGGAAATTAAATATTCTCATTTATGGATGGTTTTTCTGGCTACAATCAATCAACATACTCCCTACCGATCAACATAAAATAGCATTTATATGTCCTTGGGGCACATTTACATATTTTAAATTACCTTTCGGACTAAAAAATGCTGGTGCAACTTTTCAAAGAGCTATTTCTTATGCGTTTCACGTTATCAAACATATTTTACAGCCTTACTTGGATGACTTACCTGCTCATTCTTTACGCAGAGAAGATCATCCTATGCACTTATGTGCTATCTTCATGAGATGTAGGCATTACAAAATTCATTTGAATCCACACAAATGTGTTTTTTGTGTACAATCAGGACGTTTACTTGGGTTCGTCATTTTGAAAGAGGGCATTCGTGTCGATCCGTCAAAGGTTGAGGCTATCATCAACTTACCTCCTCCTTCCACTCTTCGCCAACTCCAAAGTTTGCAAAGGAAAGAAAAATTTTTACATAAGTGTATCTCGAACTATGCAGAGTTAACGAAAGGTTTTACCCGGTTGTTGAAACAAGATGTTCCATTTATTTGGGATGATATTGCTGATAAATCTTTTGATGCACTTGCAAACGTGTTGACCCATGTGTTGTTATTGCATCCGCCCAATTACCACAGGGATTACTTTTTATACTGAGCTACATCCAATTCCATGATTGGAATGGTTTTGGTTCAGGAGGATGAATAAAAAAACAAACATGTGACCTATTACCTAATGCGAAATCTCAACCCGACAGAAATCAAGCATTCACATGTGGATAAATTGGCCTTGGCGGCAGTTCAAGTTGTTCAACGTTTTATTCATTACATATTGTTACGCAAGACCACAATGATATCTAATTGCAACCCGATGATGTAAATATTGATAAAAAAAGTGCTCAGGGGCAAATAATCCAAATGGATTGTTATCCTGCAAGAGTTTTATTTGGAGTTCAAAAATTCCAAGTCTAAGAAATCACTACTATTCGTCAAACTTATGTGTGATTTTCCCAATATTGAGTCTGAAACGGTGGCAGAGAATCCTATCGCAAATGAATCTTTTTTTCTAATCAATACTTTAGATCCCTGGTATGGAGATATCATTATATATCTTTAGACCCAAACCTTTCACCCAGAGCTTTCACGATCAGATCGACAGAGAATCCGATACCAATCCCAGCAATACAATATTGTTGGTGACACTATTTATCGTCATGGTGTTGATTCTGTGTTTCAACGTTGTATAACTCACGAAGATGCTGAAAGGGTTTTGGATGATTTCCACTTTGGAGCATGTGGTGGTCATATGCCTGGGTTTGCCACAACCTAAAAGATATTGTGCTCTGGTTATTTTTGGTCATCTTTATTCAAAGATTGTATTATCGCGATTAAAAAATTCCACAATTATCAGATTTTTTATCGAAATATGCGTGCACCTCCAGCTCCTCTTCACCCAATCATTGATGTTGGTCCTTTTTCCAAATGGGGCATCGATTTCATTACATGTAACCCTAACTCAGCGAGGGGGCATGGGTATATTATTCCCGCCATAGATTACTTTACCAAATGGGCTGAGGCAATGCCTACATTTGTGGCTAATGGAAAAACTGCAGCTACTTTCATATTCAATCATGTGATTTCTCGGTTCGGTGTCCCTCAAGCTATCATTACGAACCATGGGAGCCATTTTCGAATATTATGATGACCAAAATTTTTGATCAACTTGGCCTACTACATGATAGTTATACACCATATTACCCATAGGCTAATGGTCAAGTTGAGGCTGTCAAAAAGGTTTCAACCACCATGATTAAACGGATTGCCGAGACCCATAAATCTAATTAGCATACCATGATTTTTTCGGAATTATGGGCGTACCGTACCTCTGTGAAAACTGCTGCAGGTTTCACTCCTTTTCAACTTGTTTACATTTTAGAAGTTGTGTTACCCATTGAATGTCAAATACTGTCACTCAAATTATCCATTGAGTTGTTACCATCTACCTCTGAAGAGGAGAAACGCTTTCTATACCTATCACAATTAGATGAGACTCATCGCACCGATGCATTAGCTATCGAAGCTCAGAAAAAATGTGTTAAAGTTGAGTGTGATCAAAGTGCTAACCCTTGGATTCATTTAGAAGGTGACCTAGTTTTAGTATATGATCAAGCTAACGAAAAGTTAGGTGCTGGTAAATTCGAAGCGATGTGGCAAGGTCCCTATCTTGTCAAATGTGTGCTTGAAAAAGAAGCCCATGAATTAATTGATTATGACGGGGTGTGTTTAGATAAACCCAGAAATTGTCTTTATCTCAAGAGATATTATGCATGACTTTTCGTGTGAAGATCTCCCTTAAACATTAGTTACATTTTAAAACAGTGTGCCTTAGATTAGACAAGAATGCCTAGAGTTAGTTATTTTTGTTGTTACTACTTTCACTGCTTATCTTAATTACTCTTGATATTGCAGATGTTGAAATCCCTTCAAAATTATATTGATTTTGCTGATGGCGCCTGTCGTAGTACACAGAACATCTCTTCCGCGGCTTGGGTTATCTATTCTCCCACCGATGAGTTAGTCTCTATTTATGGGATAAGCTTGGTCAAACAACAAACAATATTGCAGAATATAGTGTAGTCATTGAGTTATTATCTGATGCCATCACATTTGGTATTCGATGTTTGATCATTAGGTTAGATTCACAACTCATTGTATTTCATTTAAACAAATTTTATGATATTAGAAATGCAGCATTGTTAAGATTATTTTTGAAGGTTCGTCTCTTGGAAAGACAAGTTGATTATATTGAATGTCAACACATTTCAATAAATTTAAACACATTGGCTGATGCATTAGCTAATCGAGTTTTAAATATACATCTGCAACATTAAAAATTAAATCAAAACAACATTCAATCCATGTTGAACAAGATACTCAGAGAAAGAAGGTAGTAATATCATTAGGATAAATAATTTTGTGTCAGAAAATATTACATCGTTTGTGATCATAGGTTGAAACACATTATGATCTAAAAGATATTGATACAAAAAAAAAATGTCAATCTACATTGACCATCATCTATCCATGATGATGGTCATGATAGCAAACTATGGCACATGCCACCTTGCGTAGAAATCTCCCGAGTGGACCTGGGACACCAGTCACATGTCTCTGGAGCCTGAGAGGTATATCATCAGTTCTTGTATCAGGAATATCAATAGTCAACCTGTCAAGGTTGTTCTCCATCTCTGCTAAGATATTTGTTGCATCATCCTGTGGGGCTGGTATGGGTTGTGCCTCTCTCCTGTCAAAGCAATGAAGCGTTGTTGGTTGTGTTGGACAGACATCTCCATTTATATTTTTTGTCAGTATTGCACGGTAAAAAATGAAACAAAAATTAGATAAAAACTCCAAAATGATCCACTAACCTGTCTCATCCCACTGTGCCCTTGGTGGCAGATATGTTTTAGGATCACCTTTATAATCCATCCTTGCATCAGGAAATTTTCAATCGTGAATATATGATTCTCGATACATGAGAAATAATGCGGAGTGAACCGAACCACTGCACCACCTTCATCAGCATGGCGAGCCATCAATGCTACCCAATGGACCATACGATGTTCCTGAAGACTTCCAGGATCCAATGGAGACTGTTGAGGTGCAAGGAGTGGGATCCTCTCTAGAGAAAAAGAGATAAAAATGGCACCATACCCGAAGTTTTTCAACTTCCCATTTTTGGCTCTCGTAAGTTGGCCCTTCATATATTCCAACACTTCTTCACTCCAGTTAAATATTGTTCCTCCAAAACACTCAGCTACAGTCTGCATCTGTGCTTTGGTAGCCACATGAGGAGTTGCACTCCCACATAACCTGGTAACCATGAATTCTATTATTTTGAGTTCCAGTCGCACAATATTTTTGATGTCTATGCGACTGTCCTTTAGCTCTGAATCTCGGCTACAATGTTGAGTCTTATAAGTAGCAGTGGGAATACCTCTTGTTCTGGTCCCAAATAAGGAAATGTTTCTCCCTCTACGAGGAAATACGATGAGGAAGTATATGTCCTATATCTCGATCACAAGCCGATGGTCCCCATTTATGAAACATTGATCTTGCACATTCCATCCATTCACAAGCCAAGTCAGCAGCTCAACTTGTGCCTTCATGCCCTAAATCACCCAAAACTTGTATAAGCCGCAATTTTTTAATGCATACATGGTTTCTAGATCATCCATGGCTTCGTTTTCCATGAGTTCATGCTCTCATTCCTGCCATTCCAACATGATTAAAGACCTACAAATCAACAAATTAAACATTAGAAATCAGTCGGGGGAAGTTTAAACCATTTTTTATGGAGAAAAATAGGTTTTTCAAAAAGTCACAGCACCTTCGCAGGTTCTTTGTTTACACAGTGCGTTTTTGTGCACGCGTCATATACAAAACCCACGGCGGCCTGGCGATTTTTCTTTTAAAAAATCGTTGGCGTGCGTTTTTTTCACATAAAGAACCCATGCACCCCCGAGGGCGGAATTTATAATTTCCTTCTAAAAAATGCCATGAAAACTTAAAATAAGAAATGAAATGGATGAAAACAAAGACAATGATGATGTGGATTACCTGGTTTGGACGGTTCTCGAAATGATCGGTCGATTCATTCTTATATAAGCTCTCAAAGTTTTTGGCCAAAATCTCTCTACTCTATTCTGAAAAGAAAAAGGTCAAAATGATTTGTTTAAACTCCCTTTTGTAGTTTTAAATGAATAAAATATTATTATTTTATTTATTTTTACTTTTAAAAAGTCAAATCAAACTATTTTTACTTTTTGAGAGAAGATATTCGTAATTTTTTGAGTTTTTGTGCAGGATACAAGATTTTGGTGAAAATATTTATTTGGACATCAAGTACACTTTTATCACTTTTCGGGCTCTGTAAAAATATGAAAAAGCGAAACCCTGGAGTTCTCTTTTAAGCCCTTTTCAGACTCTCGAAACATGAAAAGATCATCGAGTACTTGACTATTCGAACTCATTAAAGTAAATGAACAGTCGTCCATTCAGTATAAGTTTGCCCCTTTTCCAGACTGAATTAGACTAATTACAAAAAAGGTATATGTTGACTAATTATGGTCAATAGAGTTCTCTGCTGCATTATTTTATCCTTTTTCGGGCTTGAGTGACTAAATTTATGAAAAAGAACAACCATGGAGTTTACTTAGTTTTTCTTCTAACTCTTTAAAACTGAAAAACATCGAGTTATTCCTATATTGGACTCGTTAAAACTAAACAGTACAGAACCTGTTGATCACAATAGGACCGAACCACTCCTTCTTAGGGTTCAATTATAATACTAATATGGACTCTTCCAAAGGATGAGCTTACATAACAAGCAAATTTTATCCTCCTCAAGCTTGAAAAAAATAAAGAGTTACTTGCTAGTAATGGTGGAGGAAAAAGAGAGAAAAATAATCCATTTGTCGTCCTTATTTTAGAAAGCAGCATGTCGCTCTTGAACACGACACTTCGTCACACTTATACCTAGGTGGGTAAATCCTTTGTCTAACAGTTAATTGAACCACATTGAAATTCTTCAACCAGTTTCTGGGTATTATCTTTAGGTCAAATGTTTCCAAGCCATTTACAGTGTCATTATGTGTTCAAGAGAAAGTTCAATAAACCATTCATTGGAAACATTTGTCTCCATTCGCGTTTATCATCCCTGAGTCAGTGCTTGCAAACATTTCTTCAAAACTTGATCTAATGGTTTCGTGTCGTAGGATTTCCTGTGACGGATCACTTTCTATCGACATAAACTCATTATAGAGAAAGTTGATCTAGAATCCTATCAGTACCTTGGGATCTGCATGCCCTAATGGAAGGTTTCTTGCCTTCGACTATAGGTTTTCATCATTGACCTATGATCAAATGATTCTATGAGTGTTCTACTGCAAATCATTCATTCACACTTCATAGATTGTACTAAAGTACTTTGAGGGTCATTTTCATTATTGGTGGTTTCTCTCACACTTGTTAGCGGTTCTCATCATTAACCGGTAATCAAGTGGTTTCTACCATGTTCAACTCTGACACAATCAATCGCATGGATAGATTCGTACTAGTTCGAGAAGCGAAAATCAAGACCCTGGATCTAGTTTCCACTATCCAGGCTGCAAGGAGTTTTATTATTCATGATATAGTAGATTGCTTATGACAGATGGTTGCGCCCATACTGTGTCTACTTTTGATGTAATACTGAAACCATATATGTACCAGAACATTTCGTTAGTTTTCATCTGAGTATGGGAATGCCTACCTCAGCGATGATATATATTTGCATTGATTGTTTTTACAGGTTTTCGAGCAGCGTCTCCAATCTAATCCTTGGAATGATAAAGCACTTCACTCTTCATAAAAAACTCTCAGATTTCGCACTTTATATAGAGTTCATAGAGTGCATACTTTCTATACTATTAAGTTGTTGGTGACACATTTATGATCACACCTTTGTGCCCATGAATTCATGATGGTTATTCTAGAGAGGAAGGCTTATCAGACTGAAAGAGAACGATTTCTTAGACCCCGGGAGAAATTTGTACAACATCAAGACATCTGGTTGTAAGATTGCTCTTTCTAATTTATGATAATACATATGGATCTCTTTTTCTCATTGTCTTGTTTCTGAATTCATAGGAATGATTTCAATAATTAGATTCCTTGATCACTAAGTTGGATTAGTACTTTTTGATTATTATATATTTCATAGATTTGATTATGTGTCTTTCCTCTGATTGCAGGTTCTACTCATCATTGGAGAACTACTTTGGAGAGACAGACAAATGTCTACATCAGACGTTTGGATTTCAAGGTAGGAGCATGTCCTATTTACTTTAATGCTATAATGATCTTAAAATACAAATAATCTAGAGAAAGAGGTATTCAAATGGATATTTGTTTCTAGTTACTCATTGGAGTACTAGGGAGATCGCTCTTGTCCGCAAGAGGGATTAATCCTGGTAACACTTTGGAACAAGGTCTTATAATTTTTCTCTACAAATAGTACCACAAATTCATAATTGAAGGAGACTCTAAAATCATTATTAACATCTTCCGTAAAATCAAATGTGGTTCCAATCCCTCCAAAGTTTCCAATAGTTGGAGATTGGAAGCCCAAATAATTCAAACCATGGGTATCTTATCCAACATCCTTGTACCTCTCCTTTCACATATCATTAGAGACAACATCAAATTGGCTGAAAAGCTTTCCAATGAAGGCCTCAATGTAGTAGACAACCAACTTGATGTGGGTTGGAAATAGGATATACCTAAATATTTATGATCCATATGCAAATACCTTGCCATGAAGGATATCCTCACCTATATGGGGTGTGTATAGGGTTCCTAAGAGTGGGCTCACCCCACTACCCCCGCCCCCCCCCAACCACCTTGATATGTTTATGAGGAAATTAAATGGGGGTTGTTGTACACCCCCCACTTGGTGTATTGCGCAAACACATCACTTCGAATTTGAAGGAAGTTGATGATCATGAGGGGAAATTTTAATCCAATGTCCAAGAGGGTAAGGGAGAGTATAAGCATGCTCAATTAGAGGTTAAGGTGATAACTCACCATGCACAATTCATAATTAAGGTAAAAGTTGCTCTGGATTCTCTACATCATTATATAGACAAGAGGTTTTCCATGGGGATTACTGTTGGAAATTTAAATGGATTACAATGGTTTTGTAAAGCCTCGAATTTCAAGTTATTTCGTCTCATCTTTCTATTTATAAATCCCACCTCTAAGGTTACTTCCTACTTTTGGATGTTAAAATATTAGTTTTTTGTGTTTGGGATCATAATTACTGTGATGGTCTATAGTTCAACACATGGAAAATAGATAGATCTAACCATTTCAAACTTCTTTGATGCAGTGTTTATATCAACTACTCCTCATCTGGGCCTTTCAATGTGTAAGGATTCAACCTCTCGATGGTAGTTTCTCGATGCATAGTGGTAATTCTTTTCTTTATAAGATATATTCTATTTTTGTTTCTTTTCACAAGGTCTTGTTTTCTTTTTGTTTTGTTGGTGGTTGGGTCTCTATTTTTCTTCTTATAATTATTGTATCTCTCTTTTTATAGTTCCTTGCCCTGTCTTGTTGACAATTTCTTTCTCAAATCCTGAGCTCTGATTTTGAGTCATTGAGTTGTCTCTCAACACTCTCTGTCTTGTCCATTTTACCTGAGAATTTTACCTTGCATGGTTCGCTTGGAATCTACTTTGGTGCACCTTTTCCTTATTACATGCACTCCTAACCACTTTTTGTCATCATCCACTCTAGACAGATTCACTTTGGCATATAAGCTTTTCCTTATCATCCCATCTAGTGAAGGCTTCTCTTGTGTACTCCCTTATGCCATTTGGATTCCTCTTCCTTCCAGCTCGAAATATGTCTTAGCCATCTCAAATCACAAAGTCTTTTCACTTGAGTTTGTCCACTTTGTAATCTCCTCTCTTGTCAACATGCCCCATGGCAAGTTGGTTTCAGGGCATAGGGATGGAAAACGTGGTTGAGCCCAAGCTCAAGCCCATAACTATTTTTCCAATTACCCAGAAATCATTCTTGAATTAATCAACCAGGAGATTGAACAAGTGGAAATAGATGTGCACTACAGTCAGTGCTTCATCCTGGATATCCATGTTGACAATGCCACCATAAAAAGGATTATTTATACAAGCCCTCTTGGTCTTGGTTCTCTTGGTATATGAAATTTGTTAATTTTTTCTGGAACACAAATATTCTCATGGGTCGTGTTATCATAGACGAAGCATGCACCCAACAAGAAAATGCAATTCGAATCGTTGAACTAGAGTTAAAAATTGATTGCATTAACCACAAGCTTACCATTATGGCCATGAGATCTGCCAATATCACCTTCTCCTCGAATGAAGAAGTGGATTCGCAGTCGCAGATGCACATGGATTCTCCTCCTCAGTTAACATACTCTACTGGAATTTTTTTATGCTTCTCGTGATACATTTTGTTTACTTATGACATGGGATTTAAATGTTTGGCATAACCAACCTGTTCATAATATTTTATGTTTTAAGGATGCTTTGATCAAAATGGGTATCAACAATCCCAAAATGTTTAACTTGTGCAACTAGTATGGTTTCCCTTCAAGAAGGCCAATACTCTGCCATAGTTATCTATATAATCTCTTTTTAAAATAATGCAAAATACCTAACCTTACAAAAACAAAAAACAAAAAAAACGCATATGATAATGTAAGGGTGATCCCATATAATTCTCATCCTATTTGTTTATTTATAAGATTAAATTCAAAGTTAGTATATATCACTTTATTGTGCTTTATATAAAACTAAAAATAAAATAATAACCAATTTAAAATTTATTAAATAATAATTAATAAAAAATTATTTATTAAGAAAAATATTATAAAATTATTGAAAAATGAAATTAAAATCATTTTTATTTAAAAAATAATATATATCATGGCATGTTTATTTTGAAATAGGGTTTTCAAAATTTTAATTTAATTATCAATAATTATTAGGTGAATGGTAGGGATTTAACCTCAACAAAATATTCTAGAATATTCTTAATAGTATTCACAAATTAATAGTTGAGATTTATTTCAAAGTAGTTATGAATTTTTTGTCTTTTTAATTAATTTGATTAATTAAAAAAATGACAAGTGTTATATGAAATGAATTATGGCTTTTTGGGTATGTTTGATATCTACCCATATGTTTAAAAAAATATATTTGCAAATTAAGAATCTCCATGGTAAAGTGAAGGTGAGCTTTCATGATTGAAAATCTTATTAGATATTTTGTTTAAATATATATGTTTAAATTATATATTAATTATTTTTATAATTAATAATAATAATTTAAAATAAATTTATAATTTATTTAGTTTATATGATTTTTAAAATTTTAGTAATGTAAGATGTATCATTAATTACATGGATTGATATCGATCAACACTTATTAGTTATTAATTTATATAACTATATTAATCTTAAAAAATATAAACATACTCATGGAGCTTTGGATTGATGATGAATAGATGCATTGTTAAGGCACTTCTTGAAATAATTCATTGATTTAAATCCCTTATAGATGCTTACTTACCAAAAAAATATTAAACACAATTTTTTTTACATCTAGTTTTTTTTTTTTTAATTAAAACTAATATTAAAAAATAAATTAAAACTTTAAAAAAGTATAACAACATTTTAATTTTGTTACGTCTAATTTTTTATATGAAGTTAAACTTAATTAAAATTGATATATATATATATAACCGAGGTAACTAAACTTGAATGACTAA
Organism: Pinus albicaulis; assembly: GCA_034641835.2. Lineage (NCBI taxonomy): Eukaryota > Viridiplantae > Streptophyta > Pinopsida > Pinales > Pinaceae > Pinus > Pinus albicaulis. The sequence continues at coordinate 687,332,342 of CM076579.1, forward strand.
GGTAGTGAATATATCGGGCTTATGGATATAGCTCATTGTATGAACAATTTATTATGTCAGTACAATGAATAGTGTTTGACAAAAGGCGTATAATGTATATTATCTTAGATATATGAAAATTGAGATCTATGAATAATGTAACATATATTTTTATGATATAGTTTACTACATATATTAAGTGTAATGAATATATTGTTGGTAGAGACGCACGTAATGTGTATTTTGAAGAATAAAAATTATAAATATATAAAAATTATTATAAGAGTTATGTAGTATAAATAGATAAAAGAGAATTTAAATAAGATAATATACATTTTAGTATGAATATTTACACAGTCACTAATTTGATGAGGATGAATATTTCTAGTAAATTGTGTGCGTGCGATTTTTCGGGTGAACACTTCACCCATCTGGAGGGACTTAAATTTCCATCTCTTTCAACTTTGTCATTTTTACAATTAATGGCTTTATTTCCAAAAATATGACATGCATAACAATGTCCATATAATAAATTTTGGTACCTAATATTTGAGAATTGATGAGCTTGAGTAGATCGATTGTACCTTTGTCTTCTTAGTTGATTTACATACATGTGTGGAGGAGTATTTGAAAATTTAATAGACTTGTTCCATTTTTTATTACTTCTCTAACTTGTATTTCGTTTATCTTCACCAACTCTTCCTTGTAACTCCTTTTCATAGCTTTAGAGACCTTCATATCTTATGGACTTGATACTGGATTTTCCTTTAAAGGGTTTTTGTGGTTCTGTTGAGGCCTCAGAAATTTGTGGCAACAACAAGGGGGATAGCCACCCAGTTTGGACCTTAAAGCAACTCCTTTTCCGTTTGGGATAGTGGCTCTGACTGGGGGTAATGGGACCAATTTCCCAAAATCGGGTTTTATATGTTTGTTGGGTTCCTTTCAAATGATTTGCAATGAGAATAACTAACAACTAAGACAACTTTATTCTAAGATGCAAAACTTTGAATTAAATCTGATCTAATCTAACCCGAGATAATGTTGATTTTATGTGATCTAAAATTATGTTTATTCAGTCTGTGATGAGTTAAATCAATCACAGACTTAATAGAATTCATACTTTTCTAAGATAATCATTTTGAGAAAATAGTTAATCAAAGGAAGATGTAAAACATATCGCATATATTCTGATGATCATATATCAAACAAATCAATTTCTATTCTGATATCATACAATAATGCAACTCATACTTCAAACAAAAATAATTGATTTCATACATAATTCATGAAAGCTAGATTTACCACTAATGTTAAAACAGAGTTTAGCATACACGATAATAGTACCAGATGTGTGTTGTACTTCTCATTTGAACAGTGATAATAGGCCACAATCAATCTTCTATCAATAATTCATTCGAAGAATACAATAGTGCATCAACAGTGATCAACCAAGATGATATATAATTGAAAAGACCATGTTCCATTATCTTATCAAGACATCCACAAACTTACAATAATGTATTCTTTGAAAATGTTCTTAATAAAAATTCTGGACCCTTCTCTAAATGCATGAGAAACGTTTAAATACTACATTAACTACTTACAAAAATATATTGTACAAAACATCTTATGAAGAGGTTTCAAACAACCTTCCTCATTCCTAGTATCTAATTGCTAAAATTGAAATTGTTGAAACAAATTAACTCATGATCATGCTTGATGATAGGCTAATGTTGGCTCTGATTTTCTGTTCACGTATATCGTACATTGGATGAACTTGTGGAGGCTTCCCAAACTGTGTTTTATTTTGTCCAATAAATATAGCATCAAGTAAAAGCGGCAGCATTTTCTGTATGGAATCTAGAGAACAATTCAATGTCATTATTTGACTATGAGGTTTAACAAAGAGTTGCCAGTATGCTTCCCAATTAGTCTTTTTCAATTGTGTAATTGTTTCTTCTCGTATTTGACCTGTATTTTTCCAACTGTGCTCCAATATTTTGAGATCAAGAATTGATTTAGGATCTCCTTCTTTAATTAAACTGGATGTAACATATTCTTGATGGTTTTGACAATGCTCTTTGATATGCCTGATGCTCTAGCTATTGCCAATTCTGGTTGTTTTACTAGTGTATCCCAGTCAGTAAAGAGAATATCTTTATAATTTTCTTTAATATTTGGGAGATTTGATCTTCTACCTTCCTCTGAATCTTGCCATTCAATATAGTCAGAAATTTTGGTATTGAGTTCATTAAACTCAATTCTCTGATCAATGACTGTATTATTCAATTGTTCACTAATTTTCAAATGTGGAACTATGTCTGACATTTGTAAAACAAACAAATCTTGTTGTTTTGAGAGTAGGGAATTTAATTTCAATGCTTCTTTAATGAATTCCTCTGTAGTAGGAATTCCTTCATACTTTATAATATTTTACCTCAAATCTTTAATCAGTGTGTCTTTTCTGGATAAGTCATTTTCATTACTTATCTTAAGTATTTCCATCTCTTTTTGTAATTACTTATCTTAAGTATTTCCATCTCTTTTCATTAAAACTATTCCTTTCTTCATCCAGTTGTTGTTGTAGTTGCATTATTTTATCATCCTTCTCTTGAACCAAAATGGATACTTCGGCTGCTTTTTCCATTGTTGCGGTAGTACATGCTCTAGTAAATTGTGATAGCCGAGTTAGGTTGTCGATTGGGTTCGATGGGGTATCTTTCCATACAAATTCCATGATCTCATTACCTAGGGGTAGTTCAGTCCTTCTTCTCTTTCTCTATTTCCTGACTACAGCTTTCTGAAGAGGGCTACAGAATACATCCAATGGAGGGATATCAGTTACCTTTAGAATAATTTCAGCAGCAGGAAACACAGGAATAACTTCTGCATCTTGGGAGCTTGTCTCAGGATTTTTAGTGGCTTATTTTGCTGAAACTATCTGATCCTGGGGAGTCTGAAATCCTGTATTTTTCTGTGTTGATGATCCCTCAGGGGTATCTATCAATGTATTACTAACTGAAGTCCATAATTTATCTAGCTCACTTTGATTCTGTGAATCTGATTCTTCTGTTCTAATCACCCCGCTTGGTTCAGTCATATAACTAGTAATCAGGATATTTTGTGGAATATGCTTGAGTCTTTTCTCTCTATACTCATGGAATCTTTGTAATTCCTCCGGGTTTATATTTAATCTGAAAAATTTTTGAACTTCTTCAAAAGTTTCAACAGATTGCAAAACATCTTCAAATCTATCATCTGTGTGTATGAAAGGTTTGATTTTGACTGACTGAGTAAATTTATTAGCAATCTTTTGTGGGTCGAATTGCCTTGGCGGTAAAATAGGGAGATTCAAAAGCTGAATTTTCTGGCATTATTTAGACGCATGATTGAAATTTCTAAGGGAGAATGAACCACACTGAATTGGGAAACTTGGACATAAATATTTTTTACTCTCTTTCAAAGTTTTAGTGAGTCCATTGCCGACAGTTTGGTAAGCCACTTTTCTTGCTATTAGTTTATCTGAAACATACAGAGGAAGCACATGTGGAGGAGTGGAGCTTCCAAATACTCTTATGTATGAAAATGATTCTTCAATGAAACATATTCCTATCATTTGGAGATATGTTATGGCTTCCTTAGTGAAATTGGGGCTCTCTCTATCAAACATTAACTGATGTAATGGTAATATGACCCCATAACATAACCTGTGGAAGTGTGCTACAAAATGTTGTTACCATATCTATTTATGATTTAAATGAATAGGGGTAGGGTCCTCGGGAGTCCATTTCCAACCCATAATTGGAAAGCTGGTGGAGAAACAAATGGTATCAAAAACATATGCACTCATGAAACATTGGGAAATGGTTTTGGAAGAACTAACTCTTGCCTGGCGATATTCATTAATCGCTTTGGCTAGGTTTTTGGAAAGAACGGTTTCCCAATTCATGATTTGAGAATTAACACAGGAGTCAATCAAGGGAACCCAATTAATAGAGAACTTGGTGTTATCGGGGAGACCATATAATCTGCAAGGCATTGATGCTGCAAAATTGTAGGGATTTGCAAGTGAAGCAATAGGATACATACATGATTTTTCATGCTTGAACTTGTTATCCAATTTCCTCCAACCTTGATTCATTTTGAAAGGGTCTTCATTTTTCTTTGCAAAATTTTCAACAAACTTGTTGTCATGGATGTCTTGTTGGTCGGGCAGTTTGTACATGACTTTCAAATATTCAGCTCTAAAATAACCTAAGATTTCATCCTTAATGGTTCTGAATTGCCTATCTTTAATTGTTGAATTCTCAACTACCCTGTAATATCCCTAAATGGGAACACTCAGCAATACCTGCTGGAATAACGCACTTTTCAGAAGTATGTGCACTGAAATGAGTTTACAGCCCTTGGATCCCTTAGATCTGGAGATCTAGCATCTAAATCCAAGAGGGGAGCAAAAACAAATCAAACTAGGTGAGGTAAACAGACCTCCCATACCTAGTATAGCTGAAAAACACCCAAGAATGGGATGCAGCAATATGCAATAATACTGAAGGAAAATAACGCAGTTTTTTGAGAGAAATAGTAGGAGACCAATAAGAGGGATAAAATTTCATATATACAGCAATAAAACAGATCCATAATGAGGCCCTTACAGTATACAACAGAATGTAGAAGACAAGAATAGAAGAAATTCCTCAAGAAAGAGGGTTGCAACACATGTATTGCCTGAAAATTGGCTTGATAGTGTTATTTTTATTAGCTACAGCAGTTGTATATTACACTCCAGATCTAGAGCATATATGTGTACAAAATATTAGATCTATTTCATATTTATACACTAGAAAATATCCTTTACAAGATCCCCTTGGGGTTTTGATCAAAACAGCAACACAGTGAGTAGATCTAAGATCTAAAGTAGCAGATCTATAGTAGTCTTCAGAAATTTCTGAAGATGAGTACAATAGAAGAAGATCAGATCTGTACAGAACATGGATCATAAATATAATCCATGGATCACCATAGTGAAGGGCAGAACCCCAGCATCAGAGATATCTCCTCAAAAGTGTGTCAAAACACCCTGCAACTTCCTTCTTGCAAATAACGCAGTCCTGGAAGGAAAACTGTGTTGTAGGTTGAAGCATTGGATTGGCCTGATGCCAAGATCTGAAGATGGAGCTCCAAAGGTTCAGAACTCTCTTGCCAATGGGATAGAAGACTTTTCGAGTGAAAGGAGACCCTAGAATGGTCTAGATCTGAGCAGATCTAGCCTCCACTTGTTACAGCTTACAAGGACAACCAAACCCTCAACAGGGTCTGTGTTGTAGTTCAAAGATGAGCTTGGCCAAATGCCTAATAGTGGATGAGATCAGAAAGACTCTTCCAAGAGCTCCTCAATGAAAGAGGTGGGATTCCTGAATAGGAACACCCTAGTGCTAAACATCACTATCCTCAGTTAAACAGCAAAGAATGATATATGTCTAAATAGACAATATATTCAAAAATATACACAATCAACAACCTTCTTCTGTTGTCCTCCTCTTCCTTTTATAGGATGAAAGTCTTGTCAAACCATAAACCATCTCAATGATTTAGCTGCATTCACATGAGAAGCCTCCAACTAAAATTGTGTTGTGCCTCTAGGAGATTCACTGTATCTAGACAACGTTGTTGATTTGGTCTTGGTTGACTTGGTCAAGTGCTCCAGTCTCTTTCACACCTAAGTGTGCTTATGTAAATAGCCCAGATTTGTCCATGTTCACATGTGGAACTAATTTATTTTTCTATTTAGGAGTTTTATTGATCCTCCTTTACACTTTTATTCATGAAACAGAGAATTGAGACAAAATTGTATATTCCCATTAGCTTGGGTGATCAGGTGATCATGTCCTAAGTTGTAAAAATGCTCCAAATTTTATTTGCTCAAAATTGGTTGGAACCTGAGCGACCGGATAGGCCTCGGTGATATGATCCTAACGCAGTGAACGACACTCAAATTTTACATTGTATGTGGAAGTTATGCAGCTTTGAAGTTTTCAGTAAACTGAAAAAGACCAGTTTGACCAAGTTTGACCTTCAAATGTTGAAAATTAAAAAAGGAATATTCCACAGAATATTCCTAGAATATTCCTAAAAATATTCTCTGGAATACTCATGGAATATTCCACAGGACTGAATAATATTTTGACAAGTGGCATGTCAGTATACGTTAATGGATTGACTTTTATTATTTCTGGCCAATCGGAGGGTGCCACGTGGCAAGCCCGGAGGCCGCTACGTGGCCCCAGGCCATCGAGAATTTGGTTGTTTAAAATTTTTGCAAGTCTGGTGGATTGAACCCATGACCTGCGGGTTAGGGCGCCCACGACTTACCGTTGGGCCATTCATTTGGTTCTTAACACCTATCGTTACCACCGCCCTTATAAACTTTCAAATGCGTTTGGTCGGAAAATTAAAGGGGCTAGCCGCTTAGGGCTAGCCTAACCCTATGCATAGAACCAAATGCCCAGAACCTTGGGCCATCCACCAACGGTTAAGTTTAATGTGGATTTCCAACCGCTACATGTGGCCGTTGTTAACAATTTTATGCCACGTTATATGTTAAGTTTGTTAACCAACATTAACTCTGACAGTCTCAACGGAACCCGTTCACGTGCCGTTAACCAACATTAAATTTAACTATCAGTTGTTCTGCCAAAGTTGGCGGCGGTTCCACCAATTCCGGCCAGTGTGCCAAAATTAGTCGGGTTATCTGCAGTTAACCCACTTTTAGTGGGGTTTTGACATGACATTGGGAAAAGATACTGTTTTGGTCATAACTTTGGCTAGGGAAGACCATTTGAAGTGAATTTTTTTTTTTATTTTGGGTAATTTGAGCATTCCAGAGCCAATGGTGTAGGTTGCAAAGGCAACAGAGATCATCTCCAGGTAATTTTTCATTAGAGAAGCTTGGAGAGCCATTAGGGCCTAGAGAGTGTTGGAGCTGTATTGGGCTATGGTTAACCTTTGGAGATGAAAAAAAAGCATATCTTTATTGTTTTCAGTGTTATGAACTCATTTCTACAGCTATTTTTGCCTGTTTAGGCTTTCTTCACACTATATAACTAATTTTGAGCATAATAAGAGCAAGGACATGCCCATTTGGGGGCACTAGACCCGCAAATGTAGCCCAGGAGGGGTGAACTGCCTTATCATATGTTGTGTTATATTCTGTGATTTATTTATTTTTTTTGTCAAAGTTAAAGATGTTAAACAGTAAAAAGAAATAAGCCTCCTACACACAAAAAGACTCATAAATTCACCAAAAGCATTTTGTTCCAATTGAAAAACATATTAAACAGTTTGCACACATAAGTTTATGGATAATGAATACCTTTCACTAGCAACAAGTAGTTTCATTTTCAGGTCATTAGTGATTACTTCTATTATTTCTTTAGGCAGAGTCTGTAAAGGGCCAGAAAGCTTCGGGATCTCATCCTTTCATTAAAGGTGACATATATTGTAAATGCCCCTACAGTCCATCTCTATATTAGAAATAAGAAGTTCTCACATTTCAGATCAGATTGGTATCAGAGCATAGGTTTGAGCTCAAAATTTTTGAGTTTTGTGCAAAGAAATATTTTATTGTTTTGCAAATTTGATGCTTACAAGGCTTAAACTTAAAAGAGGGGAAGGAAAATTGGTTAGAGCACAAGACAATCCTCAACCAAGGAGGGCCAGAGTGCCATTATCTCCGCCTTCTATCTCACCCTCAATAGCCTTAGAAGCAGCTACAAGCATGTCTTCAAAATAAGAAGAAGCTCATGAAGAAATGGATCCCAAGGAAGAAGAAAAGGTTTTTCGGAAAGATTTCTTGGATATGACTGAAATGGTAAGGATCCTATATCAAGAAAGAAATGATAGGATTGCTGGAGAAGGGTCTAAAAGCCAAAAAGAAGGAAATGATTCTTCAAGAGGAAAGAAGGGTAATGATCAGTCAAAGAAATGGAATGGAGGAAATGGTGATCCTTCATCTCCATTGTCATCCTCTTCCTCGTCATCATCTTCCTTGACTTCGGTAAATCAGTCACATAAGTAAAAAAAAACTGGTAAAAATCCTTTGTTAAATCTTGATGTCAAATTTGAATTTCCAATGTTTAATGGTGAAGTGAATGTAGAGAAATTAGATAATTGGATCAGACAACTGGAGGTCTATTTAAGGATTAAAAATCTGCATGATGACGACACTAAAATACAATTAGCCTCATTAAGGATGGATGGAGCAGCATTGGTTTGGTGGGAAGCCAAAACCAGGGAGGAAATCAAGAAACATGGTAAGATTTCTTTATCATGGACTGATTTTATTTCTGCAATCAAGAAACAATTTTATCCTCTTGCTCACCTTCAAAAGGCTATAATGAACTGGCAAAACTTTAGACAGCTTAAGGGACAGAATGTGCAATACTATACCCAGGAATTTAGGAGAAGAGCACTCTTACTTGGGGTAGATTTACAAAGCTAAGATGCTTTGTTGAAGTATATAGGTGGATTTCACAGTTACCTTAAACACATTATTCTTATGTTTAATCCTACTAGTCTAGACGAAGTTTGTGTACAAGCTATGCATTTAGAGGCTAGAGGGAAAAACACTTTTGATGCACTGAATGAGGGTTGTGATTTTACAAGCAAAGGAAGAAAAAGGATTGCAAATTCCATAAAGGAAAAAGGAAAATTCTTTTGCTAGAACTGTTTAAAAACAAGCCACAATGAAGATCACTGTTGGAAGCTTCATCCAGAGCTGAAACCAGAGAAATATAAAAACAAAGACAAAACCAAAGAAAAGGGAAAAACTATTGCAACTGTTGAACAGGACTTAGGGTCTGAATCAGGTGATGAGACAAAAATTATCGCCATGGTATTAAAGAACATCAAAGGGAAGGAGGTTAGACAAGACACAAATCCCATTTCTAGCTCATTAAACTGTCACAAAGAAACTCAAGATGAAAAGAGGAGGATAGAGCTATTTCATGTGAGGATAATTTCAAACCACACAAAGATAGACACACTTTTTGATAGTGGGTCTTGAGAAAATCTCATCTCAGAAGACTTGGTCAAACAGCTGAAACTTGAGACAATTCCACATCCAAAGCCTTATCCACTTGGGTGGATATGCAAGGATGCAAACTTACATGAAGTCTCAAAGAAGTGCATCTTGCGCTTCGCCATAACAGCTCATTATGTTGATTGGGTTGAAATGGATGTAGTACCGCTTGACATTACAAGTGTTGTGTTGGGTATTCCATATTTATATGACAGAAAGGAAATCTTCCATCACCATGAAAACAAGTATCACTTGTTCAAGGATGGAAAAGAGAACATTGTGAGAGCACATAAGAAGAAGCTAGAATCTTCTTTAGTCCATGCAGGTCAATTGAAAAGGCTAGTTAATGCAAGTCAAAATCTAACTTTGTTAATGATTAAACGACAAGATTTTGTACATTTACCTTTTCATGATATTGCTAATGATATGTCTCAGTCTGATAACAATTCATCTTTGAAAGAAGATGACATTATGTTGCACAAGGTACCTTTGGTGTCGATCGGTGCAGAGGATGAAGTGTCAGTGAAAAGAAATGAAAGAATTCATGAGATGGAAAGGCATGCAAGAAAATAGGGCACACAGCTTAGCATGGGTTAATGTTGGTTTCAGAATGGCAGATTGGTATGGCGAAAAAACTTGGTCGGAATTTGGCACAAGTACAGGGTTCATTCAACAAAAATTTTCCATGTGAACAGTTGGCAAGGTGAATCTTATTTTCAGTCTTCTTTGAAGTTTGACCATTGTAGAAATAGTATGCTTTCTGAAAAATATAGTTGTTGTTTTGCAAATTTCAAGAATTTGCGTCATGACTCAGTCAATGTTAGCAATGGTCAGTCAGTGAATTCAAGGGAAAATTTATCATTTTATGAAAAGCTCAATTTGATGAAGTCAAGAAGATTTTAGTGGTTCAAATTTGGAAGATTGGAGAATCAGACTCCTCATCTTCATTTTTTGTAATCAGAGAGCTTTTGTGGGTCCAAAAGCTTCCCATTTGGGAGGTGTGATCAGGTGATCATGTCCTAAGTTGTAACAATGCTCAAAATTTTATTTGCTCAAAATTGGTTGGAACTTGAGCGACTGGATAGGCCTCGGCAATAGGATCCTAACACCATGAACAGCACTCAAATCCGACACTGTATGTGGAAGTTATGCAGCTTTGAAGTTTTCAATAAACTGCAAAAAGACCAATTTGACCAAGTTTGACCTTCAAATGTTGAAAATTTAAAAAGGAATATTCGAATATTCCTAGAATATTCCTCAAAATATTCCCTAGAATATTCTTGGAATATTCCATTAGACCAAATAATAGTTTGACAAGTGGCATGTCATTATACGTCAATGGATTGACTTTTATTATTTCTGGCCAATCGAAGGGTGCCATGTGGCAAGCCCGGAGTTCGCCACATGGCCCCAGGCCATCAAGAATTTGGTTGTTTAAAATTTTTGCAAGACTGGTGGATTGAACCCGTGACCTACGGGTTAGGGCGCCCACGACTTACCGTTGGGCCATTCATTTGGTTCTTAACACCTATCGTTACCACCACCCTTATAAACTTTCAAATGCGTTTGGTCGGAAAATTAAAGGGGCTAGCCTGACCTTATGCATAGAACCAAATGCCCAGAACCTTGGGCCATCCACCAGCGGTTAAGTTTAATGCAGATTTCCAGCCGCTACATGTGGCCGTTGTTAACAATTTTATGCCACGTTATATGTTAAATTTGTTAACCAACGTTAACTCCGGCGGTCTCAATGGAACCCGTTCACATGCCATTGACCAACATTAAATTTAACTATCAGTTGTTCTGCCAAGGTTGGTGGAAGTTCCACCAATTCCGACCAATGTGCCAAAATTAGTCGGGTTATCTGCAATTAACCCACTTTTAGTGGAATTTTGACATGACATTGGGAAAAGATACTATTTTGGTCATAACTTTGGCTAAAGAAGACCATTTGGAGCGATTTTTTTTTTTTTTGGGTAATTTGAGCATTCCAGAGCCAATGTTGTAGGTTGTAGAGCAACAAAGATCATCTTCAGGTACTTTTTTAGCAGAGAATCTTGGAGAGCCATCAGGGCCTAGGGAGTGTTGGAGTTGTATTGGGCTATGGTTAACCTTTGGAGGTGAAAAAAAAGCCTATCTTTACTGTTTTTAGTGTTTTGAACTCATTTCTACAGCTATTTTTGCCTATTTAGGCTTTCTTCACACTATATAACTAATTTTGAGCATAATAACAACAAGGACATGCCCATTTGGGGACCTTGGACCCAGCAGATGTAGCCCAGGAGGGGTGAACTGCCTTATCATATGATGTGTTATAATATTCTGTGATTTATTTGTTGTGTTTTATCAGAGTTAAAGATGTTAAACAGTAAAAATAAATAAGCCTCCTACACACAAAAAGACTCATAAATTCACCAAAATCATTTTGTTCCAATTGCAAAACGTATTAAACAGTTTGCACACATAATTTTATGGATAATGAATACCTTGCACCAGCAACAAGTAGTTTCTTTTCCAGATCATTAGTTATTACTTCTATTATTTCTTTAGGCAGAGTCTGTAAAGGTCCAGAAAGCTTCGAGATCTCATCCTTTCTTTAAAGGTGGCATATCTTGTAAATGCCCCTACAGTCCATCTCTGTATTAGAAATAAGAAGTTCTCACATTTCAGATCATTGGGCTAATTGGGAATATTACAGTCCTCCCCTCCAAAATGTTGCTTGTCCTCAAGAAACTGATAGGGTGAGTGTTGCAACACTTCTCCTTCTCCATTGGTGACACCATCGAAGACCAAGCTCTCCTCACAAGCTAGGTGTTCACCAATCCAAGCCTCCATGAATTCTTCCTCCAAAGTCATCATGAGATGTACAAAATCCATCCCACACGGAGTCAAGAACTCAACAGAAACAAACATGGTTGGTCCAATAATCTCTCTGAAGCATGTAACATAAGTTACATAGAGATTTTCCATCCCATGTGGTACGTACAAACTGCCCATCGTCCCTCCATACAATCCCATGAAAAGTACAACTGTATCATCCAAGTATGGAAGCATAATTACATATACACAAATAGAAATTTGAGCATGAGGAGGTGGGTCATAGTCCCACATATGGTGCTAGCGTAGTGCATCTCCTGCCTACATCAGATCAAGGTATGGTAAGTGGTTTCCCCACCACTTACTTGCTACACAAGTTATCTCACCATGGCTGAAAATGTGAGGTATGTTTGGTGCCTTTGGGAAGCACTCATCATGAAAAGGAATCTCCCTTTGCACAACAAGGGAGTGGCCAAATTTAGAAATTGCAGTGGCCCAATGTTTTCCATGAGATTTACATGATACAAAACTCCTCTTGGGAGTCATGGCCTGCAAAAACATGGTGAAAGAATGTGTCAAATCAGAAAATGAAGCTTTCATTACATGATCAGATTTTTCACCATCAATGTTTCTTCTATACATGGAAGTGTGCAGAAATTTTTCTCCCTTTTAAAGAGAAGGAAGAAATGGCTGAAATGACTCTTGCATAGATTCCTTTGGCTGCCCCAACTCCACATAGCTCTTGCATTCTAGAAAATGTTGATGTAGCTCTCCTCCAAAGCCTTCCCATTCAAAGAATCTCATGATAGCGTTGTAGATCTTCATAGAATAGGTAGGGCTAAAACAGAACTCTTTGAAGGCCCTTTGTAGCATCCTCTCCTTGAGCTTGGAGTCTCTAGGTAAGAATATCCTATCATGATGATAGATGAATCCCTCATGGACTAGATAGCCTTCTTCATGCAGTTTTTCATCAAGCATCATACAAGTGTGGAGATCTTTGGAATAATCCACCAACAGCTGGGATTTCCAATATAGATCTACACTCCCAAACAAAGACAGCGTTGATGATGCATCAATAGGAATTCCTTCCATGTTGTTGATCTCTTCTTTGACATTTTTTATGCCAAAGGTACAAGTAGGAAGGAAATACCTTCCCTTCTTCTCCTCCAACAGCACATAATCAGAAATGGAGGGTGAGGATGATGAGAGAGGAAAATATCCCTCCTTCTTGTGCTTGCCCAAGCCTTCCGGCGCTGTAGTTATGTCCTAATGCTCCCATCCCTCCTGGATCTGATTTTGGAGCATCAAGTATTGAGAGATCTCTCACCAAAACTAAATCAGGTGGCCTCCCAGGTTATTTTCCACTAGATAAGAGTGTCCCTTGCAGAAATCTCTTGAACATGAGAGAAGGGACAGTGAGGTCCTTGCTTCCACTGCGCAAATCCATCTCTATTTTTTGTGTGGAAGTGTTGTGTGAGAGGTAAGTATGCATGCCTTTTATTATTTTAAGTGCACCACTCTTCTTGTCCACCCATTCCATTTGTAAATCCTCCCAATTAGTGGTGACTTTCCCCAATGTAATCAACCATTGATAACCCAAAATAACATTGGTGTCCGGTATGTCAACTACAAAGAAGTGATCCACCAAAGAGTAGGATTCCATGGTGACTGTAAGTGATGGAACATAATGCATGCATTACATTGTTCTATCTCTTGGGACCAAAACAGAGAATCCCTCAAAAGTATCAGTGAATATTGCCCTCCTTTGCACAATATGGGCATCAATGAAATTTTGGGTAGCCCCACTGTCAATCAATACAGAAACCATATGATTCATGATTGATCCTTGAACTCTTAAGGTTAATTACTTAGGTACTCCCCTCAAGGAAGCAAGAGTTCCTCCAATAGGATAAAATGCTCCATTCTCATCTCCTGAAGGTGTTGGATCTCCTCCAACATTGTCAGTGCTCTGAGCCCTCCTTGGCTCATCATCTTCATCTTCTTCAAGATCTGAGAAGACCTCTATATAATGTTCTTAACCAACGGCACATCTATGTCCAGGTACCCATGGTTCTTGGCAAGTGAAGCATAGCTTCCTCCTTCTTATTTCTTTCCTGACTTCATCATCAAGAGGCTTCTTGTATGAGCTCTTCTTTGAAGGAGCAGCTTTCTCTTCCTTTCCTTTAGAAGGAAAAGAGGGCTTATTCTAAAATTTTTCCTTTTCTTTTGGCAAGGCATCTTGAAGGTCTCTATCCCTCTCAATGGCATCATGCAAGGTAATGGGCTTGGTAGATTTAACCAACCCATGCATAGGTTCATCCAAGCCATCGATGAACATGTGCACCCTCCTTGCTGCAGACAGATCAGGAACCATAACAGATAATCTCAGAAATTCAAAGATATAAGCCTCTGCATTACCTGACTACTTCAACTTTGCAAGGCTCATGAAAGGTGCTTATGGATCCTTTCTGTCAAACCTTTCCACCAGTCTTCTAGTGAACTTAGAACATGCAGTCACATTTGCATGGCCCAATGTAGACAACCCATGGAACCACCAGTTGTGTGCTTCACCTTCAAAGTGCAACGCTGCAATCTTGATAGCTTCCATCTCATGGAATTTGTTCAACTGAAAGTAGATATCCAGTTTTTCTACCCACGCTTTGGCAAAACTAGTGGATGACCCATCAAACTTGGGTAAAAATAATCTGCCCATAGAGTGATGTCGATCATGATTTTGAGTGAATCCACCATCTATATACTGATGCCTTGGTCTTCTTTTGTCCTTGAGGTGAAAAAAATCTTGAAAACTCAAGTGGTCCTTGAATCTCTGATTCTAAGACTCATATTTCTCAAAGTATTCTTCAAGGGATGCTTGCTCATGAGGCCCTTGATTCTCCACAGCCAGAAAAGTAGGCATAGTAGAGCATTGTGGAGCTTGTGGCTGGTTCACTGGTTGATCATTCTAGTGGTGAGACATCCCAGAGCTTTCTCTAGGATGAAATATCCTAGGATATTCCTTGATCCTATCCAATCTCATCTCTTTGATCTCTTTAGTAAGATCTTGCATGGCTTTCAGAAGGGTTTTTGCAAACTCCTTCCCATCTTCATCACTTCCAGATTCAGGGGCTTTTCCCTTATCTTTATCATCATTGGTGTAATCAAAATTATTATGTCTTCTTTTCAGGTACCTCTGTTAGTGAGGTTCCCCTCTTCTTGTGAAGAAATCTTGGCTCTTCAATAAAGAAACTCACAAGCTGTGCCAAGATGGTTGCTTTGATACTACTGTAATATCCCCAAATGGGAACACTCAGTAATACCTACTGGAATAATGCACTTTTCAGAAGTATGTGCACTGAAATGAGTTTGCAGCCCTTGGATCCCTTATATATAGAGATCTAGCATCTAAATCCAAGAGGTGAGAAAAAACAAATCAAACTAGGTGAGGTAAATAGACCTCCCACACCTAGTATAGTTGAAAAACATCCAAGAATGGGGCTGCAGCAATATGCAACAATACTGCAGGAAAATAACGCAGTTTTTTGGGAGAAATAGCAGGATACCAATAAGAGGGATCAAATTTCATATATACAACAATAAATCATATCCATAATGAGGCCCTTACAATATAAAACAGAATGTAGAAGACAAGAATAGAATAAATTCCTCAAGAAAGAGGGCTGCAACACATGTATTGACTGAAAATTGGCTTGACAGCGTTATTTTTATTAGTTGCGACAGTTGTATATTACACTCCAGATATAGAGCAGATATGTGTAAAAAATATTAGATCTATTTCATATATGTACACTAGAAAAGCTCCTTTACAATATCCCCTTGGGGTTTTGATCAAAACATGCAAAACAGTGAGTAGATCTGAGATCTAAAGTAGCAGATCTGCAGTAGTCTTCAGAAATTTCTGAAGATAAGTACAATAGAAGAAGATCCGATCTGTACAGAACATGGACCAGAAATATAATCCATGGATCACCACAGTGAAGGGCAGAACCCCAGCACTAGATATCTCTGCTCAAAAGTGTGTCAAAACACCCTGCAACTTCCTTCTTGCAAATAACGCAGTCCTGGAAGGAAAATTGCAATGTAGGTTGAAGCACTGGATTGGCCTAATGCCAAGATCTGAAAATATAGCTCCAAAGGTTCATAACTCTCTTGCCAATGGAATAGAAGACTTTCCGAGTGAAAAGAGGCCCTAGAATGGCCTAGATATGAGCAGATCTAGCCTCCACTTGCTGCAACTTACAAGGACAACCAAACCCTCAACAGGATCTGCATTGTGGTTGGAAGATGAGCTTGGCCAAATGCCTGATAGTGGATGAGATCAGCAAGACTCTTCGAAGAGCTCCTCAATGGAAGAGGTGGGATTCCTGAACGGGAACACCCTAGTGCTAAACAACACTGTTCTCAGCTAAGCCTCCAACTAAAACTGCATTGTGCCTCTAAGAGATTCATTGTATCTAGACAGTGCTGTTGATTTTGTCCTGGTTGACTTGGTCAAGTGCTCCAGTATCTTTCACACCTAAGTGTGCTTATGTAAATAGCCCAGATTTGTCCATGTTCACATGTGGCATTGATTTATTTTGCTAATTAGGATTTTTATTGATCCTCCTTTACACTTTTATTCATGAAACAGAGAATTGAGACAAAATTGTATATTCCCATTAGCTTGGGCTCATTGGGAATATTACATACCCATCTTATCATATCAGTATATGGTAAAAGGTTGGCCCTTACTGCTGTTCTATGAAGGAAGAAGCATGTTTCATCTTTAAACTATAAATCTGAGGGCTTTGCATCATCAGTAGTTGCCTTGACCTCCACTACTTCAGGTTTTTCATCTTCGAGGATAGTATGGATGGCTTGCCACATTGTAGCCCCTCCATCTGTAGTGCAAACAATATCTTTTATTATGGATGACATTTTTGTACATTCGGATTCTACAACAGTTTGTTTGTTGTGTTTCTACATTACTTTACGTATGGACATCTCTTTGAAGAAAAATCCCTATTTAAGACGGAGTAACAATCAAATGATCAAAGATATAGTGAAATGACCAATTTTAAAAGAAAATATCTGGGAAGCAGCTATATCATTAATTAGTCGTAACAAAACAATAACTGTTCGCATTGGGATGATGAAACATGATTAATTATTTCTGACATGATTTATTTTCACATTAAAACCTTCATTAAACCCTATTAACTCCGTCGCATCGCACATTTTTTTGAACCTGTTTATAAAGCAAATTTCTTTAACAATTTTTGTGTTTATGTGATATGTGATTTCGCGATATCGCGAAATCGCAAAATCGCTTTCATCGGGAAATCGCAACATCAGAGCATTGGTAAGTCATGTTTTAAGTCTTAAATGTATATCTGTGATGTGCGATTTATGATGCCACTTGCGAAGTTCAAATTGCGAAATCGCAAATCAGGATTTTATGTTTTGTGCTTAACTTTTTAATGGGAAAAAGATTATGTGGGATGCAATTTTGCGATTGGGTGATCAAAAAGATGGAAAATGGAATTTAATTATTTCTTTTTGTTTTATTTTTTAAAAACAACAATGTTTTGGAGTTTGATTTTTTTATTCAAAATGCAAAAATACATTTTAAGAAGGGTCCCTATTTATATTATCAAATTTTAAACTATTTTTAAAATATAAATGGGGGGGTTGTTGCATAGCACATCAATTGGCGATTCACTTGGGAGAAACAGATATCTCTGATTGGTTTGTTTGATATTTCTAAACATTCAAAACAAGAAAAATTTTATGAGAATAAGAATAGTATGATTCATGAGTTAAATAGTGTTTTTCAAAATATATTTATTTACCTATCTCATTTTTTTCTTAGTTAACTCCTTCAATGATAACACATAGATATATGTATCACTCGGTACTCAGATTTCAAAAAAATAAGTAGGTGTTCTCTAAAAATTGGTTTCATATATTTTTACGCATTTATCACAGATAGAGTCACTGTTGCTAGCAAGCGTTTATAGCCTCGACAGGGTTATATTTTAACCAATAATGATTCATAGTCCCATCTGAATTTGATTTCTTATTTCAAAGTTTAATTTTAACATATAATTGAATTTCATTTTTCTAACACATTCTCAAAATCATTGTCCAGGTTTGGTGACCTGATAATGACAATTTCATTCACTAATAGTAATTTAGACTAAACAAGTTGGCTCGTGATGGGACCCCTTGTATTTTGTTTCTTATAATCATTTAGCTATTACCCTATTTTTGTATGTAGTATTGGTAATATGAGTCTAGATTATTTCTCTATGATCATGATAAACAAGCTCGTGATGAGACTTATTTCTTTTGAATTTGTACATTGTATATATTTCTTTTTCTTTTTTAATTATACTTTCAAGAAGAAATTTTATCAGATGGGATGAATCATTAGCTCGTTTAATATTTATGGATGATAATTATAGAGATGGTAGATACCTTTTTGTAGAGAATCCTTGCTATGTTAAAGGTTTCTTTCTTGACTGATACATAATATCTATATTTTATGACATTAAGAGTCCTTTCGGAAAATAAATGTCTTTAGTAAATTTCAAAATATTTCAAAAAAATTAAGGTTTACTCAATTCTCATAGTTATAATCATCTTTTTACTTTACTTATTTATAGAAGCGAAAGATCAAATAAATTTATCAAAAATTTTAAAACTTTGAATCAACCAAAAATGATGTTATTTTCAAATTTTATTTTCCTAAAGCAAAATAAAATTTAAAGCCTGATTTCTAAGAGAAATATTTTTTAAGAATTTGACCATTCACGGGAAAGGAGTCTTTCTTACCTAATAAGTATTGTAACAAAAAGGTAGATAAGCCTATTTTTTCTATGATTTGAAATGGACAAAGCCATAGTCTTTGGAATTTGGTATGTTTACCTTTTTCTTCGTGTGCCTTATCCCATTTCAAAACAAGGTCTCCAATTTCAAAAAAAATTGGACTGGTAGATGCTATGTCAAACGAGGCTTTAACTATTTGTTAATGATGAGTATGTATAGCTTTGGATTTTTCTCTCTGTTCTTCCATTTTAAGAAATTGATCTTGTCTAAGTTGAAGGGAAGAAGAAGTTTTTTCATCAATAAACTGCACTAAAGCAAATGATGGTATTGTTATATTTGTGGGTAGAATTGCTTCTTTCCCATAAACTAATACAAGTGGAGAAGTACCTATTGAGGCCTTCTCGGTAATTTTATCTTCCCAAAAAGCAAATAATAGTGCTTTGTGCCAATTTTTATGATTTTGTTCTACGGTCCATTTGATGATTCTGATAAGGTTTTTATTTGTATATTCAGCCAATCCATTACCCTGCGGATAATAGTTAGTTGATTATTTTAATTTAAAACCTCTTTTCAAAGCGAATTCTATCATAGCGTTTCCAGAAAATTAAGATGCATTATCAAATATAAAAGCTGATGGGAGACCAAACCTGGTGATTATGTTCTGATCAATAAAATTTGTACTTTTTTGTGTATTAACCACCTTTAATGGGATAGCTTCTACCCATTTTGTGAAATAATCTGTTGCAGTTAGAATATACTTATGTTGTTTAGAAGATTTTGGAGTTATTTCACCTATGATATCTAACCCCCATTTTTCAAATGGTTGTTGGATATTTACTAGTTGTAGTGGAAATGTTGCTTTCCTTTCTCTTCCTACCGCAGTTTTACAAACTTTTCATTTTCTCGCATATTTATGTGCATATTTAAATATAGTTGGCCAATAGTAACCAGCATGTAGTATTTTATGAGTTGCGGTGTTTCCTCTGAAATGACCTCCATCTGTTCCATCATGTAATTCCCCCATAACTTTTTCAGCTTCAGTTTTCTCTAAGCATCTCAATACTACATAATCATAATTCTTCCTAAATAATACATCATCTATGAGTTGATATTGATTTTCTTTAGGCGTTAGATCACGCTTTGCTGTGTAAATGAGATATAATGGATCATATCCATTTTTTAAGAAAAATTTCATATCGACGTATTCTGACTGAGAATAATTTAGGCTTACCTCGGACAGTTGTATTTCATTTGATTGATCTTATTCTGTTGGTAAATGAGAGCCTCCAGTTAACATCCTGCAAAGACCATGACCTTTAAACATTTTAGCAGGATGTATCTCTACATCATATTCTTGAAGTGCGGTAACCCAATTTTCTCTCTTCTCTCCTACCTCTCGTTGGATTAATAATTACCTTACTGCTGAGTAAGGTACTATTATTTTAGTATGTGTTTTTAGGAGAAAAGTTCTAAAATGTTTCAAGGCTTTAAACACAGCGAAAGCTTGTTTTTCCATGACTGAATAATTTAATTCAGCAACTTGAAGGTTAGAACTGAAAAAAGAAATAGGTGCTTCAATGTTTTGATCTTTTAGTTGTGTCAAAACTGTTGCATATGACATATCAGAAGAGAATGTGTATAATACAAATGGCTTAAGAAAATTGGGAGTTGTTAAAGAAGGAGCTTCGATGATAGCTTTCTTAATCAACTCAAAATAATTTCTCTCATCTTTTCCCCATTTGAAAAGTGATTTTTTCTTCATCATTGATTGCAGGGGTAAGATGATTTGGGAAAAATTAGGGACAAACCTTTTTACAAAATTACTTTGTCCTAAAAATGATTGCATTGTTTTTTTATTGTATGGTAGAGGAATATTTTCGATTTCCTGAATCCTGTCAGGTTCGATATGGATCCCTTTTTTGGAGACAATGAACCCTAATAATTTACCTTATGATAAGACAAAATAACATATTTTAGGATTCAAGGAAATTCCGAATTTTTTACATCTTTCAAAAATATGTTCTAGGTGATTAGCATGATTGTTTCTATGCTTGGAATAGACAGTAATGTCATCTAGATATATAACAACCGAGTTGTTGATTAGTCCTCTGAAAGCTATATCCATAGCATGTTGAAATGTAGCACCAGCATTAGTCAGCCCAAATGGCATTTTTTGGTATGCATATGTTCCCCACTTTGTTCTGAATGTTGTCTTTAATATATCATCCGGATGTACCATAATCTGATTTTATCCTTAAAATCCATCGAGAAAAAACATCAATTCAGATCCTGCAACTGACTGCAATATCTGTTCCATGATAGGCAAAGGAAAATTATCTTTTTGGCAATCTTTATTCAAATTTCTAAAGACTATGCAAATCCTAATGTCTCCATTATTCTTTCTAACTGGGAGCATGTTTGACACCCATTTCGAATGTCTAACAGGCAAAATAATTTTGGCTTTAACCATTTTGTTTAATTCAGATTTAATCTGACTTTCTAAGTTTGGGTGGATATTTCTAAGTTTTTGTTGAATAGGCTTGTCATCTGAGATCATAGGTATAGTATGTTGAATTATAGAAGTATCATATGTCTTGAGATCTAAATAATCCCATGCAAAGATATTTTAATATGTTTTTAGCAACTTAATGAATGACATCCTTTCTTCAGGTTTTCAAATTTTAGCAGAATCCTGGGGTTTTTGAATTGGTAATATTCTTAAACCTATCTTTCAAATCATAGAGATCTTCCATTTTTACTACATATTTGGGAATTGGATTAGTATTTTGTTTATTTTCAATCTATAAGTCATGTTCATGTTCATCTACGATTTGACCCTTGTAAGATCCGTCTGATGTAAGAAAGTTCACTATATCTGTATCGTTATTAAATACTCTCCAATTTGTTACATTATCAGGAATGGAAGGCCTAAAAATTAACTCAATCAAAAATCTGTCTGGGCTAAATTCTTTAGATGGTATTAGCTTAGATGCTACATTAGCAAGTAAATCAGCACTTGCATTTTTTAATCTAGGAACTGTGGAGATATTGAATGCAGAAAATTGGGATGTAAGGCTTTGAGCTAAAGCTTGATAGTGTTTCAAATGTCCAGAAATACAATAAAATGTGTTTCTGACTTGTCTAACAATTATCCCAGAATCTCCATATACCTGCAAATATTTAACGTTTAATCCAATAGCTTTGTACAGACCTTGTATCAATGCTTCATATTCAGCGGTATTATTCATGCATTGAAATTCGAGTCTGCAAGCTAGCATTGTTTTCTCTCCTTGCGGATTGATTAAAATACAACATGCTCCTGTAGCATCTTCTGATTTTGAACCATCAAAGTATAAAGTCCAAAAAAATAATGTTTTCAAATTTTATTGCTAATATTAATACATTTAGAAGTTTCTGTTTGAGAAAAGTTTTCAATTTGAGAAATAGCAGTATTTATTGAAAAAGGTGAAATATGGGCATTGAATGATCCAAGAAACGATTTAGCAAAGTAATTTCCAATAATATTATTAGTGAAATTTACAGGTTCATTTGTTTCTTCGAGTTCAGTGACTGTATGTTTCATAAATTTTTCACGATCAACTCTGATTTGATTTGGTTTACCATTGTATGGTAACCACATATGTGACCAATTGGTAGTGAAATATCCATGTAACTTTTTAGACCAATCCCTGCTTAAAATAAGACCATAAAATTCAGGGATATCTGTGAGAAAAATGTCAATTACTTGTAGTACCTTTAGATTGGATGATAATCTAATGGATACTAACAAAATTTATCCAATGACCTCGAATTTTGTTCTATCTAATTGAACTATATGTACAACATATTTTTTAGGAGTGACATTTAGTTTTGTGCACACTATTCTTGGCATGATGTTTTAAGAAGCTCCTGAATCAATAAGACAATTATGAACATTTTTATTGAAAATCTCAAAGTAAAAAGTAAAGAAGGAGTGTGAGAAATATATCTTTCACAAATTAAAACAAGATCATCGGGATTTACTTTGTTTGAAGATGACATAGGTTTTCCCATATCTTTATAATCTTGGGCTATAATCGGTGGTTGTGTAGGATCTACAGGGATTGCCTTGATTTCTCTAAGTAAAATTTTCTGTTATTGTTTGAGTTTGGCCATTTCATGTAATGAAATGTTTTATTTGGTATTTTTCATATCTTCAACTATATTTTATTCCACTATATCTGAAACTATTAAAGTTTTGGAAGTTTTAAGAGGACCTAGTGAAATAGGAT
Source organism: Pinus albicaulis (assembly GCA_034641835.2). Classification (NCBI taxonomy): domain Eukaryota; kingdom Viridiplantae; phylum Streptophyta; class Pinopsida; order Pinales; family Pinaceae; genus Pinus; species Pinus albicaulis. The sequence continues at coordinate 687,355,316 of CM076579.1, forward strand.
ATGTTTGAACAGTCTTAGATTTTTTGGCTACAGTTTTCTCCTTTGTGGGGAGAGATTTCTGTTTCTAATTTGATATAGTTGAATCAAAAGAAGATTTACTTCTTGTAGACACATGCATATCTTCTCTTTCTTCTTCTATAGGGAGAATTAAATACCATAACCCATTCAATTCAACTTTTTCTTCAGACTTTGGTTCCTATTTATATGGTGAGGGATCTTCAGTATCTTGATCAGATTCAGCATTTGAAATCACATTTGGAGGCTGAGATGGTGAAGAATGTTTTTTCTTATATGGGCGATATGATTTCTTAGGCACTGATGTTCCAGCAACCTATTTTTTTATCTCAATCGTGTCATTTGACATAGTTTTTAACACTTTTTGAATACCTTCATGATCGAATGGATCTTTTGAAACTTTCTTTTTGGAATCTTGACTAAACATCACTTTCTTTGATTTGTTCTCTTCTGTCTCTGATCATTTTTCTAAAGCTAAGATTCTTTCTCTACAGCGAGAGCTTCTTTCATGTTTTCTAAAAGGGTAGCTTTACCAGCTCTATCTACAAAAATAGCTATATTAGAAGGCAAAGAATAAATATACCACTCTATTTGTACATCGACAGCAAGCTTGGAAGTGGTTGGGATTTTATTTAATAAATTATTAAATCTGGAGTTTAAATATTTGATCCTTTCGCCTGATTTTGTTTTTAGATTGGAAAGAGAATTGATTAAAGATGCAACATTTCTATCATCTCCAAATTTTGCAAAGAAAACTTGTTCAAAAGTTGCCCAATCTGCAATAGATCCTGCTGGAAGTGAAAAGTACCAGGATCCTGCAGATCCTTGTAAGGTATAAGGGAACAATCTTACTACAATATCTTCATGAGAAACTCCATTAAGATTCATGGCCAACATAAAATTATTGATATGTTCTTCAGAAGGAAGACCATCATCTGGATTATATTTAGGTAGCCATTTTTCTGGATGATCTGGAAGGGAATTTGGATTTCCAATCAATACAGCACCAGGATTATTCCAAGGCCGATTAGCCATAATTGGATTTGAAGTTTGCAAAGATATAGAAGCAAATCCAGAAGTAGGGAAATGGATGTAGAACTTACAACTGGAACAATACTACTTGTGATATTACTGATTGTTTGAGTAGAATAAATGGAAGAATAGGAAGATGAAGATTGAGTAAGAGGATGTGAGGAAGTAACTGAAGGGAAAGATGACGTGACTTCACTCTTATCAGACTTAGATTTGGATATAGAAACTTTTTTTCGATGTGATTCTATTGGGAACTCAAAAGGAGGAATTCCAAGTTTTTCACTTTTGGATCAAGTTAATATACCAGTTTCTATAATAGGGAAGTAACGCTTTCTTCAGAAGCTTCGGGATTAACAGGCTTTTCAGCAAAAATAGATATTCCTTCTAATTTATGAATTAAAGACTAAACTTCGAGAGACTCGGGAGTACATTCTAAAGTAGATGATTGTCGAGATACTTCAGGGGATGAGGGGAAAGTTTCTACAATTTTTGATTTCTGAGTTGGTGATTTGGAGTTTGATCGAGGAGTAGTAGGATTATTTTGGGGAGATAGACTCTTATGAGGGCTTCTAGTTTGAGGTTTATATTTATATGCCATTCATAGTCAGACCCTCCTTCTAGCACCAAAAATGTTGAGGCCTCAAAAATATGTGGCAACAACAAGGGGGATAACCGCCCAGTCCGGACCTTAAAGCAGCTCCTTTTCCATTTGGGATAGTGGCTCCGACTGGGGGTAATGGGACTAGGTTCCTAGAATCAGGTTTTATATGTTTATTGGGTTTCTTTCAAATTATTTGCAAGGAGAATAACTAAAAACTAAGACAACTTTATTCTAAGATGAAAAAATTTGAACTAAATCTGATCTAATCTAACCCGGGATAATGTTGATTTTATGCGATCTAAAATGATGTTTTTTCAGTATGTGATGATTTAAATCAATCACAGACTTAATAGAATTAATAATTTTATAGATAATCCTTTTGAGAAAATATTTAATCAAAGGAAGATTTAAAAATATCGTATATATTACGATGATCATATATAAAACAAATCAATTTCTATTCTGATATCATACAATAGTGCAACTCATACTTCAAACAGAAATAATTGATTTCATACATAATTCATGAAAGCTAGATTTACCACTAATGCTAAAACAAAGTTTAGCATACACGATAATAGTAACAGATGTGTGTTTTCCTGCTCATCTAACCAGTGATAATAGGCCACAATCAAACTTCTATCAATAAGACATTCAAAGAATACAATAGTGCATCAACAGTGATCAACCAAGATGATATATAATTGAAAAGACCATGTTCCATTATCTTATCAAGACATCCACAAACTTACAGTAATGTATTCTTTGCAAATGTTCTTAATAAAAATCATGGACCCTTCTCTAAATGCATGAGAAGGGTTTAAATACTGCATTAACTACTTACAAAAATAGATTGTACAAAATATCTTATGAAGAGGTTTCAAACAACCTTCCTCATTCCTAGTATCTAATTGCTAAAATTGAAATTACTGAAACAAATGAACTCATGATTATGCTTGATGATAGGCTAATGCCAGCTCTGCTTTTCTTTTCACGTATATCGGACATTGGTTGAACTTGTGGAGGCTTCCCAAACTGTGTTTTCATCTGTCTAGTAAATATAGCATCAAGTAAAAGTGGCAACATTTTCTGTATGGAATCTAGAGAACAATTCAATGTCATTATTTGACTCTGAGGTTTAACCAAGAGTTGCCAGTATGCTTCCCAATTAGTCTTTTTCAGTTGTGTAATTGTTTCTTCTTGTATTTGACCTGTATTTTTCCAACTTTGCTCCAATATTTTGAGATCAGGAATTGATTTAGGATCTTCTTCTTTAATTAAACCGGAAGTATGTAACATATGCTTGATTTTTTTGACAATGCTCTTTGATATGCCTGATGCTCTAGCTATTTCCAATTTTTGTTGTTTTACCTGTGTATCCTAGTCAATAAAGAGAATATCCTTATAAGTTTCTTTAATCTTTGGGAGATTTGATCCTCTACCTTCCTCTGAATCCTGCCATTCAATATAGTCATAAATTTTGGTATTGAGTTCATTAAACTCAATTCTCTAATCAATGACTTTATTAGTCAATTGTTCACTGATTTCCAAATGTGGAACTATGTCTGAAATTTGTAAAATAAACAAATCTTATTGTTTTGAGAGTAGGGAATTTAATGTCAATGCTTCTTTAATGAATTCCTCTGTAGTAGGAATGTCTTCATACTTTATAATATTTTCTCTCAAATCTTAAATGAGTGTGTCTTTGTTGGATAAGTCATTTTCATTACTTATCTTAAGTATTTCCATCTTTTGTTGTAATTTAAAGAGTTGTTGTTCAGCCTTTTGATTCATACTATTCCTTTCTTCATCCAGTTGTTGTTGTAGTTGCATTATTTTATCATCCTTCTCTTGAACCAAAATGGATACTTCGGCTGTTTTGTCCATTGTTGCGGTAGTATATGCTCCAGCAAATTCTGATAGCCGAGTTGTCGATTGGGTTCGACGAGGTATCTTTCCATACAACTTCCATGATATCATTACTGGGGGTGTTTCAATCCTTCTTCTCTTTCTCTGTTTCCTGACTATAGCTTTATGAAGAGGGTTGTAGAATACATCCAATGGGTGGATATCAGTTACCTTTAGAATAATTTCAGCAGTAGGAAATGCAGGAATAAATTATGCATCTTGGAGCTTGTATCAAGATTTTCAGTGGTTCCTTTTGCTAAAACTATCTGACCCTGGGGAGTCTGAAATCCTGTATTTTTCTGTGTTGATGATCCCTCGAGGGTATATATCAATGTATTACTAACTGAAGTCCAGAATTTATCTAGCTCACTTTGATTCTGTGAATCTGATTCTTCTGTTCTGATCACCCCGCTTGGTTCAGTCATATAACTAGTAATCAGGATATTTTTTGGAATATGGTTGAGTCTTTGCTCTCTATACTCATGGAATCTTTGTAATTCCTCCGGGTTTAGATTCAATCTGAAAAAGTTTTGAAATTCTTCAAAATTTTCAACAGATTGCAAAATGTCTTCAAATCTATCATCTGTGTGTATGAAAGGTTTGATTTTGACTGACTGAGTATATTTATTAGCAATCTTATGTGGGTCGAATTGCCTTGGCGGTAAAACAGGGAGATTCAAAAGTTGAATTTTTTGGCATTCTTTCGACACATGATTGAAATTTCTGAGGGAGAATGAACCACACTAAATTGGGAAACTTTGCCATAAATAATTTTTACTATCTTTCAGAGTTTTAGTGAGTCCATTACCGACAGTTTGGTAAGCCACTTCTCTTGCCATTAGTTTATCTGAAACATACAGAGGAAGCACATGTGGAGGACTGAACTTCTTAATACTCTTATGTATGAAAATGATTCTTCAATGAAACATATTCCTATCATTTGGAGATCTGTGATGGCTTTTTTAGTGAACCTGGGGCACTCTCTATCAAACATTAACTTATGTAATGGTAATATGACCCCATAACATAACATGTGGAAGTGTGGTACAAAATTTGTTCCCATATCTGTTTATGATTTAAATGAATAGGGGTAAGGTCCTCAGGAGTCCATTTCCAACCCATAATTGGAAATCTGGTGGAGAAACAAATGGCATCAAAAACATATGCACTCGTGAAAAATTGGGAGATGGTTTTGGAAGAACTAACTCTTGCCTGGTGATATTCATTAATCGCTTTGGTAGTTTTTTGGAAAGAATGGTTGCCCAATTCATGATGTGATAATTAACATAGGAGTCAATCAAGGGAACCCAATTAATAGAAAACTTGGTGTTATCGGGGAGACCATATAATCTGCACAGCATTTATGCTGCAAAATTTTAGGGATTTTCAAGTGAAGCAATAGGATACGTACCTGATTTTTCATGCTTGAACTTGTTATCCAATTTCCTCTAACCTTGAATCATTTTGAAAGGGTCTTCATTTTTATTTGCAAATTTCTCAACAAACTGGGTTTCATAGATGTCTTGTTGGTCAAGCAGTTTGTACATGACTTTCAAATCTTCAGCTCTGAAATAACTTAAGATTTCATCTTTAATGGTTCTGAATTGTCTGTCTTTAATTGTTGAATTCTCAACTACCCATATTATCATATCATAATATGGTAAAAGGTTGGTCGTTGCTGCTATTATGTGAAGGAAGGAGCATGTTGCATCTTTAAACTGTAAATATGAGGGCTTTTCATCATCAACAGTTGCCTTGACCTCCACTACTTCAGGTTTTTCATCTTCGAGGATAGTATAGATGGCTTGCCACGTTGTAGCACCTCCATCTGCAGTGCAAAAAATATCTTTTATTATGGATGACATTTCTGTACATTTGGATTCCGCAACAGTTTGTTTGTTGTGTTTCTGCATTACTTTGTGTCTGGACATCTCTTTGAAGAAAAATCCCTATTTAAGACAGAGTAACGATCAAATGATGAAAGATATAGTGAAATGAGAAATTTTAAAATAAAATATCCGGGAAGCAATTGTATCATTAATTAGCCGTAACAAAACAATAATTGTTCGCATCGGGATGAAGAAACATCATTAATTATTTTTGACATGATTTATTTTCACATTAAAACCTTCATTAAACCTTGTTAAGTCCGTCACATCGCACATTTTTTTGAACCTATTTATGAAGCGAATTTCTTTAACAAGTTTTGCGTTTATGCGATATGCGATTTCGCGATATCGCGAAATCGCAAAATCGCTTTCATTGGGAAATCGCAACATCGGAGCATTTGTAAGTCATGTTTTAAGTCTTATATGTATATCTGTGATGTGCAATTTATGATTCCGCTTGCAAAGTTCAAATCACGAAATCGTAAATCGGGATTTTATGTTTTGTGCTTAACTTTTTAATGGGAAAAAGCTTATGCGAGATGCAATTTTGCGATAGGGTGATCAAAAATATGGAAAATGGAATTTAATTATTTCTTTTTGTTTTATTTTTTAAAAACAACAATGTTTTGGAGTTTGATTTTATTTTATTTTTTTAGAAGAATGGGTATGGGTTTATATTATATCTATGGCGAAAATGCCTTTCAATCGATTACAATAATACGGGCAAAGCCCAAGAATTCTCTTCCGCCAGCAGTTCAAAGGCCCCAATATTTGGGAGCTGGTGTTTCTTACATAGTACTAGAGAATCTATCTCCATTATTTTCCCTATCTTGTGGACACAAACAAACTAATTTAGTAAAATGCAGTAAAACATGAGAACAACAGTTTATGGAATGGAGTCCCATTCCTTGACCCTATCTCTCGATAGAGTGCCAACTGCCAGGAGCATCACTCTATTGGCTTCGGAGTCAGTTTCTTTATTATTCTCCCTCAACACATGAAAAAAGTGCACAGTCTGAAAGGATTTCACCAAGATTCTGATTCTTGTCACCACTCTAGAAAATCTGAGATCAACAGGAGAAGAATTCTCCACTAAGACTTTTATGAGGGTCTGAGAGTCTCCAATTACATTTACCTCTTTTATTCCAAGGGCCTTGACTTGCTTGAGGCTTTGAAGAAGGCCCAACGCTTTAGCTTGGGTACTTGTGGTTTGGCCTAGTCCCCAAGCAAAATTGGTCACATTTCTGCCTTCTTTGTTCTTAATAACTCCTCCTGCCCCAGAATTGTTGGGGTTTCCTTTTGCTGCCCCATCAAAGAATAAGGTGTGTCTGGATTGCTTGGAGAGCCATTCTAAAATTTCTTTCTCATTCCCTCTGAATTGCCATTCTTTTTTTTCCTTGTTTTGCCTTATAACTCCAGAAAAATTCAGATCCATCAATGCGCCCCAGTCTAAGCAAGCTTAGATTCGAATCCATTAATTGATCCCCGAGATTTCTTTCAATTGGAATTTGATCTTGACTATGATGAATTTCACATTTTGTCTTTTATCTCTGAAAACTCTCATATTCCTCTCAAGCCAGATTTTCCAGCAGATAAATATTGGCAATGAGAGCCAAGCAGCCTCAAAGCTTTCATTTTTTGGAAATGCTCCTGGTTAACAGTTCAGCCAGTTTGCAAACAGGTCAGAGATAGTTGTAGGAAGGATAAACTCATTTTTACAGAGGCTCAGTAGATCCTGCCAGATTTATGTTGCGTATTTGCATTCCAGCATCAGGTGTTGGGCATTCTCTTCGCTATCGCAACACAATCGGCATCTTGAAGGCCCAAAGAAGCCTTTCTTCATTAATCTATCCTCAGTGAGAATTCCTTTATGGCATAGTAGCCAACAGAATAAATCGACCTTGGGTATGGACTTATGGCTCCATAGGCCCTTCCACACAGCAGGATCTGGCGGGACATAAGGGCGCTCCAACAAACATTTATAACCCTATGCAACTGTGTAACTACCATGCTTTAATCCCCAGCCCTGAGCATCATGCTTCCCAGCGCGAAGAGGAGCCTTCCCGTTCAGTAGAGAGAGAAGGGTATCGCAGTCTTTTGACAGCTCAGGTGGAACGATTGGCAGATTCCAACATTGCCAAGTGTTTCCAGACCACATCGAAATGTCCCACAACGAATTGTAACCAGTGTCAGACATCCATGAACGCAGCGCATGGAGGGAGCCGATATTCGACAAAGGAGGTTGATTCATTATACAATCATCCCAGAGGTTTTTTTGCCTTCCATTGCCAGGTATCCAGAACGCATGGTCTTTAATCAACGGAATTGCGTTGGCACAAAATTTTAAAAGATGAGATCCACAGTTGGAGATGGATCTGTCCAGACAAATTTTCCTCGTTCCTGTGAAATATTTCTTCCAGAGCGCTCTTTGCGCCTAGCCGGGGTGTGGAGCAATAATTTTCCAAAATATCTTGGCTCCCATGGCAATGTTTTGGGTGCTGAAATCTTTAAAATTCAAACCTCCTTCAATCATGGGCTTTTAGACTTTATCCCAACTTACCAAAGGGATTCTCCTTTCGTTTTGATTGCCACCTTTCCAAAATAATTTGTGGATAAGAGCCTCCATCTTCCTGAGGATGCCTGAGGGAGCTAATATAACAGAGAATTTTAAAATGGGGAGGCTACTAAGGACGGCTTTAATGAGAGCAAATTTTCCTGCAAGATTAAGCCAATAAAATCCCCAAGCCTAGATTTTAGCCTTAAATTTGTCAAGAAGAGGGAGCCAATATTTGTTGTAGGCTATTTTATGAAAGATAGGGAGGCCCAGATAATTGAAGGAAGACCAATTGGCAGAAGCGGTGAAACCCAATGTTCTGGAGATGGCATTTAGAAGGCTGACAGAGATGTTCCAACAGTAGATATGGCATTTCCCCTTGTTTAAAATTCTTCCTATAGCTTCACCATAGTCCTCCAACACTTCCTTAAACCTTGAGGCTAAGTGAACAGAGGTAGCCCCAAGTAGAAGAGTGTCATTGGAAAATAGAGCATGGTTTACATTTTTTACACCTCTAGCTATGTTGAGACCTAGAATCTCTTGATCATCCAGCTTCTAATCTAAATAAAAACTCAGGACAGAGACATGGAGGACAAAAATAAGCGAGGAAATGGCACAACCCTGCCTAAGTCTTCTTGTTTCTTTGAAGAAATCTGCTGCTCTCCCATTCACCAAGGGAGAAATCCATGGTTCAACAACACAAGCCTGAATCAATTTGATGAAATTCAGCCCAAACCCAAATTTGTGCATGATTTCCCAAAGAAAACTGAGTCTAACGTGATCAAAATCATTTTCCAAGTCGAGTTTGATCACCATACCTTTCTCTTTTCAGTGCAGGCTTGAATTTATCGCTTCTTGAACTAGGATGAAGTTATCCATAACCTGTCTCCCTTGAACAAACCAGCCTTGGTTCTTCGGGATGATAGCAGGGAGAATTCCTTTAAGTCTGTTGGCAATCACTTTGGTGATCAATTTGTAGCCAATGTTACAAAGAGAAATGGGGCGGAACCTGTTGAAAGCATTAGCACCCTTTTCCTTGGGAATGAGAGCAAGGAAGGTGGAATTAGTGTTGCCTCCTATTTTCTGGCAATTTTGGGATTTTAAAATCATTTTGTGCACGTCCTTTTCCACAATCTGCCAACAAGATTGGAGGAATATTGCAGTAAAACCATCCGGGGTGGGGGATTTGTCGGGCCCCATTTCAAAGAGAGCATCCTTTATTTCTTTCATGGTGATCTTAGCTTCAAGCTATTGATTCATTGTAAGGGAGATCTTAGAAGGAACCGCCCCCAGGAATTTGGAGTTTGGATCCATCACTCCTTCTTCACTATAAAGGTTTTTAAAGTGAGTGAAAACTGCTTTCTTAATACTCAAAAAATCTTTGTGAGTAGAGGTCTCTTCCTTAATTTCTGCAATGGAGTTGAAACACTTTCTAGCTTGAGCTTGTTTATGAAAGAAAGTGGAATTTATGTCTCCCGCTTTAAGCCATAGACTATGAGACTTTTGTCTCCAATATTCTTCCTCCGTGAGGCAAGCCTTGTGGAAATTTTGTTGAAGATGTGCCTCCTTGTCTAGCACCTCTCTTGTAATATCTGCCTCTTCATTTTGGGCGTGGTGAAGTTCGAGGCGTTCTTGGGCCAGCTTTCTCTCCTTTGCGGGATTGGGGAGGGATTTGGCCCATGTATTAAAAACCGCTTTTAGCCTTCTGAGCTTTTCCTCCCAGACAAAGAAGGGGGAGCCCTTCACTGGAATTTTCCAACAATCCTTAACCAGATTCTGAAAATCTGGGTTCATGACCCATAAAGGACTGAATCCAAAGGGGATAGGGCCAAGATCATTATGAGCCAGCAACTCAAGCTTGATAGGCTTGTGGTCTGAAACGCTGCAAGGAAGGATGTGCATTCTAGCCTCAAGACCCAGAAGAAGAAAGGAACTTTGAAAAATAAATCTATCAAGCCTTGCAGCTATGTGCCCGAGACCTATTCTTTTATTAGACCAAGTGTACTTACCATTAGAGGGAGAGATGTCGAGAAGATCCCAGTCCTGCATGAGGTCCTCCACCCACTCCCTTGCCGGGTCCCTAATAATGTTGCCTCCTCATTTTTCATCCACATTCAAGATGAGGTTTAGGTGTCCATCAACTATTGTATTTTCCAGATTCTCTGATTCCGACAGTTGTCTGATGGAGTCCCAACAAGCCTTTTTCTCCCCTGCATTTACTGGGACATAGACATTGAAGTGACAAAATGCCTCCATCGAGTCCACATGTTGGAGCTTCAAAAACAGCCAATGAGTATTGAGTATCTTTGTGACCAATACAAACTTGGATTTATTCGAGAGAGAGCCCAGTCCCACAGAGGCTCCCCGAGCAGAGACGGCTTGTCCATTGCCTTTATTCCAAAATTTCTTGCTTATTTGGAGAAACTCTTTGTCCTCCATTTTTGTCTCCTGAACTAGAAGAATATATGGGGCTTCTATTCTTAAAATACTTCGCATGGCTTCTTCTTTCACTTTGCTCCCCATTCCTTTGCAATTGCAGGAGACTACCTTCATCATTTACGTTTTTTTAGTTGGTCCCCCTTGGAGCCCTATGCCTGATTTCTTATCACCTTCGGGGTTTTAGCCAAGAGTTTCTCAAAAGTGGGGTGGTATTTGGTCAATTTGAAGTGTGTCCTAAATTGCTTTGTCTTTGGTGTCAATCCGGGAATCGTAAGGCGATGAAGTACGGCGCACTATATATCGCAAGAGATAACCTCTTTCTTAACTTTTTGTCGTTTGTGCGTGTTTCTAAGGTAAAATGGAAATTCTAAAGTGAAACTACCCTGAAGCTTGTCTTTGTAGGTTTCCTGTTCTCTCTTTTCACGAGCAGACTTATGGCCTCTTGTCGATCTTCTGACTGATGTTTTCGAATCTCCTATTTCCCCTTCCTCCTCTGATTCCTCTGAGTCTTGTCCTTCATGATTGGCTTCTGCTTGTTTTTCCTTGTGCCTTTCAGTGGCACTTTTTCCTGGCCTTGATCCTGCAGAGGTCCCTTTGTCTAGGGTCTTTTTTTTCATTTCGTCCTCCTGAGGAACCTCTTCAGCAAAGCTTAAGATCTCATACCTGTTATCTTGGCTTTTCTGAGAAGGGCCATTTTGGGCAGAGGCCGGCCGAGGGCCTTGTCCATTTGTAGCTCCAGATTTTTTGTGGGAGGTATTTGACCACTTGACTTGGTTCCATCCTTCCTCCCCTTTCTCCACTTCTCCTTTGCTCGGGCACCCTCTAGAAAAATTGACATAGATGTGACATTTACGGCACTTGAAAGGGAGTTGCTCGTACTCTAACTTTTGCACATGTGTCCAGCTGCCGAAATTTATTTTGATTGCCTCCAGGAGTCCAACCTCTAGATCGACTTCAACGCATATTTGTGCGTATTCATAATGACTCTTATTGGTTTCCTTGTCAATAAATTTTCCCAAGGCATTGCCAATGTGTTTTAGGGAGTCCCAGTTCCAGAAATGCACTAAGAGATTCGACAACTGAACCTAGACTGGGACAGTCGTCGGAACATCCACAGCTGGATCAAAATCTGGGGTCCATTTGTTGAGATAGAGGCCCTGAGGCCCCATGAAGTAGGGACCGTTTCTAAAGATCAAGTCTTTGTCCTCCTTTGTAATGAACTCAAACAGGAAGTAGCCTCTCCCCAGAAAGTATGAAGTTACACTATTCTTGATCAGCGGAACCCAATTCTTGACAACCCAGTTCTCCGTCATTTTTGGAGAGGGCCAAAGGCCCGTGAACTGGCCCACCAGAGCTCGACTGCCAGGGACAAGGCAACTTGGATCGGACCCTCAGGAGGAAGGGTGACCTCTTGCACATCCTCAAGCTTTTTGACAAACTTGGCAACTTCTGACTTCTTCTTCTTCGGCAAAGAATCTAGCAGAGAGTTGAAGGCAGCTTCAGCGGTCGTAGGAGGGGGCGGAGAGGGGGAATGGGGCAATCCCTGAGCCTCCATGGGGCATGAGGCCCTGGCTGCGTGTAGCCCCGATCGTGAAGGGAAAACCCTAGCTGCGAGCAGTCAAGCAGCAGGGCAGACGCGCAGCATCCCTTAGCACAACGAAAAAAATCGTCTCTATTTCAGGTTAAATTATGAACATCGGGCAAGAGTTACCAGGTCCTATTGAAACAAATCATCTAGTCCAGGTGAAAATTATGTCTTTAGCCAAAACAAGAAAGTGGGTTTGGTTTAGTTTGATTTTTTTATTCAAAATGAAAAAATACATTTTAAGAAGGATCCCTATTTATATTATCAAATTTTAAACTATTTTGAAAATATAAATGGGGGGGGGTTGTTGCATAGCACAACAGGTTCATAATATTCCAACCTGCCTTATTTGCTGAAAATATTTGAATATTGAGAATATGATTTAGTTTCTTTGTTCCTTCAACAAGTTTCTTGTCCAAATCCGTCTTAGTTTTGTACTTCCCATGGTCTGTTCTCAGGGATACAATTTCTCCTTCTAAATTGTGGTAGTTCTTTTCCCATTCAATGATTATTTCATTCACAACCATTTATTTCCTTTTTTCTTCCTCAGGCTTGATTTTTATTGACATAATTTTTTCTTTATAAGTTTCTGGAATCATTTTCTTTTGTTCTTGATCATATCTTGTTTCAAGATTTTATTCTCATCCTCTATCTTATTACAGCTTTTTTGTTGTTCTTCTAATTATTGTGCTAGAATGCCTTTACTATTAATAGCTTCTTCAAATTTTTCTCTTTAATAAAAAAAATCTTCATTATCAAAGATGTACATACCTTATTCAACTTACAATAACTACTCTTTTAGTCGTATGTTCTTCCTTTTTACCTTCTTCAATCATCAATAGTGTTAATGAGCTCCCCTTCGAGATCCATTATGCCTTATTCTTCCTCCTCAACGTATGAGTCATTCTTTTATTTAAATTCATATTTGAATTCCATGAGTAAGTAGCAATCAGGATCATCTTTCAAGGACTCTATTGTTTGCTTCTATTGTAGAACTGTCCTCTTTGGAGTAGAGTCCCTTTTTCTTGAAAGAATTCTTCTTCTTCTTCTGATATTTTTTAGTTTTATCTCTATGATTTTGATCCTCTTCCTTTGTTTTCTTCTCTATATAAGGACACTTGGAGGAAAAATTCCCAACTCTTTCATAGTCAAACCATTTGAAGGGTAGATTTCCCTTATAATTACCTTAACCTCATTTTCCGGTCATATTGAGCTAGCTTCCAGTCATATTCATAATTGGAACATTCTTGGTGATCTTTGTGTTCCTTAGTATTCTTTCACAGTTTAAATGTTTCCTCCTTTGGCTCAACCTTCTCTTTTCCTATTCTCATCTCATAGGTTGTGAGAGTTCCATGTAGCTTCTCCATTTAAAGAGACGTAAAGGCTGACATCTCTTCTATAGCTCAAATCATAACATTGAATCTCATAGACATAGTTCTCAAGGCCTTCTAAACAATTAGGCATCTTTCATGAAGTAAATTGCTGAATTTAAATTGCAAAAATAAGACTAACCTAATCACACATTATTGGGACAAATGGATAAACACACCCTATCCACTTCATTTTTTAACTATCATGCTTTTACTCATGCATCTAATCATGACCTAATTATGCTTGTAAATGCATTGTTTTGCAGCAAGGAGGAGAAAGCGCTAAGGTGGTTTAGGAAGGTCTTGGACTTATGGGTGCAGATTTGAAGGTGTCTGGGTAGTTTTGGGAGGTCTAAATGAGGTGGATGATGGTTTATGGGCTTAAGTAAAGGCCCACTGGTGCTGTTGCAGGTGCTACTACAGGTTTCTTGTAGTGCTATAGGAAAGTCCTGAATTTCTATAGGAAACAATCTGAGGGAAATCCAAGGCCAAAAATGGTGGATAAAACTGTAGGGAAGGTGTAATTAAGGTGTGTTTGGATGAATGGAGGGTTTCCAATCCCTTGGCCAAGCTCAGAACCTCTTCAGAAGCCAGTCTTGCACTTCTAGGTTTTCTCACGGTGTGAAGGTGAAAAATATGAAAAACATGGCTGATGGCGATTTCATGGAAAGAAGGTTGATGATGGGTAATAAATAAAGCGAAGGGTGATGTTGAAGTCCTCCTTTGTTTTTCTACTTGAACCTGCAAGTAAACTAGATGTCCATGAAACAAAAATTAGCAAAAGGAAATGGAAAATATGGGTTTAATTTAGAAAGAAAACCTACTTTAGGATTCAAATAGAAATATAACTCAGTATTTTATACATGTTCATGGCACTACAATAACCTAACTATTCTTTCCAAGAAATCATAAACTAAAAAAAAAAAATTGGCCAGTGGGGAAGGTCTGCCCTCCTCAAGCTCCAATGAAAGAGATGAGAGAGGGAGGCTTGACACACGGATTTTTGATTTTATCAGTTATTCTACCAACATTTATGCAAGATTAACTACAGAAAAAGAAAAATGGAAGAAAACTAAAAACAGTGAATTGAAATGTAAGTAAACTAGCTAAAAAATAATAAAGAAAACTCGCTAAAATGACATAAAAATAAGCATGAATACACAAGAGAGACTAACGCCAATGGATTGGGCCCTAACCCACAAGCCTAGCCCTCTGAAACTAAATTAGTGAAGGATAATTTGAATACTCATCTTATAGCAGAAAATAGTCTCATTACATATTCATAAAAGTCTCAAAAACCTATTACAAGAGCTAAGAGTCTATTAGCTTCCTTCAAATTTTGAATCCTAATGATCTCTTGTTGATCCCTATTTAACCTTGAGGGTAGCTACCAATAGCTCCCTAAAAAGTAGGTGATGTGTCCTCTTTGACTACAAGAGAAGTGGATCTTTGGTTCACTTTATCTCCCACTTGCTTGATTGCCTTTGATTTCGAGATGTTGGAGGGAATCTCGAGGATCCCTTGGTTTCCTTTGGGAGTTAAGGAGGTGGGAAATCCCCCTATAATCTCTCCTTGTTGTCTACTCTAATATTTAATTGCAAAATCTTCATCAAAAGTGAAATATCTTCGTCATTATTCTACATTTAACTCATGTTAGGCATTCAAAGTATGACAAGCCTTAATCACCATCTACACTAGTAAAATAAGACAATAATATGATTTAAATGTGAGAAAGAGAAACTTAATAAGGCTAGAAAGCTGACAAATAACCCCTCCAATTATACCTAATGATGGATCACACCATCGCCCCTGTACCAAATGGTTTCTCATCCTCTGATAAACTTAGTCCTCCTTCTGCATTTCTTTCAAAGATTTAATGGACCCTATGATTAAAGCCATCATTATTTTTTGCTTCCTCTCATTCTCAATTGTATTCATCTTGGCCTTTTCCATCACTCAGTCCCAACAACAAGGGTGGTCTGAGTTTCAAACCAAGCCACTGAATCTTCCTAGCCTACATGGCCCTCTTGTACAATGGTGCTCTTTCTAGGGCACTTCTCAATCTCTTTGGTGTGTGGTATTCCATGTTTCTAAGAGTGTGAGGGAGCCTATTCCATCTCCTTTAACTATTCATTATGCATTCATCTCCCAACAACCTAGAAACATCATCAAAATGAGCCATGGCTTGAGCTTGTGTGCTGAGGTACTTTTCTGCAAGTTTAGCATCCTTTTCTATCTTGATATGGTTGTTGATGACTCCCCTAGGGCTGAATAGTTCTTCCCTAATGTGTAGAGGCTCCCTGTTTTCTCTCCTCATGACCAGCCTTACTTCTTATGCTTCGGCTTCCTCATTAACCATCCAAGAGGCTAATTCCATTACTGCATGTCTCCCATTCTACGATTAGGGTCCCAAATGTTCAAGTCTATCAACACAAGATTGTGCATGTATAATTCTACCATTTTTTCCTTGTCTTACATACATGATTGGTTGCAAAAGTCAATGAATTGTTTGCAGTTATGAAAGGGTAAGGACATATGAGAGGTTAGTGTCATAATTTGAAATAGGAGCCATTTTTCTTTGAGGTATACTGCATAGGAATCTGATGGGTATCTATGTTGGATGGCCTCCATGCACAAATCTGCCATGGTGGCCATTTGTTTGTCTTTTTGCTGAAGCTGATCCTACAATTTTTCACTCTCTGCTTGGGCCTTCTGAAGCTGCTCTTTCAACATGGATTCTCTAAACCTAGCATCATATAAATCCCTTCCCAACTCAGTCACTTTTTCCTCCATTACCCCTATGTAGTCCACGCCTTTGGTTGTAGCAATATTCATCCAATGATGAGTGTGTGCCCTCTCCTCTTCCAACCAATAGAATAAAGGTATTATAAAATTCTGAGGAATCAATTTGCCCCCTTCAATAAATGTATAGTAGGAGCTAATATTTGGCTGAGGGCTAGGGTGTGACACTATTGATACATCTTTGAGGACATATTTTGTTGAGGTAGGCTCCTCCTTGTCATATTTTACTTTCCCCCCTTTTTCATCTTGTTCCTTTTCCTTAACTTCTTGGGCCTCTTTCCCATCCATGGTTGTCTTTTATCCCTCATCCAAGGTCTATTTCTCTGATTATGGGACTATTCGAATTCCCCGTAGCAAAGACAGAGTTTCCTATAGAAAACTCTTTTTTTCGTGCTGAAGACCCTCTCTTTCTTGTTTTTCCCTTTTTTCTGTCTTTTGAGGGTCTATGGGGGTTGTCAGATGTGTATGGGATGCCAACCTTGCTGAATTTCTTCTTATGTAGGTTACATGGGTCCTCACAGGTGAGGTGACCTCTTGAACCTTTCCTTATTCTATCCTTATTTCATCATCTTTCTTGGGTGACTCCTCAATGGAAATAGGGATCTTAGCTGGAATTTTTGGTTTCCCTTTCCTCGCCCTTTGGCTCTTCCTAGTTCTGAAATACATGGGTGTTTTCATCTTCCTCTTTGTTTTCACTGGTGTGCTCAAAGTGGCTAGGGTAGCAGCCACTTCCTGATCTATTATGTCTGGTGATATGCTTGTGTGCTGAGGGGAGGTATCACTGCCTAGCATAGGGTCCAATATTTTCTTCTCCTTTGTATTTTCTTCCTTCTTCCCGTCACTCTCATCCTTATTTGTTTCTAATGTCTCTGTGTTTTATGTTTCAACCTCCATTTCTTCTTGTTCTTCCTCATCTTCAACCTCCTCTTCTTCTTCTTCTTCCTCCCTCACTCTAAGACTAGAGGCATAGGTCTGATTTGTTTCGGTGGCTATGAAGGCTTCCCTATCCATGTCTATGAATGAGGACCAAGACACATGGAGGTTTAATATTCTTAGAGCATCACTCACTATCATTTTTATAAGGTTGTGATGAACCAAATGCTGGTATTTCCTTTGCCTCACCTTTTTGCTCATGTTTGTTATTGAGTTCAATAGGAAATGAGGGATGCTCAATATTTGTGCTAGAGGGAGTTTCCTTGAAACCTAAGCTCATGCAACAACCTAAAATGGTATCCATAGACTACACTAAGTCTCCATTCACAGGAAATGAATTTCATGATATGGACGGTTACTTCATCCCAGGGGTATGGAAGGCTTTCTCTCCTCACTCCATTCTTGTCCTCAATGTATTCTTCTCCTGACACAAAGAAGATTTTCTTGGTTTCAATGCTTGGCATCATTTCTTTAACCCACTTAACTCCTAAGGGAAAATTTGTGACACAGCTGATTAGTTTAGGTGAAAGTGTGATGGCTAGGCCCCTAACCACAGTAGTGGACCTCTCCTCTAAGTGTGATTGTAGAGCCACTGAAAACTCTCAATATATATCCTCATCAAAACCCTTTAGAAGCCCAGAGAAACCTAGCCATTGGTGGTTTCTAAAATTTCCATTACTTGAGGATGTTGTCTTATTCTTTTAATATCATCGGAATCCCTTATGTTAAATCCCCCTACCATTTTTATGGTTTTGATAGGAAGGTGGTAAGATGTTTTATGTTTGAGAGTTACTTGTGAAGAGGTATTGAAGATTATGGTTTCAAACAATTCACATTTTCACCATTTAATTCCCAAATTATAACTGATTGTGTTTAAATTTCATGGAGAAATTGCAATTTCGGAGGGTGGAAACCACTTAACTTTGTAATTCGGTGTTTTTTATTGAGATATGGTGGCCTTAGGAAGTAATTTTACCCAAATGTGACTCTTCTTTTCCCTTTGTATCCTTGATGATCTTCTTGTGTAGTTTCTTGTAGCACTACATTGTTTCCTGTAGCACGATGGTGCATGCAAGCTCAGACTCGATGCTCCTCTCTTGGATGGCTCCTCTGGCTTATTTTGCTTCTATTTCTCTTGAAATTCTTAGGGAAGTGGATATAATGAGGTATAACTTACCTTTATGGTCATTTTAACCAAATTTGGAGTGGGGTGCTGACTTGTACTTAGATCGAGTTTTCCTCTTTGAGACTGTTGGTCCCACTCGAGTTAATGATTACCCCAGCCTCATAATCACCTCTTCATCCTTGTTCACTCCCTCTTTACTGATTTGAATTGCCCAGGTGGAATCTACCTTTTACTTTTCATTTAGTTTAACTTTACGAAGGTGGCCAAGTTAACCGGCCACCTCTTTTTACCTTTTAAGTCTCTAAACCTCGATATTAAACTATTTTGATCATTATGTGTGAATAGCGAAAGGTGAAGCGCCATACCTGAGCCTACCTGTTGTTGGTGTGTTTGAGAATGATCTGGTGCAAGGAGCTGGAGTTTTTGGTTGCAGACATGATCTTTCTCCTGATATATTTTTATTTTTTTGTTTATTTTCCGAGTGAGCGGCTTGTTTTCTGAGTGATCTGCTTGTTTTTTTAGTGAGTTGCTTAACCTTTTATTTTATTTTTCTTCTTGCAGGTGTTGAATGGAGGTCCTTGGGTGCCTTGGCTGGTGTGCTTGATCTCCTAGAGTATGATGGTGGTCCTATGAATCCATCTTCATCAACTTATCTTCAACTTTTGTCCCCTATGTGCCATACATAGAATTGCTACAGGAAACTTTCCAACTTCTTGTAGCAACCTTCCATGGAAAATTTTAGGGGCTAATATTCGCAGGTGGGCTAATTTTCCATGGTTTTTCCAAAAAAAAGATTCGCCAATTTCCATTTTTTATAAAAATGATTCGCCCAAATTTTACAGTATAAAATTATTTTGTGTTAAAATCACCAACATTATATAGAAAATATATATAATATCATTATAAATTTGAATAATTTTACAAATAAATCAATAAAAATTTTATAGTTTGCATATTAGGGACTAGTGAGATTCGCCAATTTTTTAAACTTCAAGATAATTTTCCATCCTTAAAATTATTCCTGCAACCTTCCCTTTGCTTCTTGGGGCTCCAGATTTCTTAGGGATGAAGTGAAATGGTTTATGGAGGTCAGGGATGGAGTGATGGAATGAGTGGGATGATGGAGAATTAAGGTCAGAGGTTCATGCTAAGGTATAAATGATTTAGCTACTAGTGGTGAAACATAGCGTTTAGGGAGTGAATCTTTGTGCAGGGAGTGAAGTGAGGGTTAGGAGTGGTTGGTATAGGCAAAAAAATAAATTAGCATACTCTTTTTTAAGTGTAGAAACATTTTAGAGATCTTCTCCTCTCATAAATAAGTTTCCTGTAGTATTTACAGGGTTTCCCGTAGTGCTGCGGGAATCCTGTCGTTGCTAGACTTTCCTCTAGAAACTGTCGTTGCTAGACTTTCCTCTAGAAATTATAGTCAAAGAAAAAAATGGAATTTTTTGCCTACCTGTCATGTGAAATGAATGAATGGGTGCCTGTTGGAGTGGTTCATGGAGTGTGTAAGCAGAGGAGATGGATAAATGAGGAAAAAATGCTCCTCTAGATCCAAAAACCATCTTTGATCAATAACCTGCAAAACAGAAGAAAAAAATGAGTGCATAGGTATTATCTTTCTCTTTTTCCTTTTGTTTAATTCCTTTTTTATCCTTTTTTTTTTGAAGGCAAGTGAGCTTCCTTCACATAGGTTTTCAACCCACAAACCTGCCTTGGGTGCCTGCAGGAGGTTTTCACCCAAGGATCTTTTACTTCTTTTTTTCTCTATGTTTTTGCTCCAAGATTGCCTCGTGGAGGTTTTCAACCCTAGAGTTCGACTTGGGAACCTCAGAGAGGTTTTCACCCATGCCTCTTTATTTTTCTTTTTTCTAATATGGGGAGGCACTGGAAACTATGGGGTCCCCCATGAAACACATCTCTTTGTTTATGGAATTTTTTAATTCAACCCTAGATAGGGGTTTTTTGTAACCTTTAAGCCTGTAACCAATAACAAGTATGGGGATCCCTTCCTCATCTATGGTTTTGATCTTAACTGTGCCATTATCATAACATTTGTCCACCTTGTAGGGTCCCAGCCATCTTGTCATCAGTTTTCCTTTGAAATCCTTGAACCTCGAGTCATACAACAATGCCCAATATCCTTCTTGAAAGGTCTTCTCCTTAATGTGCTTGTCATGCTAGACCTTCCTTTGCAGTTGAATTACTTCTGTGTGTGAAGGAGTTCTTGAATCATGAACTCATCCACTCCATTTAATTGTAGCAACCTTTCATGTTGGGCCTTTGATATATCCAGGTCTAACTCAGCTGCCATCCTTAAGGTGTTGAACTCAAACTCAATTTAAAGCAAAGCTTTCTTCCCATAGACCAATTCATAAGGAGTGAACCCTATTTTTGTTTTACAAGTGGTGTTGTAGGCCCAAGTAGCTTCCACCAATATGTCCACCCAATCTTTTCTATTACTGCTCACAAGCTCGGTGAGTATATTCTCCAAGGCTCTGTTGGTCACTTCCACTTGGCCATTGGCTTGAGGGTGGTAGGTAGTGGAAGTGTTATGATTTATCTCGTGCCTCCTTAGAATATTATCAATTAAATGAGTTGTAAATTTTTTCCCCCTGATCAATGACTACCTCTCTGGGGTATCCAAATTTGTAGAAAACATTCTCTCTCTGAAATTATGCTACCTTATCCTCGGTTGCTACATTTACAGCTTTTTCTTCAGCCCACATTTTTAGGTATTCAGTGTAGACTATGATATACTTTTTCTGGCCAGATGGTGGATCAATGGTCCAATGAATTCCATTCCCCACTTTTCAAATGGCTCAAGAGCCACCTGAGGGTGCAAAGGAATCTCATCCCTTTGTGTAGGTTTCCCCATCCTTTGGCATTGGTCACACCTACTAGTGTATTTTCTGGCATCCTGGTGAAGGGTAGGTCAATAGTGACCTACCTGCAAAGCTTTGAAG
Source organism: Pinus albicaulis (assembly GCA_034641835.2). Lineage (NCBI taxonomy): Eukaryota > Viridiplantae > Streptophyta > Pinopsida > Pinales > Pinaceae > Pinus > Pinus albicaulis. The sequence goes on from CM076579.1 coordinate 687,376,536, forward strand.
GTTGTCCTTTTTGTAGAAAAGTGGCCTCCACAAGGTTTATCATGACATGTAGAGAGGATGTCAAAAACTTCTTCCTCCCCCTCACATCTTCTGAGAATTTTGTCAAGCCCTAGCTTGAAGATATTTCCCCTAATCCAGGTGAAAGGGGTTCTTTTTCTGATGATCTTGAGTCTTCTACTTGGATGAGAGGTTAGGAGGGAACTTTTCAGCAACCAAGTAGTTAGCTATGTTAGAAAACCATGGAGAGAATGTTGAGATAGCAAAGAAGTGTTCATCTGGGAGTTGTCATCCACCATTCCTTCTTCATCTACAGATAGAGCTAATCTGGATTAAAAAAATCTGCAACAGCATTTTCATTTCCAGGTTTATTGAAAATGGTTAGGTCAAACTGCTGTAATAGTAGCAACCATCTAATTATTCTAGCATTAACATAAGGTTTTTTCATTAAATATTTGATGGATGCATGGACAGTGTGTACAAAGGTTTGATAACCAGTGATATAATGTATAAATTTTTTTAAAGCATGGAAAATGGCTAACATTTCCTTCTTTGTGAGAGTATAATTAAGCTCAAACTTGGACAAGTTCTTACTAATGAAATAGATTGCATATGGTAATTTGTCTTCTAACTTCCCCAAGGTTGCCCCCACATCTTATCCTGATGCATCTATGTGGATGTGGACCTCTGAGAATGGGGGCAGGAGTTAAATTTCCCTTAATGAGCTCAAAAGCTTCTTAACAAAGACTGGACCAGGTAAACTCAAAGTATTTGGCCAAAAAACCAAATAGTGGCAAAGCCAACTTGCTGAAATATTTGATAAAATTTCTATAGTAGCCAGCTAAGCCTAAGAAACTCTTGACATATCTCTGGTTTTGAGGAGTAGATACCCTTTGATGATGGCGATTTTGTTCAGGTCCACCTGTATTCCTGCTTGGGAGATTGAGTGTCCCAATACTACTCCTGCTCTTTTCAATAATTCACACCTTTTTGGGCTCAGGGAGAGGTGCATCTCAATGCATCTCCTCAGAAATTTTCCTAAATTGGAGAGAGCTTCCTGAAATTCATCCCCATAGGGTGTGAAATCATCCATGTAGATTTCAACCGAGTCATGGACTAGCTCAGAGAAAATGCTCAAGGCAGCTCTTTGGAAGGTAGCTGGGGCATTTCACAACCCAAAGGGTAGGACTCTATAAGTGAAGGTACCCCAAGGACATGTGAAGGTAGTCGTGTCCTGGTCTTCAGGGCTAATTTGGATCTGGTTATACCCACTGAACCCGTATAAGAAATAAAATAACTTATTTCCTGCAAGACCATCCAAGACTTGATCTATAAATGGAAAAGGGAAATGGTCCTTCTTGGTGTCTTTGTTGAGTTCCCGATAATCAACACAGATTCTCCATTTTCCATTCTTCTTCGAGACTAGGAAAATAGGAGATACCCATTGATTATCTGGTATAGGATAAATGAAACCTTCATCCAACAATTTCTGCAGTTATTCCTTAACTATGTATTTTAGAGTTGGGTTCATCCACCTTTGGGGTTGGCACACAGGCTTGCATCCTTCTTTAATGTAAATATGATGTCTGCACACTGAGGGATGCGCCCCTTTCATGTCCTTGTAGTCCCAAGAAATTGCATCTAGGTTTTCTTTCAAAAGCTGACATAGCTACTCTTTTTCTCTATCTAAGAGGTTTGAGTTAATTTTCAGAGATTTGGATGGGCCAAATTCCATAGCCTTGGTGGTTTCAGATGTTGAATCAACTTAGTGCAGTTCCATCCAAGGCTGGCATTCAGATTCTTTGACTAGGTTTTCAAGCGGACTATCAGTGGGGGACTAGTTTTGAATGACTTGGTCAATGATTTCATCTTCATCAAGTTTCCCCCCTCAAAGAACAATATCTAGGGTACAAATGGGGTATGGTGTAGGGTTGTATACATCATCTTCTTCTTCATCCTCCAACCATATAGGTAGGTCATGGTCAATGGAAGTCTGGGCTGGAGGATATAGTACCAGTTGTTTATACAAGGGCCCATTCTTAATATTCATGTTTCCGGCCCCACAGCTGATATAAGCATCGGTAGTGGCTAGCCAAGGTCTCCCTAGAATGAGAGGGTATCCATTAAACTTGGTTTTTGGCTGGATAACTAGGAAATCTGTAAGATACTCCCAAGGGTCAATTGAAACCATAAAATCCTCAACAATTCCTTCTGGAGTTACTCTGGACCGATCTGCAAGTTGCATAACCATTGTGGTTTTCCTCAAAGTCCCTTAGAGGTTGAGTTTAAGCATAGTTTCCTTGGTCATTACATTGATGATAGCCCTAAGACAAATCAAAGTATTTGGGACTATGACACCATCTATGTGCACATCTACAACTGCACTGCCAAGGTCCAGGTACTTTAGGAAGATCACCCTTCCCAACATTAACTCGGACAACTGTCCTACTACATTGATGGTGGGGGTATCTTTCTTCTTTATCCTAGGTTTCTTGAAGAATTTTTCCTTTATGAGCCAATTGTAGATAGGGACATCCTTAATGGCCTAGAGAAGGGGTATTTTTACACACAAATTTTTTCAGTTCTCCCATAAGTTTGATCTCCTCTAGGGTGTGTTGACTGAAGTGGATCAAGCGCTCAGGAAAAGGAGGTTGTTGGATCTGAGTGTTACTTTCTTCCTTTTCCTCCTCAACCTCTACAGGTGGAGATGGACGATGGTTTTCTAGGAGTACTCTTCCTGACCTAAGATTAATCTTTTGTATCTCCACAATGTAAGTTGGATAGGATGTCTCTCCACTGTATACCTTATGTGCATGTCTATTTTTCGGTTTCGGATTGGGTTGTGCAGGCCTCTAGGGAAACTTGGGTGGAGCAGCATGAGTAAGAAGAGGTTGAGGTTGGGGTGGAGGCATTAGAGAAAGTGATTGATTATGTTGAGGCCTCCACCCTTGGGATGGGTTGTTCCACTGAGGTTGTTTAGGAACATACTACTGAAATGGTTGGTTCATAGGCTGAGGATAAATGGAGGGTTGTAAGGTCAATTAGGAGGTGTAGGCCAAGATGGAGGAGTGGGGGTGTACCAAGATTGCATAGGTGCATTCTTATTGTTGTGATAGTAGGAATAAGGTGCACCTTACATACCATGCTAATATGACCGAGGGCCTTGAGGCCTTCTATGGTTGATGAAACAAAGTTTCTCTGGTCCTACTTCCTCACCTCGATATACATCTTTGAGTCCAGGTAAGGAGGGACACTTGACTGTGGCATGATTCTCCTCACAAACTAAGAAAGCCTCTATGACATTTAATGGACATTCATTTCGAGGGTGTTGTCTAGTACATCTAGGGAAGAATATAGCCAAGGCTCTTTCTACTTCCTCTTTCTTCCTCTTGATCTGCATTGTGTCCATTTGCAACATAAAGGTGTGCAGTATACCACTCTTGAATTCCTCCAACATAATTCCAATCTCATGCTTAATGGAGGTGGAAGAGGAAGGGGTATTGGTCATACTTTGGCTAGCTCTGCCTTTCTTCCTGACTACCCTAGAATGGTTCCTGAAGGTAGTTTTGATTGTCTCATAAGGCAGCTGGTAGATATCTCGTCTTGATAAAATATTAAGGGTTTCTATCACCTCCTCCTTGATCCCTCATAGAATCACTATTTTAAGTGATCCGAGATCAAGGGCACATATTTCTCTTTTATAGTTTAACAGGACCCTCTATTCATAGTCCTCTAGGGATTCAATAGGCCCTAGATTCATCATGAATATTTCCTCTTTAGTATCCTTGGACCTGGTACTGATGTTTTTCCTAGGTAGACCCATGAACCATCCTAAGGCTGCATCCGTAAGGGTAGATGGGAATAGCTTCAACTTTTGATCATCTGAGGCATAGTCATAGGTCCTATAGACAACAAAAACTAAAACATGAATGTGTCAAGGTCCTCAGAGGTAAGTCCATGGAAATGTGGAAGGGATGAGGGGATAATGTTATTCATTTTAGTTTCCTCATCTGGCTCTCTAATGGGAAAGACTCCCTGGGCTTCAGTTTCATCCATGGCTTGAATAGGTGAAGCAGGTTCCTCTGGTCAAACAAGATATTATTCTTCCCCAATTGATTCTTCAAAATTTTCAAAAGACTCACCTATGTTGTGTTCAACCTCACAATCACTGAAGAAGAATGAAGGGTGACTATGTTGGGAAGGTAAATCCTCTCTGTTAACAGAGACGATCCCTCTAGCCCTACATTGGGTCTAGCAACAAGGGAACAAGCTAAGGTGTAGGTTCCTGGCTAACAAATGAAACAGGTTGGGGTAGATTGTCCTACCTAGAGTCCAACATGATTGTCGCGGTTATAGTAATGGCAGCCTTTTGATCTACCTCCCGATAGGTCGTGGTCCTTCAGCAATGGTACTTGTATTCCTTCACAAAGATCAAAGACAAGAGAAACATACAAGACAATAATTTCATTCATAGCTAACTATTCAGTCAAGGAGGACTAAACACATTGTGGAAAATAAACCATATTAACACAAGATGGGAACCAGACAATAGTCATGTATATATAAATAGAAGAAAGAGATTACAACCAGAGCCTTGACATCACATCCTCCTTTAGCGGGTTTAGTCAAAGCGCGTCTCGAAGGATCATCAAGGAATTAGGACGAGGCGAGGACACAAGCTTAAGCTCTCTCTCGATAAAGGTCTCTTTCTATGTTTTATCTCCCTAGCAAAATGTTCAACATTTCAACTATAGTTTTTCAACTAGTGTATCAATAGGAAATAGCTTTATTTATAGAGGGAGAGGAGGAGGTTGGGATCCCTAAAATGGTGGGAGGGAGGCCTTATCCTTTGGCAGGTTTCCCCAAAAGGTGGAAACAAGAGGCCAAAGGAGGGTGGTCATAGTTATTCATTCGAACCACTCAGGCTGACTCACCCACAAAGTTGTTGTGATGGAAACTTCGCCTCTATTTTTAAAAAACATTCAAAAAACATCTTGGCGCGGGTAGCTCACTAGGACAGAGTGCAAATGGGCATGGGGCCCAGTGTTAATCTTCCTCATTGGCGCAAGGGCATAACGGTCTACCAACGCCAACCCAAAAACATGTGTTTCTGATGGTCTGCTCAAGGAATTGTCAACAGAAGGAATGTTGTCCTCATGGAAAGGGATGAAATGATGATATTTGCAAGGCATGACACTTCTTTTTAGTCACATAAATGGTCCTCCAATGTGCACGATGGGGATTTCAAGGACAGTGACAAAATTTTGTGTAACGGATGCCCCCTAAAGCATGAGGTCTGAGAGAGAGGGAGGGGTGAAATGCTTTATGAGAACGCATTCGAAAAAACACCGCTGTTAGAAGACTTGCAATTACAAATACAATTTACATCTCTGATACATGATCAGGTGGCATGGGCGCAACCATCCATAATAGATTAAAAACCAATATCCGAGTTATGGATGCAGCCATCCAGTAGTAAGGATCAACAAATAGACTTAGGTATGGTCACAGCCATCCAATCAAAAAGAGTCATGCAATAAGTCATGATAAGCCACAATATCCCACATCCTGGATCTTATTAGACAAAACCCAAGGTCTTGCGCTCCATATCGACTCGAACAAGTACAAATTCAAGCATGTGAATATGTGATCTGAAGCCGAACATGCAAGAAAGTCACCTGATTACCAACCAATTATGAAAGTTGTTAACAGGCACGAGAGAAACCACAAATAATGAGAATGGCTCTTAAGGTACAACAGGTACAATCCACGAAATGTGCACAGTGATCTGGCGTCGAACACCCATAGAATCACTCGATCAAAGGTCAATGATGTGGACCTGTCGTCAAATTCGAAGAACTTTCCATTAAGGCATGCAAGCTCAAAGGTACCGAAAGGAAGTCTCTAGGTCAACTTCCTGGATAATGAACTGAAGTCGACAGGAAGTGACTCGGTAGAAGGAGGGCCATAATGTTTACCACATCATCAGCACGAGACAGAGGAATATTATGACAGTCAATCAGGACCAAACAGAGGATCAGAGGAAGGTTGAAAACTGCAGAGGAAAACTTCTCTTGGACATATCAGCGACACAAACACGAGACAGAGGAATATTATGACAGTCAATCAGGACCAAACAGAGGATCAGAGGAAGGTTGAAAACTGCAGAGGCAAACTTCTCTTGAACATATCAGCGACATATCAAGGGATCTGAGGTCATGATGACGTTGAAAAGAATATATGAGAGGCCAAAACAGATTACCCAAACCCATGGAGGAAAAAATGACGAAATGAGATTTCCCCAACCCAACACGAATGCAAATAAGTGTCATGTTCAAGAGCGACATACTACCAAAATGGCTAAAAATTGGTTCCATTTTCCCCCACCATTTCTGGAGAGTACCCCAATTATTTTTGGAAAACAAGATTGAAGGAGATATAAAATGCTTGTGATGTAAGTTTGTCCTTCTAAAAAATCCATCCTAGTACATTTTACGAGCCTTAGAAAGGAGGAACTCAGTGAATGTCACGATGATGATGTCTGATGCCATCAGGGTTTAACAAGTCTGACAAATGAAGAACTCGGCATCTTTTCATATTTAGAGAGTTTGAAAAGAAGTGGAAAAGAAAACTCCAACAGGTCCCTTTTCGTAAATAGTCCCTCAAATCTGAAAAGGTAGAAAACTATGTCTGAGATAACCTCTTAGTCACGATAGGATAAGGTATTCCTTTTTCGTGAATAATCTATCCCAGCCCGAAAAAGAGGTAAACGTATACTGGGTAGATATCGTTTACCAACCATTTAACAAGTTCAAAATGACAAGAGTCTCGGCAATATTTTCATGTTTAGAGAGTCATAAAAGAGTTGAAATATGACTCCACCTGGAGGAACGAGTGTTTTTAAGGATAGCAACTGGTTCCGATGATGGTGGAACTACTCGGATTAAGTAAAGGTTAAGAGGCTGGCTAACAAGACCACTCATTACAGTGATTCCTCAGGAATGGGTAAACAATCGGTGTATGATCGGCCAAGTAGATGGTAATGATGGAATGAGAAAACCAAGGCTCATTTGGAAAAACACGCTGATAAAATGGAAATCACGAGAGGTAAAATGGTAATGGTTTAATTTTTACACAAGCTTGAAATCAGGAAACTATGCTTGAAATTGGTTTCATTTTTACACAATATTAAAACAAAGGTAAAATATGCTTGAAAAGTGGGCATGCCCCCAGAATGGTGACTCAATTCGAGGTATATGCCCCCCAAGCTTCAGTCCAGCTGCAATGAATGAAAATTGGATGGAGTGAAGGTTCAAATTGCGAGATTAGAGAAAGACTCGACTGGGATCTTATGAGATCTGATCAAAGACTCGAATTGAACAAAGCATGTTTCATTGTTTTAACGAGGTTGACGCATTAAAATAAATATCTTCATGACACCTTGTTTCATTTTTTAATGAGTTTGACACAAGAAAAGGAACTCTACTCATGACGACCTTGTTCCATTTTTTAAGGAGCTTGACACAAGAAAACAAACTATTCTCCGACGACCTTGTTTCATTTTTTAAGTTGCTTGACACAAGAAAACGAACTATACTCTGATGACCTTGTTTCATTTTTTAAGGAGCTTGACACAAGAAAACGAAATCTGCTCCAACAACCTTGTTTCATTTTTTAAGGAGCTTGACACAAGAAAACGAACTCTGCTCCAACAACCTTGTTTCATTTTTTAAGGATATTGACATAAGAAAATGAACTATGCTCTGACAAACTTTACCATAACGAATAAGAGGTGATGGCTTCCAAGAGGTTCGCATCTGATGGGAGAACAATGTCTTGGAAAGCGTGATTGAATTCCCCCAGTAGATGGTACTCGATGGCACTATCACTGAAAGAGGGAAAAAAACAAATGGCCGCATAATTAACCCGTGGTGGGGAAGATACAACCGGCGGATAAAGATCCAACAGAGATGATGGTGGGCTAGCTACCACATCAGTACCAAATAATGAAAGTTGATCAATGGTCACAATCTGACCTTCGTGTGGAAAACAGATCACATGAAAGAGGGAGGAAACAAGTGCACCCATGGCATAATAATAGTCGCGCCCCAAGAGTAAATTTAAATCTAAGGGGCCTGGAACAACCGTCGCATCTATATAGACAGTTTTCCCTCCGAAAGTGATCCTCAACTTTGGAAGGATCCCGAACGGTTGACTGGTTCCTATGTTAAAGGCCAACAGATTCTGCGTAACAAACACAAGTGGTGGAGAACCAAAAGCTTGCCAAGTATTTGAATATAAAACACTAACAGACGTGCCTTCATCTATAAATGTGTTATGTATGGCCACATCTAAGGTCTATACGGTGATCTCAAAAGGCACATAAGAAGGAAGGCGGTATCCCGCAAATCGACTCCAATCAAAGGAAGCAATCAAACTACTTGGGGGGGGGTGCCATTGAACTGATATGTTCAACCCCTGGTGTTACTAGAGCAAGAGGAGCATCCTCCTGGACCATAGATATGGGAGTAGGAAGAGAAACTTCTTGAGTCACAGGAACGGGAGGATCTTTCTCTAAGTCTGAGGAATCTAAAGAAACAAGAAGAACATGAGGGGATCAGATCTACTCTCGATGGAAAAGACCTGATGAACTATGGGCAGGATCATATCGACTGATTCCTTTACCAATGGTTGGTCAGGAATGGATTCATGAATTTGAATTTTCGAGGGAACGAGATCAACTAAGGATGGACCTTGACTGATCATTGAATCAACCAGCGGAGGACTCGAAGAAAGATTCTTATATCCAACTGAAAGGTAGGGTGCAGAAATAGTAGGGTTGTCCAACACTCTCTTGGCTTCATCCATGTACGGATAAAGGTGAATGGGATGATGCCCTTCACACAAATTACATGGATTGGTGATCTTACCATGTTTCTTATGAGTCATATCATGGCTAATTGCAAATGTGCCACCAATATGACTTCCATAAGCCAAAGGCAATGGCGAAGGGTTGTTGGACCATACTTGAAGCACCTTGGGAATGCCAGGGAAATCTCGAAGAAATTGGTCACCTTTACACAACATGCAAGGGAATTTGACTTTCCGTGGAAGGTTGGATGGTTTATCAAGCAAAGGTGTCTGAGGTGTGATAACCACAGAGTTGGCCTCTCTCTTATCTGACTTCTTTTTCATCTTCTTCTTCTTCTTCTTGGCCACCTAGTTACTATAATCCAGACTTTCACCAGGCAAAGTAGAAGAGGAGGACGAAGAAATACGCGAAGAAGGGGAGAGGTCCACCTCAGAATCAACATGATTTTGTTCAAGTGGAGGGGATGGTTGTATAGTGGGTGAAACATTAGAGACCACAGAGGTCAAGAATAAGCATACAGGAAACCCAACAGTTAACCCAGGCGAGGACAATGTTGCCATATAAGGAGCACCAACATTCCCAAAAGCAGGAAAAGGACCAAGATTCACTTCAGAGAGGATTCCTTGGTTGATAAACTCCGGAAACCTTGCCATCGGAAACAAACATAAAACAAAATTCTAAGGAAGATAACTTTAACCAGGAATATTTCGTGGGCAGTTAATATTTTAAGAGACTGAAACAAAACTCTGTCGTTCCATATTTTAAGAGTCGAGAAACAGGAAAAAGGTGATTCTATCACTTTCAGATTTAAACAAGCGTGAAAGGACAAGTGCTCAATGATCTTTTCACTTTTAGAGAGTCACGAAAAGACCAAAATGACTACTCAGGTAATCTAAGCAAGAGGATGTACCAAGTTTCCGTGAAATACCATATACACCTTGGTGATCAAATGAAATAAAAATGACCAAGGACTTGACGTACGTGCAAGTAGTCTCCTCGAATGTTGTGTTCGGTGTATCACGTTTACAGGGTGGCAGACTCGGCTTCCTATGGATAAAGGATTTGAACCTATGAGGGTCTCCCTTTATATACATGACGGTATGAGGAGCACAAGTTCGTACTAGTGTTGTCTAAATCCGGGTGGTGAATGACAACTACTAGGTTTAACGACGTTGGAACATGTCACTAGCCTAGACCTCTAAAAAATTTTGTGTTAGGTTCCAATGCTCCCTTAGATTGATTGAATTAATTTGAAAGTTGATATTGAATTAATGTTTCAGTTTCAAAGCCCTACTGAATGGGATCTCAAATTCCTAAATGCATGCAATATGCAAAAGAACACCATCTTCCGTTTGATGAATGCTAACTAAGAGAAGGATAGAGATCTTTCATAAAGTATAAAACAATGAAACCATACGAAGAAGTCCACTAATGCATCTAATACAACCAAACGAAAAACTCTTTCCTAGTTCATCAAGCACTAGTTATGCAAAAGAAATTTTCATTTTCAATGCAAACGAAAGAATGAAAATTTGTGTTTTTGAATGAATAGATATCAAAATTAATGATGCAAAACCAATATAAATATAAAAACGTACTCAAAACAATGATGCATTCTTTCAAAAAAACAAAAAGCATTCAAAATGACCCAAACTGTTGAAAATGCAACAAGATGATGGAGCTTAGTGAAATGAAGTTGCCTTCACTAAGTGGGCCCGCAGGCAAATTCTGGCGCAAAGTCTATTTTTAGACATATGGAGCATGGTCCAGGGGTTGCAGTATGTTATTCTTGGAGTATTGGTCATGTTGGTAAAAAATAGATGGGACTCTATTTTTTGACCTATAGGTTGATAGGTCGAAGTCTACTTTTAGACTGCCTATCCTAAAAATAGGGAAGTCAAATATTATTTACCCTTAATAATATTTGGACTCTAAACAGTAGTTTACTCTCTTGGAGCACTTCAGTTCGAGCCTTGGAAGTGGCTCATGCATCTGACAGAGGAATTACGCTATTCCCAAGGGTTTGATGGCATCATGCATGATTGACTTCAGTTAGGACTTCAGTGGCAGAAGTTTGGTGGAGTTAATGAGACAGCTAGTGGAGTTGTGTTTTGTTTATTTTAGTTGAACTGATTGAGATTAGTTTAAATAGCTAATCAATTAGTTATGAGTCGAGTGAATTAAATATTATTTAATTCATTAATTAGTAACTCATTATTCAACTCAAGAACACATCAGTTCACTACAGTGCATGATCAGTTCAGTGGAGACCAGTGAAGAGGTAGATGAAAGGGTGGAGTTAGCTATCAGTGGCGACATCAGTTGTGCATGAGATTTGCACCACACTTGGAGGAATTTCCCATGATGATTGCGCTGTCAAGCCAAGGAGATTCGAACCTTGGATCTCTATATAGACATGCCTGGATTGCGCAATAGAGGCAAGGCAATTGGCGGTGAGTTTTGAACCAGTAACCTGTTCAAAACCAAGCTAGTTTGTGTGTAACTTTATGAGATAGTACTGAGTATTTGTGAGGAGTATTGTACTGATTTTGTTACATGAGTTCTCCATTATAATATACACAATAGCTGCGGGGTTTTCAGCTTAAGCTTTCCCCATACATAATGTGTTAACGTGTATGATGATTTGATGTGTTATCGCTTGATTTTATTTCCGCATGTTTGATGATCTGAGTGGAAGAGATTATGTGTTGCATATAAATTCGAATTGTATGTGATCAGGATAGTCTCGGTGGATAATTAATCATTATTCAGCAAATTTCTACACAAACGAGCAATCTGATCTATGCTCGCAGTGACGAGATGGAGATTCAAACAAAAACAAAAGTAGTCGTTCAAAAAACCAAAAAACTCAAAGGATCAAGAAAGACCAATACAACTAATCAGGGAATCGAGCTGACCAAATAATAAATACTTTAACTTCAATCATAAGGCTCAATGAGCGAAAGACACCTAGAAACCCTAGGGCTTCGAACTGCATCGATGAGAGAATAGATAAATAGCTGAGAAGAAAAACCCTACAGCAGTTAAAACAACTCCAAAAGACCAATTTTAAATTAAAAAACAACCCAGAGTCAAGCAAAACTAACCAAAAACTCAGAAGGGAGGTCAAACCAAATCCTACAGGCTTCGGCGCGACTGTGAGGCGGTAATCTGCACCAAACAGGGGTTGGCGCTATTGCAACAAAATCAACAAGTGCCAATTGGCGCGACTGTTCAAAGAAAACCTGCGCCAAGCTGGATAACTATGGGAAAAGGGAAAATCTAGGGAGTAGAGGTCAATCTTGACACTCTGGAGTTGAACAGGAGGATTCCAAATAGTCAAGAAAGCCAAAAAAGACAGACAAGCAATCAAACGACCGACGTTGATGGGATGAAAAACTCACACTGATCCCCAATGGAGTCGCCAACTTGTTGGGAAGGTAAATCCTCTCTACGGACATAGATGATACCTCTAGCCCTAGAGTGGGTCTAGTAACAAGGAAAATAGATAAGGTGTAGGTTCCTAACTAAAAAATGAAACAGGTTGGGGTAGATTGTCCTACCTGGAGTCCAACGCGATTGTCGCAGTTATGGTAATGGCAGCCTCTTGATCTCTGTCTCAATAGGTCACGGTCCTTCAGCAATGGTACTCATATTCCTACACAAATATCAAAGACAAAAGAAACATACAAGACAATAATTTCATTCGTAGCTAACTAGTCAGTCAAGGAGGAATAAACACATTACGTAAAATAAACCATATTAACACAAGATGGGAGCTTGACAATAGTCATGTACATATAAAAGAAAGAGATTACAGTCAGAGCCTTGACATCGCAGCCTCCTTCAGCAGGTTCAGTCGAAGCACGTCTCAAATGATCGTCAGGGAATTGGGACGAGGCAAGGACACAAGCCTAAGCTCTCTCTCGACAAAGGTCTCTTTCTCTGTTCTATCTGCCTAGCAAAATGTTCAGCAATTCTCTTCAACCTTTCAGCTATAATTTTTCAACTAATGTATCAATGGGAAATAGCTTTATTTATAGAGGGAGTGGAGGAGGTTGGGATCCCTACAATGGTTGAAGGGAGGCCTTATCCTTTGGGAGGTTTCCCCAAAAGGTGGAGACAAGAGGCCAAAGGAGGGTGGTCATAGTTATTCAGTCGAACCACTTAGGCTAACTCGCCCACAAAGTTGTTATGATGGAAACTTCACCTCTTTCAAAAACATTCCAAAAATAGCTTGGTGCGAGTAGCTCACTGGGAAAGAGCGCCAATGGGCATGGGGCCCAATGTTAATCTTCCTCATTGGCGCGAGGGAATCACGGTCTACCAACGCCAACCCAAAAACATGTGTTTCTGATGGTCTGCTCAAGGAATGTTTTCCTCATGGAAAGGGATGAAATGATGGTATTTGCAAGGCATGACACTTCTTATTAGTCACAGAAATGTTCCTCCAATGTGCGGGATGGGGATTGCAGGGACGGTGAAAAAATGTTGTGTAACACTCTGGTGAAACAAGATATTCTTCTTCCCCAATTGGTTCCTCAAAATTTTCAAAAAACTCACCTATGGTGTTCAACCTCACAATCACTGAAGAAGAATGAAGGGTGACTATGTGGGGATGTGGGGGTTTTTGGTAAAAAATTTCCTTGAGTATCCCTACTCCTACAAGGCATGAAAATCATATTTTTTTGTATTTTTTCAATACTTTTGAAACAACATGTTAAATTAAAGTAGAAAAGAATGTTGAAACAGAGTCAAAGCATCTACTAGACACCTCCCTGGCAATGGCGCCAAAACGTGGTGAGCCCTGGTATTGCACCAAGAATGCTACAACTCCTAGAGACTACTCTAATTTATTTTATCAACTCGGTGTTTGTACAAACTTGGAGGTGACAATGCTATATACACAACAGTTTCATTCTACTCATGTTATCATCTTCTGAGTCCTACGAAAGGGTGTTATTTCTAGGGTTTCTGAATGAAGTCTAACACACTTTTGAATTTAGACCTAGGGCTACAAGTGATTCAAATCCATTACTCTATCAGTAATCAAATAACTATTCTACAACAAGAAATTACATCTAGCTACTCTTCAATGGAAGAAATCTACAAATTAAGTTATTTCAAGAAATGGAAGCAAAATAGGCATCTTTCATGAAGTAAATTACTGAATTGAAAGTGCAGAAAGAAGACTAACCTAATCACACATTGTTGGGCCAAATGGCTAAACACACTTTGTATACTTCATGTTTTAACTATCATTCTTTTACTCATGCATCTAATCATGACCTAATTATGCTTGTAAATGCATTGTTTTGCAGCAAGGAGGAGAAAGTGTTAATGTGGTTTAGGAAGGTCTTGAACTCATGGGTGCAGGGCTGAAGGTGTATGGGTGGTTTTGGCAAGTCTAGATGAGGTGGATGATGGTTTTTGGGCTTAAGGAGAGGCCCATTGATGTTGCTGTAGGTGCTGCTACAGGTTTCCTGTACTGCTACAGGAAAATCCTGAATTTCTACAGGAAACAATCCGAGGGAAATTTGAGGCCAAAAATGGTGGATAAAAGCATAGGGGAGGTGGAATGAAGGTGTGTTTGTACGAATGGATGGTGGCCAACCCCTTGGCCAAGCTAAGAACCTATTGAGAAGCATGTCTTACACATCTAGGGTTGCTCACAGTGTGAAGGTCAAAAATATTAAAAGCAAGGTTGATGGGGATTTCATAGAAATAAGGTTGATGATGGGTAAGAAAGGAAGATAAGGGTGTTGGTGAAGTCCTCCTTTGTTGTGCTACTTGAATCTACAACCAAAATACATGTTCATGCAACAAAAATTGGCAAAAGGAAATGGAAAATATGAGTTGAATTTGGAAAGAAACCCTACTTTAGCATTCAAATAGAAATATAACTCAATATTCTAGACATTTTCATGACACTACAACAACCTAACGATTCTTTCCAAGAAATCATAAACTAAAGAAAAAATTTGACTCGTGGGGAAGGTATGCCCTCCTCAAGCTCCAATGAAAGAGATGAGAGAGGGAGGCTTGACACACAGCTTTATGATTTTATCAGTTATTCTACCAACATTTATGCAAGCTTAACTTCAACAAAATACAAATGGAAGAAAACTAAAAACAATGAATTGAAACATAAGAAAACTAGATAAAAACTCATAAAGCAAACTAGCTAGAATGTCATAAAAATAAGCATGAATACACAAGAGAGACTAAGGCCAATGGATTGGGCCCTAACCCACAAGCCTAGCCCTCTGAAACTAAATCAATAAAGGACAATCTGAATACTCATCTTATTGCAGAAAATAGTCTCATCAAACAATCATAAAAGTCTCAAAAACCTATTACAAGAGCTAAGAGTCTATTAGTCTCCTTCAAATTTCGAATCCTAGTGAACTCTTGCTCATCCCTATTTAACCTAGAGCGTAGTTACCAATAGCTCCCTAAAAATTAGGTGATATGTCCTCTTTGACTGCGAGAGAAGTGGAGCTTTAGTGCACTTGATCTCCCACTTGCTTGGCTACCTTTGATTTCGAGGTGTTGGAGGGAATCTCGAGGATCCCTTGGCTAGATTTTGGAGTTAAGGAGGTGGGAAATCCCCCTAGAATATCTCATTGTTGTCTACTCTAAGATTTAATAGAAAAATCTTCATCAAAAGTGAAATATATTTGTGATGATCCTACATTTAACTCATGTTAGGCATTTGAAGTATGACAAGCCTTAATCACCATCTACACTAGCAACATAAGACCATAATATAATTTATGTGAAAAAGAGAGACTTAATAAGGCTAAAAAGGTTACAATTAACCCCTCCAATTATACCTAATGATGGAGCTCATCAAAAACCATCAAAGCTTGTTTTGTATTATGATGATAATCAAGGCACAAACATTGATTACATCATATGTTTGTGAGAACCCACTCATAGGAAACCCCAAACCCCTTCAAATTAGCAACCCCCGACTTTCTTAGAGGCTCCAACCTCTTATAAATGCATTCCCCTACCCACTTCAGCCAAGTTTTCTACTTTTCATACAATTTTCAAACTGAGAACAATGGCCTACCTTTGTTACATTAAAAGAAATAGTGTGAAACTGATTTTTTAATGCTTTACATATCTCTCTTCTTTGTTATACACACCCACACTGGGATTCCTTTGTCTTTGCTCCTTCTAGTCTATTGTACTATTTTCACTTCACTCAACATACTCAGGATTAGCACAAAACCATATAGAATCTTTTGCGTAGCTTACTTTGTAGTTCCACTTTGTTTTAGATCATACATAGCTTGCACACACACAAACCACACACACTATACTCTCATCCCTCTTTTAAAATAATCTCACTACAACATTATACAAATATTATCCTCCAAATTTGTTAGGTGGTTCGAGAACTACATTAAATGAGTTAGAGCTTGTAGGGAAGTAAATAATGGAGCACAAATCCAATAATCATAAATACAAAAAATGATTTCTTGCACAATACCAATGATCCTTAAATTCTTTGCATGGCTTACTTCATTAATTAATTAATCACAATACCTTATCAGATTTTTTCTACTAAGACTACATTCTCAATCAAAACTAATTGAAACTTTTCCTCCATTATTATTTGTCCAAGACCATAGGAATCCCATTACTGGGAAAAATGTGCTACACCAACCACATTAACTATGATTTGTTGCATTCAACTAGTGCAATTCAATTATGTGTCGTGTTTGTTGTTCTGGAATCAAATTCAGATCAACCTACTTGATTTAACAATTCTAGTATATCACAAGTTTTTAGCAGTGTCTATAGCTATATCTTGAAAATTATCTAAATTCCAATTTCAATGAATGCTGCAAAATATGGTATTTTTCTCCCTTAATGACTTGACATCATACACCCAAGGGGATAGAACTAAAGGCCTAATTAATGAGTGCTTAAAACCATAATTTGGGGATCGGTAGGTCTTTTATTATGTAGATAGTTTGACTTCCTGATCACCAACTAACCATCTTAATGTGCATTTTAGAATTCTTGGTTTGGGTCCCACACTAGTTGGGGGGGAGGGGGGTCCCTCATATTGTTGGATCGCCTATGGGGGATACTTGGCACATGATCTGTTTTTGAAAATATACCAACATAACTCCATTCACCACTAAATATATATTTACCTCTTGTCCTAGTCGGGTCCCACATAGGTTGGGGGTCAAGGTTGGTCCTTTGTACTCCTACTGAAATATCTCAATAAGACTACCTCCTGACTGGGTCGACCTACCAACTAGGCCAAAGGCCCGACTAGCCGGACTTCTTCAAAAATATGCCTAAGCCTGAAGTTTCTTTAACAAATAAATTTATTTGCAAAACACAAGGTATATATGGAACCTTGAGGCTTGGAACTCTGCCAAAACTTGAACTAGAAATAATTCCATCATCCTTTGGAATTCTTCATGCTCACTTACACAATTAGAAAGGTATTTCTAGGATCCATCCATCCAAGCACATTGTAAAGGAAAATGAGTAGATTCCCTGAGGCAAAAGTGCCTTCAAATACTAGGCCACCTACCCATCATATTTATAATATTTTTAACTTCCTCACTTATCCTGCTACTATGATGGTTCTCTACTAAAAAATTCAGCTACCAAAAGACTCCCCTTGAACTTGAATTTTCTTGGAAATATCTATGGGACCAACATCTTTGACATCGATCACAACATTCTTCCCAACAATAATTAACTTGTTGGCCCTTTCCCTCTGTTCCCTTTTAGTTTTCCTAATGTTGCATAAAAATAGTGATCTGAATGGAAAATGGCATCCACCCATGGTATTCATCTATCCATGATATTCATTCACCCATCGTATGTATCCACCCATGGTATTGATCCACACATGGAATTTACCCATGGTATTGTAAGTGGTATCATATTCAGTTTTGGAATCCATGGGAATGAGGGTTTGAAGCATATTTAAGTTTCAATTTTTGGCAACAATCTTCAGAAAACTCCATGAATTTTTTGGGCGGCGAGTTTGAAGATGAGATCTGAAAATTTTGGTCAAAATTTTACAAAAACGAAGACTATATATAGATTCCTTGAAAAAAATACCCAAATTCAAAAAAAAAATGGCCGAATTGGAGTTCGGATGAGGGAGATATCGCTGATTCTAAATCAGCAATGTTGCAAAAATCTTTCTGACAACAATTCGTGGACGGCGGCTCTCTTGTCATTTTTTGCAGTTTTTAGTGCAAAATTTCAGAGAAATGGCTATAGATCTGATCTCCCCTTGAAAAATTTCCCGATTTCAAAAAACCAATCGGTTGAATCAGAGTCCGGATGTGGGAGTTATCGTTGATATAAAATCAGCTATTGTTTTCAGAAATTTTGTGGCGGCGAGACAGTTCCAGCGTGAATCTGAGAGTCTAGGGTCTCCAGATAGCGGTTTCAAGCACATGGGAAGATGCATAATGATTATTCTATTTCTAAAAATAGGTTATAATATATATTTTGATTTAAATTGACCGAGTTATGCCCATTTTAAATCTGGAGCAACATTCGGAGCAGGTTCCCTTTGGAGACATGCCCTCCCACCCCGCTTTAGTAGGCACCTACTTCACCTTCATCAATTTCAGTATAGAAACGTTTGGCTTGGGTTATTTGGAGACGTTCCCTCCCACCCAAAGCTATGTAGGCACCTGCTACTTCATCAACAATCAGCATCACGGTTATGGGTCAACCACACAAAATCCTTCTCATCGAAGTCTATTTGCTAGGCCGCACATTGTTAGTAACATAGTTGGCCACAAGCATTACTGGGTATCTCTCTCCTCGGATCTTCGTTTGTTATGGTTTTGGGTCATCCACAAACCCACACTTCATTGAAGTCCATTTTCTAGGTTGCACACTGTCAATATCACAGTTGGTCACAAGAATTACAGGGTATCTCTATCCTCAGATCTTCGTTTATCATGGTTATGGGTTAACTACACAAAACCCTTCTCTTTATTGGCTCTTCATATTCAGCAAAGGCTTCTCAGGAGGGAACTTCACGCAATGGGGACCATTGCTTCTTAAGGAGGGAGAAATGATCTGAATGGAAAATGGCATCCACCCATGGAATTTACCCACGGTACTGTAAATGGCATCGACCCATGGTATTAATCCACCCATTGTATTTATTCGCCCATGGTATTGTAAGTGACATCTATCCATGATATTCATTCACCCATTGTATGTATCCACCCATGGTATTCATCCACACAAGGAATTTACCCATGGTATTGTAAGTGGTATCAACCCATGGTATTGACCCATGGTATTGTAACTCAAAAAAAGGCTATAAATAACAAGCCTCACTTTGTAAAAGGACATATTTTCTACCACAATGTAGCTTCTATAGTTATTCTCTGTTTTAATAAAACAAGTTTCTTTGTGGTTTTATTTACAGTGTGTTCTCTCTCTTTTTCTGGCATTCTAATTTTGCAGATCTTGTCAGATCCATTTCAACTTTTAAGATCCTGGGGGCCTCCCCCCAAGATCCGGATCAAATATAGTGACAACTCCACCTACACTTAGAATAGATGTCATCCTAATATGTTTTGTCTTATTTGATAGTGAATTAGCTTGTTTCCCTAGGTAGATTCCTTTCCTGTGTTATAGCTCCACTCTTGAGGTTAGTGACCTCCTATTTTTTAATGTAGTCTTACTCTTTTCCTCCTAGGTGGGGTTTACATATACCATCCTTAAGTGACCACAGTACACCTACAAGAACAAGATTTACTAAATCATAATTTATACATGATAGTAATTTCAAATTAAGAGAGTATTTTTTTTAACAACATCATATATGTTTTATGTAAATTTATTGTTCAATGTTTATAAGCAAGAAAAATGTGATACACTAGTTATGGACTAGGGCTTGAAGTGGGTTAACAAAGAAGGTGATCAACTTAAAAATACAATATTTGATGTGATGCATGCATAGAATGTAGTAATTTCAAGAGATTGTGCTCATGCATGCACATTAACCTTAGAAGGTTTTCATGGTTTTATCCATAATGCCTTACAAACATGTAAAAGTTTAAGCTATCAAGGAGTAAATTATTTTTCATCTGACATTTTCTCTTATATTTGGCACGACTAGTTATTAAAATGGTTTCTAAAATATTTTTTATAATAGGTAAATTGAAAGAATGGATGAGTTAATATGTTTTCATCTAATTTCGATGTAAGATGATTTTAAATCATAGTTTAAAATTCAAAAAGAGTGTTTTAACTTATGTTTAGAAATGCTTCCAATGTAGCACTCCCACCCAAAAAAGTAAACGGAAAATGAACCAAACAATAATTTTGAAAATAATTACATAAGCCAACCCTAATCCTAAAAAGGAGCACCCCATATTACAAATAGTCTCTCATGCCTTACCTTAGCACACCAACACCCATTAGAATGTGAGTATTATTCTTGTTGTAGAAATGAGTTGGCATTAAATTATTATTTGTTTTGAGGATCTGATCCTTGAGGGGGTTATCACTAATTGGAGCATTGATAAAGTAGAATTTGGCATTTTTGGTTGCACTTGAATTAATTCCACATCCTTGAAAATTTCATAGACATGGTCAGTTTTTCTACTAACATGATCAATGGTCAAAACACTCTTAAAATGTACATGATTGGTCAAACTCATCAGAAAACATGCAAATCCCAATACATGTCATTTATTGTCCTAGGATTTGATATTTTTTCCTAATTGGATATCAAATAAACACATTGCAATACTTTCAAATGTGTGTGAGTGAGTATGTGGTATATCATAGGTTTTGCAAATTTGGGGGGTAGAAACTTGAGAGTTGAATAAACCTCATGAATGTTATTCTTTTTTATTTGTGAGGTTTAACAAGTGAACGAAATATATCAAGGGGTCAAGGGGAATTGTTTCATGGGCCTATGAGAATGTACAATTGGTTTTAGTTAATTTGATAAAGGTTTGGGGTTGGTATGAGGTATTGAATATTAGACTTTACTACCAAGCATGGGTTCCATGATCCATCAATTCTATTAATTATTCAGAACCATTAGTGTCAAAATTTTATGTATAAGAAAATCATAGATATAAACTAATTAGAAATCAAGGTATTTCCCTAAGATGTAATACCTACATTAATTGAGAGGATCTAAAGTATATGGCTTTTCCCATTTTGGGAAGTGAAAAAAATTATTCTCAAAGATGGTTGAATAACTTATATAAATTCAATCCAACCTTTTCCTTTTGCCACATAAGGATGGATACAAATTTGGGCCATATTGGAATGTGGAACTGGATTTTTTTTATGTGAGAGCTAGCATGTATTTAGTACTAAATTGTAGAAAATATATATATATATATATATATATAAACTAAATTTATTGGTCTACCACTAAGGAAACCAAACCGATAGCAAAAGAGTAAGGCTTTTATCCATATTTTCTTAACCATATCACCAATCAAAAAATTTACTATAAAAATATATGCACGAAATTAAAACTACCCAAATGACTAATGTGATACTTAAAGGCAACAACATTTCTCCTACTCACATAAATCAAGGACATAAATTCTAGCGAGCCATTCATACTGAGGATTACGCAAAGGGTGAAGTGACAACATCAACAAGTTCCTTCCCAACAATGTCCAAATTTTTTTCAAATTTTAAAGCCATGATCCTCTTGCCAAGAATTGAGACCTTATGGTAAACCTCCTTTATCTAAAGTTGCATTGCATCTAATTGGAGTAAAATATATGAATATGCCTCATCTTTCTTGATTAATATCTTGCCATTGAAAGCTTTGATCTACCAATAAACATCTATTATTCGGTAATACTTAGTATTTCTTCTTTGTGTATTACTAATGTTCAATATCCAAGGCTCTATCTCTTCATCAATTTCTACATTATAAATGAAGCTATGCTTCAAGTGAACCTCAGCCACTGTTGATTCAATTTTATATTGAAATTTAGATGGAGAATTCACCTTGAAGTTTTTCACTAATGTTTTAGCTCCTTATTGTGTATGGGAGATGGACTATCAAGTTCAATCATTATAACCTAGACCCCATAGATCCATGGCTATAATCCTATAAAGAGAATAGAGATAACTCAAGCCAACACACCCCTGAAAATTAAACATTACCAATATGTCAATCCTAATCATAATTATAGTAATATAGTAGATATTGTGATGAATTATGCCAAAGGTTTATGGATTTATGCACCCTCATAAGAAAGGGCACTCTTATATAGGATTCCAAAAACTAGACGAACTACAAACAAACCATGTTGCCACTTAGAAAATACCAGTCAAAGCTCACTTGAACTTGAGGTGGAAGGTGGAAATGACTAGAGAAGTGGGTAAAAAATTTCAATCCTCTCATCCATCCACTCTTTCTATAATAATACCAGCAAAAGAGCACTAAAGAATCTACAACCATACCAATATAGGGAAAGTTATCATATCATGAGAAACCATTAAGGAAATAACAACATGAACTCTCACACTCATGCCCATAATTATGTGCATGTTGCAATGATTAAGTGGGTGACCATACACTTGTCTCTGTGAGTCTCATGGGAAGTGGGAATAGTGATCAAGGATAGTCGTGACAATGGATTGATTCCATCCCGATCACCCAATCCAGGGGAATGTGTAACTAAAGTTGCATGACATGGAGATGCTATGAAATTTCATTGCTTAGCTTAATTTGCTTGAATATGAGGAAATATTAAAATTATCCTTTTCAAGGGGGAAAAATAAAAATGTTACCAATTCTAAAAAGTTTGAATATAACATTGATGATGAAAATATTTATTTCATAGAAGAAAATGGTTTTTATTTTATGTAAGCACAGTATATTATGAAATTATGGAAATTGAAAAAATGATGGCATGATATTTATTTATAATTTGTACACATTCCTTTATATATATATAATGGGCTTAGTATATTCATTAAAATATATTATGATTCTATAAATTTATATAGTGGGTGAATATTGAAAATGGTCTACAATGGGAACATATGATAATGTATCAAGAATTTATTTGCTTCCTTAGACCATATTTGACAAGCTATTCTGAGAAAATTCAAGGAAACCATTCTTATCTTACCCTGAACCTCCCAGGATTAGGAATGCAATAAACTAGATAAATTCATCTTATCCTCTTCAGGAAATTGTTTTATTTCCCCTTGGAAAAATCCTAATCCTATCTCCTCTAGCTCCTTTCTCTTCCTCCCCCTAGGGAAGGATTTATTAAACTTAACTTTGATGGGGCCTCAAAAGAAAATATGTTTCAAGCAAGCTACAGTGGAGCTTTCCAAATGTCGTTAGAGAAATACTTCATGTTTTTGCTAGTGCTCTGGGAATCAAAGCCAATAATGTAGTACAAATTTAGGCTCTATAACAAGGGATTATAATTTCTCTCTACAATTATTACCACAAACTCATAATTGAAGGAGACTCTAAAACCATTATCAACATCTTCTGTAAAATCCAATGTGGTTCCAATCCCTCCAAATTTTCCAATAACTAGAGGTTGTAAGCCCGAATAATTAAAACCATAGGTCTCTTACCCAACATCCTTGCACCTCTCCTTTCACATTTCAGAAGAGGCATTAATGAATTGATCGACAAACTTTCCAATGAAGGCCTGAATGTAGTAGTCAACCAACTTGACGTGGATTGGAAATATGATATACTTAAATATTTATGACCGATATACAAAGATCTTGCCATGAAGGATCTCCTCCCCCATATAGGGTACCTAAGAGTGGACTCACACCACTCTCCCCCCCACCGCCTTGATATGATTATGAGGTTTAATTAAATGGGGGTTATTTTACACCCACCACTTGGTGTATTACATGCAAGCACGTCACTTCAAATTTGAAGGAAGTTGATGAGAATGAAGGGAAATGTCAATCCAAAAGCCAAGAGGGTAAGGGAGAGTATAAGCATGCTCAGTTGGAGGTTAAGGAAATAACTCACCAAACTTAATTCATAATTAGGGGGGGAATTTCTCCAGATTCTCTACATCATTATACCGACAATAGGTTTTCCATGGGTATTACCATTGGAAATTTAAATGGATTATAATGGTTTTGTAAAGCCTCAAATTCCATGTTATTTCATCTCATCTTTCCATTCATAATTTTTACCTTCAAGGTTACTTCCTACTTTTGGATGTTGAAATCTCAGTGTTTTTATGTTTGGGATCACAGTTACAGTGATGGTCTATAGTTCAACACATAGAAAATAGATATATATAACCATGTAAAGCTTCTCTGAAGTAGTGGTTATATCAACTCCTCCTCATTTGGGCCTTTCAGTGTGCAAGGATTCAACCTCTCACTGGTAGTTTTACCATGCATAGTGGTAATTCTCTTCTTCGTAAGGATCTATTCTATTTTTGTTTCTTTTCACAAGTTCTTGTTTTCTTTTCGTTTTGTTGGCAGTTGGGTCTATATTTTTCTTCTCAAAATTATTATATTTCTCTTTTTCTAGTTCCTTGCCCTGTCTTGTTGACAAGTTCTTTCTCAAATCCTAAGCTTTGGTTTTGAGTCCTTGAGTTATCTCTCAACACTCTTTGTCTTGTCCATTTTACTTTATAATTTTACCTTGCATGGTTCGCTTCGAATATGCGTGGGTGCACCTTTGTATTATTACATCCACCCCTAGCCACTCTCTATCGTCTTCCACTCCAGCCAAAAACACTTTGTCATATAATATTTTCCTTAGCATCCCATCTAGTGAAGGATTCTTCGACATATTCCTTTCTGCTATTTGGATTCATCTTCCTTGCAACTTGAAATATGTCTTAGCCAAATCAAAGCACAAATTATTTTCACCCGAGCTCGTCCTCTTTACAATCTCCTCTCTTGTTATCATGCCCTGTGGTGAGTCAATTTCAAGGCATAGGGATGGAAAACAAGGTCAAGCCCAAGCTCAAACCCATAACTCTTTTTTCCCATTACCAAGAAATAATTTCTGAATTGATCCACCAAGAGATTGAATAAGTGAAAATATATGTGCACTATAGTCTATGCTTCCTCTTGGATATCCATGTCGACAATGAAAACATAGAAAGGATTCTTGATACAAGCTCTTCCTCTTGGTCTCAGTTCTCTTGGTATATGCAAGTTGTTAATATTTACTGTCACACAAATTTTATTATGGGTCGTGTTCTCACAGATGAAACATACAACCTACAAGAAAATGAAATTTGAATTACATAACTAGAGGACGAAATTAATCGCATTAACGGAAAGCTTACTATTATAGCCAAGAGATATGCCAATATTACCTTCTCCTCGAACGAATAAGGGGATCTACAGTAGAAGATGCAAATGGATCCTCATCCTTAGTTAACATGCTATGTTGGAATTTTTTGTATGCTTCTAGTGATACGTTTTCTTTATTTATGACATAGAATGTAAAGGTATGGCATATCCAATCCATTCATAATATTTCCTATCTTGAGGATGTTCTGATCAAAAGGGGTATCAATAACCCCAAAATTTTGAACCTGTGCAACTAATGTGGTGTCCCATCGAGTAGACCAATAGCATGTTATACTTATCTATATAATGTATTTTTTGAAATAATGAAAAATAACAAACCTTGAAAAAAAAAAAAAAAAAAAACACATATGATAATGTAAGGTTGATCCCATATAATTCCCATCCTATTTGTTTATTTATAATGTTAAAATTAGTATATATAAATTTATTATGTTTTATAGAAAATTAAAAATAAAATAATAACCAATTTCTCGGCTCCTCTTTTGATTCTCAGCTCCTTGTCTGGATATTCCTCCTTGTCTTATGTGTGTGCCATCCTCGGAATCAATCCATCCCTTTGCACTTCATCGACAACTTGTCACCCGGTCGTCCCTCCTCCAACTCCCGTTGAAGCCATCAATGCCTCACCTTGTTCGCTTACCCCTGTCGTTATCTGTTCCTTTGAGCCTCCGATTGATTCTTACTCCTCGCCCCTCCTAAAAAATCTTTCATCAAAGCCTATTCATCCCTCCATGGTCCCTTTTCATATTCCCCCTCATCCCATTGCTTTGACCATAATAATTCCAATAATTATTTTAATTTAATTAATAATGCTTCTAATAATTATTTGAATAATAATATTCCTATTAATAATAATAATAATAAATTTGATAATAATAATGTCCCTTTCAATAATAATAATAAATCTTCCCAATAGGTTTTAAAAAATGTTATTAATCTTTCTAGTGTAATGTTGGATCCTCTTGTCTTTTGACTCTTAGATAAAGGGCTTAATTTTTCCCTAGCCCCTAAAAAGATTCTTATTGATGACATTATTTGTAACATTGAATATGAAATTAGAGACCTCCCCGAAAATGTTAAAGAAGTTATTAGGCAAGATTGTGCTATTGTGCTTAGGAAAGTTTAGCCTCCTAAAAATAAAATTATCAAGAATGAGTTTCTTGCCCTTAAAGCTTTAAGGGATAACCCTAATATTGTCGTCCTAAAGGATGATAAAGGTGGTGTCGTTGTTATTTTAGATAAAGCCAACTATGTTAAAAAAATGGTGTGTCATCTTTATAAAAGTGGTAGTTACATTAAACTCATTAAGAATCCTATTTAAAAAGTTACTGAAGAAGTCATGTTCGCCTTAAAATCTAATAATGCTCTTAATAATCTTAGAAAAAAGCTTATTGAAAGCAACCCTCTCACCCCCAGGATTTATGGCCTTCCAAAGATTCATAAGGTTGGGATCCCCCTGAGACCTATTTTTAACACAATAGGTGGGCCCACTTATCTTCTTGCCAAATTCCTAGCCCAAGAACTCAAACCTCTTGTCGGTCACACTGATTCTTTTGTTAAAGACTTTGCTTCCTTTGTTAAAGAGTTGAAGGATATAAGGCTAGACCCTGGGTATTTGTTAGTAATATTGATTGTGGTTCCCTATATACTAAAATCCCTATTTAGGAGGCCACTGATGTCATTAATTGTATCATTGATTATGACACAACCAAATTGGTTGGTATTTGACTTACCTCTACTTTTTTTAGCTTCCAGGGTGAGTTCTATGAACAAAATTGTGGTATAGCAATGGGTTCCCCTCTTTTCCCTATACTTACCAACTTATTCATGGAAGATTTTGAGACCAAAGCTTTGGCCTTTGCTCAAATCCGCCCTAAGCGATGGAAGCGGTTTGTTGACGATACTTGCGTTGTTTGTCCCCATGGTCGTGATAAATTAGATTTATTTCTCAACCATCTTAATTCATAATCTCACTCCATAAAATTTATGATGGAAGTCGAAGTTGATGGTTTCCTTCCTTTCCTTGATATTCTCCTCTATAGAATGAATGATGGTTTTATTTCTCACCAATTTTTTCACAAAAAATCTCACACTGAACAATATCTTCATTACATTTCTCATCATTTTCTATCACAAAATCTCAAATTTCTTAACACCCTCGCCACCCATCCTAAAAGGATTTCTGATGAGAATCACTTAGATGAGGAAAAATCTCATCTTCTGAAGGTTTTTGAAAATAATGATTGTAACAGGAAACAAGGCCTCAGAGCTTTTCAAAGAACCAATAAAGAATCAAGGGCTAAACCTGCTCATAATGATCAAATATCTAATGTTCATCTTTCGTTTATCTTGGGACCACCGACAATATTACTCATATTCTTAAAAATAATAATGTTTATGATACCTTCAAACCCCTTATTACTATTAGAAACTCTCTTAGATATGTTAAAGACCCTATAAACCCTAAATACATGAAATGGGTCTACTCTATCCCTTGCTCCTATGGGATTCCCTACATTGCGGAAATTGGTCTCTCCATTAACCAAAGAATCCAAGAACATGCAGTAGACATTAAGCACAATCGTTCTCATTCCTCAATTTTAGTTGGACATGCGGTGAAATTCAAACACCGTGTCTACATTGAGGATTCTCGATTCATCACAAGGGTTGATCACTTCCATTATAGGGAGCTAAGAGAAGCCATTGCGACATAGAAGCATGCCATTAATCTTAACAAGTATGATGGCTGGAAATTAAGTAGGACCTGGATTCTCGCCCTCTCTTGTTGATTTTTTTTAATTATTATTATTATTATTATTTTATGTATTTTTTATTTCTTTAAGTCTACAATCCATTTTAACTTATACAAATTTTTAAAAACTAATTTTTGAATAATATTAAACTTAATTTTAATTATTAATATTCATGTATAATATATATTTATTATTCCATAATTATATATTAATTTAATTTAATTAAATTTAATATTAAATGAAAAAATAATAATTAATTAATTAAAGATTGAAATTGCAAATTACAAAACACATGTGGTACATGTAATGCATTTGAACATGTATGAATGTTATATAATTAGGATGTCTATTAAAAGTGATATTTAGGTACAGTTTTCATGATCATGTGTCGTTTAAAACAATCATAGATGGTTTTACATATTTAAGTTCATGAATATGTAACAATGATTGAAGTACATTTGCATTTAGTTGTTACATTTTGCATACATGATCACAAATTGTTATAATGTTAACTTAGATGATTTTAGATTATGTTTTGTTTTTATAATTCAAGTTGTTTTGTCACTTGTTATTTAAAATGAATCTAGATTGAAATTGCAAATTACAAAACACGTGTGGTACATGTTATGTATTTGAACATGTGTGAATGTTATATAATTAGGATGTCTATTAAAGGTGATATTCAGGTACATTTTTGCATGATCATGTGTCGTTTAATAAAATCATAGATTTTGCATCACATCAAATAATACTTGACATTTTCTACGTTGTTAGCAGGAGCAACTACAACAAAAACATCTCCTACACAATAAAATAAGTACATAAATTTAGATCATATTAACATGAAAAAATAACTTTAAAATTAACATGTGTACTTGATTTTATTATCTATTTCTAGATCTCTATCATTTGAAAGCAATTGAAATGTTACCTTCTCTAACAAGATCAGAAACTCGATCACCTTCAGATGATACTATAGTCTCCTTTGGTTGCATCCATTCAAAGTTTGTAACACACATTTTCCCCTTTGTATTTAGTTTTGTATGTTTCCAATCTTTTACATACATATTGTTTTCACAAACATCATTGGATTATGTGTCGTCTATGCAAACATGACAAAAACAATAATATTTTCTTTTATCAAATGCAAACACATTTTGGTACTCCTTTGTTTTAATTGAATGCAATTTGAAAGTCTCTTTTATTATTTCAGTGTTATTTCCAATCGATCTATCTACATCTTGGATCCTAATATGCCAAAAAAACCTATATGGAAAATTCAAACAAGAATATAAATATGTTATTTAAAATACAATTTATATATGATCAAATATAGTCATTGTGATAAATAATATTTAAAATTACAAAATTAATACAAATTAGATCATATATTAAAGTTATATATATATATATATATGCAAGTTAATTTGTATATATGTACATATACCTTCGTACTTCCCTTGACCGGCTAGTCTCGTGGCTTAGTGCAGCAATGAACCATTGAATAACTTATTTAGATGAGACAAGTCACTCTGCAGAGTAGTCCATTTGATATCTTCGAAGTGCTCATTTTATACTTGCCCTTACACAATCATGTTCTCATTTTCCATTACCAGTCTCAAAGAAATTCCAACAATGTTTAATGTAGGTTTTCATATGAAGACGACACAACCAAAAGAATGATTGTGAATATTTGAATTGACATGCGCATCCATATGACCATATCCAATATTCATTGAATTTGATTCCATGACCTTTCAATGAATCATAAATATTATCAAAACAATGTTGTACAAAATGTGTATCATGTGTACGATCATTGTTGAAATAAAATTTATATTCTTTAATAACCTGTCGATATTCACCGGTGCTTTCTATATGATCAAAATTTTGTTCAGCATGTCTATATAGAATATGGAAAATCATAGAGACTTGGTCAAAATGATAGTATTCACTCTGTATTTCATTTTTTGCAACAAATGTATAATTCTCTACAAAATAAACTATTGACAAAATGGTCCCTGGTGGAAAAAATTCACGGGATTTTTTGAATTGCAAGTCCTCCAATCGAGCTCTATGGGAATGCTTGGTGTATTTGTAAATTTCTACCTCAAACTTTTTCAAAAACTCTATCACAAAAATTTCTTCTTCTTGTAAATCAATCATTTTAGCACTTGCAGTACTACTTAAACCAATCGATGTATGAGTATATTCATATCTCTTCCATTTCATTTTTATGTTGGACAATGATTGATCATTTATATCAATAGGATATTTGTTGTGAAATCAAATCAAACTTCCACAATGATCGCATTTTTTACCACCAACACATTTATTTTGGGAAAATAATTCATGGCTTTCTCTTGCACATAGAATTTCAAATATGAAATCATTGATAGTGGAAGAAGGAGGTGAATTTTTCCAAAATGTTTTACCAAAATTAAGGAATGTCTCATAATATAACTAAATTTCCACATGATAACGACAACAACAAGTGTCGCGTACAATGATAGGTTTAACATACCATGGATTTTGTTGCACAAAAGCACTGATTGAGACATTAATTCCATGATTCTCTTCTATGAACTTATTGAAAAACTCTATTTGAGTGGTGTCCAAGATATGTTTTACATGTTCTTCGTATTGCTTTTGTGTTATTCTTTGCCGCATCACATCCCTTTCTTTTGGTGAAACACGTGAATTTTTCATCCAATATTCATATATTATTTTTTTAACATCTTCTCCAAGTCTATCTTTATATGGTTTCCTACAAATAACTGTCCAACAAGCAAGCTCATCATTTACATCTATTTGCAATCGAAATTTCCGATGTTTGTGGAATCTTTTTCATGAGGTCCCTAATGATTGTGCCATAGATTTTACCGAACAATTTTCTTTGGTACTTGATGAAACCACTGCCATTTGTATTTCTCTACAGGAATCTAAATCACTTTTCTTTCTAGATATTCTAAATGACTTTAGAGCACTATTTATATTTTGTACCACATTTTCCTTCATTTTTTATCTTTCGTTGATTTTCGAATACCCAATAGAGTTGTAGCTTCTTTGAATTTCTTTGATGTTAAGAGACTTCTCAAAATTTGAGCTTGAACTGCCACATTTTCATCTTTGAATAATATATCAATAATGTGCTTAACATGATATCGTATAACATGATCAATTTTTTTATCCCCATATGTGTCAGTGTCAACATTTTCTAACATCTCATCATCGATATTGATTTCATCTTTACAAATGAGAATTAAATGTACAAAATGATTTTAAATATTCAATAAATAATTTAATTAAAAAATAGTGTCTGAATGAAATTGAAAATTTAATAAATATGTATAATTTCAATAATACACATGAAATATATATACATACCTAGTGATTCAATTTCTTCACTTGAATTTCTTTCAACATTTTCAACATCTTCAATCATTGGTTCATTATCTTTTTCACTTTCTCTTTCAACATTTTCTATCTCATCATCAATGTTATGAGGAATATCTCTTTCTGTTTACATTGCAAAATATTTTTCAAATTAGTTCATCAAATAAAAATTAAGTTTTGCAATATACTAGTTAAATTTTAAAGATCGTTTATAATATTTACATTTACATACCTACTTCAACTTCTAGTTGAGGTTGATATTCCCTTTCAATATTTGAGCGTTCTTCTCTCCTTTTTTGTGATATTCTCTCATGAATTCTCTACAAGCCTCAAGGTTTATTTTTCGATCATATTTTCTCTTGCAATTTCTTTGATTTCCCATAATAATTTAGTATGAAGCTCAAAAAAATTCCTTCAAAATTCTGCAAAAAAAACTCACTATCAAAATTTAAACAAAAACTCACTTCAAAAAATCATCACAAAAGATTTAATTTCAAAAAAACTCACTTTAAATTTTTTCACAAAAGACATACTTCAACCCAAAACACTTTTAAAAAAAATCACTTTAAAAATCCTGCCAAAAAAATGTCTTTTAAAAATAAAGCTCAAAATATATTCTTAAAAGTCTTGCAAAAAAATCTCACTTTAAAAAATTAGACAGAAAATCATTTTAAAAAATCATCATAAAAGGTTTACTCAAGTCCAAAGCACTTACTCTAAAAAAATGTCACTTTAAAAAATACACCAAAAAGCGTCCTTTGAAAATTCAGCCCAAAAAGTTCCCTTTCAAAACCAAAAAAATTTCCTATGCAAATTCAATCCAAATTAAATCCAATAACTAATTCCTATTGGCTAATTCCTAATAGCTAATTCATCTTCAAATTCATATAAATCAAACAAATTATTTTAATTTAATGCTATAATATTTTTTAAATTAAAACTTAATACTTACAATATAACAAGATTCTTAATCATGGATATTTATCCCTATAAATATTTTATTTTATAATATTTTTATAAAGAAATGTTAAGTTTTTATTTTAGTTTATTATATTAATGTAAAATTATATATATATATATAATCAATTAAACATAAGATGCAGATACTAAGCAACAATGCTCCACATTACATTTGTTAATAATTACATTAAAATTTTGAAAGCTCTATTTCAAAATACACATGCCTATCATCATAATTAAAATAAATCTATATTAATTTATATATAATAATGTTTAAGAAATATATATATTTTTTATGTAGTATTATTTTTTAAATAAATTTTATTTTAAATTCTTTTTTCAATAATTAATATAATATTTTTTCTTAATAAATTTTATTTTAAATTATTTTTTCAATAATTAATATAATATTTTTTCTTTAAGATTAATCATATCATTAATATTTAGTCGACGTATTTATATAAATTCAACAAATTATTTTAATTTAATTCTATAACATTTTTATGAAGAAATGTTAAAAGTTTACATTAGTTTATTATATCAATAACATTGTAAACTTTGAAACGGGAACTGATACAAGTAACCGCTTTTTTGAGGTAGCAAAAAATCATTTGATTTTGAAAAGTGTTGATTCAGAATACACATTTTTTTTAGGTAGCAAAAAATGTTTGATTTTGAAAAGTGTTGATTCAAAATATACCTTTTTTTTTAGGTAGCAAAAAATCATCTGATTTTGAAAAGCGTTGATTCAAAGTACACATTTTTTTTTTTTAACATATTTTTTACACTTTAAATTTTCTCATATATTAGGTATGAACATGTTTTAAAAAAAAATAACGATTTTTCATGCTAATTTTGAAAAGTGTTGATGCAACATCAACCCCTTTTTTAGAGGGCTTATTTTTCACAGTTTAAATTTTATAATGTATGAAGTGTGGAAATTTTTTAGAATGTTGAATATTTTGACTATTTTTGTTAAATGTTGATTATTTAACCATTTTTCAAGTGATCTTATTCATCTTTATGTTTTTCGTCCTAAGATATTTGGTTTTTAAATATTTCCAAATTTTTGTTTTTTGTTTTCCTTTGCAATATATATATTTATATATATTCCAAAGTTTTAAAAAATTAATAAAATTAAAATTTTGATGTTAGGATTTCTTTTATATTTATATATTGTTAATTAATAATTCAATACACATTAAATAATTGTCAAAAAAATAATAATTTTAAAAATTTGACAAAAAATATAAAATTCTCATATACATATATATATATATATATATATAAAGTATCTATTTAAAGACATTTTCCCTAAAAATATACACATTATATAAATAAAAATTATGGAAATTTTGAGTAATTTTTTTGTAAAAATAACAAATTTTATATAAAAAAATACGACATTTCAAAAATAAAAAATCGAGAAAAATAATTTAGATAACCTTTTAAGTATTAAAAAAAATTAAAAGAAAACATACAATTTATAAAAATAATTAAAATCAGAAACATAATAAAAAAACTACAATTAAATTATTAAAAAAAAAAATCATTAACAATAAAAAAAAAAAGTAATAATAAAATTAATAATAAAAATACAATGAAAAAAATAAAAAATTAAATAAAACAATTTAAAAACATATATAATTTTTAAAAATAAAATATACATAACAAACATATTTAATTAAAAAGAAAAATAATAAAAAAAAATCGATTTATTGCATCCCTTGAGGTGTTCGTGGCTCGAGGGGCTGCCTGCCATGGGCGCGGAGCTGCAACAGCTCCCCTTGCCCATGGCAGGCGACCACTCGGGCCACTCTGCCCGCCCACAGCAGACGGCCCCTCAAGCCACTAACGGCTCAAAGCCAGTTCTCAAAATCGGCTTTGAGTTGTTGGTGGCTCGAGGGGTCGCCTATCGTGGGCAGGCGAAGAATCGATTTTGAGACATTGGTGGTCGGAGGGGTCACATGTCGTAGGCGGGCAGAGCTGCAGCAGCTCCGCCCACCCACGGTAGGCAGCCCCTCGAGCCACCAACTACTCAAATCTGATTCTCAGAATCAGATTTGAGTCGTTGGTGGCCCCCTGTCTTGGGCGGGTGGAGATGTAGTAGCTCCGCCCGCCCGCAGCAGGCAGCGCCTCGGGCCACCAACAACTTAAATTTGATTCTGAGAATCGGCTCCGATTCTCAGAATTAGATTTGAGTTGTTAGTGGCCTCTACCTGCCCACGACAAGCGACCACCAACTCGATTCTGCGGGCGGAGCTGCAGTAGCTCCGCCCACCCATGGCAGGCGGCCCCTCGGGCCACCACCAGCTTAAGCGAGGGGCCACCTACCGTGGGCGGGCGAAGTTGCTGCAGCTCTGCCCGCCCATGGCAAGCGGCCCCTCGGGCCACCAACGGGCTCAAAGCCGATTCTGACAATCGCTTTGGGCCCCAGCGGATTCTAAGAATCAGCTTGAGCCTACTAGTGGCCAAAGGAACCGAATTTGTAATTTTTTTTATTTTTTTAAATATAATTATTACTACTTTTAATCAATTTTAATTAGTTTGAGTTATTTTTTTATTTTTTAATAGATTTTGTTTATTATTTTGGTTTTTTTAAATCTTAAATTTTTTTGTAATGTTTTATTTTTTTCATATTTATTTAAATATTTTTTATAAGTCGTTTTTTTTAATGTTTTCTATTTTTTTTAGTTTTTTTAATGTTCTTTATTTTTATTATTATTATTTTTTAATTATTTTTAAATTTTTAAAATTTAAATTTTATTATTATTTTATTTTATTTTTTATTTTTTTAAATTAAATCTGCTTTTTTTAATGTTTAATTTATCGATTTTATTTTTTAATTATTCAATAAAGTAACTTTTTTTTTTCTTTGCTTCATTTTTTTTCTTTATTATGTTTTTTAATGTTTAATTTATCGATTTATTATAATGCTTTGTTTTGTTTGTTTTTTTTGTTTTTTTTAATTATTCAATAAAGTATTTTTTTATTTCCTTAATTTTTTTCTTTGATTATGTTTTTTGAATTTTTTTTTTTAATTATTATTTTTGTTTTTATTTTTATTTTTTATAGGTTAATTTTTTTTTTCAACATTTTTATGTTTTGGCTTTTTATATATTTTTATATATTTGATGTTTTTTTTCATTTTTTTCATTTTATGGTTTTTTTATAAAATGTATTTTTATTTACTTTTTATTGTTATTTTTAATTTTTTTTTTTTTGGTATTTTTTCATTGTTTTATTTTTTTATTTTTTTTCAATTTTTGTTTTCATTTTTATTTTGAAATTTTAAGGTTTGTCGGAGTCATGATATTTTATCTTTTATGTCATTATTTCAAAATGTTGAAAATAAACTCTGAAGAAAAAAAGTTGTATTCTAGCATCAACACTTTTTGTTTTCAGAGTTTTTTTGCACCAAAAAAATTTGTTTTCATTGGCATGTTAAAAAGTTACCCCAGGAAAAAAATTTGGTATTCCAGCATCAACACTTATCGTTTTCGAACTACGTTTCTATGTTTTGGGGGTTTTTTGCTAGAGTTCTCATTTTCAATTTATAGTTCCAGTTTCATAGTTTACATTTTTCAATGCAAAATTATATATATATATATATATATATATATATATATATATATATATATATATATATTCATTTTAAATAATGAATTACAAAATAACTTGAGTGTTAAAAACAAAATATAGTCTAAGATTGAGTCTAAGTTAACATTATAACAACATATGATTATGTATGCAAAATATAACAACTAAATGCAAATGTACTTCAATCATTGTTACATATTCATGAACTTAAATATGTAAAACCATCTATGATTGTTTTAAATGACACATGATCATGCAAAATGTACCTAAATGTCACCTTTAATAGACATTTACGCCTAATTATATAACATTCACACATGTTCAAATGCATAACATGTACCATATGTGTTTTGTAATTTGCAATTTCAATCTAGATTCATTTTAAATAAAAAATGACAAAACAACAAGTTTTTAAAACAAAACATAATCTAAGATCATCTAAGTTTGCATTATAACATGTGATCACATGCCAAATTTAACAACTATCCAAAAATTTAAAATAATTCAATAAAAGTAAATGTAGTTCAACTATCCAAAATGCAAAATATGTCTAAAATTTATATCATTCAATAAAAGTAAATAAAACAATGTATCAAGTGTTACAAGTATCAAGTTATATAGAAAATTAAATATAACATATATTATAAAAAGACTAGATCAAATAAAATGTTGCATGCATCAATTAAATAGAGAATTTGGTTGAAATGTATTTTCCAACAGAGTCCTTGTGTTATCATCTAAAAAATTGGAAACCTACAGAATGTCTAATTACATATATATATATACATGTATAAGAAATTTATATCCATGTATTAAAATTAAAATTTAATGTTTTAAAATTGAATGAGAATGTAGAATTCATAAAAAAACAAAATGAAAAATAAAATAAAATTTCATGCAATACCTCATGTAGTTCTCTCCCCATTGCTTCGTGTTGGCCCTAATTGCATGTGTGTGTGTGTGTTAAAATTAAAATTTAATGTTTTAAAATTGAATGAGAATGTAGAACTTCAATAAAACAAACAAAATGAAAAAAAATAAAAAAAAATCATGCATTACTTCATGTAGTTCCCCCTCCATTGTCTCATGTTGGCCCTGCATCAATGCATCCTCCACGATAAACTGTACAATATACATGTACAAGTATATATATATATATATATATATATATATATATATATATATATTTTAAAAATTTTCAAATGAAAATGCATAAACTAATGCAATAATATTAAAAAAAAAAATTGTTAGACAACTTCTTCAAATTGTTTGGATGCTCCTATCCCCATCGTCGACTCCATTGCTAAAGTCCTTAGACAGCAAGAATCAACTCCAGAAACCTAAAATTCAAAAAATTTAAAACTGTAAAATAACTCAAGATCAATCTCATTTTTTAATGAAACTTGCACTTCAATTTATAACTTAAAACATAAGTGAAAAATTGAATACTTGTGACAGTGGATTATTTGGCACATCTCCTAACAAGGAAGAAGAGGGTGGCTCCATTGTGAAAACATCAGATGGAAACAGAATCTGTTAACATTTAATTATATACATGTGTACACATAATTATTTCTTTTAAAAATATACACATCATGATATGTCGATAGAATAGTAGAATAATAATTGTACAGAAACATCGTGAACTCTTAAAAAAAACTAACATTTCCCAAAATATCATTTGGATTTATAGAAATTGAACCTTGGACCATGATATTATCAAAATTTTCATTCAATATGCGTGTAAACTGCAAATGGTGAACATATGATACATTTATGTTGAATAACACATACAGACAAATATATATATATATATATATATATATATATATATATATATATATATATATATATATATATATATATATATATATTACAAATTACATTAAAATATCCACCCTAACCATTAACACATACTGATCCCATGCCCTCTTTCTCATGAAGAATTAAGTTTTGCCAACCATTGCGACAATGCTTTACATATGTTCTAAGTTCTTCAACACTCATGTTGTCTATCTCATCATATGTATTATACAAAAAATTATCATGTGCATAATCTCGTGTTATTTTTCGATTTAGACCAATATCAATTCCACCAAGTCCAATATGAATGTTTTCTATGATGTCATCCCTTGCTTCTCGACTAATTTGAGAAGTGACATCCATCTATGGCTGCAAAGTTTCCACACGAGGAGGTCAGCTTACCAAAGGTGGCTCAGGGCGAGGCAACTCATTATCACGCTTAGTGCCCTTACGGTCACATAATCGACCTTTCCTATGACCAAAAAAATCAAAAGGAAGGTCATTATAATTGGGTTTCATTCCCAAAAATAATTCTACATAAAATAATTTTTCAAAATAAACAGTAACCTTGTTATTCCATGGTAGTATTCCATAGGCTGCAAGGTGCCTATCATAAAAATGGCAGGCTATATTATGGTGCTTGAAATATTTCACCTTCAGCATCTAATTTTTTGGCCCTTCTTTGAAATTAAACATATATTTTGTCATTTTTTTTGTAACCATGTTTTTAACATCGTCCCATGTATCGGGACCCATTGCTGCTTCCTTTTTCTTCCTCATCGTTAGGTCCCTATATTATTAATGTAGTCCCTTATTGTGTTAATGTAGCCCCCTTATTTGTTATTTTTATACCCTTGTAATCCCCATATTGTTATGATTGTGCCCCATAAAACCCCAATATTGTTATTGTTGTGCCCTTACATTATTATTGTTAGGTCGGCTAGGATTATATTGTGCGCCCATGGAATCCTATATATAGAAATGAGGTTTTTTCATTTGAATCATCCAATAATTGTTCACTTATGTAATCTAAAGGAGGTTTCCCCCTCGAAGTGGCTATTTATAAGGTGTTTATCCCGTGTTTCTTCTATTTTGGGAGTTGGTTTCATAACATTTGGTATCAGAGCTTTGGATTCTAGGGTTTCACTGCTTCAAACAGTTCATCGTGGAATTTTCACTATAACTTTTTTCTACGAAGTTTCAGAAGCTAAAAAAAAACCCATTTGCGAAGAAATCCTGAGGAACTTCAAATAAAAATTTCATATCTTGGTTCGCAACAGTTTCAGAGATATGATCTGTGGAATTTAGGGTTTTTTCATGCTCCCGAATTTCATCTCAAAGAGGTGACCTTGGGAAAAATGCCATAACTCTCTCTCCGAGCATAGGATTGGAATTATGTAAAAAGTGGAAAAAATTACACAAAATTTGGTTTCCTATGTATCAATTTCAGAGCTGAAGGAGGAAACAGTGACACGTGACACACCGTACAAGTTTTTTCTACTGAACTAATCTATAATTAGGTCATTGCGGGAGATTGGGAATAACTTTGTCTTGAAGGATCCAAATCAGGTGTGACCTATGGCATTGGAAAGAGGATTTAGAGGGATAGTACAGGATAGAAATTTAGATCTTGAAGATCTAAAATAACAGAGATAAATCAGGTTCAATATAGACCTCCTAAAAAGCAAGAAAAATGTGTGTATTTTTTAAACAAGTTTGCATAACATTTGTTTGAAAAATAAGTTTGAAGTGATTCCAAGGGCATATTGAAACATAGATATCAATATTGAGTATATAATGCCTCCCAAAATAATTCCATACTCATTAAGACCTCAGAAAGCTCTACTATGATGCATGAAGAGGAAGAATTGCAGCATGATATATCAAAATTATGGTACCAAGTGCAACAAATTTTGATCTTACAAAGAGAAATCAAAGATGACAGATGGTTTAAAATAAAAAATGAAGGCTAAGTTGGATGGTTTGAAGGATCAAATGAAAGCTAATATGGATGATAAAGTAGTGGAATATCACATCGAGTGTCAACAACAAGCTCTCCAACTCTCAAAGGATAACCTAACTTTGGTGCGGAATCAAATGAAACAATAGGAATATCAACATTGAAACGAAAGAAGTTTTGAAGCAATGACAAAAACAAGAACTTGAAAACTACGAAATCGATAAATTTCATAGTATCTCAGCAAGTGGAAGAACTCACCGTTTAATATTCCACTTGGGAGGATGAGAATTTTATATAGAAGCATCAAGAAATAATCAAGCATTAAGGAAAACACATGTTTAAAGGAGAGGGGCATGTTAGGTCTCTATATTACTATTGTAATCCCTTATTGTGTTATTGTAGCCCCCTTATTGTTATTGTTATACCCTTGTAGTCCCCATATTGTTATTTTTGTGCCCTTAAATTATTATTTTTAGGTCGGTTATGATTATATTGTGCCCCATGGACTCCTATATATAGAAAAGAGGTTTTTTCATTTGAATCATCAAAGAATTTTTCATTTATGTAATGTAAAGGAGGTTTCCCCCTCAAAGTTGTTTATTTCTAAGGTGTTTTCTCTCTTTTCTTCTATTTTGGGAACCGGTTTCATAACACTCATCACTTCTACAAAGGTATCAGTGGCTGGCCAAATATTTTTGTAAACATCTACAAGTGTGCTTAGAGAGTGCATAACTATTTGTAAGCTTTCTCGACTCTCTGCAAAGAGTTTCAAACACACAATATCTTTCCTCAATTTTGAATAAATATGTTCACACTTTTGTAATGTAAATTGTTGGATGTTTGTTTTCCAAGGTAAATAATCGGGAATTTCATATGGATAAGTCGTGGTTAGTGTACAACCTTCTTCTTGAATTATGCGATCTAGCCTACATTTTTTTCGAGCAACGTTTTCACCCTCTACATCAATATATAAAATTATGTATAAATAGAAAAAACATGTGAACAAATTTGTAAAAAATTGTTTTTTAACCATAAAAAAAAATTATATAAATAATTTAACAAATCAATAATCATGATAATAATATTCAGATTGATGGCCACCTCGAAATGGTTGAGCACCATCATGCCCACCTAGATTTTGTTGAGAACCAGCATGACCACCCATTGATTGGCCACCACACATTGATTAAGAAGTAGCATGACCACCCATTGATTGGCCACCAGGGGAATGTGTACTACCTCCCTCACATGATTGGTCACCACCTATTGATTGGCCACCAGGGGAATGTGTATCACCACCACCACCCTCATGCGACATATCGAAGCTTCATAAAAAAAAAATAGAATTTCTAATCAATTCAAATATACATACATGTACATACATACATATGATTGAGTAGATTGTGTGAACCATGGCCAAGCTCCATTGATTGAGTAGATACTCTTTTCCTCCAAACTCATAAAAAATGAAATTTATTAAAAATTAATTTAACTCACTAAATTGATAAAAAATCAATTCCATATGTATACATGTATGTATGGAGATAATATTATATATTCTTGAATATCATTTAAAAACTTGCACATCTAATATAAATACCATGAACACAATGGACATCCCTCGACCCATGATCCCCCTCTCTCATAGAGGTGTGGGACTCTATTGATGTTTGCCTCGAAGAATCACGTGGAAAATGATCATCCTTCATTATATATATATATATATATATATATATATATATATATATATATATACATATGATTTTTAAAACCTCAAATAATCATGTGGCAAATGATCATCCATGATGTATATGGATATCTACAAATACATAGATACATGATGTTTAAAAATTTACCTCGTGCATTTACAATTATTCTTAAAATTACTCTTTTAAAAAAAAATCAAAAAATTGATGTAATTTACACAAATGTTGGAGCACAACTTGAATACAAATGTAAAACACAAAACTTGAAGCACAAATTGATATGTAAAACTCACTTGATTATTTAAACAAAAATTTGTTAAAGCAATGCACATTTTAAAAAATAAATACAAAAGTTTCTAAAAAATGAATTTCGTCAAGTTGTGCTTACATAGTGGGTGCACATTTTGAAAATTAAATCCAAAATTTTCTAAAACATGAAGCTCACCAAGTTGTGCTTACATAGTGGGAGCACACTTGGTATATAATTGAAAAAAACACATGGTAATTAAAAATGACACATTTATAACTAAAAAACACACACATATCAAAGATATATTACAATGTTCATCAATAAATTTTGATGGAGAACAACGTCTTAACACTAATTCATATTTGACATAAAAACCTTGAATTACCATTGCCCCATACAATAGATCACCAGACATTCTATTAACATCTGCACAATGTCTTATACTAAATGATTGAAATTGTCTAACAATATTGTTTTCTTTTCCATGCAGTTGTTTTAGCCTCTCCTTCTTAACTTAAGACATGTATTTCATCTAGTTGCACACAAGTTTAGAATTGGTGAAAACTACAATTCCATTGGATCCATACATCGTAGTTGTTCTCAAGCATTCTATCAATGCAATATAATATGCTTCATTGTTTGTTGTTTGTCCAGGTATATTTAGTTTCCTTTGGAGGACTTTGTTCATCGCAATATTTCATAACACATGTGTAATCAATGTTTTCCCTGGATTGGGATAACAAAAAACATCTATGCATAATGTCCATTTTTCAACCATGTTTAGTGGGCTTATTATCCTTAAAAAAAAACAAATTCAATAAAAAATTAAATGAACATTTATTTCAAATGTCTTAGTTTATGGGAGAAATTACATGTACATGGTTTCCAAAAACACTAGGACCGTCCTTGCATTTAGCTAAAATTTTTAGAAGTTTAATAATAGTTTACTGCTAATGAAAATGAGTAACAACACATCCTAGTCATTATGGTTGGTGAGGTGATAGTGGACATCTATGAGGTGTATGACGTGTAATTGAAAAGTAATTTTGGAGGTGTATGGTGTGTAATCGAAAAGTATAAACATAGATTTCAAATGAATATGTACAGTTCTTGTGGGTAAACCCATTACCATGTTCTCATGCTTTCCATCCAAACAAAATAGTGACCTGAAAACCAAGAAGATGAGGAATATCTTGAAGTAAATAATTGCCACATATCTGCAACAAGTGCAACCCCACAATATTTTTTAATAATGTGGTTGCAATGTTGAGGAATCGAATCAAAAAGTTTTGGAAATTAGATTATTGAGGATTTAAAAAAATTTCAAATGAATATGTAGAGTGCTTGTGTGGTAAACTCATCTTTGTATGTAGAGTGTTTGTGTGGTTTAAACTCATCTTCGTTTTAGACCATATTCTCAGGCTTTCTATCCAAACAACATAGTGACATGAAAACCAAGAAGATCAGGGATATCTTTAAGTAAAGATAGAAAA
The DNA here is from genome assembly GCA_034641835.2 of Pinus albicaulis. Lineage (NCBI taxonomy): Eukaryota > Viridiplantae > Streptophyta > Pinopsida > Pinales > Pinaceae > Pinus > Pinus albicaulis. The sequence goes on from CM076579.1 coordinate 687,419,658, forward strand.
ATGTTGAATTTGTTGAATGGTAGCTGAAATGTAGTCATCCCAAATCATAGGTGTTTTATTTTAAGGATTCTCCCTTCTATGGTAGTTATGATCAACATGGAAATGAAACTAGATTGATGGATTTTGATCAATTCTTCAATGATGACTATAGACTAGTAATGAATTTTTTGTTGGAGGTAGAAATTGGTAATTTTAATGATTTTGGAGATGGAAAGTCTTTAAGGGGTGAGGTGTTTGAGCTAACAAGAGAATATATAGAAAAAAATTTGACCATAAATTCACTACCTACTAATAGATCTCTTATATTCATCCTAAAATGAAAATGTAGCTAGAGGTTGGCATAAAGGTTGATGAATATATTCATTGTAACAATGTTGTTCAGAATTAGATATAGAGAAATTTTATGGTAGCCCAACTAATCAAAGGACTGAATTTTTTTTTACTAGCAAGCTCTTGGATTGGGTTATGAGCTATCATTTTTTTTACTAGCAGGTTCTTGAATTAGCTCGCGATCTAGCATTGAAAGAGGCCACAACCTACATGTATACAATATTAGTTGTTTATTTTTTCTCCATGATGATGAAGAATAAGGGAAAGGGTCATAATTTGAGACAAAGAAAGAAAAATAAAATTTGAGAAAAATATTTTCAGCTTCTCAAAATTTGATTCATCTCAAAAATTAAAATACATTTATAATGTCATGTTAAAAAAATAAACCATTTCCAAAGTTAAAAATTGTACATGGCCTCACAATTATAAGAGGAATTATAAACATCACTTATTGAAGCGGTCACAACTAATAAATCTGTAGAAAATTAGCCACCGTTTGAATAAAACTTGGTAAAACATTGCTTGATTTTAAATATAATTTAAATATTACTTTAAGTTTTAAAATTTTCATATGGAAAAATTTATCAAGCATAAATCTACAGTCGGAGAGTTTATTTGCTACCTTGATATCTCCGGATATTTTTCCTTTATCTTGAGAGTTCATATCTTTGAGTTTCACCAGTCTGATAGACACAAACCTGTCATTTTATTGATTATAACCTGCTATAATTTTTAGACAGTATTGAAGCAAAAATAAAAAGTGGAACACAAGAAGTCGAGGAACCATCAAGATTTTCCAGTTGAGTCTCCTAAGTGTGATGAAGATCTTCGTGCCTCATAGCAAGGAAAAAGAGATTAGCATGACACATGTGATTTTGAAAGCATCCTTGTTATTAAAAAGGACAGGGGCTATTGGAAATCCTTAAAAAAAATCCAATCAAAATCCTTCATAACATTGGAGCACCAAATCAAAGAGATAGCATGGAATATGATGTCTCAAATCATGATAATAATTTTTCTGCTACACTAAGTGATTTTTTATGCCCAGAATTCAAGAAGAACAACACTGCTAGCATTGTTGAAGAAGGTACTACAAATATGGAATAAAAACTCCACATCAAACCTAATTCCCAAATAAATGTGGATCTGTGCTTTCAGCAAAACAAAGGCAGATCATAAATACAGAGGCAAATCAGAGGCAGCAAGCTCTTCATCAGAGCCTTGGTTAAGGATATAAATTTGGATCTGTGCTTTGAGTTATCGATGCATCCACATGTCTACGCGTATGTGTCCTTTTTCTATAGGAGGTTGGACTTATTTGCATCTATGAAAAGTCTATATTATATAGTATATCATTAGATGTGGCATAATTTTTGCAATACATTTGAATATGCTGCTCTCAATATTTATAGCATCCAAATCCTGGAAGGACTTTTGTAGATTGTAGGAATGTTGAAATAAAAAAATCTTTGGAAAAACCATTTGGGCAACACAATGTGGCTACTAGCAAACGGATTGACTCAATAATCGAACTACGAAGAGTGAAAAATCAAAATATCTAGTTATTTATGTGATTTATTGAAAAGAAGAGAAGGAGAAGCATACCTTCCTGAGTCGCAACATGGTTTGGTCTCCTAATTACTTGAATGCAAAAAACTATTAAATGTTGTATGTATGCCTACTATGTTGAAAGGGAAATTCTTAGAGACAAACAGTTGATCAAACTTCATGATAGGGAAATGCATAAAAACTTTGAATGAATATTCCTCAAAGTCCAATCTAGGAAATAATCAACTTTTAAAGTTGATTTAGCAATGCAGGTCACAGCTAAAGTATAGATTTTTCAAAAACATATATTGATTTCCCAAATGTTTAATTAAAGGCTAACACGTCCAATAAACCTCCTTCAGAACATTGGAGCACCATATCAAAGAGACAACATGGAAGATGATGTCCTAAATCATGATAATAATGTTGCTGCTACACTAAGTGATTTTGTATGCCCATAATTCAAGAAGAACAACACTGCTAGCATTGTTGAAGAAGGTACTGCAAATCTGGAAGAAAGTTTCCACATCAAACCTTATTCCCAAATAAATTTGGATCTGTGCTTTCAGCAAAACAGAGGCAGATCAGAGGCAGCAAGCTCTTCATCGGAGACTTGGTTAAGGATATAAATTTGGATCTGTGATTTCAGCAAAATCGAGGTAGATCATAGGCAGATCATAAATATAAAGGTAGATCACAAGTAGCAAGACCTTCATCAGAGCCTTGTTTAAGGATGGACCTTGGAGTTTCAGTCAGCATGTGAACATCAGTGACCATGTGATGGGAAGGTAAGGGGTGAGAGTTCGAATCTCACCTCTCTTTCCTCGGTAACTGAAAGGACTGAGGGGAAGTTCCTGAACTCTCATAGAAGAAGATGTTGTGAATGTAAATTATATTTAATGTATTCACATTGGTTGATGCTTATAGTCCAAACAAAAAAGAGCATAGAACTATACAAACATCACAATAATTAGTTAGTTGAAACAATTATGAAAAAAAAACTTCAGAAAATAGATTGGATTCTAAACCTAAATCATAATGTGCATAAACAGTATAAAATTTAAGTTTAGTTGTGGTCTATACATATTATACAAATAAATTTTTAAGTTCAGTTCTTGATGGATAAATTCAAAAAAAAATGAAAGCAGAAGCCACATAAACCATCAGTCAAAATAATTCAGAATTCACCAAACCAGCAATAATTTGCATCAATCTAATAATTCATAATTTAGTTCACATCAGTCTAATCTCTTCCAACTTTGGTGGGAATGCCAAACTCTTAATTGGTGGATCATAATGGAGGGAGATAATACATTTTTTTATGATGGGAATCACAGTATTTATACCCATATATATAATAATAATAAAATTGTATACCTATAACTCGGACCATACGTATTGTGTATATCTGTTTTATCAAAGTGTAATATACCTACTATGTATATCTATTTTATCACATGGATCTGTGAGTGTAAATTAAGGACATCAGAGCATAGTGTATAGGTTGTTTAGTATAGATGGATCCTTCAATGGGATAATCAGATTATCTTGTTATAATCCATATGAATAGGGGTAATGTATATAAAATGGATATATCTATATACCTATGGATCATTAAGTAATAGGTGGATTATTAAATAAATCATCTAAACCGTTTTTATTACAAAATTATCTAAAATGGATCCTTAAGTGAGATAATCATATCGTCTTGTTATAATCTACTATGAATCGAGGTAATGTATATAAATTGGATATATCTATAAAATTATGGATCATTAGGTAATAGGTGGATTATTAAATAAATCGTCATAAAAAAATTTATTATGAAGTTCGGGATTTTAGACCAATTTGAAATATGATCTTAGAATTATATCGGTTATTAACCTATATATTCTGGATTAATGTTTGTTCAGTCTTAATATGATTCAGGTTAAGGTTGCACCTCAATGTGTCTCTTATGTTGGATCAGCTTTTGATATTGAAGATATGCTTTTCAATGAGTTATATTTTTGACATAAAATATTATGGATTTAGATAGGCATGTTTCATAACTAGGCTTTCTGGACCTAAGTAATAGCGCTAAAAACAACAAAAGGATGGAAATGATTTGAGAGAACTGTTAAGGGATATATTCACATCCAAGAGACTAGGGAGAATATCATTTTTTAGGGATGTCAGGAAATTTTTAAGTATCAAAAGGTGACGCACTCATGAGGAATATTGTTTGATAATAGAAGTGTTATGAGGGTAAACTTGTTTTGATATTTGAAAAATAGTAATCAATACTGAAAAATGAAAAACTATATTTATAATTGCACAAATTATACAAACTATGAATTATTTAATACAGAAACTTTGTATTACACAAATTCTGTGAATTATCCAAACTCTATATTACACACAGAAAACTCACTTCATTTAATAGACAAAATGTATTACACAAATTCCATGAATTATCCAAAATAAATTGTATTGTTTTACATATAATTTTTTTGTTTTCCTAAAAATTGAACTACTGGGCGGCCGACCTGGAAAAAGAAGGAATATCACGTCGGGTTGAGGATGAGGACGTCAAGTCGAGAACGAGCAGATGAAGACACAGAGCTGAGGATGAGCAGACGAGTCAAGCAGAGTCGAGGAGAGATGAGTTGAGCTGAACAAAGTCAAGGAGAGATGAGCCGAGCAGAGGAGAGCTGAGAAGAAGAGAGCCTGCAGAGGAGAGACGAGTCAAGCAGAGCTGAGGAGAGACGAGGATGCCGAGGACGAGCAGACGAGGAACCCTGCAAAATCACTGCCAACATAACAAGGTTAACACGTAAATAGAAACACCAAAAACCAAAAACAAATACACATAAACACCAAAAACTCACATACCAAAGCTCTCCAACGGTCGCGCAACAGTCGCGTTGAACTAAAATTGCTGAAAAAACTCTGAGGGTCTGATGGGCGTTATATTTATAAGCAAACATTCGGTCAAACTTTTAAAAAAAATTCAACTAAACTTTTATGCCGATTTTTCTATCTCCGAACAAAAATTCGGTTACCAAAGCCGTCAATATTAACGAAAGAATAAGTTCGACAAATGGTAGAAACATTTCGGTCGAATTAAGTTCAAAAGTTTGGCCAAACTTCCTAAAAGTTCGGCCAAAATTTTGGGAGAGTGAACTTTTTGGGCGCGTTTCTCACGAAAGTGTAACCCACCTTCGCATTTTTACCCAAATACATTATATTTTTTTTTAAATATCATAAATATAAAATATTTTATAAACAAGTGTCATAGTTATATTTTTAAAATATGGTTCACCTACATTGACTCCTACATCCATTGGAAAATAAGGTAGCTCAACACTCACTACATCTCTCCATGGGAAAATTCACGCTACATCCATGGGAAAATCCAGGTAGATCAACCCCTGCTACATCCTACATCCCTCCACGGGAAAATCCACGCTACATCCATGGGAAAATCTGGGTAGACCAACCCTCATCCTACATCCCTCCATGGGAAAATCCAGGTAGATCAACCCCCATCCTACATCCCTCCATGGATAAATCTAGGTTCCTACATCCCTCCATGGGAAAATCCATGCTACATCCATGGGAAAATCCAAGTATATCAACCCCCATCCTACCAACCTCCATGGGAAAATCCATGCTACATTCGTGGGAAAATCCAGGTAGATCAACACCCGCTACATCCTACATCCCTCCATGGGAAAATTCATGCTACATCCATGGGAAAATTCAGGTAGATCAACCCCCACTACATCCATGGGAAAATCCAGGTTCCTACATCCCTCCATGGGAAAATCCAAGTATATCAACCCCCACTACATCCATGGGAAAATATAGGTTCCTACATCCCTCCACTACACCCATGGGAAAATCCAGGTTCCTACATCCCTCCATGGGAAAATACACGCTACATCCATGGGAACGTACAAGTATATCAACCTCGGCTACATCCATGGTAAAATCTAGGTTCCTACATCCCTCCGCTACATCCATGGGAAAATCCAGGTTCCTACGTCCCTCTACTACATCCATGGTAAAATCCAAGTTCCTACATCCCTCCATGGGAAAATTCTCGCTACATCCATGGGAAAATCCAGGTAGATCAACCCTCACTACATCCATGGGAAAATCTAGGTTCATACATCCCTCCACTACATCCATGGGAAAATTCAGGTTCCTACATCCCTACACTACATCCATGGGAAGATCCAGGTTCCTACATCCCTCCGCTATATCCATGGGAAAATCCAAGTTCTTACACCCCTCCATGGGAAAATTCGCACTACATCCATGGGAAAATCCAGGTAGATAAACCCCCGCTACATCCATGGGAAAATCCAGGTAAATCAACCCCCGCTAAATCCATGGGAAAATCCAGATAAATCAACTGCTGGTGTAAACCCCCTACTGTTTAGAAAATATCGCTTACTTAGATTTACTGTGGTAACTATTTTATTTTTAATCTATTTTAAGTACAGATAAAAGATGAGGATATTTCGTATCACTTTTAATTTCAATATAAAGATTATGTTTGTTTTCTATCAATAAAATAAAGAGTTGGTTGATAATAAAGATGAGCCCTGAGCAGTTGGGACAGTTGCACAGTTGTAACCACCTCTCTACAGATTTAAAGGAAATCTGGAGAGGGAAAAGGGTTGGATTTTATTTCTCAATTCTCTGGAGAGAAAGAAGGTATGATAACAGAAAAAAAGACAATAGTCTATTGAAGGTAGGACGCTGCCTGAAAGAACTCCTGAGCTGGACATGGAGAGCCAATGGGGTAATGTTTATCTAACACCAGAGGTTGGACTGGAGTCCCGTTGCCAGGGTGGAGCTGTCTAGCAATTGTGTGAACTTCTCGGGAGCTAGAGCTCGGTGGGGAGAAGTGGACGTGTTCGTCCTTCTCATGGTTGGGAGGTTTGGCCAAGCTCAGTAAGGTTGATAGTCTTTTAAACGAAGAAAACAAATAAGTATAAATATGTAATATGTTGCAGACTTACGTTAATATTGTACAGTTAGAAAGGAACAGAGTATATAGTTATTATTTTTCTTATTGAAATGTTAATATCATGATGCAAGGAAATCCCTCCCAATAGAATGAGTACATAATTCTTCAGTTTAAGAATAAAGCATAACTATTATTCCTGCATTAATTATTAAAACTTGCATTGCGAAGACCCTATCTGATGAGAACAAATATAAATAACAGTAAACTGAAACCTTCTCTGCTTGTATGGTATTCAATAACCATCGAGGGGTTTTGACTAGCCAAGCAGCGACCTAGCCGATTTGTCCCTTCGGGGTTCCAAAACAACACATTAACCATCAGATATTAAGAACACGGGCATAACCAACCAATACATAATCCTGTAGCAGGTCATGGACTATGAACTGCAACACTAAACTCCAAACAACAGATTGTCACCTGTAGTAGGCACAAGAATAGTAACAAAGCATACATGAACATGAAAGCTATACAATTTCTAATGACTGTGTCGATGACATGATAGGAAAAATTATGTAGCGAACCAAGAACCAGGTCGCAATGGTCACGTGTCCGTGAACACATGGTTAAATTGCAGATAATAATGTACATATGCATAATTATAAGAAAATTGAAATATACATATAAATTTTGGGTGGACAGAGGTCCTCAACGCAATGCCATTCACATCTTAATAGCGACAAGTAAAGTTTGCTACCATAGTCTAGCAAATGCAGATCAATCTGAGAAGATCCTTATTCTCAAACAAAGACAAATGATAGTTGCACCCATTCATATAAAATAAATTGATAATGGACTCAAATTCTAGAAATTGCAATATTACAGTGCATTGATTGACCAAACCCTTACTGGGAAAATTTAAATAAGATTAAAAGCAGAATGTCCCTCTGTACATTTCCAATGACGGGAAATAAGAGAATAGCCTAAACTAAACTTAAACAAAATACAAGTAAATTGTTCAATTGTGAATCGTTCATTAAGCTTATCACAACTTCTACAACAATTAATAAGTGACACTCGGGCCACTGGAACATCGAATTACAAGAACAATAAATAGTGAGTTTCCTTGTCAGAACAAGAGATGAACATCTTTGTTCCAAAGCACCCAACCGACACTTTGGTTGCCAAGCATATAATATGTTACGGAAACCTGCAAAAACCCAAGCACCGCTTAGTATGCAGAGACTAGGGAAAATAGAAATTGGTTTGAGAATAACTAAAGGGGTATCCAGCCCTTACCTATGTTGTGGTCGGCAGCAACTCCACAAAATATTGAAGGGAGCTCTGTGAAAACACTTAGGAGGAACCTGCAAGGGAATAGACCCGTAATATCAGTGGGAGAGTGAACCAGAACAAATAGAGAATAAATTTTTAACATAATGACAAACTAACAGAATGGACGAATGAATATAGTTACCTGTTTGAACTGCAAATCGACTAAACCCATATAGTTGAATCTGTCATGTGGCAGAGGTGTTGGCCTTTTGATGTGAAAAGGGTATACAACCTTAAGTTAAACTCTCTCTCATGCCATAACCTGAGACGAAACTCCAAAACAAAACCCTAGACTTGCAGAGCGGCGGAGAACAACAAAAAATTAACGAAAGGTTTCCAAACCTTGGTGATAGTTAGGGTAAGGTCCAAGTAGGTTAACCTCCATCATCCAATGAGATCAACGGTCAATCGAATGCATAGGGAGTATCAAGGATGACAAGTGAGAAACTCGAAATCATTCCTCCACTGTTGGATCAAGTTCATGGAGGGCTGGGATTTCACCAGAGAAAACTTGGAATGGGTGCCATTGATCATCATTTATACCAAAGATTACGAGTATAGCACATTACAAGTAAAAATCCACCGCAACCTGTAGGCAATTAATATCAATGTGACTACAGGTGGACTATCATGCGTTGGATAAATGTATGGTATCATATGTGGCACCAAAACTATTCGACAGGCCATGCTTAGATTTATATATATAAGCTCTAGTAAAATGTGCATTTACTTATTGTTTAACCTGCTTGAATAGTTTAGCATATATACATGTAATTACATTGACAATGTAATGATAAGCAAGAGTGTTCATAATAGCCATGTCGTTATATATAGTGTGTTTATGTTGGCTATGTGCATATGCAATTTTTTTTTATGATAAACAATATAGTTGTTTTTTTGTGGATGAACATGTTACACTTGGCCAAACTAGCAAGGCCTAACCCCAAGGGTGTTTAGGAGATTTGACCCCACGACCTCCTGATAGTTGAGCTACTTACCAAGAGGAACTTGACCAACTGAACTATCCCTTGAGACTTGTGTCATAATTATGTTAGTAAAGTTGATGGTTGATTAAATTATATAACAATCTTTAATATAAAGATATAATTAATTTTCAATGGATAAAAATATAATAATTTAAAATTATATTGATGGTAAATTTATATGTATAAAAGAAAATTAAATTATTTTAAAGTGGAAAAATTAAAATTAAAAACTTTAATAAACTATATAAAATTTGTTTAAAAATTTTAAAACTAATTAAAAATCAAAGTTTTATTAAAAAAATATTTTCCTAATTTATATAAAATAAAAATGTACAAATAAAATAATTTTAAATTTCCATAATAATATATAATTATAGAATTTTTTAAATATAAATTTTATTATAGAAATTAATGTTTTAAATTTGATAGGTTGCATATTCTCATTTTTTAAATAAAAATATTATTAATAAATATTATTTAAACATTTGGAAAATGTATTATTATTATTGAATGATTTAAGTACATATTTTGTGAAGAAATGTGAAAAGATTATGTGGGGTAAAGTGGGAATATGGTACTATTAATTGAATTAGCACAAAATCCTTGTAACGAGTTCAGATTTTGCACATGTTCATTTTTTTATTTGGGACACTTACGTACCTGGTGGAGAATGAGGATGAGTACCGAATTCAATTATATTCATAATGTCAGCAAATTTAACCATTGATGACGAGATGACAGACCTTGGTAGATCCATGTATGGTTCATATTTAAACTTCTTGATAATTGGAGGTTTTTTTTTTCCATTTTATTTTTTTTAAATAATGGGTGGCATTTATATATTTAATTAGGACATTCGTTCCTTTTTTTTTTTCTTTTTTAATTGATTTTAAATTTTTAGTTAAATTAGATATATTTTCAAAAAAATAAAAATTATAAATTATAAATTATAAAAATAATTTTAAATTTCGAAAAGGCAAATAATATTTAATTTTTCAAAAACTTTAATTCATTTTGCAAATAATTTTCAAAAAATTGTAAATTAATTAGGAGTTAAAGCATTCTCACAATATAACATATAATAATTATTAAGTGAATGGTAGGGATTTAATTTCAACAAAATATTTTAGAATATTTATTTAAAAATTAAAAGTTTATTTTCAAAGTAATTGTGTTTCTTTTTTAGTTTTTTAATTAATTTGATTAATTAAAAAAATATTATATAAACAAGTGTCATATGAAATGAGTTATGGTTTTTTGGGTATGTGGTATTGATATGTCATGATATAGTTGATGATGTTGTAACACATCCTATTTACAGATTTAGAATCTGCATGGTAAAGTGAAAATAAATCTTCATGGTTGAGAATCTTGTTACATATTTTTTTAAATATACATATTTAAATTATATATTAATTCTTTTTATAATTAATCATAATAATAATTTAAAATAAAACTTCAATATAGCGTCAGAAACTCTGGCTGCACGCGCACCTCTCTATGAGACCTAGCAGAGTTTCCCTCCCAGCCGCCATGGCTTCAGGAGGGGGATCTAATCCCCTTCCTCCACCTCCAGAATTAGTAGCAAGCACCGAACGACCTTTATCAGACTCACAACAAAAATTTGTGAAGAAACTGGACAACATTCCATCGGTGGCTCTTCCAGACGAAGAAACTTGTCGGTCTGCTTTGAATCTTGTTGAAAGAGGGATTATTGGGCAATTTACTGGCCTTTGGCCCTCTCCCAAAGCTGTGGAAGATTGGGTGCAGAGAAACTAGACTCCATTAGTTTCGAAAGGCATCAGAAGCCACTTTGTAGGTAAAGGATTCTTTGTTTTTGTGTTTGAAAATGTGGAAGACAGAAGCCTCATTTTCAGAAATGAGTCGTATTTTATGGGTCCTCAAGGTCTATATTTAAATAAATGGACTCCCGATTTCGATCCTGCCCAAGATGTGCCTTTAGCTGTCCCAGTGTGGGTGCGCCTCCCTCATCTCCCACTGCATTGTTGGAACCAGAAGTCTCTTCAAACCATTGGCAATACTCTCAGAAATTATATCGACCAAGCAGTGAGAAAAGATCAAAACTCATGCGCACGTATATGCGTTGAGGTAGACTTGAAATTTGGGCTGTCGGAAGCTATTAAATTAACGGTTGTGACTGGACCCATATCTAGGAGTTGGATTATGAACAACTTCCGTTTAAATGTAGGCATTGTCATGGCTATGGCCATTTTGCAAGGCATTGTAAAAACAAGGCGGAAGAAGACAGTGAGAAATCAAAAGGAGAGCAATGGACCCTAGTACAGAAAGTAGCTCTGACAAAAGCTAGAGGAAAAGGGATCAACGCCCCAACAACAGGACAGACTCTTGGGGAACGGAGCTTAGTTCCCTCATCAGTAGAAGCCAAAAACCCTATTGAAGAGCATAACACTCCAGCAAACCCTCCATAAAAAATTTTGGAAAGCAGTGAACAACAAAACAATTTCCCCTCTTTGGAAAAAGGCAATGAAGAAGCAGTCCTCTTCGTAGCAACCCTAGATACCTCCTCCCCTCCCTCATACGCAAAAATAATCATAAATAAGCCAATGGAAACCTCTTGCTCCTTGGAGGACGAGACCTTTAAGAGGCCTTCGAAAAGAGTTGGAAGAAAATCACATAAAGAAGATAGGGAAGAAGAGGCGGAAAGGCAAAAAATGCAAGGAAGTTAATCCACAATCGAAATGTCCATTGGGAGAAACCCCAAAACAAGGCCTCCCAAGGGAGGAGCTACCAACCCCTCCAACAGTAAATAATGTGATTAGTCCCTTGGAATTGCAAAGGCTTGGGGAATCCAATGAAAGCTGAAGCCATCAAAGATCTCCGGAAAATGGACCCTCATGAAATCCTCATGCTCCAAGAGACTAAAATCGAAGGGGACACCCTTCTCGACATCAGCAAGTTGAAATGGAAGAAAAACACAAGAAAGGTTGTAAGTTCAAGGGGCTCCTCAGGTGGAATTGCTACTCTGTGGTCGGAGGACCAATTTCAATTGGAAAACTCATTCGAGACCCAGCACTGGATATTTACCGAGCTAAGGCACTCCACAAGTAAGTTAACCCTTGCTATTTTTAATCTTTATGTCCATGTGCTCTATGTTGAAAAGAGAGACTATTGGCAATCTCTTTCTGAATTTTTAGATCTCCACTATCCCAAGAACATCATATTAGCAGGAGACTTAAACATTGTTCTCGACGCGAAAGAAAAGAGAGGAGGCAGTTGTAGCAAGGACCAAATTCTCCCCCTGGTGGAAGATCTTGTTCATCAATGGGATCTTCTGGATTTCAAACCCACGAGAGGACTCTATATTTGGTCTAACAATAAAGTAGGGGAAGAGCACATTTCTGCTCATTTGGATAGGTTTCTTGTTCACAGTTTGTTGCTATTGGAATAGAGGTTAATCTCCTCCAAAATCCTTCCTAAGTTGACCTCGGATAAGAAGCCTATCCTTCTCCTCTTGGAAGAGGAAGAAAAATTGGGCCCAAGTCCGTTTCGTTTCAGTCCTCTTTGGATAGATAGAGAAGGGTTCTTTGATACTGTTCACTTGGCTTGGTCCAAACCTTTCATAGGATCCACAAGTTATGTGTGGGAGTAGAAACTCAAGGCCAGAAAGCATGCTTTGAAAGAGTGGATAATAAATCCTACTACAACCCTAATCAGTCAGAGAAAAGAAGCAGTTCAGCTATTGGAGGACCTACGAATGGAATGGAAAGAAAAGACATCACCTCTGCAAAGCTTGAAAAGGAACAGATTTCCCAAAGCAATTCCTATCGTTCTTTTTGCATTGAAGAAGAATACTAGAGAATTAAGTCTCGCAGCCTGTGGCTTAAAGCTGGATATCGAAATATTTCTTTCTTCCACCGCCAATATAGAGCTCACCTCTCCCGACATCTGGGAAATTATCTCTACTGAAGGGTTGGTCTGCAAAGGCTTATTCCAAATCAAATCTGCTGCTGAGTCTCATTTCCAGCACCTTTATAAAAAAGAGAGTGATGGCAACAAAGAGGATACAATTGATTTCCTCTCTCACATTCCCTCTCTTGTTAGGAGAGAAGACAATTCAGTCCTCATGAAGCCTTTTACTGATGAAAAAATCTGCAAATTCATTTGGTCAATGGAACCCGACAAGGCCCCTAGACCCGACGGATTTTCAATTCACTTCTACAAAATTTGTTGGGATATTATCAAAGTCGACCAACTGAGAATGATTAAAGGCTTCCTTAAAAAAGCTAAGGTGGGGGGAGGCACTAACTCTACCTTCTTATCATTAATCCTGAAAGAGGTGAATCCTGGATCCTTTGGAAGAGTCAGGCCCATCTCCCTCTGCAATGCTTTGTATAAAATCCTTGCCAAGCTCCTCGCCAACATAATTAAGTTGCTGCTTAGGAACCTTATCTCCCCTTCTCAAGGAGGGTTTGTTAAAGGCAGACACATTCTGGACAATGTCATTCAGGTGCAAGAAGCAATGCATTCTAGCCATCAACGGAAGGAGAAAGGGATGTTGATTAAGCTTGATATGGAAAATTCCTTTGACAGGGTCAACCTTTCCTTCCTCTACATAGTCCTTCTCTCCTTTGATTTCTCTCCAGATTTTTTCAATCTGATCAAAGCCTACACAAACAAGCCATGGATAGCACTACTTGTTAATGGAAGACCTGCCAATTATTTTCAAGCCTCGAGGGGATTAAGGCAAGGCTGCCCTCTCTCCCCATTCCTGTGCATTCTAATGGCAGATACACTCAGTAGAAAACTGACAATCGAAAAGCTTGCAGGGACAATCCCAGGCATAAGAATAACGAAAGGACTGGAACCCATAAACCATGCCTTCTTTGCTGACGATTCTCTCTTGCTAGGCAGAGTCTCCATTAGGATCGCAAATGCCTTCAAATCAATTCTTCACAGCTTCTACAATGTTTCTGGTGCTCTCGTCAACGACAAGAAGAGTGTGGTGTATGGGTGGAATGTCGAGCAACAATACATTCACAGAATTACGCAACATCTGGACTTCGCTGGCTATGCCCATTGTGATAAAATCAAATACCTAGGGCTTCCATTAACTCTTGGAGTGAATAAGAGCTCATTGTGGGTTGATGTCATTATCAAAATCAACTCGAAAATCGCCTCTTGGGGAGGCCAATGGCTCACCAATGGAAAAAAACTAATTCTCATTAAATTGGTGCTCTCCACCCTACCTATTTACCAGGCTTCCTTTCTGCTGGCTCCAAAGTCTATCACAGAGCAGATTTCAAAATTAATCTGATATTTCCTTTGGCGTGGAGGGAAAGGCAACCAAAAGAAGTTTCATTTATTCAATTGGGAAATGGTGAAACGCCCAATCCTGGAAAGTGGCCTACAGATCAGAGATCCCTCCCACGCAAAAATTTCCTTGGGCTGTAAAATCCTGTGGAAGATATATGTGAACCCAAAACACCCAGTCAGTCAAATAATTAGAAAGAAATATGTCAAAGACGTTCCCCTGAGAAATCTGCAGGCCGACAACACAGAGAAAGGTTCGTTGATTTGGAACCTTTGCCAAAGAGGAATCGATTTTTTTAAAAACCACCTCTATCGCATTCCTTGAAATGGAAGAAAAATATTGTTGTGGAAAGATTGCATTATGGGACATCTGCCTCTTTCCAACTCTGAAGATATTAAAGAGATCTATGAGTGGTTGTCTCAGCATGGAATACACAGACTTGAAGACATTTATGTCTGGGACGAGACTGGAAATTGGCAATCTTGGGCCTTTCCTAGAATCCTTGAGCATCTGCAATTCCAAAAAAACATTCTCAGAGCGGAGTTAACTGACTCAGCATCGGTCCACAAGCAGGCTTCAGATTCTTGGGGTTGGGGAAACACAAGAACCTACACTGCTATGCAAGGATTTTTTTATCTTCAAACTCAGAGAGATATGAATCAACCTACAAACTTTTGGAAACATGCATGGGACTCCTTTGGTCTCCCCAAAATTAATTTCTTCTTCTGGGTTCTAATGCACAAGAAGATCTTGACAGGGGAAAATCTGATAAAAAGAAGTATCATCGGTCCTCACAGATGCACGATTTGTAGGAATGCACTCGAAACTATGGATCACCTCTTTGTGGACTGCACCTTCGCCAAAGATGTGTGGAATTTTATCCTTCAAGGCCTCAATGTCTCAGTTCCAACCCAAAACTCTGTGGTTGATTTATTTTCCACTTGGAAGGAGCACTATCCTCATGCAATTTCCAGAAAGTCACTTTGGTTTTGTGTTTGGCACACCATCCCCAAATACGCCTGCTGGAAAATTTGGCTTGCAAGAAATGAGCAGACTTTCAATAGTATTTCTAGGTCCCCTTCGACGATTGCAACCAAAGCCAAAGCTCTCCTTCTTGAAACTGTGTCTTAACATTCTCATAAACTCCAAATCTCTCTCCTTCCTGAAGGAAAGAATTGGTTGGGAACCTTTGTTTATTGGGATAGGAAAAAAATATCAATTAGCCCCTTCACCAATCTAGGATGGCGCTTACGGGACTTGGATGAAATATTTAAAGTATGGTGGAGGAAGCAGGGTAAAGAAACGATTTTCTTCGACGGTGCCTCCAAAGGAAATCCTGGGACTGTGGATGCTGGTGGTGTGCTCTACACCTCAGATGGGATAAGAAGAGATAGTTTCCGTTGGGGCCTTGGGCAACAAACAAATAATCAGGCAAAAATACTTGGTCTGCTAAAAGGCTGCCAAATTTCACGTGAGAAAGGCATTAGAGAATTTCAAGCCTTCGGCGACTCAGAAATTTTGATAAATATGTTAAACTCGGAAGATCAATTCAACAATCCAGTCCTAAATAAGATCCTTCGAAGGCTGAAGTTCATGCTGCTTGATTTTTCCTCTTACCAATTCGGTTGAACAAGGAAGCTAATACCAATGCAAACAAAGGTTGTCTTCTCCCG
Source organism: Pinus albicaulis (assembly GCA_034641835.2). NCBI lineage: Eukaryota > Viridiplantae > Streptophyta > Pinopsida > Pinales > Pinaceae > Pinus > Pinus albicaulis. The sequence goes on from CM076579.1 coordinate 687,435,783, forward strand.
CAAGGTGCTTTCAACATAAATGATGAAACCCCTTCTCAAATCTACATTCCATGAATTTTGTCTATTATATAATGGGAAGCTGGTCTGAAGCTTTGTAATGATGGTTGATTTGGTCGTGGCCCAACCAATTTTCACCAATAAATAAAAAATAACTATTTCAGTTAAAAAATAATAATAATAATTTAAAATAAAATTGTAATTTATTTATTTTTTATAGTTTTTTTATATTTTAATAATGGAAAATGTATTATTAATTACATTGATTGATATTTATTTATATTTATTAGTCATTAGTTTATATAAATATGTTAATTTGAAATAAAATTAAACACAATAAATATTTGCATCTAATTTTTTTAATTTTTTTACATCTATTTTTAAAATTTTATTTTAAATATCAATAAATATTAAATTTAATTTAATTAAAATTAATATATATAGCTGATTAAGGTAACTAAATTTGAATGACTAAGTTAATGAATTAGCTGCCTTATGGATATAACTCATTGCATGAACAATTTTTTTATGCTAGTACAATGAATAGTGTTTTTCAAAAGGCATATAATGTCTATTCTAAATATATGAAAAATGAGCAATATAACATATTTTTAGATTTATAACATATTTTTATGGATATAGTTTATTATTTATATTAAATATAAAGAATATATAGTTAGTAGAGAAATATATAATGTTTTTCAAAATGCATATAATGTCTATTCTAGATATATGAAAAATGAGTAATATAACATATTTTTAGATTTATAACATATTTTTTTCAAAAGGCATATAATGTCTATTCTAGATATATGAAAAATGAGTAATATAACATATTTTTATATTTATAACATATTTTTATGGATATAGTTTATTATTTATATTAAATATAATGAATATATGATTGGTAGAGAAATATATAATATATATTTTGAAAAATAAAATCTATAAAAATATGAAAATTACTATCATGTATTTATAAATAGATAAAAGAAAATTCAAATAAAACAATATATAAATTTTATTTTGTAATATATATATAATTTATATATATTATAAATAAAATTATTTTTGCATATATACATAAATGTTTTAAAATCACAAAACTATTTTGAATCTATTTAAAAGTAAATCCTTAAAAAAGTAAAATCAAATTTTAATAAGAATGTTTTCTTTAATCTAACTTTTTCCCTTTATTTTATTCATCCCACTAAAGGGTTATTTTTTTACAATTGATTTTAAATCAACATTTAACATTTTGAATTGGATTATGTTCTTTAAATCAAAACATTTTGATTTATATTCATTTTCATTCATCTATATAGAGTTTCATTGACACCTTTCTCTTTGTCTAAAAAAAACTCTTAATTTATTACTTTTGGAAAATCTATAGAATTTTGTAAATCTACATCTTGATTTTATGATCCTCCATTTGCACATCTTTCTCTACCTTTTTTATGGATAATTTTTTTGCATTAGTTTCTTCATTCATTTTGAAAATGAGGGCTCATATGGTTTCTAGCTTTAGGATTTGGGAAGGTGATCATTTTCATTTTTTGAAGAAGCTCTTGAATAAGGACAAGTATCTTAGATATGTCTAATTTGATGGAATATCTTACATCAAAAGTCTATGTTTTGATCATCCAAATCTTGAAGGAGGGCATGTATCTTAGAGATGCCCAATTTGATGGCATATCCCACATAAAAAAATTCATGTTTTCATAATCTAAAATTTAAATCCAATAAACCTTTCTTTAATTTATGGAAAACCTTTACTAAGATCTATCTAGATACAAACTTAAACATAAATGAATAACCCCAACTCCCCACTTTATATTTTTTTTAAATATCCACCCAAGACATTTATTATACCTTGAATCTTTAAGATTTTCCATATCTATTTTTAAATATCCACAATGAAACAACAATGAACAACCCAAACTCTACCCACTCCATACTTATCTTATATCTTTTTTTAAATATCCATTCAAGACGTTTAAAATACCTTAAATATTTGGAGATTACCATATCTATTTTTAAATATCCATAAAAAAAAGAATGAAACAACAATAAAGAACCCCAACTCTACCCACTCCATATTTATCTTTAAATATCTACCCAATACATTTTTAATACCTTAAAATTTTAGAATATGCCAAAAATGAAACAAGAAAACTACATCCTCTAACAACATTTAGGTAATTTTCTTTATTTAAAAGTTGAATGATAAAACTATATATATATATATATATATATATCACCAATTTGAAAAAAATCCAATAATAAAAATCTAATATATATCTATCAATATTTATATTTAGAAAAAAATAAAAATTATTAACACTATAACACTATATATATATATATATATATATATATATATATATATATATATATATATATATATATATATATATATATATATATATTATTTGATAATGATTATTTACAATCATTCATTTTGAGATGGGAGACTTCATTTTGAAATAGGAGACTTTTAAAACTTACATCATCAATTTATATAAGAATTGCCATCTTTTATATTACACGAACTTATTATAATACAATTATACTATTTAATTTAAAATAATAATAATAATAATAAATAAATCAACTCTAACCTTTCGTTTTATATGTATATTCTCATTATTCAAATCAAATTATGACTTTCAAAAAATTACTTTCCAAATTTATGGAAAAATAAAATATTCATTCACATAGTGTTTACTTGTCATTCTAAATATAATATATAAATATCCCATCTCATCTCCTTAATAGAAAAGCATGTGTAATGAGAATCACAATTACTTTATGGCTACCAACCCTAATAAAAGACAAAGGAGATTCAAAATCTTCATAAACTTTAAGGCATTGCCATGTCAACATAGGTGAAAGTTGGGTCTAATAAGACAACCCATGAAAGTGATGAGATAAAACAATATTTAAGCCAATATATATATATATATATATATATATATATATATATATATATAATTTGAAAAAAATCCAATAATAAAAATCTAATATATATCTATCAATATTTATATTTAGAAAAAAATAAAAGTTATTGACACAATATATATATATATATATATATATATATATATATATATATATGAATATGATTTTATTTTATTTTATTCGATAATGATTATTTACAATCATTCATATTGAGATGGGAGACTTCATTTTGAAATAGAAGACTTTTAAAACTTACCTCATCAATTTATATAAGAATTGCCATCTTTTATATTACACAAACTTAATATAATACAATTACACTATTTAATTTAAAATAATAATAATAATAAATAAATCAACTCTAACCTTTCCTTTTATATATATATATATATATTCTCATTATTCAAATCAAATTATGACTTTCAAAAAATTACTTCCATATTTATGGAAAAATAAAATATTCATGCACATAGTGTTTACTTATCATTCTAAATATAATATAAATATCCCATCTCATCTCCTTAATAGAAAAGCATGTGTAATGAGAATCGCAATTACTTTATGGCTACCAACCCTAATAAAAGACAAAGGAGATTCAAAATCTTCATAAACTTTAAAGCATTGCCATGTCAACATAGGTGAAAGTGGGGTCTAATAAGACAACCCATGAAAGTAATCACCCTGAGTGGCACTCTACTTTACTTTCATGGCAAGCCATGACTTGGACTTTTAAAAAGACGTGTTTGTTTGACCATGACTTTGCAGTTTGTGAATTGAAAACAAAATGATGCACATCCATTAGAAGGCATCAAAGCAAAAGGAGGTCATCCAAATATATTTCTAACCTTCGTCTGCTACTTTATCGGCGTGCTGCTCGTATATCCAATCAATCAGTCTACAGCTATTCCTTTGTCTCCACGCTTTTCATGTGCTATGGCGTTTTCGCCACATACATTCTTTTATACTCCATCTAACATGCTTTCTGCTTTTGAAAGTTATTTTTGGAAAAAATTCTGAAAAACAAATTTCCATGGGCCGTTTCCGAAAAGTGGTACATTGAACGAAACGCTAAATTTTTTAAATTGTAAGAGAGTTCTATAACAAATTTGCCAACCTCAATATAGAAAACTTTGGTACATTGTATTGGATCTCTTTCCTATATAAGGAATCAGAGGAAAAATTAATATATATTTATATTATGAATTTTCTTAAAAAATAAATAAAACATATATGTGTACATTGAAAATATTTGAATATAATATTCAAATTAATATTAATTATATTCACAAACATAAATACTATTTTGTCACATTAATTTAATATTCACAACTATAAATATTATTTTGTATTTTTAATTAAAACGATTATAATTGGTATCCAAATATAATTATATTGTTTTATGATAAGATAAAATAGTACATATTATATAGGATGTTCGGACATATTATATAGAATGTCATAAAGTGATACTTCTTAAGTGAAATAATAATAATAATTATTATTATTATTATAAAACATTAATAAAAATTAGCTATTTTTAATAATTGTGTTAAAAATGTTTAAATTATAACTTTTTTAAAGTATTGTTTAAAGATATTGGATCCAATGGAACCAATGATAAAAAGGGAGGAGTTTTCACTATTAACCAAAATTTAATTTTCATGAAGGTTTTTTTTTTAATTCATGTTTTTCAAATTTGAGTGTTCAAATGGGGTGTAAATCCTACATAATAACTTGGCAATAAAAGTAAAATTAGGGGTTTTGATCTCACTTTCATTGGGTGGTATGAAATTGGAGGAGAACTTCTCATTCCTAAAAAGTGATTGTCCTTTTACGCTTTGCAAGTAAAAATAGGTCTTATGAAAACACAAGTTTAAAAGGTCTCTTCAAGGTAATGAGTTAGTTTTACATGTGCACTTTAAACAAGCAACATATCATCATTTAACCCATAAAGGCATTCAAGAAGAGAGACAACACAAAATTTGGTGACGAAGTTCACCCCTCCTGGGTTACATCTCCGGGCCTGCTAACACAAGTAGACCGCTCCGTATATTTCAGTGAGGAAGAGTACATAAAATTTGTTGACAATATAAGTGGCTAATTTCCCCTTCAAGGAAACGTTCTCCTGCAAAGAACTCTCACTCTAAAAGCATGACAACCTACATTTAGTCATGAAACAATCAGCAAGAAAAGGGCTCTCACATCAAGACCATGTACTCCATATGAAAATGAGCATAGAAGTACAACAATTCCACATTGAAGTACAAAAAGAGAGTTTTCCTCAAAAAGACATAGTGAGAAAAAACAAACATGAACTGCACAAATAAGTCACAACTGCTGCAGTCAACATTTGAAGGGTAGAAAACACCTACAAGGTCCTCTCCATGCTCAAAAGCCTTCAATAATTGCTCCAAAACACTGATTGATCATGAAACCCATGGACCCAAACTTGCAAAAAGTATCTTCATATGTGCTCCAATCAATAAACAGAGGTCTCCACTGGATATAGAATGTCCAAAAACCCTTATCTAGACTCGTCTTGAGCTCCAAAAGGCTAAAAATTCCTCTTGTTATGGGTCTTTAACCATTTTGATGTTATTCGTCCTACAAACTGGATAAACCTGCAAACATAGCAACGATTATGCCCTGAAATCTGCTAGGGAAGCGACAATTTTGCCTGCCAAAGGTGCAAAATGTCAGATAGTTAAAACGCCCAATAACTCCCGTGAGCACTAAAATGTGGCCACATGGGGCCATATGGCCAAGAGCCAAGCCAATGACCCGCCCTCGTCGACTTAGGCCCAAAATCCTCGGGTTGTTGGTCACATCGTAGTTAATATGGCTGGGGGTTGGGGCTAACCTCCTGCCCCCACCGCCAAAGCCATCTTCACCTTGGCACTTGGTCCGGTGGTGGTTAATAGGACCATGGGCTAGGGCTAGGCCCAAGCTCCCTTCTTGTTCGCGCCTCTCCACAGTCCTGTGGGCATACCCTGTGACCAGGGACTAGGCTAAGTGCCCAACCCCACTCTTCTGAGCCATTTCCACCTTGTGCAGAGGTCATGTGGCTTGCAGCAAGACCAAGGGTTGGCCCTTTTACTGCCGACGCTCTACTATTCTTCCGCCTATGGTCATGTAGAGGCGAGATGTGATCGGGGGTGAGGCTATATGCCTAGCCCCTCACTCCTTGACCTCTGTTCCTATGCGTCGAGGTCCTATGGGTGATCCCATGATAAAGGGTCGGGGCTGGTAAGGTGTGGTGCTTAGATGAGGGAGTTTGTGGGTTCGATCCCGCCTGAGGCTATCTGACCCTTTAAAAAAAAATTAACCAACCACGAGGTGCCACGTGGAATCCTCTCATTGGACCACCACAACAAGTATGAGACTAACACTTAGCAGGTCAGGATAATTCCATACATGCCTAGTGGACTTGTTGACATCAGCGGTACGACTGCCCAGTCAGCCACCTAATCAAACAACCTGCAATTTTTTTAGTTGTTGAGCAAAATGATCAAAACATCATAACTTTTTCATACGACATCAGATTGAGGCGAAACAAGTGTCATTGGAATCAAAACGAAGAACACTACAACTTGACGTCAATTTTGAAAGATTCTGGGCACTTTTATTTTAGAGATAAATTTTGATCACTAGATCATAGGGATGGAATCATATAGTTTGAGGAAGTCGATTGCACCTTCAAAGATAGAGAGGAGGATCTATGACTTCATGGTTTTACGAGCATTCCGTTGGAAAGCCTATCAATTTCTAGCTATCTCATTCTACACATAATATGATGGGTGAATACAGGATGAAACCCTTGAAGGATTCACATACAAGCTTGCTCAATGAGGCTACATGGTTGGGTACTCTCTACTTTGGTCAGTATAATCCCTTGTTCACTCTCACCCCTATTTTCTCTAAATGGTCTCTCTATTGTTTCATAGCGTCTAGTAATTGAGGTTGGCTAAATGGGTTTGAAGTGGTTGCATCTTGCATTGGTGTAGGTTATTGTGGTGTTACTCCAAGGAGTGAGAAGGAGCTAAGGGTAAATTGTTTGGTCCTGTAAACTCATCTGCTACCTTAAGAAGTAGAGGAAATAACTCTCTCAAACATCCCTTACTAAATAGAGGAGATAACCCTCTTAAACATCCCTTCATTCTACTTATAACTACATCTACATGTCATCTTAGCTTGAACTTAGTTATCATGACAAAGAGGTACATTCCCATGGAAAGGGGATGCGAAAAAAAGAAAGCTAGACCTTGCACCTAAAGGAGCTTGTCCTGAATAAGCCTAAATATGTCATCAAGGCTAAGAAAGATGCCTAAGTAGCAACACATTTCTCTTTCATTCTAGGTCCCCTATTTCTATTAAATCTAAATTGGAGGAAATGGAAGGCATTATCAAGGAAAAAAAATAAAAATCTATCTAACAAATCTATTCAAGAGGAATTTGAGGGATGGGTTCAGGACTTGGGTTTTTCATGAAGTCAAGAGCCTAATTATTAAGAATCATTTAAACTTATTCGTGGGTTAAGGCCCTCATTATCGAAATTTTTGAGGCATGGAATTTAAACAATAGGAAATCTTTGATAGAATCGACTCGTTGAATGGGAAATTTGCAACAATTTGCAATGCAATTTGGGATATAAATTTGTGTTTATCTAGTTCTAGATGAAAATGATTGTATGGAAAATAAGGAGGGTTCCTCCAGTTATATGAGAACACAATCCAACCCCATATGTTTAGAAGAAGACCCCAACCCTTTGTATTTCTCAAGATGAACAGGTGGAGACAAATAACCTAGAGGTCCAACTAGTGTTGGACAATTCCCTAACTCCCACTACCTAACTCAAAAATGTCTTCAAGAAAGTTTCCATGTAATATAATTTATATTTCCAAATATCAATGACTAGTTAAGATTGTAATCTCTTTTTTACATATAAAAAATAAGTGAATAATTCTAAAAGTTATGGACAATTATGCTCTTCTTCAACTACTGGAGGACCTATTTTATATAATATTTTTGTATCATGACTCTATATTTAGATTTAAAAACAATAATAGTAATAATAATTATCTTATAAAATGTCTTAATATATATTGTGTGTGTGTGCACGCGCTAAGTTTAAAGTTTCTTTATGAGATTGTAATTTTCCATTATCTAAAATGCATTTTGAATGTATAAATAAATTCAATCTTCTAAAAAAGTGTAATCTATATTTCAACCATCTCTAGTTAAATATATAGAAAAACTGATAAAAACACATTTGCAAAACTACTATTATTATTTAAAAAAAAAAAAAACTATATCACCTACATTAATTAGTTGATAGTAAAAATTTTGCTTTACAACATACCTAAAAATATATGGAGTCCAAACCATCGAAGACAGGTTTTCGCAAAGCAGTAGCAACGGAGACAAACACGAACCCCTATAAATCCACACACGGTTTCCCACTAGCACTGCATGGTTTCCACCAAAGGTTCGCAGTGACCCACTCTTGCTCGTCAATGGGGTTCACAGTGATGGGATATGCGCATTTCAGTTGTATCCATGGATGTCGTAGTGATACTACACATTGAAAATGGTTGTTTAAAACAATGGTTTCTATAAGCGTCGTTGATGTCAACCCTGGTTCATTGGGCGGTTACACTAGCGACATAAACAAACACAAAAAAGAAGCATTGGTTTTAAAGGTGGTATTTAGGAGGCGAGGGTATCAGTTATTTTTATTTTGGCAATGCCATTTACGAAAGCAAACAAATGCGAAGTTTATTTGGGATTGGTTTTGGTTCTTCTTTTTGGCGTTGCAGTTCACAGTTACGGTTTGCGTTTGGGTTGGAGAGAGACACGGTTCGAAGTTGAGTGGAGGAATTAGGAGTTCGACACTGAAGCAGTGAATAGGTTGGAGCTTAATGCATTCAAACATGATAACGAGACAAGAAATTTCAGAACCTGTGGAAACAAATGATTTAGGACAAGTGAAAATTTCCTCGTCAGCCAAAGCTAGGAAGTGGGTTTGGGTCAATGCCAAACAGTATCAAGGCATTTTAAAATGGAGACTAGCCCGTCTAAAATGGGAGCAAATAAGGAAAAAACGGACTCACAAGGAAAAGTACTCGGGCCCTTCGCAATAAGCAATATTCAAACAAGTCCCCTTTGCAAGCATATGGCAACAGGCCCAGAGGAAAAGTCATTGATGATTCTTCTTTGTATAGTCCCACATCCACACCTCTCACCTGGTCATATGATCTTTATGTGGCATAATTTTTAAGTGCAAAAATGAGGTTGGAGGTTCTAGAAGCTAAAGAGTAGGAAATGGATCATATAATTCATGTAATATTAGTTGAGAACCAAACTTTAGCAGAAAGCAATAAAATTTTGAAGGAGAAAGTGGCATTGCTATAGGAAGCTCTCTTGATAGGGAAGACAGAATGGCAACGCATGAAGGCAGATGTGCAAAGCATGAAGAAATTTTTAATGGAGAGTACAAAGATGGTGAGTGTGAAACCATCCCAGGATAAAGGGAAAGCAATTGCCCAAATAGACAACCATGAAGAGACAACAACAAAAGAAAGGAAAGAAGCCTCCACAAAAGTTTCCAAAACTTGGGTTGAAGTTATTAGAAATTCTGCTAATAGGGAAGGAGAAGAAAACTTTTGGGTCGAAAACATGCAAGATAGAGAAAGTAAGGAAAGACAAGATATAACAGCAAACATAATTATTAAAGGGGTGAAAGACTACGGGAAAAATGAATTTACTTTTGACCTTGCAAGGGAATTCTTGAAAGACAAGATGTTCTAGCAAGGAAAAACATTCCAAGCATGGAGGGTAGGAAAGTTTAACGGTGAGAGAGTCAGGGCCATAAGAATCATCATGCTTAGTTTGCATGATAAAGATATCATTTTAAGCAAGAAGCAACTCTTGAGGGGTTCTCTCTTTTTTCTAGAGGAAGATTTAACTGTAAGACAACAAGAGGAAAGGAGGGAGGAAATTTCAAAGGTTAGGGAAACAAGAGATGAGGGGAAAAGAGCATGGATTTATAAGGGTAGATCTGTGATAGCTTGATTTGGACCTCCTTCCAAAACAGGGCAGCAAGATGATAATAAAGAAGAGACATAAAGCTCTTTAACAGAAAATCGGAAAGCAAGGTCTGTATGGGAAAACAGGGACAAAGACTCAAATGTGAGTCTTGCATGTAAAAACAAATAGTAATCAATTCATACCCAGGTTTTCTTAAGTTTAGTTTGTTGGAACTACAGAGGTTACCCATGGAGACGAGGACTTGGGTTAGTGCCTATTACGGAAGATAGAGACATAATTTATCTCATATAAACACATGAGCATGAAGGGTGAAAGACAACTTTGTTTGAAGGGTATTGGAAGATGGTAGTGTGGAAAAAGGTAGCAGGGAATGACAGAGGACGCAGGGGTATCATGGTATTAGTGAGAGAAAAAGAAGGTGGTTTCATTCAGCTAGAAAAATAAGACTCAAATAAAGAATTCATTTGGGTTAAAATATTAGAATTGCAACATGCTATATTGAGTCGCAAGTTTCAAAAATCTAGAAAAGTAGAGGGCTTGACCACAAAGATCCCTTTGTAGCCTCAAAGGCAGATATTGCAACATATTCTCAGCTAGTTGAAGTCATTATAGTGGGTGATTTCAATGTTAGGACTGCAAGTGAGCAAGCTAGCATTCTTTGTTGAAAAGAAGATTACGACTCTATCTGGCTTGTAGAAATTTGAATAATAGATGAGTTATTATTCACCGAGATTATCCTGATTACACACTATTTGAGCTTCATGCATAATACATAACCTCTTCTACCATTGATCATCAATTTGCGGAATTAGAAGCAGTCGCATGCGCACATTAAAACATAATCAAGCACACATATAACACAGTATGTAATGGAGAAAGCTTACAGCTGAAAACCCCCAACTATCTGTATATTATAATGATAGAGAACATGTAACAATACATAGCACAAAGTCCTCACAAGCTCTCAGCACTATCTCACATGCTACACACAAACTAGCTCAAATATGAACAAGTCACAAGTTCAAATCTCCTCCACCTGTCTGCCTGCCTCTACTGCGCAATCCAATATGGAAAAGAATGAGATCCAAGTTCAAATCCCCTTGGCTTATACGACGCAATCCTCATTGGCAATCTCAATCAATGTGTGTGCAAAACTCATGCACAAGTATAGTCACAGCTGATAGTCACACTCACCCTTTCACCCACCTCTAACACTGGTCTCCACTGAATTGTCCATGCACTGCAGTTAACTGATGTATTCTTTAGTTGATTTATGAGTTAATAATTAGTGAATTAATTAATAATTAATTCACACCACTCATCACTAGTGTATTTATCAGTTAGATTAAATACAACTAGTTCAACTAAGTTAAACCGAACACAACTCCATCAACTGTCTCATCAACTCCACCAAACTCTGCCACATGAGTTCTAACTGAAGTCAACCATGCAATAGCTCAACTAACCCCTAGGAATAGCATAATTCCTTATGTCAGCTGCATGTGCCACATCCAAGCATCAAACTGAAGTGCTCCAAGAGGATAAGATAATGTTTATAGTCTAAATATTATTAAGGGTTAATAATATTTGACTGTTCTATTTTTAGCCCGACAGTCTAAAAATAGAAACTTCCCAATGTTTAAAAATAGAGGTCCATATATTTTTACCAACTCGACCAATCATCCATAAATAGCATCCTGCAACTCATAGACCATGATCCATATGTCTAAAAATAGACATAGTCTAAAAATAGACTTTGCGACAAACATCACTTGTGTGGCCCCCACCTAGTTTAGGTGATCACTTTCCAACTAGGATCAGGAAAGATGTTTCGGGATGCCTCCTTCACTATTTCTTGTTGCAATCTTCAACACTCCCTCTCAACAAGAAAGGACTGTCTTTGCATGCGACATGCAACTCCATGCATTCGCCCTGCAACCTTCACAAGCGCCATGCAACTTCATGCATCTGCTCTGCAACTCCTCTGAAACTGAATAGGCTCCAAACAACTCAATCAGTCTGATGCATCTATCATCAAAGTCTTTGACTTCTGCTGGACCCAACTGCACATGTCATCAGGAACCACTGCGTTGTTGAACTCTTGCACCCATGCACTCTGCACTTGCTGTCAACTCTGATTCGCGCTCCAGTATCCGACACTGTCACTTTGATCTGCTTGCATCAATCCAGCTGATCATGCTACTGCTGTGCTGTGGGCACCTCGTAGCCAGGTTCAATTCATGAGATCCACCATCTCATGAATCCTGCCTAGAAATCTCCTCTTGGGATTATTCATGCATGTTGCCCCACCTCTCACCTGGTGGTATAGCTGCATGCACTCCCTCTTCCCATCTGGCACGAAATTTCTCTGCATGAGTGGTTTCTTCCACTCCATGATCCTCATCTTGTGGCTGCTCCACATCCCAAGGTTCACTATTACCTGCATGCAAAACTTGCTCCCTCTCAAGCATCAATTGCATGTCTTTCTTGCACTTCCTAACAATAGGAAGCTCCGTAGACATCCCATCTACTTCAAGTCTGTAGAGATTCTTTGCTCGAATCCCAACCTTCTTGACTTGTCCGGTTTCCTTGTGCCGAAGGAAAAATTTTCCTTCACTGAAGACAACTTCATACCCTTTATCCTCTAAGATTGCAAATGAGATCAAATTCTTCTTTAAACCTGGAACATGCATTACATATTGTAAAAGAATGAGTTTACCTGACTCCCTCTGAAAGGTTATGGTACCAATTTCGGTCGCATTGTATCGTCCATTGTCGCCCAACTCAACATGCAGCTGGAGATCTTTCTCCACCAAGTTACTGAAAATATTCGCATCTCTCGTCATGTGAAAGGAAGCGCCACTATCAAAATACCACCCCGATCCCAATGCAATAGACACCATGCATGTGATCAATGAGAAGTCCAGCTCAAATTGCGAGGCAAGAGCCTCACCAGTTGCAGCTCCAATGGCCACCTTGTTCTTCTTCATAAGTGGACATATTGTGGCATAATGTCCATGCTCGTAATAGTGAAAACACTTCACTTTGGACATGTCACGCTCTTCCTCCCTGCCCAGGATTGAGAAGCATCTTTCTGTGCCCCTTCCTTGCTTTGGCAGCCAAAGTGCAATTCTCTTCATCGGATGCCTTTGATGAAGATCCATCCTGGTACTTTCAGCGCAGATGCCTCTTGCACGAGATCCGACCAGTCGCTCCCATCTACTGAGTGCAGACCATTGACAGTCTTGATAGGAGTGCCAAGCCTTCGGAAGACCAAAGAATAGCTCACCAAGTCCTCATCATCCACACTAACTCCTACACTCCCATGCTCATCCCTGCAATGGACAAACTTTGTCAAGTATACCGGAATAGTGTCATTCTTCTCCATCTTTATTTTCCCGAGTTTATCCTTGAGCACCAACTTCCTTTGGTCACTCTTGCTTTGGAACAAATCTTTCAAATATTTCCACATCAAGAATGGAGAAGCTTTACCATGCAGGCTGGATACTATGTGATCCTTCACACCCTCCAACAGAATCCTTCGACACTTTGCTGTCTTATTTTTCCAAGCCTCAACTTGAGCAGCATCAGTAGGCTTTGGGACTTCAACATCTATGAACTCCTTCAACCCGCTGTCATCTAACACCGCCTCCATCCTTTCCTTCCATGAAATATAATTCGAGCTGCCCTCAAGGGTATACTCCAATCGCAATCCGTTGAGAGACATTTTGACTTTGACACCAAGAAAACACTGCTGCAAATTCGAATTCCACCGGCTCAAAACTCTAAGCCTGATGCACGAGAACAAAGTATTTCTAGTACGAGAGATGTTTGTGTGTGCATTTCACCTGGGATTTTTCACCTTTCAAGAAAGGATGAATCGAGCTTCACACAGCCCTCTTGCAGGACTCTTTGTCTGCAGGAAAGTAAGATGTGATCAGCTGCATGGCTGGTCAGATGACCGACTTTCAAGGAAGGACAATGTAGAATTTGAATAATAGATGAGGTTATTATTCAGAGATTATCCACGATTACACACTATTTGAGCTTCGCCATATTACATAACCTCTTCTACCATTGATCATCGATTTGCGGAATTAGAAGCAGTCGCATGCGCACATTAAAACATAATCAATCACACATATAACACAGTATGTAATGGGGAAAGCTTACAGCTGAAAACCCCCAACTATCTGTATATTATAATGATAGAGAACATGTAACAATACATAGCACAAAGTCCTCACAAGCTCTCAACACTATCTCACATGATACACACAAACTAGCTCAGATATGAACAAGTCACAAGTTCAAATCTCCTCCACCTGTCTGCCTGCCTCTACTGCGCAATCTAATATGGAAAAGAATGAGATCCAAGTTCGAATCCCCTTGGCTTATACTGCGCAATCCTCATTGGCAATCTCAATCAATGTGTGTGCAAAACTCATGCACAAGTATAGTCACACTCACCCTTTCACCCACCTCTAACACTGGTCTCCACTGAACTGTCCATGCACTGCAGTTAACTGATGTATTCTTTAGTTGATTTATGAGTTAATAATTAGTGAATTAATTAATAATTAATTCACACCACTCATCACTAGTGTATTTATCAGTTAGACTAAATACAACTAGTTTAACTAAGTTAAACCGAACACAACTCCACCAACTGTCTCATCAACTCCACCAAACTCTGCCACATGAGTTCTAACTGAAGTCAACCATGCAATAGCTCAACTAAACCCTAGGAAAAGTGTATTTTCTTCTGTCAGCTGCATGTGCCACATCCAAGCATCAAACTGAAGTGCTCCAAGAGGATAAGATAATGTTTATAGTCCAAATATTATTAAGAGCTAATAATATTCGACTGATCTATTTTTAGACTGGCAGTCTAAAAATAGACTCCGCCCAGTATGTCTAAAAATAGAGGTCCATCTATTTTTACCAATTTGACCAATCATCCACAAATAGCATCCTGCAACTCATAGACCATGATCCATATGTCTAAAAATATACTTTGCGACAAAAATCACCTGTGTGGCCCCCACCTAGTTTTGGTGATCACTTTCCAACTAGGATCAGGAAAGATGTTTCAGGATGCCTCCTTCACTGTTTCTTGTTGCCATCTTCAACATGGCTTACAGAAGAGAGTAATCATCATTGGGAAAGAATTTCAGAGGACAAGGGTTGCAATCTCTTTGGTGAACAATTGCTTACTCTATGTGGGGCTTTCGATTTAGTCATTTGTAATGGTTTGACTAGATGGTAAAAATATGGTAATTTCACTTGCAATATTTACAATGGAGCAAGTGTAGTAGACTCTGTAATTTGCTCACATTGTTTGTGTGAGAAAATGGAGGAATTTTTTATTGAAAATCGACTTTGGGACTTAAAATCAGATCACAAGCCAATTTATTTAAGTTTTTGTTGGACCGGAAAGAAGTAGTTAGGGTCAAAAACTCAGTATGTTCAACAAAATATTCCAAAGGGAATAATTCTTTTGACTCCAGAAAATTGTAATACATTCAAAATAGCTCTAGAGAGGCTTTTCGAGAAGGAGAATCTCATTTCACAACCTACATAGTCACGAATTAACACATTTAATTCAAGTCGCACTTACAGAGTGCAAAAGAGAAAAAAGTAAGAAGTCTGAAAAAAATTTATTTCTGGTTAATACTTGGTTTGACGAGGAATGCAAAGGCAAGGAGAATGTGGAAAGAGTCAAACATGGGGGCTTCATTGCGGGAGCAATACCATAGCACGTGGGTTCATATTGGGGGATATATAACGATGAAAAAATGACATAATATACTGGGGGATATATAGGGGATAAAGGGTTTTTATATTGGCAGGTATAAAAAATGGAGCTCAAAGTTAATGAAAAAATATAAAAGGATATAAAAAATGTTAATAAAAAAATGGATACCTACAATATATAGTGAAAGTAGGGGCTTTTTAAACTGGGAAGGTGTATTGGGTTTATATTGGTATGGGTTAAATAATGTGATTTTTAGGGGTATTTTCCAATATGTACTCAAATTAAGGGTATTGTTTAATACACTATGATCACACGTGATATGTTAGAGGTTTATTGAGTGAAGCTCCTGTGGATTTAAACAAGGATAACATAAATCTCAAAGCTTACAAGTATATATTAAGAAAGAAAAAAGTTGATTTCACGGTTTCGAGGAGAGAAGAACTAGTCTTCCCTGGGAAAAATAACCCCAAATTATTTTGGAAGGAGTTCCAACCGAGAAAGATGCAAACTGAAAACAATTTATTACAACTTCTAAATGGTTTGACTATACAAGACAACTTTATGAGCAAGGTCTCAAGGTTGACCTTCCTCCCTTGGTCAACACTGATATAAAACTCTTCATGGTGCAAGAGGTAGAGATGGGTATCAAGAAGTTGGGTGTTGGAAAAGAAAAAGACTTAGCTGAACTCCAAGAAGAGTATCTAAAGTGGGGCTTAAAAATTCTTACACCTCACATTACAAAAAATTTCAACAACATCATACAATAGGGGTTCCCCACAAATTGGACAACTAGTTTGGCAATACCTCTTTTCAAGAGTGGTAACCTCAATAATCCCTACTATAGGACCATAATGATAAAACCCTTGTTTGTAAATCTATTTGGAAGCATGTTAGAAAATAAAATCAGCAAGTGGGCAGACGAAAGAGATAAATGTGCTAAAGGACAAGCAGGTTTTAGACCTAAACATTCCACAGTTGATCATGGTATAACTTTAAGGTACATCATTGAGCAAGTTTGGGAGAAAAAGGAAGAAGTTTTTTGTTGCTTTGTTGATTTCAGAAAATCCTTTGACATGGTTCCTAGGGATAAGCTTTGACACAAAATGAAGGAACTTGAGGTTCTTAGGCATTTGAGAGTAGTGGTGCATAGGCTGCATGAAGAGGTGAAAGTCAAAATTAGAACTTCAGCGGGCATTTCTGAAAGTTTTAGAAGCAATCTCGGGGTCAAACAAGGTTTCTCATTGTCTCCTACCCTCTTTGGTTTATATATCGACAAACTTGAAGAGTGGCTAGATTCGCAAGGAGGTGACGATATCCATTTGGGCAAGTTTGTTTTAAGGCTTCTTTTGTACGCACATGACCTTATTATGATTGCTAAATCTGTTCTTGGTTTGCAAGAGCGCTTACTTTCCCTTAAGCATTTTTGTAGAAGTGTGGAGATGCAAGTCAATATCAACAAAATGAAAGTAATGGTTTTCTCTAACAAAAGAAAACATAACCATCATAAGTTCTACTTTGAAGACATCATTCTGGAAGAAGTTGTGGATTACAACTACCTTGGAATGGACCTCAACAGAAATCTAAGTTGGGATGGATGTAGAAAGAAAAGAACTTTGGGGGGTTGGAAAACATTTTATGCTTTTCAAAACAGGTGTAGATAGGCAGAGTTATGGGACTGGAAAACCACTCTAACTCTTTTTGGGCTTTTAGTGATGCTGGTGATTCTCTATCGCTGTGAACCGTGGGCCAACAGTACATCTGACATGCAGTGGAAACAAATTGAGAAAATTCAGAAGAGTTTGATTACAAGCAAATTCAAAATTAAAAGTGCAGTTCCTTATGCTATCTTGTTAAGTGAAACAGGGGTTGCTCCTATTGAAGCAATTGCTATGGTGCAAGTCATAAGGTATTTAAAAAAATTGAGCAAATGGAAAAGGGAAGATGGCCTAAGGTTGTGTTTAATTACACATTGTGCACAAGAAAGAAGACTTGGATGCGGAAAAATAAAAAAAAATGGTTTAGCAAATGGGGCATTTGCTTGAGCATGTGTCCCACAAACAGTAAAGAGATAAAATCTTTTGTTATGGATAAGTTCCACAAATGTACTTGGGAGAAGGAGATAGAGAGAAAGAAAAAGTATTATATTGAAGAGTTTAATCCCACTCATAATCATCAACAAAAAACGTACATAGGGGCCAATATTTCTTCGAGAGTCAAAATTCTTATTACTCAATTAAGGACCAATTCACATCAACTTCATTGTGAAAAAAGGACTGGAAAAGGCCAAAAGAATTGTGGGAGGAAAGAGTATGTATTTTTTGCTCTTCTGGAAAAGTGAAAACAAAAAAATATTTCATTTTAGAATGTGAAGCCTTCAAATACAGCAAGGAAAGTTATGCATATATTTTGGCAGCTAGCTCTTGGGATATTCTATTCAGTAAGAGTTTTTTCGTGACGCTGGGAGAGTTTATTGTGAAACTTCACCAAAAAAAGGCAAAATACAAGACTAAGATAGAAAAGCAATCTGTCCCATAAACTATCTTTAACCTCATGGACGTTTAAAATCACTTTTTCTCCAAACAATTTTCTTTTAAAAACAAATTATCAATCAATTATAAATTTATAAAATACACAAAAAAAATATATATATATATCCCGTATCTAAATATTGGCAGTTGGCTGGACTGTGTTCGAGCCAGATGTCCTCCAACCATCTCTTCCCTCCACCTGTAACGAAATCCAAATACAAATGAAATGATTAAAGAGTTAATATCACTAAGTCAATGCCACGACGAAATCCACTTAATCCGACATATGAAACGACAAGAGTTATACTGAAAATAATAATAATTATAATAACATTGCTGGGTGTCATAAATCGTTTCACGCTGGACGACTTGACGCTTACGAGTTTCATTTTGTTAGGCATTCGTTGAAACCGGAGTATCCCGATGGATTGGTAAACATTACATGTGAAAGGATGAAATTTGGCCATGGATATTATATATTTATTAAATTGTTATATTAATATAATAATCCATAAAATTATGATGATTTAGTTTTTAAATTTTAATTATTTTTTAATACTATATTTATTAGTTTGAAATTTCAAACCAGAAATTATTAACCTAGAAATTGATAGGCTTTTTATTGTGAGACATAGCCTCATAATATTATAGAGGGATTTGTCGACTTTAAGAGAATATATTTTGTTGGCCAATATGAGGGTTGTACGACGATATTGTTAGTGGCTTCAATGAATTTTTTTCGTCAATTTCTTCAATGCTATATATCATTTTTCCGCTTTTGGTCAAACAACAGAAGTAGGGCAGAGCAGCTATGTCTAACACCAAACACGTGAGATAGTAGGAAATAAAATTTGAAGGTCAACTTTTCTGTCTCTATCGGTAGTTACATCTCAACTCTTTCACTGTCATTAAGCCTTGAGCAGAACTGGAACCATTCCCATACCCTATGGGTCCGCACACAAACAAATAATTTAATTTTGACGTGAATCACAGAAAAATCTCACAAAAAGCATTCAATCGTTAGCTTTTGTTGCTATTCGTCGAAAATTCTATCGGCGTGTCTTTGCACCCTTTTGGTGCAAATGCTAGTTGTAATTACTTTGATAAGACTGTTTTGGAATCGGGCTTCCACATAAAATATTAAGTAGATAGGAGTATTCTAGAATATTCTAGTAGTATAGACAAATAAAAAATTGAGATTTATTTTTAAAGTAGTTATGTCATTTTTACCTTTTTAACTAAATTGATCAATTAAAAAAATATTGTTAACAAGTGTGAGATGAAGTGAATTATGGTTTTTTTTTTGGCATGCCGTATTGATAAGCCATGATATTCACTGCCATTTTGGGTTTGTAGAGGTATTTGTGCCTCTTTCGAGGAACAAGGTCGAACCAAGCTGAGAGATAGGTCTCATAGATCACTGGCGATCCCCTATGTTTCACATTTCCCAGTTGGATATTTTGATGAAGCAACACAAGTGGAGGGATGTGGGTGTGAGGCTCAAACATATGTTTCTACATCTCTGAGATATAAGTTCTTCTGGCGTGGAGGCGAAGGCATAAATTCTAGAGCAGAAGTTTTAGCGCTATGTCAATTTGCTTCATTATGCTCGATGGATTGACACTGATTCCATCCACATATTCAGAGACTCAAGGGTGGTTATTGAATATATAAACAGAAAAGCTACTTTTGCTCCCCCTTATTTACATACTGGATGAGTCGGATCTTGGTGCTAAGGAACGCTTTCCAGACAATTGATTTTAATCATATATATCGAGAACATAACTATTCTGCAAATCTACTTTCCAAAGCTAAGATGCTTACATTATGAGGAGTATCATATGGGTTCGCGATACCATGTTGGCAACGTGCCCATGGAATGATCCTTGGAATGAATTTAATTCAGGACCTTAAGGTTGTGGCATGCCTACCTGCGAATGGTTAATGGGAGATGACGACAAATTGTTCAAATCTTTTTTCTGTGATGGATGCACATGGCCATCTGATTCATCTCATGGAACATGGACGCATATAATATAACTCTGATCTTGTGATTTGAGTGCATATGTGAGATATAGTTGTTTGATAGTATCTTAATTTATTTTGATTAGCTATACGTCTACGACTTCTTGTTATTTTTTTAACAATATAATAGTTTTTTTTTAATAAAAAACCATAAATTTTTCTTTCGTGAAAGCCATAATATTGACTCATAATATCTATTTACATGTTAAAATTTTCCATAGTTAAAAATGTTTTTATAAATATATATACATAATTCATATATAAATTCATTTTATTACTTATTATTAATTATAATAATTTAACATAAATAAAATAAATAAATATATATATATTAAATTTTAACAATATATTATGTAATAATAAAATTTTATATGTATTTTCTAATAGTAAAATTTGATTAGACTTATCATATATCCATACCTATCCACTTTTATCAAAAGTGCGTAACTTATTGACTAAAAAGCAAACAACATTTGAACATACTGCCTTTTCCTTTTTTTTACAATTATCATACATCCACGAATCAATAAGCAACCCAAATTTAACATGAACTTTGTTTTGCCATTCTTGGTTTTTTTCCAGGTTGACTTAATTTTAAAATATCTCATTTTATTACAATTTAATTGGGAATTGGAAATACTTATCTGATCTGTTAATATTATTGATATATGTTATATCTCTTTGAAATTTTAATAAATATTATATATCTCTTAGTTTTATTTGAGATATTGAGGTGAGTGATAAATTTTGTACAAATTTTGCTTTGCAGCATTCGAATATGGAGTTGTTTTTAATATGATTTTTTAAAGATTTTTCTCTAAAATATGGTAGAAATTAATTGAAATCATAAGCTTGGTAACCTGTGATGGTAAAAATTAATTGAAATCATAAACATAACCTTTTGGAAAGCGCATAAGTTTCTGCAAGGTTGCTTCAAATCGTACCGTATCAGGCTTATTCACGTTTTGAGTTTTGAATAGCTTTGGCCGTCAATCTCTCTAAGAACGTGCAGTTGACAACCTATCTTTACAAGAACTGGTCTCCAGCTGTGTGTTTACTGTGTTTATAAGGTTGTAATTCATTCTCTAATACTTAATCGATCGGTCGTTATTGTGTTTATAAGGTTGGAGTTCGTTCTCTCATGTTCGGCTCTGCAACATAATAGAAGAATCTTTCAATATGGGATAACCATCAGTAAAGCAGCTATTGCTATAAGCTAAGTAGGAAACAATATACTATCGTTCACTACATGCTTATATATAGAATTTTGATCCTGAGACAGTTGACTATAGTTCCTTACAGTGGCAATAGATTATTCTCGAGTTTAGATTCATAAGTTGGTAGAACATATTTGACTGAAAGAATCATGGAGAGACCTTGTTCAGATGGCAATCAGAGAGATTTGTTGAAGCAACCACTTATAAGTGAAAATGCTGAGGAAACTCAGTTGCTTTCCCCGTGTGGTGAGGAACACAAGTCTGGTATTTATGAAGTAGAGCCTTCAGATGATGTCAAGTGCACTGCAGGGATTGTATGGGAGGAAGTAAAAAAGATTTGGTGGATAGCAGGACCTATGATTGGAGTGAATCTGTTGCAGTATTCCTTGCAGGTGATATCTGTTATGATGGTGGGGCATTTGGGAGAGCTTGCACTGTCCAGTGCTTCTATTGCCACTTCTTTTGCAAGTGTTACTGGGTTACATGTGTTGGTATGATCACCGTTGTTTATATATTAAAAAAGAAAGTTCATTTACATAGTTCTTGCACAGTTCTGTTTATCTGGTTCTTCAAAAAAGTATGTAAAAACAGAAAACTACATATATATCCTCCTCTGGTCCATCATCTGGAGTTCAGTATTAAAAAAAAGTCAAAAATATAACCCCAAGTACAACCATTACAGTGCATTAATAGAAGTATTAAGAGGTAGGGATGGAGCCACTAGCAGTTCTGATGTCGTTGTTGTATTTGGCGAAGTGTATGACCCCAGGCGCTGAAGTAACTCCTATTTTCGAGAGAAGGTCAATGATAATATTATGCTCACTGTAGATGTGATTAAATTCAATGTGTCCGAAAGATCCGACCAGGATACGGATGCGCTTCATCCAGTATGTCAGCAGTGGAGGATGAAAGCACGAGTGTCCCTTGATCCAATCAATGGAGACTTTAGAATCTCCATATACCTGTATATCATGAATGTTAAGCCAGCCAGCAGAGAATAATAAGCCCCATAATGCGATTATTTCGGCCCTGTCGTTGGTGCCATTACCCGCCTCCCACCAGAAATGATGATAGCTGTCGTGTTAAGCCAGCCAGCAGAGAATAATAAGCCCCATAATGCGATTATTTCGGCCCTGTTGTTGGTGCCATTACCCGCCTCCCACCAGAAATGATGATAGCTGCCGTGTTAAGCCAGCCAGCAGAGAATAATAATCCCCATAATGCGATTATTTCAGCCCTGTTGTTAATGCCATTACCCGCCTCCCACAAGAAATGATGACAGCTGCCGGGTGCAGTGATAATAAGGGTGTTTCACAGCATAAACTCTTTTATGAGTTTTCGTCTGTTCAAAAACCCCAAAGAAAGGAGGATTGAACTGACCGGTAGAATAAACCATTGTCTGATTTAATTGTTTTTGCTCTTTTCTGAGTGTAGTCATAAACACACTAGGATATTTATTGGGGCCATCCTGTTTCTATTTCAAAATTTATGTGAAAGCCACTAAAGGTGGACTAAAATGCTGCAAATTCTGCATATTTCTGAAAGTCCTTAAAGACCTATTTCGGGAATGTTTCCATCTAAATTGAATATAACTTTTTATGTAATAAGTTTAATATCCCATAAAAAACCTTGATGGCTATTTGAATGCTGGTGCAAACAGGGTTTTCCTAAACCACAACGGACAACACAGCCATCACAGTGCACCGCAATATGATGCACAAACAAGAAGAAAGAAAAAACAATTTTTTTTGTTCCCCAAACAGTCCAAAAGAGAAATAGGAAAGCTTTATTATCATTAAAGTAAAAGTACAAAGCCATATCATCAATCTGGTCTAGCTGGGGTGGTGGAGAGGATTAATTATTACCCTTCCCATCCAAGTTCTAGGAATGCCATCCGGTAATATACAAAGTCATATAAATAAATCGTTCTTGATAATTTTTTCTAACTTTTTTTTTAATTCCCCAAACTAACTTGTAGGTTTTCCTTAGGCATTAGTAGTCCAATCCATCCCAACCCCTTAAGAGACAGTCCTTTTCATTGCTTTTTAAGCATCGGTGATGTAGTTAGAGATATATCACTCAACTAATTATTCCCTATTTATGAGGGTATAGTAACACTACTTTTAGTCTCCTAAAGTTCTTTTATTTTTTTACAGTTCATGGTTCACTGAGAGATAGATAACTAATTATTCATTCTTTATGAGGATATGATAACACTATTTTTAGTCTCTACATGGTCAACTGATAATATATTAGTTTTTTGCACTGGAATTAAATGCTCCTGCATCATCGTCTCACTCTCAGAGAAAAAATGATTTTATCATTTTCAAGCTCAGATGGAAGGAAATTGATGAACACAACTAGTGATATTCAGCTTCTGAGATCCAACTGGGTTCTTCTGGTTCTTTGTCCTTCCATAGTGGTAATTATGATTTGCACATCCAGTACTTCAACAATTTCCTATTGTTCTTTCACTAGAAGATGTGATATCCAGTCTTCAACTTTCTTCTATTCTTCGTCACGTGCATTAAATTCATATGAACGTGCAACGTTAAAATATTTAGAGATATTCAAATCCTTGGACAGTTCCACTTCATAAGCATTATCACAGAACTTCCTTATGATTTGCAGGGTCCAATCTTCTTGAAGTTCAGTTTGTTATGTTTAAGCAGTAAACTATTTTTTCCTCAAATGCACTATTACTTCATTATCTACTTCAAATTCTTTTTCTGGATTCATTTTCTTTACCTTTGTAACTTTGGTTGCTTGCTTGATATGGCTCCTTAACCTGTTCATACAATCTTTGCATTTATTCAGCAAATGCATCTGCATCATTACTTCTGCTCTCCTTTAAAGGCAGCTCAACTAAATCCATCGATTGTTTGGGACTCTTCTCATGTACAATATGGAATGGGGAAAGTCCTGTAAACTAGATGACTGAGTTATACTACCTTATAGGATAGGATCTGGGATCTTTAACTCTATAGAAGTCTATGTTTTGGGAGCCTATTGAATGTGAACTCAGCTTGTGTCAACATCAACTCTTATTGTCCCAGCTTGTTCCATTCAAGACATCTCAATAAATTTCCCAAACTCTTATTCACAACTCAGTCAAGGATACATTATACTGCAGCTTTGTTCCCATTTTTTCAAAGATTTTGCCAAAAATGTTTTTAGAAACTTGAAGTCTCTATCTGAAGTGATTTCCCTAGGCAATCCATGCAATCTCACAATTTACTTGAAAATTAAATTGGAAACTTTAGACACATCATTAGTCTTTATGCAGGGCATAAAATGAGCCATTTTAGAGAATCTATCAATCACTAAAAATAAGGAATTACCTCTTCGAGGGTGAGGTACACCTAGAATAAAATCCATGGACAAATCCTCCCAAGGTGCCTTTGGGACAGACAAAACAGTCTACAAACTAGTATTTGGGCTTCTTTCCTTTGCTAGCTCACATATTTTGCATCTCTTAACATATTTTCTATCATCCAACTTCAAAATCAGCCATTAATATCAAAATATTTCCTCCAAAAAGGGTTTATTTTTGTCTCTTCCAAAGTTTCAACTCAATCGGAATCCTCCACCCTGCCACTTTCTAATCAAATTCTCTCATAGATCATCTGGGAATGCACAGTTGTTTCCCCTTGAAACAAAAACCGATATTGAAAGTAATCCAGAATCCAGATAGGTTGTTCTATCTATTAATAATGTCTCCTTGCAAACCTTTCTTACCTCTTCAAAATCTTGATCAAATTCATTCAAGTCCTTGATTTCTTCAAATCCAAGCACCTCCACTGACATAGTTGTGAAGAAAGAAACTCCTCTGCTCAATGCATCTGCAACCTTATTTGCTTAGCCTGAATTGATCTT
Source organism: Pinus albicaulis (assembly GCA_034641835.2). NCBI lineage: Eukaryota > Viridiplantae > Streptophyta > Pinopsida > Pinales > Pinaceae > Pinus > Pinus albicaulis. The sequence goes on from CM076579.1 coordinate 687,461,192, forward strand.
CAACATAAATGAGAAGTTCTACAAAAATTGTACCCACTTCAAGTGTCTAGCCTTACTCATATTTTCGTGGTTTCTAATAAACTTCAAAGCTTTATGATCAATGAGCCAAACAATTTCTTTTGGTAGTATATAATTTCTCCATTTCTTCAAACCTTGCAAATAGAATAAAATTCCTGATTGCAAACAGAATATCACCTCTTTGCTTCATTTTACTTTTCACGAAAGAAGGCCATGGGAGACTCCATTGGCATCCCAATCTACTTGAAAGCTTTGTTAAAACCTGGAAAACTACATTGGGGCTTTGGGGCCCTTCTTCTTCATAAGTTCAAAACTTCTTTGTGTAGGTGTTGTCGACTCAATTTTTTTTATTGTCATGTGGTGTATTAATGGCTTACAAGGGGCACTAAAATATCTAATTAACTAATCATAAGAACTAAGCCATCAAAACTTCCTACCTTAGTTATGCTTCTCGGAACTATCCATTCCATAATTGCTTTCACTTCTTTAGACCCATCATCAATGCTTCCGTACAAATTACGAATCCCAAGCACAAGTTCTTGCATGAAAGAACTTTTCTTCAAATTGACTTGTACCTACTCTTCTAAGTTCTTCCAAACATTTCATTACCTGTTCGCATGATGCAAGTCCCCTTGAATTGTCTTGCTGAAATAAACATATCATTAAGAAAAAAAATCACGAACATCCCCAAGAAATCCCTCAACACCTGTGTCATCAATCTTGTGAAAGTACTTGGGAGTAGTGTTGCACGATCCTTCGCCCCCCCCAAGGATCCAAGGTCGGAACCGCGTCCCGTATCGATCCTTGGGCGATCCTCCGACAGAACCGTGTATCCGAAAATCAAATCCGCGGTTCCGCCGTTTTGAGGCGATTCCTGTAAATCTGGAACCACACAAGGCCGATCTGCGAATCCAGAAAATGATCCGTTGGGGATCCATGGAGGTTTGGGCACCGATCCGTGTGGTTCCAAAGGGAGATGGGCAGTTCTGCAGGGTTCTAATTAAAAAAAAAAAATTCTTTGACTGAAGTTAGGTTGGGGCTTCCCAGACACTCCCAAGGTGTTCCCTTGATGCTCCTTAGATGGTTCCTAGATGCCCCGTCATGGTAATGTTAAATTTTTAAAGTAAAAGAGACATTATCCTTTATCTTTCATTTTCATCCTTCTACTTAATTTTTTAACATTACCATGAAATGACTCAGGATGTTTGAGAGTGGTTCCAGCGCCATCGGGCTTCATATGGAGAAAATAGAATTTCATATCCTTCAAAATTCAACAACTTAACTGTTTAAGGAATTCAGGATCAATGAGATTGTGGCTTTTCATTATATTATATCATGTATGAGGGTATGTGATTGGCATTTAATCAAGAGCACCAAGCCCTCTATGTGCTCATGTACCCTAGTGTTGGTGGTGTTAATTGTTGAACTCCTTTGTCATGGCCTTAGCAAAATATTACCTTTCAATCAAGTCAAAATCATTGATCAAGCATGTAAAGCTATTTCCACCATATTTTAAGGCTTGGATTAGGTAGTTTGATTAAAATTGGGAAATGTTGACTAATATCCCCTGGACAATCGAGGTAGAGGCAAAGGCGAGACAAGAGGAGAAGAATATAGATTCTATATGGTTGATGCTCGAATAATTAACCATTGATGTACAATGGATGCCATATCTATCTTGATTTGTATACAAATATGCATGTTTTCATATTTTCTATAAGTAGTTTGGTATTTTGGATGTTTTTTTTAATAAAAATGCAAAAAAATATAAATATAAATATAAATATATATATATATATAGTAGACGGTTCTGAGATGCTTCGCTTCCTAGATTTTTGGGAAATGATGCTTCCGCATATCCACTTCCAAAAAACGTCCCCGCTTCGTGCAACATTGCTTGGGTGTATTTGTCAACCCAAATGGTATCACCAATGATTTGTACAAGCCTTCTTTTTTTCTTAAAATATTATTTTTCACTCATCACCCTCTCTTATTCAAATTTGGTGATATCAACTTTTTAAACCTATTTTAGAAAAATAGCAAGCTTCACTGAAACAATCCATTAAATCATCTGTTTTGGGTAATGGAAACCTATACTTGTTGGCAATTTTGCTAATGGCCCTTGAATCCATGCCTATCCTCCATCCTTTTCCAAGGTAATTACAACAGAGCCTCCACATATTTGTTCAACTCCTCATTTTCCATTGGACTCGATCTATGATGGCCTAAATTTGGCAAACTGCCTCCTAGAATAAGATCCATCACCCATGTGATGGGAGATCTTTCTCGATGGAGGCAATCTAGTAGGCAAGCTATCATAGGTCATCTCCTTATGCTCCTTATAGGCCTTAACTTTTGGTGGCGCTTCTTTGCTCGATGAATCTGTTTTTTTTTTCTACAAATCAATACGTAACTTCCTTTCAATTTCTTAACATCGTGAAAAAACTCCTTAGAAAAGAGGAAAATTATTTGATTACTTTCCCCTTCCATCTTATTCATGGAGAGCTGTTGGAATTACCTTACCCCTTTAACAAAGGTATAGGTATTTTCCTTCCCATTTTCAATTGCTTCTCCATCATACTACCATGCCCTACATAGAAGCAGATGGAAGGCATCCATGGGTATGACATCACATGCCACCTCATCTTCATAGTCTCCAATACTGAGGCAAAATTTTCCTTTCTCATTCATTGTGACATTGTGATCTTTTCGAAGTCAAGAATTTTGGTAAGGTTGAAAATGTCTTGTACATTCTAAGCTCAACCTTTTCACCATTTCAGTGGAGAATATGTTATCAATGTTGCCCCCTTCAATTATTACATTGCAACACCTTTTCCCTACCTTGCAGTTGGTCCTGCAAAGACTTCTCAACCAGTTCCCTTATTTTTTCTCTTTTGGTTTCCAGTTCAACAAGATTCTCCTCCACATGAGGTTATCCTCTTCCTTTTGTTCAAGAGGGGTTATTATTGGAGCTTTTCCCTGTGACATGTTCGTTCTCTTATAATATTTCTAATGGTAAATTACAATAATAACAGGCTTAAATATACCAACACGTGCAACACAAATAAACACAACAATTAGACAACCATTGAGCCACAAAAACTGTGTTGAGCCATTTTATTAAATTCAAGGAATTGGTACAAATTGAGGTGCTGGAACAAGTGCACCTGGGCTTGCTCAAGGCAAGCTAGAGAATGCCTCAAAAAGTACTGCTGAACTCCTCCAAGTCTCCTTTTTGCGTGGCTCGATACTCTGCACTGGAACTGCCCAGAAATATTGTTGTTGCTCCAAAAGATCTGCTGTTAGGGCCTGTTGTACTGCTTAGAAAACTCTGGGCTTTTAACCTCGGTCCCTACTCATAAAACCCACAATAACCCGCGCAGGAATTGTGGAATGGTTGACCCCGAAAATTGGCCCTCTTGGGATTGGCTCTTTGCGTTGCTGGGTAAACCTGTGCTCGTGGAAATTCTGCTGCAAACTGCTCCCAAAATGTGTGCAATATCCTTGTTAGGAAGCTCTCAGCCTCCCCACCAAATCACAGCTCCAAAATTCCTGCACTCCTTAGCACCCAGATGATCTCTCACTCAGCACTGCACAGTCACTGCGTTGTTGGGGCTGCTTTGCACTGTCTTTGAAGGTAATTACGCTGCAGGTGAAGCTCACAACTCTCCACTGGATTGAACAGGTAAAATATCCTCCCTTGGGTGGGCACTTGAAGTCCCCTGAAGCAGAGGTTGAGGTTCCTGCTCATAAACACTCGTGTGTTGAACAACACTTGCAGACTTGGCACTTGCTCAAGCGTGCTATGTCAAAAGACAAATTAAGAAGATGATAGATGAATGAGGAAATGAGACTGCATCATTCCTTTTTGTCAAAGGCAACCCAACGTTCTCTTGGGCCTCGCCATGAGTTGCGTTACCCCCTCCTGAGCCAATTAATGTGTTGTCCCACACCTGTTGCGCAGTCTCTTCCTATTGGACCCACGCTCCCACTAAAGCTGCAATTTCCATAAAGGCTGGTGTCAATCTGCCTATAGTTCCTTATGTTTAATTTGTGGGTCCCCAAGCCACATTATTTCTGGCCAAAACTTAGCAAAAATATAAATTAAGCAAAAATTAATATTCCAATTAGCAGTTAGCTAATTAGGAATATTACATCTCTGCTCTGATATCCTCCCATCAACAATTTTTTCCAAACCCTCAAAAGCCCTATGTTTGGGCTTTCTACAACGAAACCATTTCCTTCATGAAAGAGCCTCTACCACCTCAACCTCTACCTCTGAAACCTCCGATTTTATTTCGCTTAGTCTTTCCCGGATTTAATTCCTCATCAACCTTTAATGCATATTGATATATGCTTCATGCATGGAATGCACTTTCACAAAGGACAATTCATCTTGGGTTTGTAACGTTAGCTCATTTTATACCGAGCTTGGTTTTCTCCTGGTCTTTTTGCATTCCTATCCAAGATTGTGAACTCAGAAATTGTTCAATGTACTGTTGCAGAGACATCTCCCTTTGCCCCACGTTTTGAAATTCCTTGAACAATTCTTGCTGGAAATCCATTAGTAAAAATTTCTTTAGGGTGTTTAAAGTCTTAGGCACAATTTATTCTTTTCTTTTCCTTCCTTATTCTTCAGGGCTGTAGATTATCCCACCAAAGTGCAGCATGGGGATTTATTTTTGCCACAAATTTCTGACATTACATGGATTATCTTCCTCAACATTTTCCATATCCTAATATCTCATCATATCTCCTATCAAATCTATAAACATTTTCAGGTTCAACTCTCATTTGAACTCTGAAATTTCTGCCTTCACCTTACTTCCTTGTTTAGAGATTGCCTCCAATACTCTCCAATGGATCTACTGCCTGAACATCTGCACCTACGTTTTCATGTTCATTCTCGGACTCATTACCTCTCAAGCTTACCTCAAGATCTGGCAATCTATGGAGTAACTCATCTGCGTCCACTTTTAAATTTCCAGGCCTTGCTCCTCTCTGTCCCCGTACTGGAATTCTTCTATTGGCCAACTTGTCCACTGCTCTGAAAAGATGATGGTGGTGCATTCAAGGGTTTCTGAAACAACAATAAACTACACAGGCTTCAGAGTGCAAAACAATAGGATCCATAAACAAGAAGATTGTTCCCGAAACACTGCAGAAGAGAAATCTGAAATTAATATCATCATAAAAACAGTAGGACAACTACAAAGCCATATATATAACATCCTTCTTGATGAGATTCTCTAACACCTTTTTCTAATTGCAAGAACCAGCTTCACGGGATTTCCCTAACATACTACCAGTCCCATATATCCCACTTCCTTAATATAACCTCTAAAATCATTCTTATCTTTTATTACTGCTACTGGTGAATGCATGGACTTAAAGCAAGATTACACAATTTATTATTCCTGATCTACGAGGATCAATTAACACTATTTTTGGATTATTCATCCTCAGTTAATAATAATATCAATACTTTTTTCTTGTTTTAGATTCTTCCTGCAGCATTGAACAATTATTTATAATATGCATAATTAAGGAGATTTTCTTAACCTTACACTTAACACATAGCTCCATGCTTAAGAGGTTCCTAGTGTACACTGCATAAAAGTGGGCATGAATCCATCTCAATTTACTTTCCAGTTAAAAGTGGTCCTTAATACAGGTTTAACTCTGCAGTTTCCTAAAATTCAAGCTTATAAAGTTCAATATTTTGTTTGTAGGATGATATATAAGTAAATGCACTTCAGTTAAGTTGGAAGTGAGAAATGGATCGTTCAAGCTTTGAAAGTCCTCAACAGAAGACTGATCAGCTTTTTTTTCATTATTTGTGTGTCTATCGACAGATGGGAATGGCATGTGCATTAGAGACACTTTGTGGACAGGCCTATGGAGCAAAGCAATATCATTTGCTTGGGATTCAATTGCAGAGAGCAATTGTTGCTCTTTTTTGTGTCAGCATACCACTGGCTGTGATATGGATATATATGGGAGGCATTCTTAAAGCCCTTGGGCAAGACCCTTTAATATCTTTTGAAGCAGGGAAATTTGCAAGATGGATGCTTCCTAGCTTGTTTGCTTATGCGGTTCTTCAACCCCTTCTGAAATTTCTTCAATCACAGGGCATTGTCATTCCGATGATGTTAAGCTCTGCAATAACTCTGGGTTTCCATGTCCCCCTCTGCTGGGTATTGGTGTTCAAAGTTGGATTAGGTAATAAAGGCGCTGCATTGGCAAACAGCATTTCCAATTGGTTGAATGTTGCACTTCTATCACTTTATGTTACATTTTCCCCTGCATGCGAGAAGACAAGGACATCCTTTTCAAGGGAAGCTTTATATGATATTGCGAACTTTCTTAAGCTTGCTATTCCATCTGCAGTGATGATCTGGTATATGAGTCCTTTCCCTTTGGTGCAGAGTGTAGTTGAATTTAAAAAAATATGCATTGTTTCAATCTCATTTTCATTTTACTTATTCTACTTCAGAGTTTTCAATTATTTTTAAGGATTTCTTCAGAGGGAATCAGTTTAAGTATTATACTATTCTTGAATTTTTAATTATGCTATTATGTTCTGTTCCTAAGTTAACACTTGTATATATCTTGACAGCTTGGAGTACTGGTCTTTTGAATTGCTTGTTCTCCTCTCTGGTTTGTTGCCTAATCCCGAACTTGAGATGTCGGTTCTCTCCGTCTGGTAATTATGTCATATCTCACAAGTTTACTACACGTAAAGCTAATAGTGACATCTTCTTTTCCACTGCCAATAGTTACTCTATTCTTCTCTGAACTTGCTTTTGGTTCTTTGCAGCCTTAGCACTGTTTCACTTGCATATATGATTCCCTTTGGCCTGGGTGCTGCTGTAAGGTTGGTATAACTGATTGAAAAGTGTTGCTAACAGCAAATTCTCTAAGGATATTAAATTGCTGGCATTGAATTATGTTCATACTTTTGATACTAACTTTTTGCGGTGCAGTACACGAGTTTCCAATGAACTAGGAGCTGGACGCTCATGTGCTGCACAGTTATCGGTGCGTGTCGGGGTTTGTATGGCAGCCATGGAAGCCCTCATGATAGGATCTACCTTATTCTCTGCCCGAAATGTCTGGGGCTATGTTTATAGCAATGAAAGAGAGGTAGTTCTCTACATTTCGAGCATGATGCCACTGCTTGCATCCTCAACATTTATGGATGCCAACCAAGGCGTTCTAGCAGGTAAATAACCTTTCTCAATGATTTCATCAGATCTGGAAATGGTCTTGAATTGTATAGATAGATATGTATAGTCCTGTTTTCTAAAACTTCAATACTTCTGCAGGTATTGCTAGGGGATGTGGATGGCAAACATTGGGTGCCTATGTAAATCTTGGGGCATACTATGTGGTTGGCATTCCTATAGCTGTCATTTTGGCCTTTCTACTGCACCTTGGTGGCAGGGTTAGTTACCCCTCCCTCCTTTATCTTAAGATACTGAGTTTGTCCTTTCAATGATAAGAGTAGAGTATAAATGGCAAGTTTAGTCAAATTTTCAACTCCATGCTGATAGATGAGAAAAATCATGTTTTCTATGGACGGGAAAGTAAATATAACTCTAATTTTATACTGCGATTCTTATTATATTGATCAAATTTCCATTTCCCATTTCCTATAGCCCAGATATATAACTCTTTTCTTCCAAGTAACATATCCTAGGGAACACTTACCCTCTTTCTGAAGATGGTACCCAGGGTAAACCCTAGATTCTTCAGGGCAAGAGGCCAGGTCAACAATAGGGCTCAAAGACATTGCAAAACTATACTTGTTAAGAGTTCAACATGTCACTTGCGGGACTTGAACTTGTGTGGGGAGGATAACACTCCTCTCAACCACCCAAGCTAGATCCAATTGACTGCCCATAGATATAATATATGATACACTTGAAGAGATTTCATGTCTCCTTATCAGGCTGAAAATAGTTGTTCTTCGTCATTTGATATTGACTTCTGATATGGATGCATAATATCCCACCTAATATTGAGAGCTAATAGGTCTGGATGCTTTGTTTTTTTTTTCCCATTTGAAAAGGGAAATAAGCACAAAGTGAGGAGATAAGATGGATATAAATAATCTGCTGACTCTCCATTAGCAGTCAACAATATTTATATCTGACTCCACCAGTAAATATTTTCAGAGCTATGACTAATGACGGTACTAAAATAAGACCAGGGTCCAGAACTACGGGCTACCAATACATAGATCCAGCATTATTAAAGATCTCAAAACCGATAAAAAGCTAGTATCTATTTTGAGTAACAGTTCTGATAGCAATCGGAATCAACCATTTCATCAACGTTAGAAGGTCCATTTACAGAAACTAAACAGAAAACTCCAATCCGGGAGGCCGTTATACAGCAAAATCTTGTTCCGGCATAAGAGTCTCAAAAGAGTTTAAATAGCAGAAACTCTGAAGAAGAAAGAAACTTCAAGTTTAACCATTCAGATTTTTTTTCCTTGATAAATAATCTGGATGTCATTTCCAACCTTCATATTCTGTACTATATATCTCCTCCAACGAGTTCTTTGTCTAGGTTCTATTGACAGTGAGGGGAGGGTCCCCAATCTGGTTTAGGTTGTTTCGCCTACAAAATTGACTGTGCAGAATTCACCCTTGGTGAAATTAGTCATTCATCATTGTGATAAATTAATTCATCTCAATTTTCTTTAATGTTCCAAACTAATCTAGCTTCAATTTATCTCCAGGGTAAAGTCTTAGAACCATTCCAAAGTGCTTTTTTGAAGAAACTTTAGATGCCAATCCTTGAAAAGCCAAGGTGTAACAGTAAGTTTTTTAATCCATCTTCATCCGAACCCTTACCAATAAATACCTGTAAAAAAATTAACCATGACTTCTAACTCGAAGTTAGGAAGCTCTCTACTTTCCCATGAAGATGTAATCATTTCCTTTTTCCACAATGTTCATAGCAAACATAAACTGAAGATTTATGGAGAATGAACAATTTTCAGCTCTATTGTCCAATATCAAACCAGTGTATGTCATTTCCAATTTTAAGAGAGATCAATTTCAAGAAATTAACCAGATAATATCTTTCTCCAATACATTGCATTAAAGCAAAAGGACAATCATAAGACAGGGCTGCAGAATGTGGATTACAATTGAAGACCGGAAGCTGAATGATGATGATGAAATCTGAATGTCTAACTGCTCTGACCATGAAAAAATGTGCTCTACTATAGGGTAGTTGACACTTAGTGGTCAACAACCCCAAGAGGGAAAACCTAGGTCTTTCTCTCACCTTGGGGTGTTCTTTGAGGACTGTATGAGTATACTATTCGGTGGAATAAATCTCAAGAAGCCCTTTCTTCTCCTTTCCTTGACCTTGGAAGTATTTCTTCCTACAATTATTCATAAAACCCTAGGTCTAGCACAAGTCTTTCCTAGGTCTCTCAAAGGGAGTGAAGAGCCTCTTGGAAGTGTTAAAGCATCACATAGAGCTTCTTTGAGAGGTCCTACCCCATCATTTGGAGTCTTGATCTTAGGAATACATATTACCATCACAAGTCTCAAACCCTAAGTGTTGATCTCCTCCTAGGCCTTTCTTAGAGAGTGTTTAGCTTCCTTGAAACATTGAGCCATTTGTTGTGTTTCTCCTTGAATGGGATTTGCGGAATCACGTCATACCTAAATCATTAATCTATTCATTTTAAGTGACTCCCTTCATACCAGGACTCCTCCCATCAGTGAAAATATGTAAAGAGTAGGGGACTTTGACAGAGGTGACAGTGGGTCATTGTCCCATTGTTGTCACTTAGTCTAGTAGTTGTCCCTTAGGTTTTCCCTTCCTTGGGGCCCTGCTATATTGTGTGGTAATATTTTTGGCGTCGTTGTCGGGAAGGAAGCAGGTCTCCCTCCTTGGTGAAATATTTGAAGAGGTGATCCTTTAAACGACAATATCGATCCTCTTCTGGCAACTCCATGGAAGAACGAAGCCCTTGTTCTTCATTGAATTTCAAAGTTGTAAATGCTTGTAGGCTGAAGCAAGCATTCTTTAAGGAAATTTAAATTCGCCCCAGTGACTCCTCGTATGGTTGATATGCAATACTCAAAGCAATGTGGGATTGGGAAAAATCATACCCAACTTTAGATGTTGCATGGATTCCTGGATATCCGAACAAAATTGAGTTCAATCATGTGACATTTCTGCCAAAGTTTGATGGTGACCCATTTGCAGCAGTTAATCATGTTGCTACATTTAAAGAGTACACTTCAAGAGCCAATGTAGTCCATCAAGACACTCTTATTTATTTGTTTATTCTCTCTATTGGACCTAGTCATCATGATAGGATTGTGAATTTTGTAGAAATTTCTGAATCTTAATCCTTATGCAGAAATTATTATTGTTAATCTAGTTAAGCTTCTCCTACTTATACAAGTTATTAACTGAATAAATTCAAGTTAACATCAAAGCAAAATACATAACAGATCTCTACCAATTCAGATCTAGAATAAGAATATGCACACATAGACACAGTGACACAGTTATTTTTGGACAAATTGTCCCCGAAAAAACCTAATGTGGGAAAACTGGTCTCTGGCTGTTGGAGGGTTCTATTATTAAGAATATTTCTGAATACACAACTCTGGTTTCTAGATCTGGAAAAACCTATAGAGAAAACTCTAGATCTGCAGATCCTGGCTTATCTAAGACCAAAAATATTGACTGATCCACACCCTCAAACGAGATTTACAGACTTCAGCCAGATCTAGGCCTAGAAGCCCCAACGTTTCCCCTGAAAGACACTGCTGCTGCTGCTGCCGTCTCCTGCTGCCGCTCCTGCCTTTCTCTGCGCTGTCTTTGCTGATCTCTTCTCTGCTTCTTGTGTATTCTAGACCCCGGGATCAGATCATCCCCTTGGTCTAAATTCCCCTCTCTGCAACTGAAACACTTCTGAGAATTCTTAGCAACCCCGCCCTAGAATCTCAGTTTAGCTTCAGTGCTCTGCCTCCATGTGTGATTTACAAATGACCCCAAGCCTTTCCTTTATACTTTTCTCGTTGACAAATCAATGGCCAAGATTAAATCTTTAATCAATGGCTAAGATTAAAATAAAGCTTGATCCGTGTGACTTAAGATAATTTCATCACATGTTTAATTAAATTCACTTTAATTATTTTATTTTCCTAAGTTTTAACTTAGGAAATACATTAAAATAATTAATTAATTTAATATCTCCTAAACCAGATGAAATTTCCCAAATCCATTTATGGGTCTTGTAGATCCAGTGTACTCTAGTCTCTCCACAAAGTTTGGGAGCTAGAGCACAACTGATGCTACCCAAAATACACAAAATATCAACACTCCCTCTTAGCATCAAGGGTGTGCTCTAGCAATACATCACACTCATGCATTACATGATTTTGGGCACAAGTTATGTGCTGTTGAAGCTTGGCCTCTTGCCACTCAACTATGCACTGCTGTTGCCATTCTATACTGCAACTCCCTCTTCTTCGGAAGACCACCCTTTCCTCTAGTGGAAGGGGTTCTCGGTCATTCCCATCTTCTCTCTGAAGTAAGTGAACTTAACCTTATTCAGAGCCTTTGTGAGAATGTCTGCTACTTGTTCACCTGTAGGAGTGTATCATAACTATACTGCTCCCTTCTAAACATAGTCTTGGATAAAGTGACACCGAATGTCAATGTGCTTTGACTGGTCATGAAACACATGATTCTCAGAGAGCTTGATGCAACTCTGATTATCACACATGATCTTGGTCGGCTCTATTCGTTTCTTAAGTAGGTTCAAAATTAATTTGCGGAGCCATATGGCCTTACACGAAGCCATGCTTGCTGCCATGTACTCTACCTCGGCTGAGCTCAGTGCTACAGACTTTTGTTTCCTACTACACCAGGAGGTCATTCCTGATCCGAGACTGAAACAGTACCCACTGGTACTTTTCCGATCTACTGTGCTTCTAGCCCAGTCTGCATCTGTGAACCCACTTAACTTAATTTCATTTTCCTTCGTGTACTTTAGCCCATACTCGATTGTCCCTCTCAAGTATCTGAGAATATGTTTAGCTGTTGCCCAGTGAGCCCTCCTTGGTTCCACCATGAACTGACTGAGGGTATTCACTGCATAGTAGATGTCTGGTCTTGTATTGACCAGATACATCAATGACCCGATGAGCTGTCTGTACAAGGTGGGATCAGCCTCATCATCCTCTGATGTGTCTATCTTCTTCCAGTTAGTGATCATTGGCATGGCCATGGGTCTACAGTCTTCCATCTGGAATCTTTTCAGAATCTCTATCGTGTATCTTCCTTGCCCTAGGAAGATTTCCCCTTCATGCTGCCAAACTTCTAACCCAAGAAAATAGTGCATCCATCCCAGGTCCTTCATGTCAAATTCTGTTGCCAGATTCTCCTTGCAGTCCATGATGAGCTTGGATGACCAAGTCAAAAACAAGTCATCCACATACAAAACAAGAATAGGTGGCTCATCTCCTGCTCTCAAGTAGTATAACTTGGGATCTGCATCACTCTTGACGAACCCCATCTTCTGCAATAGCCATCAATCCGACCATACCATGCCCTGGGGGCTTGTTTCAAGCCATACAAGGCTTTCTTAAGTCTGCAAACATGAGTCTTCTGCTCATGTGTCTCGAAGCCCTCTGGCTGCTCTATGTACACTTCCTCCTCTATCACACCGTTCAAGAACGCAACCTTGACATCCATCTGGTGAATCTCCCATCCCATCTGCGCTGCCAAAGAGATGATGGATCTGATAGAAGTGTACCATGCTACAAAAGCAGAGGTTTCTTCATAGTCAATGCCTTCTTTCTGGGCATACCCCTTTGCTACAAATCTTGCTTTGAATTTCTCTATGCTACCATTTGCAGCATATTTGATCTGTAGATCCACCTAAATCCTACAACAGATCTGTCCTGTGGTCTATGGACTACTTCCCAGACATCATTTGTCATGATGGAGCTATACTTCTCCACCATGGCATCTACCCATACCTGATTTTGAGCTGCTTCCCGGAAGGTAGAGGGTTCTCCAACCTGAGCTACCAGTGCCTGATATCTGTCAGGTTGTTTCCTTATCCTCTTTCCTTCTCTAGGTGTTCCAACAAATCCTTCTGCATCTCTAAAAATCTGTTGGAGTTCTCTGCTCGGTCTCCCATTAGTGGTGGGTGGTCTCACTTGTTCTTCCTCCTGTTCTTCATCGGAGGAGCTTCCTTTAGAACAATTGTGCCTAGGAGAGGCACTGGACCTCTCCTCCAGAGGTCGTTGAGGCTGTACCAGTGGATCTTCCTCAATCTTCGTATCTGTGGCCATCTCTCGAGATTTCCTAAGGGCTCTTTCTTCAAGGAATTTTACATCCCTTCTTACCACGACTTTCATGCTCTCTGGAATATAGACGCGGTATGCCTTTGCATTCTCACTGTAGCCCATCAAAAAACCCTTTTCTGCAGTTTGATCCAATTTCTTCCTCTTTTCCTCTGGAACATGGCAGTATGCTACACTGCTGAATATCCTAATGTGGCTCACTTTAGGCTTGCTGCCTGTGAACACACTTTCGGGAGTCACCTTCCCCAAAGCCCTAATTGGAACTCTGTTCTGAATATAGATTGCTATCTTGCAGGCCTCTGCCCATAAGAATTTGGGCATTTCCTGGTCGTACAACATTTCCCTTGCAGCTTCTATTATGGTCTGATTCTTTCGTTCTGCAACTCCATTTTTTTCTGGATTGTAGGGAGTTGTCCACTCTCTCTTGATGCCTTCCTGCACACAAAAAATTGTGAAGTCTTTATCGATAATTTCTCCACCATTATCTGACCTTAACTTCTTGATCTTCTTTCCTGTAGAGTTCTCCACCAATGCTTTGAAATCTTTAAACCGATTAAAGACTTCATCTTTTGTCTTTAGAAAATAGATCCAAGTTTTCCTGGTATAATCATCAATGAAGGTGGCAAAATATTTTGCCCCATTGAGAGCTGTTGTAGACATCGGACCGCAAATGTCATAGTGTATTAACTCTAATACACCTTCGGCTCTGCTGCTGCTTCTTGAAAACGTTGCCTTAGCGTACTTCCCTAGTACGGATCCTCTGCAAACATCGTCTTTCTTTGTGCTGAGTTCAGGAGCCCCTATGACAGTATTTTTGAGAATCTCCAAGGCTCCATGATGTAGATGCCCCATCCTTCTATGCCATAACTCATTCAGATCTCTGTCATCTGTACTGCCAATCAGGGCCACCGGAGATTCAAGCTGAATCTTATACAACTTGTGACTCCTTATTCCAATTTGTGCCTTTTTACTCCAGTTAGGATGTTTGACATATACTTTGTCTTGAATAAAGTATACATCATAGCCCTTGTTCTGAAGTTGAGACACCGAGAGTAAGTTCATCCCCAACCCTTGTACATGCAGAACATTCATGGCTCGAATCTTGTGGCCATCTTCCGTCTGAAAAGTTACAGTACCTCTCCCGATGGGGGTACATTTTCCTTTGTTTCCCATAGTTATTTGGAAATTCATCTGCTCCTCTTGATAGCTCAAAAAACATTCTCGAACCCTCGTCATGTGAGCAGATGCTCCACTGTCAATATACCAAGCATCAAGAGGAGCTGTGCTTGACACACATGCAAGATCCTCCTCTAGTCTGGATGCCAACACTTTCATGTCATGTTCCCTCTGCATTTCTACATGCTCTGGAGGAATGCGTGAGTCCTTTTGGTTGCATGAACCCTTCCCTTGGTTCATGTCAGATTTTCCCTTCCTGTCAACTGCGCTGCCCCTTCAGATCTGCAATCGCTCCGATACTATGTAGAAATTTTTGAATCTTAATTCTTATGTAGAAATTATTATTGTTAATCTGGTTAAGCTTATCCTACTTATACAAGTTATTAACTAAATAAATTCAAGTTAATATCAAAGCAAAACACATAACAGATCTCTACCAATTCAGATCTAGAATAAGCATATGCACACATAGACACAGTGACAGTTATTTCTGGACAAACTGTCCCCGGAAAAACCCAATGTGGGAAAACCGATCTCTGGCTGCTGGAGGGTTCTATTATTAAGAATATTTCTGAATACACAACTCTGGTTTCCATATCTGGAAAAGCCTACAGAGAAAACTCTAGATCTGCAGCTCCTGGCTGATCTAAGACCAAAAATACTGACTGATCCACACCCTCAAACGGGATTTACAGAACTCAGCCAGATCTAGGCCTAGAAGCCCCAGCGCTGCCCTTGAAAGACACTGCTGCTGCCTTTCTCTGCGCTGTCCTTGCTGATTTATTCTCTGCTTCTTGTGTATTCTAAACCCCGGGATCAGATCATCCCCTTGGTCTAAATTCCCCTCTCTGCAACTGAAACACTTCTGAGAATTCTTGGCAACCCCGCCCTAGAATCTCAGTTTAGCTTCAGTGCTCTGCCTCCATCTGTGATTTACAAATGACCCCAAGCCTTTCCTTTATACTTTTCTCGTTGACAAATCAACGGCCAAGATTAAATCTTTAATCAATGGCTAAGATTAAAAGAAGGCTTGATCCATGTGACTTAAGATAATTTCATCACATGTTTAATTAAATTCACTTTAATTATTTTATTTTCCTAAGTTTCAACTTAGGAAATACATTAAAATAATTAATTAATTTAATATCTCCTAAACCAGATGAAATTTCCCAAATCCATTTATGGGTCTTGTAGATCCAGTGTACTCTAGTCCCTCCACAAAGTTTGGGAGCTAGAGCACAACTGATGCTACCCCAAATACACAAAATCTCAACAAATTCATGTGAACCTAAGAGCATTTCATCTATTGAAGGGATTATTGTTACATTTATGTACCAAAAGGTTCCAAAATTCCAACCTATTGAAGATCCTCCTCAACGTGAGGAACAACCCGACGAAGACAACATTACTGAGATTGATCAAGAAGAGTACTATGAGAAAGAATATTTTTCTGACCAGGATGATGAAGAGGTTCTAGATCCTGAAAGCCTCCAAAGGATACAAGGGAGAGTGGATTAATATAAGGAATATTGCTGGCATCTAATAGAGGAGTGTTCGGGCAAGAATTTCCTATTTCATCTATGTAGTTTGCAAGGAGGGAAGATCTATGAGATGTGAAAAGAATACAAGGAGGACCCTACAAACATCCTTCTCCTAGAGATAATTTACCAGAATCATGTAGTTGAGATCTTGAGTAATGTTGTCCAAGAAAGGAATTGTAACTCACATCTGAGCCACGAAGAGGGCTCATTCTTTGCCCCCCAAGATGAAAGCATCGATGAAGATCTTGAGGGAGCTACAAGTGTAGAAGATCATGCTTTCTAAGGCATTCAAGAAAATGAAGAAGGTATGGAAGAAATTTGGGCAACAGATTGGGAAGTTGGCTATGATAGAAGCAAAGATGAAAGTTCCGTGGAAGCTATTATCCATGATAAAGAACCTAATGAAGGTGGTTATTTGGCCCAAGAGGTGATGTTGGACGATGCACTTTGTGAAGATCTAGAAAATGTATACAACGTTGCTCTCCCAAAGTCTGACTTTGGTGACTTCATGCATATAAGTGAGGGAAAGTTGAATATGAGTGCATATTATTTCAACAAAGATCCTATCTATGATATCGATGAAGAAAGGGAATTTGTGGAAAGTGAATTTAAGGCAAGCCCTATTTTTGTCAAGAATATTATTCCTAATGATACATCTTTTGAGCCCCTTGAAGAGCAAGGTGATCCCATAGCTTCCTTGAGAATTGGCATTGTAGACTACTTGCATGTTGAAGAAGGGAAATGGGAAATTATAGGTTACCACTTTGACAAAGGTCCCATTTATGATGTTGATGATGAGCTTGATAAGGATCTTGACTTACCTTGTATTCCATGTTGTCGAGAAACGTTGATCACTTTAGAGCAATCCTTGGGCCTTGCAATTGAAAATGATGAGCACACACGTTAGCTTACCCTTTTCAATATCATCATTGCCAGAGACTGTGAAATTTTTTGAATCTAAACCAGAAACCCTATTGCAGTAAATTTGATTTACTTCTCCTACTTGTTTTTCTTTAATTTACAAGTTATTTTCTGAATAATTAAGGAAAACATCAAAGTAAATACACTGCAGCCTACAAAATTATACAGTTCAAGTGCTGAAAAATAAGTAAAGCACACAGACAAAGTACACACAAATTTTTTGGACAAATGTCCCCAGAAAA
The DNA here is from genome assembly GCA_034641835.2 of Pinus albicaulis. Classification (NCBI taxonomy): domain Eukaryota; kingdom Viridiplantae; phylum Streptophyta; class Pinopsida; order Pinales; family Pinaceae; genus Pinus; species Pinus albicaulis. The sequence continues at coordinate 687,478,451 of CM076579.1, forward strand.
ACCCAATGCGGGAAAACTGGTCCAGTAGTTCTGAGGGTTTATATTATTAAGCAGCAGTATTCTGAGTACATCTAGGATGCCATAATATGGCTCACCCAATAGAGAAAACCTCGCCAAGAAAAAATAAATCGTGAGTTTTACCTCACTCTGCAAGTCCCGACAGATCTAGATCAGACATTGGTGAAACCCCAGCTGCCTCTGCGCAATCTCTACGCTACCACTGCCTAAGCCTACGTGGTTCTGGCTGATGGATTGCGTCACCCTTCCTCTGCGCTAATCTGCCTCTCCAGAAATCAATTTTCAGCCCTACTGGCTTAGAAACCTCGATCTCTAGTTGATTCTGGATTGTCCCTCGCAAGCTTTGCACTGCCCCTGCGTGGGCTTGCGTCACCCTCTCTGGGGTCTGCATCACCTCTCCCAGTGGCTATGCTGCCTCCTCTGCATCTCTGCTGCCCTTGCTTTGCTATGTACTCTTGGTCCGCCGACCAATTACTGCATTTGCCCCTCACTACTTCTCTGAATCACTCAGATCTGATATTCGTCTAAGCACTGCTCCGTCAGAAGAATTCGATCTCTTAGATCCACTGTGTGTGTTCTCCAACTGACCCCAAGCCTTCCTTTAATACTTTTCCTGTTGACGAATCAATGGTCGTGATCTAATCTCTGATCGACGGCTAAGATTAGAAAAGACTTGATCTTCATCACTTAGAACATTCTCACCCACATGTTAATTCACTTTAATTATTTAATTTCCCTAAGTTTAGACTTAGGGTCCCCATTAAAATAATTAATTATTTGAATAACTTAAGCTCCGGGTGGAATTTCTCCAAGCTATTTCTGGTTCTTGGAGATCTCATGTGCCCTAGCCCCTCCACAAATTTTCGGAGCTAGAGCACATCCGATGCTACCCCAAAAATCAACACTCCCTCTTAGCGAGGAATGTGCTCTAGCAATACTTCAATACTAGAAGCATCACCCTGATCCACGACATTGGTCTTCTGTGCTGCTGATGCTCGACTGCTGCCCCTCATCCACCGTGCTACTGCCTTCTGTACTGCTGCCCATGAGACTGCCACATCTGTATTGCAGCTCCCTCTCAAATGCTGCATCATGCTGCCCATAACACTGCCAATGCTAATTGTTGCATTGCAACTCAGTTGCTGAGAAGTAAGCAACTGAAAACAGCACCCAAAAAATCCTAACATACAAGTCAGATTGGGTGCACCTCGATACTGAGGCACCCTCTGCCGCTAATTTGTGCTGTCCCTCTGTTGCCTCTGCGCTGCTGCTTCTTTGCACTACGTAAGCACTACCTCTGCGTTGTTGAAGTCCATCAACCTCTGCGCTGTTGTTGCCTCTGCTCTGCGCTGCTCCAGTCTTCAACGTTCTAGCTCTGCCAATGTTGCTCCATCATCCCTCGCACCAACTGACTCTAGTCATCCTGCTATTGTCATTAAGGACTCCCGTAGCTCGTATGTGATCCAAGAGTTTGGGCACCTCAAGGATCTCGCCCCTCACCGCAGTTCGAAAGAACTACAGATCAATGTCGCCCCACCTCTTCCCCTGAGGCACATGAGCACTCATGGCCACGTCGTCATCATCTCTATCATTGTCCTTAGCTACGACAACCTTCGAATCAAAATCTTCTTTTCCCTTCTTTTTCATAGGGCATGTTGTGGCGCAATGTCCTAATTCACCACACCTGAAGCATCTGACCTTTGAAAGGTCTTTCTTCTTCTTCCTTTGTTGCCCATATTGTCCTTTAAATGCGAGAGATGCATCTTACTCCTCCTCCTTCTTGATCTTGATCCCTCTGCTCCTGATGCTTGCCTTGGTCATCCTCCTGATCTCTTCTTATCGAAGAGCTGCCCACATGTTTTCCCAACTTGGAAGCGCTACTCTGCCCAAAATGCCTTGGACAAAGTTCTCCCACTCATCGGAAATTGCATTCAGAGCAGTCCTCACCATAAGAACTTCATCAGGTGTGGCCCCCATGGTAACTAGCTAATTACGGATCACCTTCAATTTAATGAGGAAGGGTTCAATCTCTTCTCCCTTCAGCATCTGGAATAATCGGAGCTAATTCTCAAGAAGAATCCTCTCTAAACAGAAGTCCCCTGATACAATGTGGTCAAAGAAGTCCACATCTCATGTGTTGTGTTCTTCTTAGCAATGTGTGGGACCACATGATCCTTGACTCCGTCCATGATCAAGCGCTTAGCCTTCGCTTGAGCTTCTTCACACTTCTTGAGCGGATCAACGTCAACAGGAACAACAACTGTGCTCCCTATGAGATGATTGATACGATGCTCATCCAGCACTGACAATATTCTAGCCTTCCAGATGACAAAGTTGGATGTTCCATCCAACCTGTCCTGATCCCTCAATCCATGCGTGTCCATCTCTGCTCAACAAAAGATGTCGAACTGGTTCTCTTCTGCCTCTTCTGTTCTTGCCCCAACAAAACTCAGATCTGGGTTTCTTGCTCTAGAAACCCTCTAAGGAACCACGCTCCCTCTGAAAAATGATTTCCCTCCCGGAAATCCTCTATCACTGATGTCAAATCAGCCCTCTCTGATCACTCTTTGTTGTTGATCAACACTGGATCTAGACTTCTTAGCGAGAAGTATTCTTAGGAACTGGTTCCCTCTACTTTGTCATAGCCCCACTAGGCACTGTTTTGCACCGACAGAAACAATGCCCAACCAACAACTCTTGAAGAAACATGAACTGCTCTTCCAGCCACGACAACCGGAAAGACGAAGGCACAAATCTTTGCACTGGCCCAACAAACACTGCCTTGCCTCTGCTGCAGCTACAACATCACCCTAGCTAGCTGATGCAAGCTATGCGTGAGCCCCTTTCGTCACTGCATCACTCTTCCTTGCCTCTTTTTGGATTTGCGTTGTCACTCGGGACAACTTCCATCCTGCAGCAAAGTTTTCTCTTTGTCTCTTTGCTGATGGATTCAGCTCTACCTGATCCGCAACTTGGCTCTGAAGCCATGTGAAAATTTCTGAATCTAAACCAGGAACCCTACTGCAATAAATTTGATTTACTTCTACTTGTTTTTCATTAATTTACAAGTTATTTTCTAAATAATTCAAGAAAGCATCAAAGTAAATACACTGCAGCCTACAAAATTATACAGATCAAGTGCTGAAAAATAAGTAAAGCACATAGACAGAGGACACACAAAATTTTCGGACAAATGTCCCCAGAATAACCCAATGCGGGAAAACCGGTGCAAGAATTCTGAAGGTTTATATTATTAAGCAGTAGTATTCTGAGTGCATCTAGGTTGCCATAATCCGACTCACCCAACCGAGAAAACCTCAACAAGCAAGGATAAATCGTGAATTTTACCTCACTCTGCAAGTCTTGGCAAATCCGGATCAGACACTGGTGAAACCCCAGCTGCCTCTGCGCAGTCTCTATGCTGCCACTGCATAAGCTTGCATGGGTCTGGCTGATGGACTGCATCACCCTTCCTCTACGTTGATCTGCCTCTCCAGAAATCAAGTTTCAGCCTTGCCGGCTTAGAAACCCCGATCTCTAGCTGATTCTGGACTGTCCCTCGGAGGCTCTGCGTTGCCCCTGCGTGAGCCTTGCATGGGCTTGCATCACCCTCTTTGGGTTTGCGTCACATCTCCTGGTGGCTGTGTTGCCTCCTCTGCGTCTCTGCTGCCCTTGCTCTGCTATGTACTCTTGGTCCTCCGACCAATTACTGCATCTTCCCCTCACTGCTTCTCTGAATCACTCAGATATGATCTTCATCCGAGCATTGCTTCGTTAGAAGAATTTGATCTACTAGATCCACTGTGTGTATTCTCCAACTGACCCCAAGCCTTCCTTTAATACATTTCCTGTTGACGAATAAACGGTCGTGATCTAATCTCTAGTCGACGGCTAAGATTAGAAAAGACTTGATCTTCGTTACTTAGAACATTCTCACCCACATGTTAAATTAATTCACTTTAATTATTTAATTTCCTTAAGTTTAGAGTTAGGGTCCCTATTAAAATAATTAATTATTTGAATAACTTAAGCTCCAGGTGGAATTTCTCCAAACGATTTCTGGGTCTTGGAGATCTCATCTGTCTTAGCCCCTCCACAAAGTTTCAGAGTTAGAGCACATCCGATGCTACCCCAAAAATCAATAGAGACAAATTGATTGGTGTGATTCCCCTTGCCAGTTTTCTTTTTCTTCCTATCCCTCCCAACAAGATCATGGAGATATCAAAGAGAACTCCATGAATAAAGGAGCCTTTGAGGAAAGGTTATGGGATTTGATCATTGGTTTCTCCATATTCTTGATTGAGGGAAAGACCCGATGGTGTGGGCCTGATTCATTTTCCCCTCTTTTGTCCATCGTCCCTTTACATGATTCATGGTCACCTTATTTTCCCACCTCGCACCCTTGTTACTTAGCATATCAGTGTCATGATGATCATGTTTTCTTTTGTAATATTCCTAATGGAAATATGCAATGCTAAACAAAGCAAACATAGCAAAAACACATACAAAAATTTAGAACACATTTAACAACCAAAAATCTCCATGAATTACGTTGATTTGAGTCATTTTATTGATATAATTGTTGGGAACAAAGTAAAACCGAAAAGCATGCACCTGGGCTTGCTCAAGGCAAGCTAACAATATCAAAGTGATGAAATCAATTGCTTTAACATGCAATGTGATTGTCCCCAACAATCTCTGCGTTGTCTTGGTGAAAACTGCACTATTGGCTGCAAACAATAGCTGCTAGGGCCTCCTCTGGTGCTCAGAAAATTCTAGGAAATTAGCCCTAGGCTCTCCACCAATAACCCACAAAAACCCATGGAGGAATTGACCAAATGTTGACCTCAGAATTTCGTCCCAATTGCCCCCTAAATCCTCTAGAGTCTAGTTGTTGGCTGAGTTGGGATCCCTGTTGGACCCCTCAAATCAGCCCAGAAAATTCTGCGAAATTATTTCTGAGGTCCTTGTCAAAAACCCAAAAAAACCAAGAAAGGGTTTGCTCTAGTTTCAAAGCTCCAAAATTGACCCCAAATGCTTGGCCCTCCTCCACAAGCAAAAAACGTAACCTGCAGCAGATACTGTGTTTGCTGCTCCACCAAATTGCTGGAAAATTCCCCAAAATTGTCTCCAATCACCCAAAAAACTCTCTTCCATCCTTCTCCACAAGTTTCAACCCCAAATGATCTTCGCTCCTCAACCCCCACGTGTGGTTCCAACCCTTACTGCATAGTTCTTGGTGATGCTAGCCCCAACCTATGAAATGATGCTCCGAGATCAATTGAAAATGGATGAGACTCCCTCCTTGTGCTGGCACACGAAGTCCACTGAAGCAAGGGTTGAGATTTCAGCTCGGAAACACTTGTGTGCTAAACAACACTTGCAAACTTGGCTTCAGCTCAAGTGTGCTTGTCAAAGACAAATTATCAAATGATCAAGAATCACGAAATGAGTGCCTTCCTTTCCTTTTTGTCAAAGTTCCTCCAAAATTCCCATGTGGGCCTAGCTTGATTTCTTCCCACCAATATCGCACCAATGAGTGCGTATTCCGCATGTGGGTCGTATTTCTCTATGGGTGGCCCCCACGCTCCATTAGAGCCGCAATATTTCCCCTCCATCTCTAATGTTTGGGCTGGCTATAATAAAAAATACATGTGGGGCCTCTAAACAAACATTTCCTAAGTGCAAATATGAATTAAGACAAAATGGCCTAAATTGATATTTTACTTAGCAAATATGCTAAGTGGGAATATCATAGTCCTCCCCACCAAAAATTGCTTGTCCACAAGCAATGCCTGAACAAGTATCCTCTCTAGTTGATGCTCTCCACTGGCACTGCAAAAATGTGCCAGGGTCCCAGATGTGCCACTGAATCGTCCCTGACCTCTACATTGTCCTGACATGAAAGAATCCCTCAATACCAGGATCCCAAGCTATCTTTTCCAACCTGAAGCTCCCCTCACTCCACTCACTATCCTACCCAGTATAAGTACCAGTATTCCCTTGTATACCATCAGTGAGTAGGGGATCATGATAATGTGGCATTATGCCCAACTCCTCGTGAAGTTGTCCTACCACGTAGGCCATCCCATGCACTCCAAGAGTATACTCTCAAAGATACCACCTAATCCCTGCAGAGATAACATCTCGCTCATGTGAGCTCCTCCTGATATCATCCTGTTGGCCCCTCTGCCATGCTAATGAAGTCTCCCACTCCATTGGTGACTCGCTAAAGCCCAATGGAATATCTGCATGATCTCCCCCTATAGTACCCAGCTCATCCCTAAAGGCTATTGAGCTGTGAAGAGCTATCATGATCAAGTCCCTTGCTAATCTTAGAGTGGTGCCACCATGCTGACGCTACACTACTCTGATTATGACATACTCCCCATCGTGTGTGGACTGTATCCTCCTCTCCAAAGGCCTAGTGGCGAAAAAACTATGAAAACCAAGCTCTATCCTACCCGGGCATCTCCATGATGCCAATATCTACCCCTCGGCTAATCTCGACCTTGAGCAACAACATGCTAAGTCTTCCTTGCTATGCAGTGGAGGCCTCAGTGATCCCCCATGTGGCAAACCCAAGGTGAACTGGACCACCCTCTGCCATGACCCTGCTCGTCACAAAGTAGAGTGATCCACCCGCCAACCAGATCCCTGGGTCCCCCAACCATACTGGGAGCTCATAACTCCTACTCCTTGCGGAATGTGGCTGCGCAGCGCTGCTGCCTGCTAGAACCCATCTGGCCCTCATCTCCGACCCTTGTATGTACCCCATGGGTGGACCCAAAGTATCAGGAGTTTGTCCCACACAAGCCAACCTGCCCTGCTCCTGCCATACGACGTAGTGAAATCCAATATCCCAACTCCTGACAACACACTTGTACATTGCTCGGAGTCTGGGTACCCTCCTATAGATGAAGTCTACCATCCATCGTCCCTCGGGCTCCTGTGACACCTCAAAGTGTCTCACCAAAAGCGCATCATCCATTTCCCTCGCAATCGACTCCCCATCCATGTGTGAGCCCAAGAGTGGAACCTATGCTACCTCGGCAATAAACCAAGTCGTCCCTAAGCCTGTGTCTCCACCAAATGTCCCAACTGGAGAGTCATGGGTGGGTAGGTCCCCAAGGGTAGGATCAAGAGTCTGCTAGAGTACTGAAGAATATCCCTATGGATGCCCCTCTCTTTGTCTCGGATCTGCTGATAAACCAGTTGAAGCCCTGTCTCTGTACACCACAGGATATCCCTGGCTACCATTGTACCACCCTGTACCGTCCCGTGCCCTGTCTGTGTTAAGGCACTAGTTACTCCCTGCGTGTACTCAATTTGATGTAAGACACTCCTACTCCACAACGCAAACCAACATGCTACGGTACACCACCATGCACCTCCATGCCCACCGGTAGTCCACTACTCAACGCTAGATGCTCCCACACATCCTTGGATGTGATGGCCTAGAACTGTGTCTCTACGTGTCGGCCCACCTCCAATCCGTATCATCACCTCCACCGTCGCATCACTATACCCGTCGATGAATGGATCTTCACTCCAAATCCTCCCTGAGGGATCCGAGAAGTGAATCTCCCTATGTGTCAATAATGAAGCCACCACTGCTTTGCTCCTTTGCGAGCTCTGTGCCCCACACAAAGGTAAAGAATCCCTAGCCCCATACAAGGCATTGTCTGGTGGCTTGCCAATGCCACCCCCTCTAACAAACTCCTGCCAGAGTATGTTGATCACCCCGTGACCCCCTGTACAAACGTCATACCAAGATAACTTAAGAAGTTTGTCCATAAACTGGTTGAACACTGGTGCTAACCGAAACTCCCTTAGCGAATGTGCATGCTCAACTGCTACGTCAAATGTACCATCCAGGTCATAGTCAACCGACATACTTGGGAAGTGATAGATAGTCTCAACTTTGATTGTCTCATCCTGTTATTCAGGTCAACACATGAGATTTGACTAGGTAGCTTTGTCTCCCTCTCTCTAATGAGCAAGGGTGACCCAATGGTGCTGCTAACCTAGTCATCCCCTCTAGTATGTCTAGAAAACTCCGGCTCTCTCAATCCAATGCGTAGGGGTGGGCTGATAACGTCGTAGATCATGTCAGTGTGCCTCTGAAGCGAACTGTGCTGAAATCTCAACATGTGGTCTCTATGCTGCCCCTCATCAATGGCTAGCCCAAAGGATGGTTGCACATCCTTCTCCATCATGGGCACCGACATGAGCCTCCAACTGATCCTCCACATACAACCCAACATGCAAGACATGCTCATCAGTTAGCTGTAGGTGGCTATCATTTTGAAGCTTTGTCATAGATCGGGATGCCTCATCAATGGATGTGTGCTCAACTGCCTCCTCCAATCTGCCTATCAAAGGAAACTCCAACAGAGGTGACTCCTCCGTTAGACTAGGTGTATCCTCATGCTCCTCGTGTGTGCCATTAGCCTCATTCCCAACAAGCTAGAATGATCTGGATGAACTCCCTCCTCAATGGGTATGTTCTCTCTCATCTCGTCACTACCTCTGCCTCCCATCTTTGTCTTTGCAGTATTGATACTAGCATTTCGTTCAATAATCATGCACCTCTTATTTTCTTCATCTGCAAGTCGACAACTACTTTCCCTTCTTGCTACCCTTGCAGAGACCCACTCTTCGAGCAACCCCTCTAGACTCTCGAGGCTCCCAGTAACATTTTCAAATTTCTCCTACTGAGATATTTTTGGGCAAAATTCAATCTGGAGAATAATGTGGGACTAGTGTTTTAGCTTCTGGAATTCTAGTCCACAATTACACTTGAGCATTTGCATGATTTAGACCCACAGCTGGCCAAAATCATGCTATGATACCACTGTAATATTCCTAATGGAAATATACAATTCTAAACAAAGCAAAAATAGCAAAAACACATACGAAAATTTACAACACATTTAACAACCAGAAATCTCCATGAATTGGGCTGATTTTAGTCATTTTATTCATATAATTGTTGGGTACAAAGTAAAACTGGAAATCATGCACCTGGGCTTGCTCAAGGCAAGCTAACAATATCCAAGTGATGAAATCAATTGCTTTAAAATGCAATATCGTTGTCCCCAACAATCTCTGTGTTGAAGTCAACCGAAGCAAGGGTTGAGATTTCCGCTCGGAAACACTCGTGTGCTAAATGGCACTTAGAGACTTGGCTTTAGCTCAAGCGTGCTTATCAAAGACAAATTATCAAATGATCAAGAATCACGAAATGAGTACCTTCCCTTCCTTTTTTTCAAAGTGCCTCCAAAATGCCCATGTGGGCCCAGCTTGATTTCTCCCCACCAATCTTCCACCAATGAGTATGTATTCCTCATTTGGGTCTTATTTCTCTATGGGTTGCCCCCACGCTCCACTAGAGCCGCAATATTTTGTTGATTTTTGGTAGCATTGGATGTGCTCTAAGTCTCAAAATTTGCAGGGAAGATTAAGCACATGTATTCCAAAGAACCCAGAAAGGATTTTGGAAAATTCCACTCAGATCGTGCTTTATGGAAATAATTAATTATTTTTAATGAGACCCTAAGTCTAAACTTACGAAATGAAAATAATTAATGGATATTAATTAAAACAGAGTGTGAATCTTCTAGAAAAGTTAGAGATCAAGTCAAGTTAATCTTAGTTGTTGATTAACGATTTAATCTCGGTCGTTGAAGTCTCAATGAGAAGATTATTAGGACTTGATGGATCATTTGGAAGACACATCGTGAGAGAAAATCCAAAGATCAAAATTCTTTAGTGAGCAGTGCTCAGGGATAAAATCGATCGAGAAGATTTTTGCAGAGGGGCAAAGATAATTTCCGATTGGAAGAGTTTCCTGATCCAGAGAGTGCAAAGCAAAGGAGGCAGTAAAGACCACAGAAAGCAGCGCAGAGCCATCCATGCAGAGGCTATGCAGAGCATCAGAGAGAGTTCGATTTTTTGTTGAGGAAAAAGTCAGGGTTTAGTGTGAGTCACCAGAGTGAGTTTCCGGAGGCCAGAAGGGCGTCGTTTCCAATCAACAGAGAGATCCAACACAGAGAGAGAGGGCAGCATCAGTTGTGTAATATTCCTAATTAGCGACAGCTAATTGGAATATTCGACTTTATATAGTTTTGTCGTATATGGTTTATAGATAAATAAAAAAAGTGAGTAAAAGGGGGTCTAACTCACTTTAGTGGAATAAAACACCTTCTTAGTAGCACAATGTTGTAACTTAAGGGGGGAGCCAAGGGGGGCCACACCCCATGTAGAGGAGGGGGACTACATGCACTCTAGAAGCTTTGGAGGGAAACCGATGCTATAAAAGGTGGAGGAGCCTCCTCCTTTGGCATTATTGATGTTGATGATATTTGAGCTAGACTTTTGTCTTCTTGAGCACGCTGGCTGTTTAGCCTATCTGCAGCACTGTTTAGTGCGATTGAGTGTCTCCGGTCGGAGATCTCACCCTTAGCCCCGGGGGACTTCGAGTGCCTGCTCGGGCAAGGTATTTCTTCAGTCTTTAGCAAGTGATTTGGTTGGGTGTTTTGCTGAGGAGCTGAGCTTCATTGGGTGACTGCGCAGTCTTTGGAGGGAGGACGCAGTTTGAGTTGGAGCTGTTCAGTTGTGGGGATTTCTGCAGGAGATTCAGTGTTATTCGGCGTGGAGGTTCAGTCTTTATCAGTTGGAGAGTTTCCTGAGGAGTTTGTGGCTCCATCTCAGCATATTTCGTTTGGCATCTGCGCTGGGCCTGGAGGGACAACGTTTTTCCTTGAGGAGGGTTTCTAGGGTGATTTCGGAGGTGGTCCATTTTGTTTATGGTTTCTGGGTTTTGTCCGGAGCAGTGAGTACAGGTGATCTACAGATTTTCAGCTCATTCCGGCGAGGGGATCAGCCTCTAGTTCCAGTTCATTCCAGCAGCAACAGTTTACGGCAGTTTCTTCCAGCAGCTGGGACGCAGTTTCTGTAGCAGCCATTTCCTGTTTTCTGAGAGGGTTCTTCACTTGCCTTGTGCAAGGATAGGTGCTATTATTCTGATTATCCATTGTATCCATTTATATTCTCAGATTAATAAAATGGCTTAGCATTCCCGACATTTTTATGTGTATTTGCTTTATGTTCTATTTCCGGCATTTTCTATATTGTCGTATGCTTGTATTGCTGTCTATTTCCCATTCGGGATATTACAGTGGTATCAGAGCATAGATCTGGCTCAGCCTGTGGTCTATGACTTCGGGAAAGAGATCATACAGAGGTTTGCTGGAATTGTGGAGAGCAATAGCAGTTGCAGTACCAAAAACGAAATGGGAAAAAGGGCCAAAATATGAAGGGTCAAATTTTGAAGGTTGGAATTAGAAGAAACGTTTTCTGGGTTTTTCTGGGTTTTGGGCAAGGATCACCTTCCCAAATTCCTAGAATTTTCTGAGTAGTTTTCAATGGGTAAATCGGAGGTCGAAGACAAGCAGCAGTATAGTCTTGGAGCAGCAGTGCAGTTTCATGAGGAGCCTGTAGACACATAGCAGAAAGAGCCGATGGCAGGCGATGATGGTGCGAAGGAATTTTGGGAGATGCTCCTCAAATCAGCACAGGATCTGTCGAGACAGATGGAGATGGTGGGACAGAGACTCACTGCACTGGAGGTTAGGCAGCGGGAAACCCCAAGGGGTTTTCAGATCGGTGAGGGATCAGGCACGTCACACCATATGCCGGAGCGTGATGCTATCCCCATCATGGCATCGCATGCACCCACGCGACCCACTATGCCCACTTTCCTAGCAGAGGACACAGGGGCAGCAGCACAGCGGGAGCCGGAGGTTGACCCTGGCCAGATGGACGCCTACATTGCAGAGTACCTGGCACGCGGGCCGACGAGCAGAGATCTTATCTCATTTAGAGATTATGTTCAGCTCCAGCGTGATGGTAGACCCCGTGATCATCACAGGGGACACAGACATCATCATGACGACCACTGCGCAGCTAGCAGATTTCATTTGCCCACGTTTGATGGTTCATCAAACAGTTCGGCAAAGTCTTGGGTAGAAAAGTTGGACATCTATTTCCAGCTTAACCAGATGTCGCAGTCGGAGGCCATTAAGGTGGCAACATTGCACTTGGAGCATGAGGGCACACAGGATTGCAGGGAGTCTGAGGTTACACCTAGTGTGACACAGGATTCCCCCTCATTGGAGACCTCCTTGGCCATGTCGGTTGATGTGGTAGTGGAGAAGGTAGAGCCTACCCCAGTAGAGCCATCCATTGAGTTGATGATCGGAGTCGCGTCCGAATCTTCGGGTGGTAGCAGCACACAGATGGGTGTAGTGTCAGGAGATGTATCCCCATTCGATGAGGCACTAGGAGATACAGAGGTATCGGATGATGGTCGCAAGCAGCGGTATCGTCGGCTTCGAGCAGACCTTAGAGTTTTGAAAGGTAAGGCCACATCAGTTCGGGAGGCCATTTTGTTGCAGGACATGGAGCTGGAGGGCATGAGAGTGGCTTGTGCCGAGTCGGCTGCCAAGTTGGCCCGCATTGGGGAACAACTGGATTCCCTGATGGTACAACCCGAGGGCACATTGCAGCGTCAGATCATTCCCCTTTAGGCATGCATGGATGGGACTAGCAGTGTTGTTGGGTCATCTCTTCCCATTGGAGAGAGAGAGGCAGAGCCACCTAGTCAGATCTCATATGTTGACTTGGATAGCGGTATGAGACGATCAAAGTTGCACAGGGTACAACATCCACATGTTGAGGTTGGATGGAGAGAGATTTTGAGTTGGTACTCGGTGGAGCGGGCTATGGAGATGGTGATGGATCCGAGTGTAGCTCAGCAGGAGTTTCTATGCATGGGATTACAGGAACCCCAGATTGGCATTGGGATCCAGGTGGGATCACCTATCATTTCCTAGGCAGGTTGGTTGCCTGTGTCTTGGAGGGTACAGTTGGCCAAGCAGTAGAGCATGTGCATGCGCTAGGGGAGTTTGGGTCAGCTCCAGTGGCCAACCAGTTTATGGGCAGACTCCCTAGGTTGTTTTGGTATGACACTCGTACACGGGATCACGGGGTGGTCAACATACCTTGGCAGGAGTTTGTCGGAGGAAGTGGCATTGGCAGGCCACCAGATGGTGCCTTGTATGGGGCCAAGGATTCTTCACCTTTGTGTGGGGCACAGAGGACGCAGCGGAGCCGAGCAGTGGTGGTAACACTACTGACCCATAGGGAGATTCACTTCTCGGACCCCTCGAGGAGGATTTACAGTGATGATCCATTTGTCGGCGGGTATAGTGATGCGACGGTGGACATGACGATACCGATTGGTGGTAGTCCGATATGTAGAGGCACGGCTCTAGGACATCACATCCATGGATGTGTGGGAGCCTCTAGCAGTGATCAGTGGACTACTGGTGGACATGGAGCTACATGGTGGTGTACCGTAGTGTGTGGCACTGCATTGTGGAGTAGGAGTGCCCTACATCACATTGAGAGCACGCATGGAGTGACAGATTCCTGGACACAGTCAGGGCACGAGACGGTACAGGGTGGTACAGCAGTAGCATGGGGTATCCAGCAGTATTCAGGGGTATGCCTTAGTGTGCAGTGGCATGTTGAGGAGTACATGGATGACCGGTGGCTTGCGAGGGCGTACGGCGCGGCACGGCAGGGTCTTAGAGTATTGCATCCAGGGAGACTCACAGACAGGGACGCTGGGCTTACCTTTGGGGGTATTTCACCCAGGATCGATGAGGAGACAGAGGAGCGATACTTGATGGTATCTGTGGGGACTCACACATCCGACACTCTTCTACATCACTCATGGGCACAACTGATTTTGTTGTTGTCCTTTCGCACTTTGGGCATGAGCAGCAGGGTCCGTGAGGCACACCCAAGATATTTGGATGGCCCTCAGCACACTAGGCGAGAGACTTCTCAGCAGTGGCACTGGGTCAGTACGCTAGTTGACAGCCACAGGTTAGGGGATGAGATGATCCTCTGCAGTGGTGGCACATTAGTCATTGCTGAGCCTACGCTTGGGGAGCAGGTCATGAGGGAGACATGCATCATTTTTCCCTCAGGGCATGTTGAGATCATGCATGAGCAGAGGATATTGGGTTTAGCAGAGGTAGCGACCCAGCATGCGTCTGGACTCCAGACATTGTATCGACACTTCATCGAGAGGGTGGATGGCATATTCAATGCAGATGAGGTGGCGGAGGTAGAACAGGAGGGCATTCCTTCTGTATGCCAGGGTGAGGACTCTCTTTCATATGAGTCCATAGGATTAGTTGAGGTTGCTTCTGTGGAGCAAGAGCAGTCATGCAGGTATGATGACAGTAGATTGCAGCCGTATTACAGTGTGCAGGGTGAGCAGTCAGGGGACTGTATAGGAGATACTCTGGGTAATGAGTCACTTGTGACGCTTCAGCTAGAGCAGCACATGATGGAGCCCGAGTCAGCAGAGAAGGATACTATGGACATCAGGCATGACATTTCCTTGGGTGAGGTCCAGATGGGTGCCCACATTGAGCCTATGATGGATATGTGGCTAGCATTGGGGTCATCCTTTGAGGTGGAGCAGTCAGATGCACAGACACCGAGTACCGTGACAGCAGCTACAGATCCATATCCTCTGGAGATGTTGGAGGTAGGTGTGATAGTTTGGCAGTGGGAGATGATTACGGGTTGGCGGCAACCTTCCAGGCATGTTCCACATGCAGTTGTTGTTGCTACATCAGATGCTTCCTCCAAGATGGACTGGCGGGAGAACATGAGTTGTTACCCTCTTGATGGTACGGTATTCTTCGTAGGGAGCACAGTGGAGCAGGGGCCCTTGGACATAGTAGATGTTACAGATCCCAGTCGGTAGGAGGGCACCAATTGTCGTTACTTCAGGACTCCTTCCCAATTTCAGGAGAGCAGGATCAGCATGGGATTGAGTCATGACTTGGATTGGAGAGAGGTGATGAGTTGGTATGCAGTTGGAGGGGTAGCATATGCAGCTACAGGTACAACGCAGCAGGAGCCCAGGAGCATTGATGCTTATTGGTGGTCTTCACCTCTTAGAGAATTAGTCATAGCCAGAGGCAGTGCACAGTCCGAGCCGTGGGACTTGGGCGATTATTGGCCATGGTGGCGATGGGATCCGGGGGGATTATTGGTTGACTGGTACTGTGAGAGGTCACTTTGGGATCCTAGCATTGAGATATCCCTTCGTATCAGGGTGATGCAGAGGTCAGAGAGGTTTCAGTGGGACCCAGGCACATTTTGCAGTATCGGTAGGGAGCATCAGCTAGAGAGGAGGCTTGTTCAAGCGTTGCTTGAGGACAAGCAATTTTGCCGGATGAGGATGCCACTTGGGAGAGCGAGCAGATTTTGCAGCATCCATCACTTCAGTTGCTTGAGGGCAAGCAACATTTTGTCGGGGGGGACTGTAATATTCCTAATTAGCGACAGCTAATTGGAATATTCGACTTTGTATTGTTTTGCCATATGTGGTTTGTAGATAAATAAAAAAGTGAGTAAAAGGGGGTCTAACTCACTTTAGTGGAATAAAACACCTTCCTAGTAGCACAACGTTGTAACTTAAGGGGAGAGCCAAGGGGGGCCACACCCCATGTAGAGGAGGGGGACTAAATGCACTCTAGAAGCTTTGGAGGGAAACCGATGCTATAAAAGGTGGAGGAGCCTCCTCATTTGGGCATTATTGATGTTGATGATATTTGAGCTAGACTTTTGTCTTCTTGAGCACGTTGGCTGTTTAGCCTGTCTGCAGCACTGTTTAGTGCGATTGAGTGTCTCCGGTCGGAGATTTCACCCTTAGCCCCGGGGGACTTCAAGTGCCTGCTCGGGCAAGGTATTTCTTCAGTCTTTAGTAGGTGATTTGGTTGGGTGTTTTGTTGAGGAGCTGAGCTTCATTGGGTGACTGCGCAGTCTTTGGAGGGAGGACCTTGGTTTCTTGGGGAGCTGTTCGATTGTGGGGATTACACGGGAGATTCGGTGTTATTGAGCGTGGAGGTTCGAGTCTTTATCGGTTGGAGAGTTTCCTGGGCTCCATCTCAGCATATTTCGTTTGGCATCTGCGCTGGGCCTGGAGGGACGGCGTTTTTCACTGAGGAGGGGATACGGGGTGATTTTCGAGTGGTCATTTTGTTTATGGTTTTTAAGGTTTTGTCGGGCCGGTGAGTACGGAGTGATCTCTGATTTTCAGCTCATTCGACGAGGGATCGGCCCTCTAGTTCCGGTTCATTCCCGAGCGGCCCCGGCCCGGTTTACGGCAATTTCTTCCCGACGGAACGGGACGCGGTTTACGCAACGCCATTTCTTTTTGTTTTCTGAGAGGGTTCTTCACTTGCCTTGCGCAAGGATAGGTGCATTTATTCTGATTATCCATTGTATCTCATTATATTCTCAGATTAATAAAATGGCTTAGCATTCCCGACATTTTTATGTGTATTTGCTTTATGTTCTATTTCCAGCATTTTCTATATTGTCGTATGCTTGTATTGCTATCTATTTCCCTTTCGGGATATTACAAGTTGTGACGCAGAGACTGCGCAGAGTGACACAATCACTGCGCAGAAGCAACGCAGAGCAGCTCATCTCGAGCTAAGGACAGTGCCGGATTCTTGTGGAAGAGAGAGATTTTTCTCATGAGATTTTATTTGTCAGTTTCCTCTATATGATTTGTTAGTGTCGACAACCATAGATTTTTTACTTAGAAAATTATTCCATAATAAACAAACCCTCATGTGTCTATGATTTGTGCTTGCTCAGATCTTGTTTCAACACTTATTTATTATCCGCAGTTAATTTGTGAAGGTTGTAGTGTATGAGTTTTCGATATTTACCGTAGAACACAGTAAATAATTTGTGCAAGGAATTAACAAATAAAAGAATTCTCATCAGTTGTTGTAGTAGGATTCTAGATCTAGGAATTTTCACATGGTATTAGAGCTTGTTTAGTAGTGCAGGAGGAGCAAGAGAGCAGATCCAGTAGATCCAACATTGAAGAAGAAGTCGGGGATCAAAGAGCTGTATAAGCAACAGATCGATCTCCCCAGTGATTGCGTAGTCTAAGCCAGGAGGGCTAGATCTGCAAGGAAATCTCTCTCTGAGTGAGCCGACAGAGAGGTAGGATTTTCCAGTTGCAGTTTGTCAGAGGCAGAGTGAACATCGCAGCAGATCAACAAGCTGGGACGCAGTTTCTGCGTAGCATTGATTGCTGGTGCAGAAAGTGTCAGAAGAAATTAACTCAAGACACATTTTGGGATTTATGACCTCAGAGAGTTTCTTGCCCAAGAGATCGTGTTTTATTTGGCTTGTTCCAGTAGGGAGTGCGTAGATCCAGCTGCGTAGAGGGTTAGAGGCAGAAGATCGACAGTGATTGGGTGAGATGGCAACTAGTGGGTTGCATGACCAGGACTGGTTGGAGGGTGCCTCCAACTATGTAATCTGGAAGGCAAGGATCTCCTTCCTTCTAAATAAACATGACCTCAAGACCTTTATCGACATTGCACAGGCTGAACTGGTAGATGCCACACCATTGAGAACCGTCAAGAAGAACAGGGCTAAAGCCAAATGGTTGATCCTCGACGGAGTGAAGGATCATATTGTTTCACACATTTTTGGCAAAAGGATAGCCAAGGAAATGTGGGATGTGTTGGCCATTCTATATCAGAAATCTTCCATGCAACAGAAGATGTTTTTGGAGGAGAAGATGCATACTACCAGGATGCAGAAGGGAGAGCGCATTGATCTGTTCATGTCTAGACTTCAGGAGAACCGAGATCAGTTGACAGTTGTTGGATCAGCTACTCAGGCCACAAAGATGGTCAGGCTTGCCCTAAATTTAGTGTCCAAAGACTATCAGGTCTTTGTCCAGAGAATCTTGGGTAGAGAGAAGTTACCAGACTAGGAAGCAATGTGGGCAACACTTCAGCAAGAAGAGATGAGGAGGGATCTACTCAAGTGAAAACTTGATGGCAGCAGCAGCAATGGGTCGAAGCCCAAGGAGGAGGAGGAGAATGTAGCCCTTGCATCAAAGGGGCAGCAGGAGTAGTGGAGACGAAAGAAGGACATCTC
Organism: Pinus albicaulis; assembly: GCA_034641835.2. Taxonomy (NCBI): domain Eukaryota; kingdom Viridiplantae; phylum Streptophyta; class Pinopsida; order Pinales; family Pinaceae; genus Pinus; species Pinus albicaulis. The sequence continues at coordinate 687,496,538 of CM076579.1, forward strand.
TAAGATCAAGTGCTCCCAGTGCGACTAGATGGGACATTATTGCACACAGTGTCCTCTCAAGAACAAGGACAAAGATGAGAAGCACGATCTGCAGGTTGCAACTGCGAAGATAAAGGAGGAGGAATTCGCCATGATTGCCCATATATCACCAGGGGAGCGTTGGGGTGATCTGGAGCTGTATTTTAGTAGAACTGCAGATTGGGCAGGATACTTGAGGAGTCCACCTCTCGGATCATCACCTTGCTACGGGAGCCCAAATCAGAGGTAGCAGGATGGACAAGTTTCAGTTGGTGCAGAGGAGTGTAGAAGTCACAATGCAATGGCTAGAGAGCGCAAGAGACTGAGCAGCGCAGAGCAGAGTTGATAGCAGTGCAGGAAGGCATAGTGTAGAGTCAACAACAACGCAACACCTTCAGAGGGACAACTCAGAGACTAGCAGCAGTTAGATCTTCAGAACGAGATGTATCCTACTAAACACTTAGTTCAATTTTGGATGTTTTTCTATTGTAGTAAGAAACAAAATTGCAGTGCAGTAGCAGTTGGCAGCAACATGCAAGGTCAACAGCAACACAGATGCAGTAGTGCAGTGTTGGTGGGCAGCAGTGTCAGACATCAATAGTGCAGAGGGAGATGCTGCAGAATCAGAGCAGTGCTTCAGACGATTGTATTGCTTGAGCACATTCCACGCTAAGAGGGAGTGTTGATTTGAGGTAGCATCGGATGTGCTCTATGTCACAAAATTTGTAGGGAGGCTTAGGCACATGTATTCCAAAGAACCCAGAAAGGATTTTGGAAAATTCCACTCAGATTGTGTTTTATGGAAATAATCAATTATTTTTAATGGGACCCTAAGTCTAAACTTAGGAAATTAAAATAATTAATGGATATTAATTAAAACAGAGTGTGAATCTTCTAGAAAAGTCAGAGATCAAGTCAAGTTAATCTTAGCCATTGATTGTCGATTTAATCTCGGTCGTTGAAGTTTCAACGAGAAGATTATAAGAAGGACTTGATGGATCATTTGGAAGACACATCGGGAGAGAAAATCCAGAGATCGAAATTCCTTAATGAGCAGTGCTTAGGGAGAAAATTGATTGAAAAGATTTTTGCAGAGAGGGGCAAAGATAATTTCTGGTTAGAAGAATTTCTTGATCCGGAGAGTGCAAAGCAGAGGAGACAGTAAAGGCCATAGAAAGTAGTGCAGAGCCAGCCACGCAAGGACTGCGTAGAGCTTCAGAGGGAGTTCTATTTTCTGTTGAGGAAACAGTCGGGGTTCAGTGCCAGTCACCGGAGGGAGTTTTCGGAGGCTAGAAGGGCTTCGTTTCCAGTCAGCAGAGAGATCCAATGCAGAGAGAGAGAGAGGGCAACATCAGTTATGACGCAGAGATTGTGCAGAGGCAACGCAGAGTAGCTCATATCAAGCTAAGGACAGTGTCGGATTCTCGTGGAAGAGTGAGATTTTATTTGTCAGTTTCCTTTGTATGATTTTTCAGTGTCGACAATCATAGATTTGTACGTAGAAAATTACTGCATAATAAACAAACCCTCAGCTGCTGCATCAGTTTTCCCGCATTGGGTTTTTCCGGGGACGTTGGTCCAAAAAAATGGTGTCATGTGTCTATGACTTATGCTTGCTAAGATCTTGTTTCAGCACTTGTTTATTTTCCGCAGTTAATTTGTGAAGGTTGTAGTGTATGAGTTTTTCGATGTTTACCCTAGAACACAGTAAATAATTTGTGCAAGGAATTAACAAATAGAAGAATTCTCACCAGTTGGTGTAGTAGGATTCGAGATCTAGGAATTTTCACATATTTCCCCTCCAACTCTATTGTTTGTGCTGACTATAATAAAAAATACCTGTGGGGCCTCTAAACCCACATTTCCTAAGTGCAAATATGAATTAAGACAAAATGGCCGAAATTGATATTTCACTTAGCAATAATGTTAAGTGGGAATATCACAACTTTCAAATATATATCATAATTAATCATAAGGGTAGGAAATATGATAATCTATTAATATGATGGTTACATTGGTTGTATGATTATACTTAGCACTTGCATGATGTAGTATGCATGTTAGGGTAGGATGCATTGCATATTGATCTGACATAGCTAATATCTCATGTTCTCATGCTAGAATAGATGCATATAGATTAAATGTACATTTTAGAATAGATTTTATTTTTTCTATGGTTTTATTATTTGATGAAAACATGGGCGATAAAAGTACGCCCAAGACACATGCTTCCAACATTGTTTGTGATGTGCAGGATACAGGTCTACGGTCCCAGAGGATTGCTAGCGTTCTCATGACCTCCCTATTCAAATACATTGATCATGCACTCCATAGAGAGCTCATGTCCCAATTGAAGTGTAATATCCCAAATTGGGAATAAACAACAATATAAAGCACAAAAGACTAAAACTACAACAAAACAAGAAATGCTATTAAAACACCATGATATGAGCCAAAATCATCTGAGCCATTTTATTAATTTTCTGGTGGGAAAAGGTATAATGAAGTGCTCAGAAAGATGGCACCTTGGCCTGCACAAGACAGGCTGAAATATCTCCTCAATCCCGAACAGAAACTCTGCTACTCTGCTTCTCTGCGTGGCTTCTCCTCTACGTTGCCAGTGTTGGAACTACTGCTACTAGATGGAAATGAACTGCGTGTTGAGCTTAGTCCGTTGCGCATAAAATTTTGGGAATTAGACACTAGAATCCCCTCAACAAACCCACAAAAACTCGCAAAGGGTTTCCAAAAATCCCGACCTTGGAAATTTGCCCCCTTGGGCTTGGCACACTGCTCTACTGGGCAATCTGGTTCTCTGGCTGAACTGCTGGAAGATGCTATTGGAAATCTGCCCAAAACCCTGGTAGGAGGTGCCTAAGCCCCCCTCCAAACTCTGGACTGAAATCTGCTCTCTCCCTCTCTCCCAACGCTGCTCCTCAACTGGACTGCGTATTCCCTTTACTACCTGCGTGGCCTGTGTTGTCTTGGAGGGATTGTGTATGCCTAGATGTTTACCTGCAAACCTTCTCTCAAAATCGGATGGAACTCCTCTCCTGAGCGAGTACTCGAAGTCGCCCTAGGTAGAGGTTGAGACCTCTGCTCGGAAATCTCTTGTGCTAAACAACACTTGCGGACTCGGCTAAACAACTCAAGTGTGCTACAGTCTATCAGACAGAAAATCAGTGATTGAATGAATAAGGAATTAGTTTCTCTCATCCTCTTTTACCTAGGCTGAGCCTCCAACGTTCCCTTGGGCCCACCTTGACTGCGCTACCCCTCTGCCAGCCTATCCCTGCGTTGCCATTGCGTTGCTGCCTCTCCCACGTTGCCACTGCCCTGCCTATGCTGCTGCCTCTCCCACACTGCCACTAGGACACTGTCTCCTTCTAGTGGTTGGCCTCATGGGCCCCACTTCAAATTTAATATTTGCCTTAGTGACTTTAGGAAAGTGAATTAACTATATGGTTTATTTGTGGGTCCCCTCACCCAAATTATTCCTGCTGAACATTAGAAAAGGAAAAAATTAACAAAAATTAATATTCCAACTAGCTGATTGCCAATTTGGAATATTACAGTCCTCCTCGCCAAAACATTGCTTGTCCTCAAGCAACTGCAAGGATGGGTGCTGCAGGATCTTCTCCCCCTCCCAAGTAGCATCTTCATCTGGGAGGTTCCTCCACTTGATCAAATACTCCTTCAGTACCCTGCTCCTCAAATGTCTCTCCCGAGTATCTAAGATGGCCTCCGGCTGTAGCACCAGATACCCCTCATCATGAGTAGGCGGGAGTTCCGTGGTTGCAGTCACTTGCTGCCCCAAAGCCTTCTTAAGGCATGAAACATGGAAGATGTTGTGTATCCCGCCCCCTTCTAGCAGTTCCAACTCATATGCCACCTCTCCAACTCGCCGGATCACCCTATATGGCCCATAAAAGCGTGGCTTGAGATTTTCAACTCCCTTCTGCTTCAGCATGGACTGCATGTACGGTCGAAGACGGAGATACACCAAGTCACCCACCTCAAACTTCCTCTCCACACGGTCTCTATTTGCGTACATCTTCTACTGGTTTTGGGCGGTGGCCAAATTATCCTTCAGAGCTCGGAGTATGTCTTGGCTCTCTTGGATCCAGTATTTTGCCCTGGGGACCTTGCTAGCTCCAAACATCACATTAGCAAAAGTCAGAGCATTATAACCATACAAAGCATAAAATGGAGACATACCAATCGACATGTGGAAAGTCGTGTTGTAGCAGTATTCCCCCAAGTGAAGCTAACGTAGCCAAGCCTTCTGCTGCCCTGTGACATAGTTCCTCAAGTAGCCCTCCAGCCACTTGTTCACGATCTTGGTCTGCCCATCTATCTATGGGTGGTAGCTGGTGTTGGGTGTTAACTCTGTGCCCACCAAATGGAACAACTCTTGTGAAAAACCTCCCATGAACTGGTTGTCCCTGTCACTGACTATGGTCTTTGGAAGACCATGGAGTCTGAAGATGTCCTTGAAAAATAGCTTGACTACTTGTGAAGCAGTGTACCGCGCTGAAATGGCGAAGAAATGGGCATACTTCGTCAATTGGTCAACCACCACGAAGATGCAATCCTTTCCCTGTACCATGGGAAATCCCGTGATGAAGTCCATAGAAATGCTTTCCAACTTCCCCTCTAGAATGGGAAGTGGCTACAACAACCCGCCGGATGGTTTAGCTCCCCCTTGTTCTTCTGGCAAATTGTGCACTCCCTGACATGCCGGAGTACGTCCTCCTTGAGGCCCTTCCAAGAGAACTTCTCTTTGACAACCCGATATGTCTTGGTGAATCCGTAGTGGCTTGAAAGTGATGAGTCATGGGTTGCATGCAAATCTTCTCCCTTAACTGGGAGTTCCCTGTCAAAAAATCTTGGTCACGGTAGTAGATGAGCTCATCCATCACCCTATATCGGTCATCTGTCACCTGCCTATCCAGCACCTCGCATGCTCATCAAGGATAGAGACGCCGGTCTCCGGGACAACGCATCTACTACTACGTTGTTCTTCCCCTTGACATTCTCGATGTCAAAATCGTATGCCTAGATCTTGCTGACCCACTTCTGTTGCCTCTCCTGCATCTGCTTCTGCTTGAGGAAGAATCGAAGGCTGTTGTGATCTGTCCTCACCTGGAACCTATTCCCCACAAGATACTTCTGAAACTTAGCCAATGCATGCATGATGGCTAGCATCTCCTTGTCATGGATGGGGTATAGTCTCTCATGCGGCAGCAGCTTTCGACTCTCGAAAGTTATGGTGTGACCCCCCTACATCAGTACTATGCCTACCCCTTCCCTTGAAGCATCACACTCCAGCACAAAGGGCTACATGAAGTCTAGTAGGGCTAATACCGGACAACTACTCATCACCTCCTTGAGCCTATCAAAGGCCCTCTGCGCAGTCTCAGTCCGGTTGAAAGCCCCCTTTTTGGTGAGGTCTGTGAGGGGCGTTGCGAGCTATGAAAACTCTTTAAATAAATTTCGATAGTAGGTACAAATACCCACAAACCCCTGAAGCTCCGTCACATTATTCGGCTCTGGCCAATCTCGGATGGCCCTGATCTTCTCCTTGTGGACTCTCACTCCATCCACTCCAATGATATGCCCAAAATAGAGCATCTCTGTCAAACCAAACTCGCATTTGGACAACTTGGCATAGAAGTGCTGCTCCTCCAAGATACGCAACACCATCTTTATGTGCTACAAATGCTCCTCCCATGTGCAACCGTATATGAGGATATGTCGTCAAATAATACCAGCACAAACTTCCTCAATTGACCACGGAAAATGTGGTTCATGCAAGACTGAAAAGTAGTCGGAGCATTGGCCAGCCCAAAGGGCATCACCAAGAACTCGAAATGGCCATAGTGACATCAAAATGCAGTCTTGGGAACATCCTGGTCCCTCACCTTGATCTGTTGGTACCCTAACCTTAGATCAATCTTGGAGAAGAATTTCGCCCCCCTCCGCTCATCCATCAACTCATCAATCCTAGGAATAGGGTAGCGGTTATTCGTGGTCTTCTTGTTCAGAGCCCTATAGTCAATGCACATCCGCAATGTGTCATCCTTCTTCTTCACCAAGATCACTGAAGAAGCGAATTGGCTTGTGCTGGGCCTGATGTGCCCCAATGCTAAGAACTCATGAATAGTGTGAAAATTTATGAATATTACTTTATGCAGAAACCCTACTGTTAGATCTAGTTATACTTCTCCTACTTAATCAAGTTATTAATGCCGAAAATTCAGATTAACATCGAAGTAAACAAATTACAGACTTTCACCGATTCGGATCTAAGCAAAAGATACATGCACATAGACAAAGTGACACACAATAATTTCTAGACAACTGTCCCCGAAAAAACCCAATGCGGGAAAACAGGTCTTCTGGTTGCTGCTGCTGGAAGGTTTATAATATTAAGTAGTTTCTAAATACAACAAATCTGAGCACCTTACTGGTTAACTCGACAGAGAAAATATATCTGCAGCTAACTTGCAGTTATGGAGATTGAAAACTTGACTGATCCACACCCTCAAATGGGATTTACAGGACTCAACGACTTTCTGCCTCTAGATACCACTGCGCTGCCCCTGAAGCCCTTGTGTCAGCCATGCTAGCCTCTGCGTGCCTTTGCGTTGGCGTGGAGAGGGCTGCGTAACCCCAGATTGGGTGATGCAGTCCCTACGCTGCCCTGGATGGCCTCTGCGTAACCCTGGATGTCTCCTGCTAGCTCAGCGCTGCCCTTTCTGGGCTTGCATAGCACCTGCGTAGCGGCTGAAGCCCTTTGCGCTGTGCAGCTGCTGCTGCTGGTTGCTGCCTCTCTGCCTCTTGCTGATTCTTGGCACTGGGATCAGATCATCCCCTTAGCCAATACTACCCCTCTCTGTAGTTGAAACTCTTCTGAAAATTCTTAGCAAACCCGCCCTAGAATTTCAGCTTAGTCTCAGTGCTTTGCCTTCGTGTGTGTGTTCTCCAACTGACCCCAAGCCTTTCCTTTATACTTTCTCGTTGGGAAACCAATGACCATGATATAATCTTGAATCGATGGCTAAGATTAAAAGAAAGCTTGATTCGTGTGACTTGAGTCATTTCCATCACATGTTTTAATTAATTACCTTTAATATTTTAATTTTCCTAAGTTAGACTTAGGGTCCTTAATTAAAAATATGAATTAATTAATTATCTCCCAAACTGGATGGAATTTCCCAAATCCCTTTCCGGGTCCTAGAAATCTCAAGTACTCTAGTCCCTCCACAAATTTTGGGAGCTAGAGCACATCCGATGCTACCCCAACACTCAAGAAAACTCAACACTCCCTCTTAGCAAGGAATGTGCTCTAGTAAAACTCTGCTTCACCCCGAAGCTCTGCACTGATCTTTGGTGTGGGTCTCTGCGTTGATGTTTGGCCTGCTGCCCTTCATCACTGCGTTGTTGCTGCCATTCTGTATTGCTACCGATGACGCTAAAATATCCCACGCTGCTGCTGTGCTGCACTGTCCTCCTCAAGCCTCTACGTTGCCGCAACTCTACTCTGCGCTGCTGAAGTCACATCAGCCCCTGTGCTGCTGCTGTTGCATCTGCACTGCGCTGCTCCCTTCTGCTTTCAGCTCCGCCTCTGCTCCATCCGTGATTCTCTGCACCAATTGCTCCACTTGTCCCGCAACTGTCTTAAGGCTCCCGTAGCACGGATGTGATCCAAGAGCTGAGCTACTCAAGGATCCCGCCACTGTTCTGTAGCTTCTCTACAGATTCATGTCGCCCCACTTTCGTGGTTCATGCACGCTCATGGCTACGTCATCTTCAAAACCATCGTCCGCCACAACAGCCTTGGAAGTAGAAGCTTCCTTGTCCTTCTTATTCTGAGGACAATTGCTGGCGAAATGTCCTAGTTCGCCGCACTGGAAACACTTGATCTTGGATAGATCACTCTTATTCTTCCCTTGTTGCCTCTTTGATGCCAAGGCTACATCTTTTTCCCCTTCCTTCTTCACCTTACTTGATCCCGTGTTGTACTGTCTCTTGGTGAACTGGCGAAGTTCTTCTTGACAGAGGATCACCCACATACTGTCCCAGTTGGGAAGGTCCGCTCTGCCCAAGATACTTTGGACAAAAGTTTCCCAGTCCTCTGTGATTGCATTGAGTGCAGTCCTCACCATCACATCGTCCTCCACCTTAGCTCCTATGGTAGACAACTGATCTCTGGTCGCCTGTAATCTGAAAAGGAAGGGCTCGATTTCTTCTCCCTTGGCCATCATGAATAACCGCATTTGGTTCTCCAGAAGCATTCTCCTTTGGATAGATCTTCCCTCATATAGGGCAGTTAAGGCTTTTCACATCTCCTGAGTCGTTTTCTTGTCGGCTATGTGCGAAACTATATGATCCTTAACCCCATCCATTATGAAGCGTTTGGCATGTGTCGCAGCTTCCTCATGCTTTGCTAGGAGAGCAGCATCGGTTGGCGTGGCCAAGAATTTTTCTGCATGGTCCCTTAGACCGTGTGCCTCCATGACTACCAAGATTTTGGCCTTCTAAATTGCGAAGTTGGACATACCGTCCAACCTATCCTGATCACGTAGTCCGTGAGGTGCCATCTACTCAGCAAATCTATCGGAACTCCTCCTCTCTATGCTAGAGATTTGGATCTAGGGTCCTTGGCGAAACAGGCACCCTCTGCTCCCTCTGACAACTAACCTCCTCTCTTGGAAGTCTGCCAAATCAAACGAAACAACTCTCTTCAATCCTCTGATCGATCTGCAGATTCCTTTGGCTGTAAACCCTCTGAGAAGTTGTTCTCCTCTCGCTCTGTCACCTAGTGCTTAGGCTAAATTCTGAATCTTCAAAAATTTAACCCCACCAGCAACTTCTGAAACTTTGCAGCACTGCTTCCAGCACTTTGAATCAACAACGGCTTCAGATTTGCATCACCCTTGTTGGCCTCTGCGTGAGCAGACAGTCCCAACATTTTCTCTGCGCTGCCTCTGCGCAGTAAGTACGTAGGCCTGTGTGGAGACTGCGTAGGACTACATCATTCTGGCCTTTGCGTGGCTCTGCTCCCTCTGCTGCTGCACTATCCCTTTCGGTTCGACTTTCTGCGGCTGCTGCTGCTTTCTGCAGCAAAGATTCTTCAATCTTCTGCTGGTTATCCTACTAGATCTACAATTCCTCTGATACCATGTGAAAATTTCTGAATATTACTTTATGCAGAAACCCTATTGTTAGATCTGGTTATACTTCTCATACTTAATCAAGTTATTAACGTTGAAAATTCAGATTGACATTGAAGTAAACACATAACAGACTTTCACCGATTTAGATCTAAGCAAAAGATACATGCACACAGACAAAGTGACACACAAGATTTTCTGGACAATTGTCCCCAGAAAAACCCAATGTAGGAATATCGATCTTCTGGATGCTGGAGGGTTTATATTATTAAGTAGTTTCTGAATATAGCAAATATGGACACCTTACTGGTTAACCCGACAGAGAAAATAGATCTGCAGCTAACCTGCTATTCTGGAGACTGAAAACTTGATCGATCCACACCCTCAAATGGGATTTACAGGACTCAACCACTTTCTGCCTCTAGAAACCCCAACGCTGCCCCTGAAGCCCCTGCGTCAGCCGCTAGTCTCTGTGCTGGCTTGGAGAGGGTTGCGTAACCCTAGACTGGGTGACGCAGTCCCTACGCTGCCCTGGATGGGCTCTGTGTAACCCTAGAGATCTCATGTTGGCTCAGCGCTGCCCTTTCTGGGCCTGCGTAGCACCTGCCTAGCGGCTGAAGCCCTCTGTGCTGCGCAGCTGCTGCTTTTCCCCCGCTCCTCTGTGTTGCTCTTGGTTCTGCCTCTTTGCCTCTTGTTGATTCTTGGCACTGGGATCAAATCATCCCCTTAGCCAATACTACCCCTTTCCGCAGCTGAAACACTTCTGAAAATTCTTAGCAAACCTGCCCTAGAATTTCAGCTTAGTCTCAGTGCTCTGCCTCTGTGTGTGTGTTCTCCAACAGACCCCAAGCCTTTCCTTTATACTTTTTCGTCCAGAAACCAACGACCATGATATAATCTTGAATCGATGGCTAAGATTAAAAGAAAGCTTGATCCGTGTGACTTGAGTCATTTCCATCACATGTTTTAATTAATTATCTTTAATATTTTAATTTTCCTAAGTTAGACTTAGGGTCCTTAATTAAAAATATTAATTAATAATTATCTCCCAAACTAGATGGAATTTCTCAAATCCCTTTCTAGGTCTTGGGGATCTCAAGTACTCTAGTCCCTCCACAAATTTTGGGAGCTAGAGCACATCCGATGCCACCCCAACGCTCAAGAAAACTCAACAAATAGCTCTCTCAATCTCATCCCTATAGGCCTTGGGATGCCTATAGGGGGCGATGATCACGGCCTGAATGTTGGACTCCAACTCAATAGTGTGCTCGAACCCCTGGTCTGGTGGTTGTCTCGGTGGAATGTCCCCAAAGACTGTAGAGTGACGGTCTACAAGAGTCTGCACATCTGGGTGCATAGGTTGGCCTGAGACACCTGCATCTGAAACCCTCAACTCCACAACCCACTCTATGTCTCCCTTCCGAAAATCTGCTTCCATCATATGCACAGAAATTGTCTGAGGGGGGTATGTGTGCATGCCCTTGAGCATCACCCGCTTCCCACTCTTCTTGTCCACAAACTCCATCTCCAGTGTCTGCCAATCAGTGGTGACCTTCCCAAGGGTGATGAGCCACTGGACTCCCAACATGACGTTGGTGTTCGAAATATCAACCACGAAGAAGTGATTTGTCATATTGTATGTCCCCATGGTCACTGACAATGCCAAAACATAATGCATGCACTGCATGGTCCTAGCTCCTGGAACCAACACAGAGAACCCATCAAAGCCCTCTGTCGGTATGCCTCTCCTTTGTACCAATTGGGCATCAATAAAGTTGTGCCTGGCCCCGCTGTCCACCAGCACTGAGACACGTTGCCCCTGAACTGTCCCTCAGGCTCTCAGCGTTAAGTACTTGGGTACTCCCCGCAAGGATGCAAGGACCCCTCCTGTTGGTGCAAAGGTTGACCCTCTTGCTGCTGGGGGAGGTGGTGGTGGATGATCCTCTCCTGATGCTCCGGTGCCGACATCTCCTCCCAACTCATCATATGTCTCCTCTTCTCCCTCACTATCGGAGAAAACCTCAATGTAATGTGCCTTCCCTTCGACACATCTATGACCTGGTGCCCATGGCTCCTAACAGGTGAATCATAGCTTCCTCCGTCTCAAATCTCTTTGGGTGTCATCATCCAAAGGCCCTCAGCTTTGGTTCCCTATCGGAGATGGGGTTCTCACGTCTTTCCCTCTCTGCTGGAATGCTGGTCTATTGGGCATGGGAACCCTCGTCCTCGGAAAAGCATCCTGCAAATCTCTGGTTCTCCCTACTGTGTCCTGCAACATAGTAGGCCGACTAGACCTCACTAGCTCGCGCAAGGGTTCAACCAGTTCGTCAATGAGCATATATATCCTCCTAGGCACAGACAAATATGGAACCATCGCTGAAAGTCTCAAGAAATCGGAAATGTAGGTTTCCGAGTTCCCTATCTGTTTGAGCTTGGTTAGCTCAACAAAATGCTCCTCCGGATCTTTCCGATCAAACCTCTCTATCAATCTCTGGGTGAACTCATCATACATTGTCACTCCTGAGTGACCCAACGTAGCCATCCCATGGAACCACCAGTCATGGGCTTCTCCCTCAAGATGCAGCGCAGCCACCTTGATGGCCTCCACCTCTGCCATCTGATTAAGCTGGAAATAAATGTCCAGCTTCTCCACCCAAGCTTTGGCTGAACATTTCAATGACCCATCGAACGTAGGTAAGAAAAGTCTGCCCACGGTACATTTCAGGTCATTGCCCTGCGTGTACCCTCCTCCTCTGGTTTGGCCTCGTGGTTTGTTATTATTCTTCAATTGACAGAACTCATTGAAGGTGAGGGCATCTCTGAACTTTGACCCGTAAGACTGATACTCAGCAAAGTACTCTCCATAGTGAGCCACCTTCGGCTTTTGTGGCCCTCTTGCTCCTGCTCCCAATGGCAGGAATGTGGGCACGGTGGAACGTGGTGGAGTGTGTGGCACCACCTACTGTGCAACGTTAGGCTCAAGTGGGTGATGGTAGGTGTCAGATCCTTCTCCGATTTGGAATTTCCTTAGAATTTCCCCCTACTTGTTATCTCCAATGAACTTTTGCCCCATCTCCTCTATCCTCTTAGTGAGCTCCTGCATTGACTTTAGAAGGAGGCTAGCAAACTCCTTTCCATCGTCTTTTTCCTCTGCCATCGGTGCCTTTCCCTTCTCTTCTTCCACCGGAACACTGTCTACTTGGTCTAGTGTAATTTCAAGCCTCCTTTCCCTGCTACTCTACCGTTGCCTTCGGTATGTGATGTTCAGCCTATCCTTCGATGTCATAGACCGAGTGCTCCACAGTCTGTGCCAAGTCTATGAGCTCTGATACCACTGTAATATCCCAAATTGGGAATAAAAAGCAATATAAAGCACAAAAGACTAAAACTGCAGCAAAACAAGAAATGCTATTAAAACACCATGATATGAGCCAAAATCATCTGAGCCATTTTATTAATTTTTTGGTGGGAAAAGGTACAATGAGGTGCTCAGAAAGATGGCATTGTTGGAGCGGGGTCCCCCGGGGTGATTTTGAGCAACTTTTGTATGTATTTTTGGTTATGTGCTCTATGCGGAAAGGTCAAGGGGCTTTGGGGTAGGTCAAAGTCCCTCTTTTATGTAAATGGGTTGTTAAGGGAAAACTGTGGGCCTCAAACCATGGTTTGAGACCATAGTATCTGCGCGCTGAATAGATATAAATATAGATAGATTGAGTCTATTAAGATAGTCAGGTTTTGATGTAAGTAAGTGTTTTATGTGTACGTGATACATTTTTGTAAGGGTTTCAGTCTAGGTTGGGTAGAAATGCTCCTGTTGGCTGTGTGCGTGGAGACCTAGTCCTGGCTGTGTGCGGACTTTGCTGGTTGTGTGCGCGAAAGGGTAATTGTAAGGGAAAGTCTGACTGTATTGAACTGTTTGGATCTAATACAAAGACTGTTTTGGCGAACCAAATGTGTTATGTGTTTGATATCCGAGCTCTCTGTTTATTGCTTATTGTTTGAGATCGCTTACTTCTGTTATGATCAAATGTATTTGCGCGAGTAAATTTATCCTTTATGCATATGAATATATGTTGATGGTTAATTATATGAATAGATTTGCTTAAGTTATTGCGCGCAAAGGTATACTCCGTGAATTGTGAAGATCTGATTCTGCTATATGTATCTGCGACAAAGTTGATCTACGATTCTGTTATTTGTTATGCACATTATATGTGTTTGCGACAGAGCTGATTTGATCTATATATGTGCGCATCGTCTTACAATGTGCAATAATTTTTGTTATACACCTGTTTAGGGCCACCACATCAATTTCTTCCACGGGGTGCGAAAACCTGGTTCCAACACCCCCCCATACTGCTTCGGGTGAGAATTTGATCTGCGAAAGCAGGTCATTGCCGAAAGGGCCAGTAGTTGGAGCTCTTGTTGGTTGCGCGATAAACTCTGAACCTAGTGTTGTCGCACAGATTGTATAGGCACTGCGACAACAGCTCAGATCGGGGGCTGTCACCCTGATCCCCAATCTCTCTATCTAAGCTGTCTCATTGCAAGCTAATGGAGGTAGACCCTAACAGAAATGAAGAAACAGAATTGGTTGAGAATCAACCAACTCAGGAGACACAGTCAAATAACCAAGTACTTGATGAGATTAACGAGATTTCACAAATCAATTATATTAAAACCAATGCCTTATGGAGTTAAAAGAACCCGTATGCATTTAAAGCCAAGTAGTTGATGTATAACTGCTGCTATGAAAACACAAATGACCACAATGATATTCAATAAAAAACACCACAACCATTTATTAAGATACTTAAGCCCACAACAATAAATCATGATATGACCATTAAATTAAAATGCTAGATACTTGCAATGTTACTGAGTTTATGATGTTTCAATATAACCCAATCTAGAAATTGAAATGTTTCTATAATCAAACTTAGGATAAAAAATTAAAAGCTCATTTGACTATAAAACTTTTTTAGAATTTTTGGAATTTTTATGTTTTTTATATTTTTTATTATTTAAAAAAAAAAATGTAAAAATTAACACTATGAATTAAAATCTAAAACTAAAAGACAAATTAAAACAAAACTAACTCTAAACTAAATTCTAAAATTATTATTTTTTTTTAAATTTTTTTATCTCTAAAAAAAAAAAAGTTTAAAACTAAAGCAAAACAAAAGTAGTTACAATCTATTTAAAAAATATTTGAAACCTACGAATAAAACTAAATCTAAAACAAACTAAATTAAATCTAAAGCTAGACTAAAGTAAACAGAACTAAACTAAAATTAAAATTTGGAATCTAAAAAACTAAGAACTAAAATTTAAGATAAAAAAAAACTAAAGAAAATTCAAATCTAATTTAAAACTAAACTAAAACAAAGGTTGAACTAAAATATATACACCTAGACTAAACGCTAACATAACAAAAGAATGCATCCGAATCATGAAGAAAAATGAAACACAGGCTTTTAAAATTTTAGTGTATGCGTGATTTTATTTGTCGTTTTGCAGGTAGATACAGCAGTGATGTCGACGGCAGGTTTGGAGGGCTCGATGGGTAGGGAAGAAGAAGTCGACGACAATAGGTGAGAAGATAGGACGAAGGCGAAGGAGGGACGACAGGAGAAAAAGAGGCAGAAAGTCAACGGTTCAACGGTAGAGATGGCTAAGATAACGCATATGTTTTTTGTTTGTTTTGTTTGCAGGTCAGAAGGGAGCGAAATGAGGGCTCGACGGGTAGCGGAGAAGGGTAAGACAGATTCATACAAGCGTAGCAAAAGGTTGGACGACAGAAAGAAGGGTGAAGTCGTATGCAGTGGAGACGGCAAAGGAGGACGAGGGATAAGATGTGAGGCAAGCTTGAGGATCGCAGAGGAGGATAATGCAAGTTGACGTCTAAGGGAAAAGGAAAGTAATGGAGGACGGCAAGACTGATTCGTAAATGCGTAGAGGAATTTGATGGCAGTGTTTAATGCAGAACCCAGTACTTCAAATTTTTCCGTTAACCTCAAATCTTAAACACTCCTTTAATCAAAATAACATTCAGATTTGCCCACATAAGCGATTCTGAAGGCCAGATTTTGCCCTCGGGGGTTAGATCTAGCTCAGATCTTAAAATAAATTTCTGAGAAAACCCTGCAACCTGCAAAACCAGACAGATCAAAAAAAAAAATGCACAAAATTTTATAAAACCCTTACAGCCTAGAGCAAATATACAAATTTACAATGTTAATCTTCAGATCAAAGGCCCTCATGGACAGATTTAAGCCCATTTCAGCACAATTTTTGAAGATAGAAAATTTTAAGAGAGGCACAAGCCTTAGAAGACCCTATAAAAACACAATTTTGTAAGATAGCTTTGAGAATTAGAAAACAATGGGCTTTTTCAGATTACGAAATCTGAGAGTCAGCTGATCCAACTGAAGACTTCCCCAGACGCTCAAACCATTTAAAAAAAAATTTCCCTGCACACTTAGATCTGAACTTTAGATTGATAGAGATTTAAAAAAATAACATGAGATTTTTCAGAAAAATAGATAACTAGTCTTCCTGTTAAATAAAAAATGTCATTTTATGAACCCAGAAAACTGCACAAAATACCTGTATGCAGATTAATCCATGAAGGCCATCAACCATAAAAATGCAAAAATAAAGTAGCAGAGTTTAGAGATAAATCACCACATAGATTTGGAAAAGGAACACCAAAATTTGTAACCCCAAAGTCTCTATGCTTTATTCATCAAAGAAAATTCACAAGAGCTTCCAAGACAAGTGCACGATCCAAAGATCGGATGCAAATGTCACATCAAGACTTCTAATTTATAGGACAAAATCTCCAACGGCTAGTTCGGTTGATCCATGTCAAAATAATCTCGACTGTTGAAAAAATTTGATCATCTTTTAATATGGACCGTCGAAATTATAAATTTGAGGAAAAAACGAATTTATGATTTAAATCCATTTTAATTAACTCAAAAATACTATTTTTGAGTTAATTACCCCAAAATTTTGATTTTGACTTAACCACCTAGGCCTAAGGGTCCAAAATTTCTTAAAATTCTCAATATTCCCTCGGCCTGGGGTCTTTAAAAATTCATTTTTTAAGGACCAACGAATTTTGCCTTTGAAGGATTTTAACTCACCTAGGACCTAAAATTAATTAAATTTCTGGCTGAGGATTTTTAATTAATTTGACCAGAAATTTTAATTAATTGACTGAGAGGGGATTTTAATTATTTCTTCCAACCCTCTTTACATAAGATAATACATTTAGACACATGAAGGGGGAATTCCCGTTCGTATAGATCCTCAAATAGATACCCAATTCTGCAACTCAAAACATGATCTAGTAGACCAAGTAGCTTGTAATAAAATAATCTAGCCAAATAGCTAGGATTATTGCCAAACTACTTTTACAAGGACTCGATAGAAAACACTAGGACTCACTTAACATGCTGATGACAAAATCCACCCTAGTTTTGGGGTGAGGCTGGAGGGGAAAACTCTGCCGATCACTTGTGTCAAAAAACACAAGTAAATCAGTGAGACAAAAAACCTCCTAGGATAGAAATCGTCACCAACATACTAGGCTTATCTAGGTTGTTACATACATGACGGTCTTACTTAGATCATTTACATCATAAACATGCAGAATAGGTTTACATTATTCATAAAACTGTTGACTGATGATGGAATCTGAATGGCGCGACCTCGTCGAACATGATGAATCCCATTTGAAAAAATGGGGGTGTACTGCTATGGGGTCGTTGACAAAGTGTGGTCAACATCTGGCTCTACTTGGAGACACGTTGCTTCATCGGAGGAATGTGAGAATCTAGAATCTGTATCCAAGCGACACACACAAAATTACATAAGTAGCGTCTATCCAAATATCATCATATAACATTAAGCACATGAAAAATAGAAGCTCTTCTATCATTTATTATTCTACTTAACATGAAAAGTAAATCTACTCTAACTACAAAAATGAAATGCTGAAATAACAAGGTGTAAGGTTAGAGATACAATACAAAGGATGCCCTGTGGCATCAGATGTGCTCAATATAGTGCACGCTGAGCATTTGCCTGCTTTCAAGCAAGTCTGTAAGCTGCTTTTCAGATGTGCCATGTGCAATCTTGCATATGGTAGGATTTTGTCTTATCTGAATGTCAAGCTGCTCTCGACCATAAGATGAATCAAACCGCTTACTTCTTCCTTTCTGCTTTTTTCTCTTCATTTGAGGGGGCTGTGATGTCAGCAATGAGACCATTGTAGATTTCTTGTCCTTATCTTGAAAATGCTTGTACAAAACATTTGATGAACCTATAATGTGACCAATCTTATTCTGAATATATTCTGTTAAAGGTGACACATAAGCTTGGTCTTTCTCAACGTCCTTTGTAGCCATAGTTAATTTTTCCTTAATGGGAAAAGTGACCTCCATGTGACGAGATGGAAATTGCTTCAGCTAACTAGGAGGCCTATGATCTGTTGACAAATCCGACTTGGGTTGGAAATTCTTCATGTGTGATCTTTTCATTTTTTTCAACTTATTTTGGATATCAGTAGAATGCTTAACATTATCAACAATAATTTCCTTCACATGACTCTCTTCAATTGTCAACAAATTGTGTTGAAAAGACATCTGATTAGAATAATTAACCTCCATCATCTTTAACCTATTTTCCATCACATTTATTTCCTGTGCATGACTTGCTTCAATGGCATTTATCCTATTTTGCATAGTTCATCTCCTTCTCATGATTTTCTTCTATGGCAATTATTTTATTGGAGTGATTGAATTCCATGATTGTTGTCTTTTCCTCTAAGGCCAATAACTTGCTCTGCATAGAACCTATTTCCTTGGCGTGATCCGCTATTATTTTTTCTTGATTAAGTTCCATATTCTTAATGATTTGAGCCTGGTTGGCCTCCATATTCTTGATTACCTGAGCTTGCTTTAGCTATATATCTTTAACCATCTGAATCAATTCGTTAACAAGATTCTTATCGTTGTCAAGACTGATTTAACAATTTGTTTCTGCTTCATCACTATCATGAATTTGTGCTGTCGTGGTACAAGTGGATTCATCCTGAGAACTGTCTGGAAAACTCCTGCTGATAGTTGAGTTCTCTACAAGATCAATTTCATTATTTTGCATAATACTGGGAGCACAAGGCGAGTCATCTTGTTTTATATATTTATCTTTAAAAGCATTGATGACGTCTTGTAAACAATACTCCTTAGGACAATTTCAAAACCAATCGATAGCATCACCTTTTAAGGAATAGCCAAAGATACGTATCTTGACATCTTCATGATTATATTGTGAAGGACGACAATATTTATTTATAAAAAAAGTGACCATCCATAGATGCTGTAGAGCAATGCCTGGATTACCACCTGAGAAAAAAGGTAGTTTAGAAATGACCTCTTCTGGCATGTCATGAAAGGTGTCATCCATGATGACCTGTTTAAAGGTTAAGTGGATGTTAGAGAAAGGTTAAGTGGATGTTAGAGAAAGAGATCTGTGTTCAAAAATAGTCAAAAGGTCCTCAAGAAGCGAGCTTCTTAGTAGGAACTCTTGTAAGAAATGAAAGAATTGGAGTTGCCACTTGAACATGAAACTAATTTTAAAACAAAAGAAATAATCGAGAGTAGCAGATGGATATCAGGGGGGGATTCTTGTCTGGGAGTAAATAGATGAATAAGTGGAGTCGCCACCCAAACAAGAAGCCAACCGAAATGTCCAGGTGCTAAAGATGAAATGATTAGTGAGATGATGAAAGATAAGATGATGAAAAGATGAAGAGATGAAGAGATGAAATGACGCCAGAAAATGTGATCCCTTGTGACAGGCTAATGAATGGCGAAAGAAGATTAGAAGATTAGAAAATGTCGTTAAGACCAAGGACAGAAAAACTCTATCCCTGGCAACGGCGCCAAAAAATGTTGTCGCACAGATTGTATAGGCACCGCGACAACGGCTCAGATCGAGGGTTGTCACCCTGATCCCCAATCTCTCTATCTAAGTTGTCTCCTTGCAAGCTAAGAGAGGTAGACCCTAACAAAAATGAAGAAATAGAATTGGTTGAGAATCAACCAACTCAGGAGACAGTCAAATAACCAAGTACTTGATGAGATTAACGAGATTTCACAGATCAATTATATTAAAACCAGTGCCTTATGGAGTTAAAAGATCCCATATGCATTTAAAGCCAAGTAGTTGATGTATAACTGCTATTATGAAAACACAAATGACCACAATGATATTCAATAAAAAGCACCACAACCATTTATTAAGATACTTAAGCCCACAACAATAAATCATGATATGACCATTAAATTAAAATGCCAGATACTTGCAATGTTCCAGAATTTATGATGTTTCAATATAACCCAATCCAGAAATTGAAATGTTTCTATAATCAAACTTAGGATAAAAAATTAAAAGCTCATTTGACTATAGAACTTTTTTAGAACTTTTGATATTTTTATATTTTTTATTATTATTTTTTTAAACAAAATGTAAAAATTAACACTATGAATTAAAATCTAAAACTAAAAGACAAATTAAAACAAAACTAACTCTAAACTAAATTCTAAAATTATTGTCTTTTTAAAAAAAAAATTTATCTCTAAAAAATAAAAAGTTTAAAACTAAAGCAAAACAAAAGTAGTTACAATCTAATTAAGAAATATTTGAAACCTATGAATAAAACTAAATCTAAAACAAACTAAATTAAATCTAAAGCTAAACTAAACTGAACTGAACAAAACTAAAATTAAAATCTGGAATCTAAAAAACTAAGAACTAAAATTTAAAATTAAAAAAAAAAACTAAAGAAAATTCAAATCTAATTTAAAACTAAACTAAAACAAAGGTCGAACTAAAATATATACACCTAGACTAAACGCTAACATAACAAAAGAATGAATCCGAATCATGAAGAAAAATGAAACACGGGCTTTTAAAATTTTAGTGTATGCGTGATTTTATTTGTCGTTTTGCAGGTAGATACAACAGTGATGTCGACGACAGGTTTGGAGGGCTCAATGGGTAGGGAAGAAGAAGTCGACGGTAGCAGGTGAGGAGAGATGATGAAGGCGAAGGAGGGACAGCAGGAGAAAAAGAGGTAGAAAGTCGACGGTTCAACGGTAGAGATGGCTAAGATAATGCATATGTTTTTTGTTTGTTTTGTTTACAGGTCGGAAGGGAGCGAAATGAGGGCTCGACGGGTAGTGGAGAAGGGTAAGACAGATTCGTACAAGCGTAGCAAAAGGCTGGACGACAGAAAGAAGGGTGAAGTCGTATGCAGTGGAGACGGCAAAGGAGGACGAGGGATAAGATGTGAGGCAAGCTTGAGGACGACAGAGGAGGATAATGCAAGTCGATGTCTAAGGGAAAAGGAAAGTAATGGAGGACGGCAAGACTGATTCGTAAATGCGTAGAGGAATTTGATGGCAACATTTAATGCAAAACCCAGTACTTAAAATTTTTTTCGTTAACCTCAGATCTTAGACACTCCTTTAATCAAAATAGCATTCAGATTTTCCCATAGAAGCGATTTTGAAGGCTAGATCTTGCCCTCGGGGGTTAGATCTAGCTCAGATCTTAAAATAAATTTATGAGAAAACCCTGCAACCTGCAAAACCAGACAGATCCAAAAAAAAAATGCACAAAATTTTATAAAACCCTTACAGCCTAGAGCAAATATACAAATTTACAATGTTAATCTTCAGATCAAAGGCCCTCATGGCCAGATTTAAACCCATTTCAGCACAATTTTTGAAGATAGAAAATTTTAAGAGAGGCACAAGCCTTAGAAGACCCTGTAAAAACACAATTTTGTAAGATAGCTTTGTGAATTAGAAAACAATAGGCTTTTTTCAGAATTACGAAATCTGAGAGTCGGCTGATCGAACTGAAGACTTCCCCAGAGGCTCAAACCTTTTTAATTTTTTTTTTCCTTGCACACTTAGATCTGAACTTTAGATTGATAGAAATTTAAGAAAATAACATGAGATCCTTCAAAAAAATAGATAACTAGTCTTCCCGTTAAATAAAAAATGTCATTTTATGAACTCAGAAAACTGCACAAGATACTTGTATGTAGATTAATCCATGAAGGCCATCAACCATAAAAATGCAAAAATAAAGTAGTAGAGTTTAGAGATAAATTACCACATAGATCTGGAAAAGGAACACCAAAATTTGTAACCCCAAAGTCTCTATGCTTTATTCATCAAAGAAAATTCACAAGAGCTTCCAAGACAAGTGCACGATCTAAAGATCGGATGCAAATGTCACATCAAGACTTCTAATTTATAGGACAAAATCTCCAACGGCAGTTCGGTTGATCCATGTCAAAATAATCTCGACCGTCGAAAAGATTTGATCATCTTTTAATCTGGACCATCGAAATTATAAATTTGAGGAAAAAACGAATTTATGATTTAAATCCATTTTAATTAACTCAAAAATACTATTTTTGAGTTAATTACCCCAAAATTTTGACTTTAACTTAACCACTTAGGCCTAAGGGTCAAAAATTTCTTAAAATTCTCAATATTCCCTTGGCCTGGGGCCTTTAAAAACTCATTTTTTAAGGACCAACAAATTTTGCCTTTGAAGGATTTTAACTCACCTAGGACCTAAAATTAATTAAATTTCTGGCTTAGGATTTTTAATTAATTTGACCAGAAATTTTAATTAATTGACTGAGAGGGGATTTTAATTATTTCTTCCAACCCTCTTTACATAATATAATACATTTAGACACATGAAGGGGGAATACCCGTTCGTATAGACCCTCAAATAGATACCCAATTCTGCGACTCAAAACATGATCTAGTAGACCAATTAGCTTGTAATAAAATAATCTAGCCAAATAGCTAGGATTATTCCCAAACTACTTTTACAAGGACTTGATAGAAAACACTAGGACTCACTTAGCATGCTGATGACAAAATCCACCCTAGCTTTGGGGTGAGGCTGGAGGGGAAAACTCTGTCGATCACTTGTGTCGAAAAACACAAGTAAATCAGTGAGACAAAAAACCTCCTAGGATAGAAATCGTCACCAACATACTAGGCTTACCTAGGTTGTTACATACATGACGGTCTTACTTATATTATTTACATCATAAACATGCAGAATGGGTTTACATTATTCATAAAACCGTTGACTGATGATGGAATCTGGATGGCATGACCTCGTCGAACATGATGAATCCCATTTGAAAAAATGGGGGTGTACTGCTATGGGGTCGTTGACAAAGTGTGGTCAACACCTAGGTCAGGACCCCTCAAGCCAACAGGCACCTTGGCCTGCACAAGAGAGGCTAAAATATCTCCTAAATCCCGAACAAAAACTCTGCTACTTTGTTGCTCTGCGTGGCTCCTCCTCTATGCTGCTAGTGTTGGAACCGCTGCTGCTGGTTGGAAATGAACTGCGTGTTGAGCCAGGTCTGTTGCTTAGAAAATTCCGGGAATTAGACACCGAACTCCCCTCAACAAACCCACAAAAACCTGTGAAGGCTTTCTAGAAATCCCGATCTCGGAAATTTGCCCCCTTGGGCTTGGCATGCTGCTCTACTGGGCAATTTGGTTCTCTAGCTGAAAGCTAGAAGATGCTATCGGAAATATGCCCAAAACCCTTGTAGGAGGTGCTTAGCCTCCCCTCAAACTCTGGACTGAAATCTGATCTCTCTCCCTCTCTCCCAATGTTGCTCCTCAACTAGACTCTATATTCCCTTTGCTACCTGTGTGGCCTCTGCGCTATCTTGGAGGGACTGCATATGCCTGGATGTTTACCTGCAAACCTTCTCTCAAAACCGGATGGAACTCCTCTCCTGAGCAGGCACTCGAAGTCCCCCGAGGTAGAGGTTGAGATCTTCGCTCGGAAATCTCTTGTGCTAAACAACACTTGCAGAATCGGCTAAACAACTCAAGCGTGCTACAGTCTATTAGACAGAAAATAAGTGATTGAATGAATAAGGAATGAGATGCTCTCATCCTCTTTTACCTAGGCTAAGCCTCCAACGTTCCCTTGGGCCCACCTTGACTGCGATGCCCCTTTTCCAGCCTATCCCTTCACCTCTCCATCATCAGAGCCCTCATTTGGAGCACTATACAAGCTATTCTATCATCAAGAGACCTGTGAGACCAACATTTGTGCCGAAACCTACTTTGGGGCCTCACATGGTGACTAAGGGGCCATCCCTTTGTTTGAGATTTATAGAGCCCTCTTTCACATTTTGGCACAAAGAGGACTCAATGTGCCCCTACATTAGCATGACATCATCAATTTGGATACCATTTTGGATGGCTAATTTATAATTTGTGCAAGCCACTTGGTCGGCTTGTGACCAAGGCTTGTTTCTTTCCCATTATTTTAATGTTTTGGGGGCTAATTAGGCTAATTCGATTTAGTGAGGTTCATATAAATGAAACTCACTCTCATATGTGAGAGATCATCATCATCAATTGGATTCTTCTCTTTAGAGCTATTGGAGGTTTCTTTGATGCATTTTCACATTTGGATCTGATATTTTCTATCTTCTTTGGAGCTATCTCATGATTTGTGGATGGATATATCATATTTTCATCTTGTAAGTGCTTCTTGTTGAATATTTTCTTGGAATAATATCTAATTTATGGAATTGTTGTAACTAGGTTAATGCTCTTGTGCCCTAATTTGTTGAATATCATTTTGGAGAGCTATTTGGTTCTCAATTGCATATTTTACTCATTGTATGAAAAATGATGAATGTTCCTAGTGGATGAAGTTTTGTCTTTCTTCCATAAAACTCCTTAAATTTTGAGTAGGTAAATGTTGAAGGTTGGTAGCAAGGGCATCAAACTTTAGCCTCCTTAAGGACGATTTTGGCGAATTTAAAAGCATCTAGGACTCCATAGCCCAAAGGACTAGGCACTAGTCCAAGGATTTTGGTGGTCAAACTCCTCTTTCTCCATATTTTGTCCTCCTAAATTTCGGTCCCCTAAAGGTAGGGCGAAAATCTAGGGCTTGCAGTGAAATTTTAGGGAGGTGATTTATTGGGAATGCGAGGGTCCAAACATCAAGTTCAAGGTCTAGGCTACCTATGATCCAAGTTTGGTGGACATCTGCTTGAGTTTCATCCATTGAATTTCTTGCCCTAGGTGCTACCCCAAGAAGGAAAACCTAGGTCTTTCTCTCTCACCTTGGAGTCTTCTTTGAGGGTTGTATGAGCATAGTATTCGGTGGAATAAATCTCAAGAAGCCCTTTCTTTTCCTTTCCTTGACCTTGGGAGTTCCTTGGTAGTATTTCTTCCTAAGATTATTCATAAAACCCTAGGTCTAGCGCAAGTCTTTCCTAGGTCTCTCAAAGGGAGCGAATAGCCTCTAGGAAGTGTTGAATCATCACATAGAGCTTCTTTGAGGGGTCCAACCCCATCATTTGGAGTATTTATCTTAAGAATACATATTACTATAACAAGTCTCAAACCCTAAGTATTGATCTCCTCCTATGCCTTTCTTGGAGAGTGTTTAGCTTCATTGAAGCATTGAGCCATTTGTTGTGTCTCTCCTTGAATGAGCTTTGTGGAATCACGCCTTACCTAAATCATTGATCTATTCATTCTAAGTGATTCTCTTCTTACTGAGACTCCTCCCAGCGGTGAAAGTTCGTAAAGAGCAGGGACCTTTGACTCAAGTGACAATGGGTCATTGTCCCATTGTTGTCACTTAGTCTAGTAGTTGTCTCTTAGGTTTTCCCTTCCTTGGGGCCCTGCTAGATTGTGTTATAATAATTCTAAGGGAGTTGTCTACCAAGGTGCCCCCAATTATTTAGCAGGGGGATAATTGCGCCAAAAATTTGACAATCTGGCTAGGTATTCCTACACTGCTAAGTTAGTATTAAAGAAAAAAAAATCGATTTACTAGCATTAATGGATGTACCTAAGGCCTCCATGAAGTCCTCTAGTATCTATTTTAGAGCTTTAACTTCTATTACTGTAGGAACTCCCATTAGCATTGTATCATCAACAAGCTGTTGATGGGAGATGGGAAGATCATTGCCATAGAGTCTTATTCTTTTCATCTTTCCTTTTGCTTTTGTTTCCTTTATGGTGTGTCCCAACCCTTCTACAAAAAGAATAAATAAGAATGGCGAGGGAGGGTGATCTTGTCGAATTCCACATGGAGACTTGAATCTTGAGGAAGGAAATCCATTGAGGATCACCGAGAATAAAGGAGTCACAACCAAAGATCCTACTCAGTTAATCCAACTACTTGAAAAGGCAAAGGCTATGAGAACATTGAAGAGATAAGCCCAACTAAGTCTATCGAAGGCCTTAGATAGGTCAAGCTTAATTATCATTCCTACCTTTTTATATTTTTTCAATGAATGGAGGACCTCATGGGCTACTACTATTCCAATATCCATTTTCCCTCCACATAACCATTTGCTCCATTGAAATTAGATTTGGTAGGAAATTATTATTACTATGCCACAATTTGGAAATTATTACAATTGGATACCCAACTAGAAAACCTCCAGAAAAAAACTTAAAAATAATTTGGAGATCCCAGATATCCTCTGCTAATAAACTCAACCTCCTCTGGCCTGCTCGCACCCCACACTGGAAACTCGAATTGCTACCTCTGGATCTACTCGCATTGCCTGGAAGCTGGCTCTAACTGAGTCTTCCTTCCTCCCTCTATCACTGGAAACCACTCGCTCTACCTTCCGGAAATAGATCCGGCCTTCAGCTATTGATTTGTGGCTCTTCAAGCAACTCACACTAGGGTTTCTAGCTATTTTCACTGCTTGTATAACCTCCTCTGCAAATGAATTCGACCTCCCATTTCCTGCCACTTCGACACTGGAAAATCACTGGGAATCTCTCTAGAATCCTGCTCCCAAATTATATGTTGCTCCCTTTGGCTCGAACTGCACCCTTGCCGAAGACTGCAAATTGCGTAGCTCGATTTGCCTCTCACAACTCAATCACACTAATCACTCTGATGTTATCTCCAAGCCCTTCGACCTGCTCTTATAATTTCTCATTGGGACTTCAATGACCACAATTTAATCTCCATTGATGGCTAAGATCAATTAGACTTCATCAATAGAATTCTAGAGAAATCTCGAACATCCTTAATTAATTAACTTTAATTTACCACTTTTCCTAAGTTAGAAAATATTTCATTATGGCCAATTAATTTAATTAAGGTGTTTCCCAAGCTTATCTCGCGAAACCTTTTCTGGGTTTTCGAGATCTAGTGTTTCTTAGCATCTTAGCATCGTCTGAGACTAGAACACCTGTCTGATGCTACACAAACTAACACTCCCTCTTAGCAAGGATGGTGTTCTCCACTACACCCATCTATTCTCTGAAATAGATGAACTTAGATCTCCATAGAGCTTTCGTGAGTATATCTGCAACCTGCTAGTATGTGGGAACATGTTGTAGCTGGATTGGTCCATGTTGCTGATGTCAAACTTCTGTTGAACCTCCTCTCTTCACATCTCAAATGATCTGATTCCCTGTCACTGGAAATCACTATGAAGAAATTAACCTGGCAACACTGTACATCAACCATTGCGCATACTTTGATCCACCTTCTAATAACTGTAGCTGAATCAATCTCTAATCTACTGTCACTGCAACCGGCTCTATAATCGTCCCTTGAGCCTCTGACTAAAACTAGCTCTACACTATCTATTGAGCACTTGACTGTGCCTAACTAGCTCTACTATTGTTGCTAACGAATCTTACTGCAAGTAACTCTGCATCTGCCCCTTATTATTTGGCCATGCCTCGCTGACACCTTGATTCTCCTGCTACTTTACTACTGTGGGCTCCCGTAGCAAAGATATTGATCCATGTGAACAACTATTGGATCTGATCTAGACTTCTTGTTTCTCACCTGTAGACCCTGCCCATACTAGTCATGAAGCATCATGCTACTCCATCTGCAGGTATCACTGCTATCAATGCAAATTCCTCCAATCTAGAGGTCAACTTATCGATCTCTATCAAAGTTGTCGTCTACTACTACCCCTTCTTATCTTTCTTTCTCTGGGGAAACTGGGTGATGTAGTGACCAAATTCACCACATTCGAAGCACTTGACCTTCGACATGTCCTTCTTCTTCTTCGCTCCTTTTGATTTTTGTCCTTGATTGGGACCCTGCTTCACCTTCCCTTTACTTGCAAGGGCTACGTTCTCTTCTTCCTCCTTCTCAACTTTCTGTCCATTGCTACTGTTGTTGGTAGCACATTCAATGAGACTGAGCCTCAACTCCTAAGTGAAGTCACTCCATAAGCGTTCCCATCCTGGTAGTTGATCTTGTCCAGTGATCCCCTAAACGAAGGTCTGCCATTCCTTGGTAAACCTGTTTAGAGTTGTTTGCACCAGTTCACAATCTATTGGTTTTTTCCTACAGCTGCAAGTTCATCAAGGACTCCCTCAATCCTGGTGAGATAGGAGATTATCACCCTTCTGCATCTTTGTTGTCCTCAGCTTCTCCTTGAGAATCATTTTATGATTCTTAGACAAATCCTGGTATAGCTTCACAACGACATCCCACATGTCCTTTGCCGCATTTTTCTCAGCAATATGCAGGATAATATGATCCTGAACCTCGTCTAGGACCATCCTCTTTGTGAAATTTTCATTCTATTGCAACGACTGGAAATTATTCTTGTAACTGGATATTATTATGTGCAATCTATTTGCTATTACAACAGATAATGAATAAAATCACTACTGTAGTTTTCACCAAAAATAAAATATTCTACCGAAGAAAACTGTAACTAAGAAAATAAAGCATAAACACAATAAAAATGACACTGTTATTTTGGACAAAAGTCCCCAGAAAAAACCAATATGGGAAAATTAGCATAGCAAATGAGGGTTTTATTATTATATGCAACAGTGAAATCTAAGTATAAAAATTTGGATGCCAAACTGACAATCCTTAGCAAAATAATCTAGCTGAAAATTAGTGAGACAATTTTTGTCTCACTCGACACTGATCTCAGCTCCGAAACTTACTCAAACTAGCTTCATGAACACTCCTGCGCCCTCCTTTGCACTGCCTCTGCGCAGTCCAATTCGTACTGCCTCTGGAACTACTCTATTGTTGTCGTTTTGCCTAACTTAGCCTCTGAGAATGACTCGCTTGGCCTTCTGGAATTTTTTCCGTCCACCAACGACTAAATCAACCCTCTCTTCAGCTAAATCAAACCCTCCTCTAAAGGTACCTATGCAGTCCTTGCGCAACCTCACCGAGGAAAAATTGGCCCTCTTATTGCTGACTCTCCGTCACTGGAAATCTCCACCAGAATCACTGTCTCTTCTCTCTCTTGCCTCTGCGTCCCTTCTGGCTCGAACTCTTCTTCCCCGGTCGACTTTTGCAGCTGGATAACTCAATCTATCAAGGAACTCGCTCTCCACAATGTGCTCAAGTGTGTCTACCCCTCTACCCATCGAGTTTCTCTTATAATCTCTCATTGGTGAACCAACGACCATGATTACATCCCCATCAACAACTAAGATCATCTCAATCTCGATCCGTGTGAGTTTCTAGAGCATTCTCACCTTTCTCAATTAATTCCCTTTAAATAATCGATTTCTCTATGTTAGACTTAGGCAATTTTTAATTATCGATCAATTAATTTAATTGCGTTGTCTCTAGGAGTTTTCTGCTGAAAATTTTTCTGGGTTTTGGAGATATTGTGTTTCTTAGCCTCTCTGACCAAAGTCGAGACTAGAACACCTATGCGATGCTACAAAAGCTAACACTCCCTCTTAGAGAGGAAGGTGTTCTCTCTTATAACATCTTCCCTCATGTTGTTGATGTTTGACATGTGTGACAATCTACCACTGTGCATACTCTGATTCATCTGCCACTCTATAGTTGAACCACCCTGCATCTGCATTGCTTCTGACACTGCACTATGCCTCCTGCACTACTGCCAACTCTTCTCTACGCTGCAACTGATCTCATGTTGTTGTTGCTGCTGCAACTATTGCAATTGAGAACAAATCTCAGAATCAACCGTGTCCCTAGACTGGCTCTGTGACTGTCTCCTGAGTCTTTGAATACAACTAGCCTCTGCACTATCTACTGAGTCTCTGTCTGTGCCACTAACTGATTTTGCACCCCTCAGTAACTGACAACAACTAGTTTTGTAACTGTCCCTCAAGGTCTGACTACACCAAACTGAACATTGACTCATCTGCTACTGAAATGTTGTGGGCCCCTGTAGCTAAGGTAATGATCCGCGAGGATACATCTATTTGATGTTGTCCTCCATGGATCCTGCCCAAATCTACAACTGTGAACTCTGATATACTCATACTGCTGTTGCTACTGCTATGCTGCTATCTTTGCACTACTGCTACAACTACTGCAATAATGAGTCTGATCTCCCCAGACCTTGAAGCACTAGCTTCCATAGGGCTGCTCCCTCTAAATCTGGACTCCCTCTAAGTCTCAATCTCCCTATGGAAAATCTCTCTGCTCCCTCTAGGAAACTCGCACTGTCCTCTAGCACTGGAAACTAGACTGCGTAGCTCTGCACCGGGAATCTTCTGGCTAGAATTGCACCTAGATACTGCAATTGGGAAATTCACATTGCCCGTGTCACTACAGTTGGCTCTGCAACTGTCTCATGTGTACGGACTGCAACTAGTTCTGCAACCATCATCTGACTGCATCCTGCTGACACTGAACTTGCTGCTGAGATACTATGGGCCCTTGTAGCAAAGGTGATGATCCTATTGCAACAACTGGAACTGATCTAACTAATCTCCTTGTTGCGTCTGCATTCGATCCTACCCATCTGATGACACAATGGAGTTTCATACTCCTCCTGGATTTGGTGCCCCACTATCTCCTTTCAGGCCTAGTCCTTGGCTGGGACCCTTATTCGCTTTGCAACTCGCACTGGATAACTCATACTTCCTTCGACACCTGTCTCCGATAAATGGAAGTCTATCTAATTCCAGATCTGCATTTAGGCTAACTCACACGACCTCCTTTGGCAATCTCTTATGGCCATCTCTGGAAAGCTACAAAATCTATGAAACTCAAATAACTGGAGAATGAACTGAAATCTCCCTCTCTTTCCTGTGACCTTGTTGTTGCTAGTCGTATTCCCAAAGGAATGCGTAACTCTTATCTTGTTTGCCTCTGAATGTCCTTCTCCAGTACTCACATTGCCTGCTACCTCAACTGGACAACTCGCTCAGCCTTCTGGAAGTCCTTCAGAATCTGACACATGGTCTGTTGTTTCAAAAGCTTTCACTCGCTGACTAGAAAACAGATACGACCTACTGCAACTGAAAATCACAGATCTCCTCCTAAAAACTGGATCTGGAAACCCTTTGAGAAATTCCTTTCTCTGTGTGCTTCTCTTCCACTCGAAGCTGATCTGCTACTGCAAAACTTGCTACAAAATCACTACGTCCAGATCTACTCAACGAGTTGATTGATTTGCTCACCAAAACATTCTATTTGAAAAATCCACTTCCTACTGGAACTGCTACGTGGAAAATCAAAATTTTCCACCTGTCTGGATTTGGAAATCGAATTTCCTGCCAAAAATTCGTACTACCTGGTTGGCTTGCGCAGATCCTAAAAACTGTGCTCAGAAATCCCTATGAACTTGCAAAAGTTTTCCTTCTCGCTACTGAGCCTTCGATTTGATCAAACTTGCTCTGATACCGTGTGAAATTTTCACTCTATTCCAGCAATTGGAAATTGTTCTTCTAACTGAATATTATTATGTGCAGTTTATTTGCTATTATTACAAACATCGAATAAAAACCCCAGTTGCAAGACAAATGTTAGAAAATATATTATTTACAAAAATTTATTTTAAAAATATATTTACAAAATATACATGTGAATTCTTGAAGGAATTTCTGAAATTTTACAAATCTTTAGTGATGGCTAAATGTATTTCGAAATATAAATAATAAATCACAGCCTTAGCGAAGTTAGAACACCATAAAAAATAATTAGAGTCCAAAAAGGTCAACCTCTACCCAAAGTTCGTGAACTTGGAGTCCAAGGGATGGGGAATCTGCATACACTATACATTTCTGAAAATAAATCGTTAGAAACACCCAGTGAATCGGATCACCTAAGATAAGCCCAAAACTTTCCAATAGAATGTTCCTATCACTTACAATGAAATAACAATCAAAATATTTATAAAGCACAATATAGGAATGCTCATACCCAACACATACCACAAATCATCAGAGTAGATACACCATGAACTTCACCCCAAAGTCTATTATGATTATTCCAATGTTCCCAGTGGGACAATAATTTACATCAGCTTTTTAGAGTTACAAAAGTCAAAACTAGATGGCTTGAGACACAAAATGACTCTCTATTTATAGATAAATCCTCCAAGTGGAAAAATAACTACTAGTTGGCTTGATCTTTGTCAAAATAATCTCGGTCGTTGATAAATACTTGATGATCTTTTTATCTTAGCTGTTGAAATAATTATTTTGAGGAATTTTCGAATTTTCCATTAAATCCATTTTTTATTAGCTCAAATTAATTATTTTGAGTTAATTTCCTTAAAAATTTGACTTTGACTTAACCACCAAGGTCCAAGGGTCCATTTTTTCTTGAAATATCCAATATAACCTTGGTGGAGGACCTCCAAAAATTAATCCTTTTGATACCCACAAAATTTTCCACTTGGAGAATTTAATTTCTCTAAGACATTTAATTTGACTCTAATTATTAATTTTATGGCTTTGGATTAATTTTATTTTTGCTAGAAAAAATAATTAATTGTCGCTTGAGGGGATTTAATGTTTTTTCCACCCTCTAATATTTTAACCATGGTGTCTAAGTATGAGGGACCATGCATTAAAATAATTTTTACGTAGGATTTTTACAAATTAACCCTCAAAGGGAGAATACCCGTTTGGCTTAGACCCTCAAAATTACACACCCAATTTTGCGACAATATGATCTAGTAGACCAAGTGATTTGCAATAAAATAATTTAGCCAACTAGCTTAAATTATTTCCAAATCACTTTTACATAAGACTCGACTAAAACACTAGGACTCACTCAAGACTTTGACAAAGAATTCCACCCTAGCTTCGGGGTGAAGCTGGAGGGAAAAATTTTGTCGACAATGCGTGTTTAGAAACATAGATGAATCAGTGAGACGAAAAACCACCTAGGATGAAACTTTCGCCAAAATAATAGGCTTACCTAGGTTGCTATATACATTCATGGTCTTATTAGCATCATTTACATTACAAAATTGCAGAATGGGTTTACAATGACACATAACATTGACGGTTAATGATCTGCTCCTTTGAAGAAAAAATAGGTACATTTGCTTCCTTAGAACTTTGACAAAAAGTGTGCAATAGGTCCATTGGGGGGTCCTCTTCGATCATTACCTAGCTACGGTGGCCCACAGTATTCAGTAGTAGGATGGATCGGTGTCAGAGATTGCAGTGTGATTTATTTGGTATTTGTTGTAGCAAATAAAATGTTAAATCAATTCCAGTTGCTGCAATAGGGTTTCAATATTGAAATTTTCACATAGATCCACAACAAAAACTCCACAATAGATCACATCTCCACAAGAGACAAGAAAAATTTCAGCTGGGCCGAAATCTCTAAGTGGATAGAATTGATCCATGAGTGATGATGAACAATGAAATGAACATATCCTTTACTTATATGAGGATTAGGACAAGTAATCATGCCCAATGTTGCGAACATCGCGATTAGGATTAAATTGGTGAGGGTCCGAAATCGAAAAAAAATCATAAAAATCAGGAAAAAATTGGTAAAAATCAGCAAATGCAAAAATATTCAGTTTTTTTAATACTTTTAATATCTAAAACATCCAAAACATAAAATAAATGCATTGACACATAAATATGAAAAGAGAACTAATATAAGATGTGTAATATCATGTCTAGTGCTACATCACACATAACAGTGAATCATGTCCCGAATACTAAGTCCTGAGTCCCAATACTAGAAGAACCAGTACGATTCTCACAGTCACCTCCCAATCCTGACACTCCACCCCCTGCTATTTGACTCTTTAGAGTTGCTGTGGACAGTTTGGTTGTCTCTATTTCTTCCAATAATTTGAGGGCTCTTTGAATGATTTATGGATTTGTATTTGAGCAAGACCCTAACTCATATCCAGGAATTTGTGCAAGATGGTACTTCAATCGGTATACCCCCCTGTTATTTGATGCCCACATAAATTGCAAGTCAAATTTGATCTTTCAAACCCTCCATCAGGTTCACCAAATTCCCACAGAGGGTCTAATTTCCTTGGCATGTTTGTAACTTTGTTGAATCTTGAGTTTTAATGTAAGGTTGAAATTTGAAGTTTGAACCTAGGGCACAAGAGGAATTGCAAGTTAAACAAATGAAATTAAAATTTACATCATTTTGAATTTTTGACCAAACAAAAAACCCTCACTCAATGCAACAATAATGGAAAAAAATACACATTCAAACCCAAGCAAAAATCATAGAAAAAAATTAGGGCACAAGAAGAAATTAAACAAATAAAACTAACAATCAAGATTTTGCATTTTTTACCCAAAAAAACCCTCTCCACTAAATGCAACAAAAATGACAAAAAAAACACACTCAAATCCAAAAAAAATCATGGAAAATAAATGGGTGATAGAATCCCAAGGAAAAACAAGAAAAAAACAAAAAAAGGGCCAAATTTGATGCCAATACCTAAAAGCCACGCTCTGTTGAAGAAACTTGGTCCAAACTTGAATTCTTTTTTCTTGGGATGTTAAATTCCTTCACTTTTCTCCTCTCTTGCCCTTGTAGATGAGTTCTCCTCCTCCTTAGCTCTCACTCTGCAAAATGAACCAAAAAAATCGAAATTTCCCTTTAAAAACTCATTGTTGTTGCAGCCCAGATTTTTAACGCTCGACTCGCTATTTTTTGGTAAAAATCGAGTTTTTTTTCCCGATTTTTTCAACTTGAAAAAATCATCGTTGCTATTGGCCAATAAAATCACCTCCTAAAAAAAAGCACAAATTTTTCAAAAAATTGCGATAACATCACAATGTTCGCAACGCTAATCGTTCCTATCAAAGCCCCAAAAACAAGTTTTATCCTTAAATGTACTTGAGTTATAAGCCAATGAATAGGCTAACAACAAAATGATCCTAATTTTCCTACACGTGTAAGTCATAACTTCCTTTATTGTTGATGTCATTCCTAATTTAAGCTCCAAATGCCATGTCAAAGTGCAATGAGGTGTCCAAATGTGTGTAGATTCCTGTATCATCCAAAATTTGAGGGTTGGCCCTCAAATTCACCTCAATATCTCCTTTTGGATCCCAAGATCTAGCTAGTGTGCCATAAAGTGGTCTCCATTGGTCTCCATCTATCAAACAAAGCCTTCTTCTCTCTAGCATTAGCAGTTCCTCTGGTGCAACAAGCCCTTCCTAGTATCCTAGTGTCAGACCATCCTCATATGAGCTCTGAATCAACTCTTGCCCATCAAGTTGTGTCACGACCAACCTGGGGTCATGCTGGGTTCAGGGGTGTCATCCTGAAGAACCCTCAAATTTGGGTCAAAATCAACCAACGTCCTAGGTCCTAGAGGTGCTCAAGGACATATGTCATTTGCTAAAGCTGCTAGGAGGCTCCACACTCTCAATGCTACACTTGTTTGGGCCATCGTACTTCTATGAAGGGATTGGGTAACTATGGAGTGGGTGCCCAACCTTGGGCCGCTAAACCACCTGACTTGAACAACATGAATTCTAGTGAAAACAACCAACCATTAGGGACTAATATCAATAATGCATCTAAGTGAACCAAACTTTAATGTTAAGGAAATCGAATACTTCAAACAAGGATCCCTTTTCAAAACTAGGACCAATATCTCGCAAAGGTGTTTTCTCCATTAGCAGGGTTGGCTAAAGGTCAACATTATTAGGTTCTTCTAGCCCCTGAGGGAAAGTAACAGTTCCCTAGTCCACCCTTCAATTTAAAGGTGTCAATGAATAATAACATGGTAACGGAGGCGAGAATGCCTCATGGCCAAGTGCCATGGTCAAAGGGACCAGCTGATTGGGGGTGTCCACATCCCAAGTGTATAAATGTGAGGAGGGAGCATTCATGGATGCATGAATTACCAACTCGACCTTGGTTTTTCCACCCCTCTTGTGCACCTTTTACTTTTTGATTATTCCTTTTATTATTGCTTATAGCTCAAGGGTTAGAGCTTGCTTTGTCTGATGTAGCAATTTTATTTTTTATTTTTGTTTTTTTTGCGAAGTCGGTTATGGAGATATATATTCCAAAAAAAGAAAAGGAGCAAGCTCCAATTACATGAAGGGCTTAAAGAAAAGAAGGCTATTGGAGGTAAGAGCGGGAGCGCAGTCCCAATTACCTAAGGCCTTGTTTCCAAAATTGCCCAGATTTCCTACTCATTTTAGCATATTTCCTTACAAACTAAAAAAGCAGAGAAACACATTTACATGACATAATGGAAAAAGGTATTAGATGCCAGGGGGAGGTCCTTCATTTTCTTCTAATATCTTCTAGTTGTTTTTGACTGATGGTTCTTGTTGTGATATTTATTTACTTCCTTGGTAGTTTGAGTTTTCCCCCTCCTGATTCAGGGTGATGCTCCTAAGATAGAAAAGTGTCTCTTCCAGATGAGTGCATTTGTTTTATAGGGCAGCTATTTCTTCCTTCTGGCCCTCAAGCTGCCTCTTCAAGGACGAATTCTCAGACTTTACTTGGAACTTCTTGAACTGTCTCCCTTAGTTTGTTAATCATGAACTTATTAGCTATGCATGTTGCACATTTCTCCTTTTGTGAGGCTCTTTCTAGTGGATTCAGGTCCATTGTTGCTTGCTGGGGAGACTTCTATTTGATTTGTTGATGGAGGGAGACAAAGAGATGCTTCCGTAGTGCTTTGGAAGCAATGAGAGCTGCTTGATCTTCCAAGTGCACTCTGTTGATTGAATGGGAGACTTTGATAAGAAATACGCTGAGATGTGTAGAGATTTGGAGGAGCTCGCATCGCTTAATGATAGTTGCTTTTTCTTCCAAGTGCACTATGATGATAGAGTGGGAGACTTTGATAAGTGATCTGCTAAGCTGCGCAAAGATTAGGAGGAGCTCGCACTGCTTAGCAGAGAGGAAGATTAGGAAAGAATAGATCGATGCCAACACAGTGAGTTGATGCTGATGGAGGGTGGTGAGGCTAGGAACACTAGGTGGAGGTAGAGCAGAATCGATTGAGTTGAGTGTAGCTAAATGCACAGGCAGTGGGGAATGAGCGGGGCTGAAAGCACAGGGAGTGTGATGGGGGGAGGGAGAGTTGAAGGCGTTAGAGATAAACAAGGCTGAATGTGTAGGAGGTTGGGAGGAACATACAGCAAGGAATTAGGGGTTCAGGTGAGCTTAACAAGGAACATAGTCACTATATCGGTGCAGGCTCAGGCGAGGGGTTTCCACAGTGCATTATATTAGATATCATTTTTGGGATTCAACTGCGTGGGGGCGCATTCCAGCCATAGATTATGCATTTTGCGTTGTTTATAAGCCTGCCCGAGGCCTCCATGAATTTGTCCATCACTTTTTTAAACCTTCTGGCAATAATACATGATGGCCCTCCCATCAACAGTGTGTCATCAGCGAATAAGGAGTGATTGATGCTTTTAACTCCTTGGGAGATGTGGAGACCAGTAAGTGATCTATCTCTTCTGCTCTTCTCCAAAGACCGGCTTAATGAATCTGCCATTATTATATATAGGAATGGGGATAGGGAACATCCTTGCCTCAGTCCTCGGGAACTCTAAAAAAATTTACTAGGCCTTCCATTTATCAATGGGGCAATCCAAGGTCCCACAATGCATGCTCTGATGACTTCAATGATCTCATTTGAGAATCCAAATTTCTTGAGGACTGTTGTTAAGATGGTTAAGGTTACTCGATCAAATGCATTCGCCATGTCCAATTTTATTATTATTCCTTGCTCTTTCTTTAACATACTTGAGCGCAAAGCTTCTTGGACAATCAACACATTGTCGAGAATCTGTCTATTTGGCACAAAACCACCTTGGTTTTCCGATATAATATCAGGTAGGAGATTCTTTATTTGGTTGGCTATGATCTTTGTGATTATTTTATAAGAGGAGTTACATAATGAAATTGGTCGGAATCGACTAAAGGTGGAGGGTCTTGCATCTTTCGGAATTAGAGCTAGGTAGGAGGAATTAGTGAAACCACCCAGATTATTTTCTTAAATACATTCCTTATCATTCTTGTTAGGTCCTTCTTGATTATATGCCAATTTTGCCTGTAGAAGGCAATAGAAAAACCATCAGGCCTCAGAGCCTTATCCGAGTGAAGTCCCCAAACAATGTTTTCGATTTCTTCTTCTTCAACTTCTTTTATGAGCTTCATATTTTGTTCAGCGCTTATCTTGTTGGGGACATGCTGTAAAAAAGTCTCATAATCTACATTTTCTCCGCTTGCTGTAAGGAGGTTTTTAAATGTCTATAAGCTTCTTGTTTTAATTCATTTGGTCCTCTTATCTCCCTTTCCTCAATCTGAATACTATCAATCTGGTTTCTAGTCCTTCGAATTTTCATTGAGTTGTGAAAAAACGATGTATTCTTGTCTCCTGCTTTTGACCAAAGGCTACGAGATTTTAATCTCCACACCTCTTCTTTTGCTCTATATTCTCTATAAATTTCCTAATAAAGTGCCTTTTCCTGGAGTTGGCTTTCTTTTGTTTCTTCCTTGGTTTCCTTTGTTTCTTGAAGTGTTTCCATTTTTTTGATTAGCTCAACCTTTCTTTTTTGTGTTTTTTATGATTTTCCTTGGCCCAAATTTTCATTCCCTTTCTCAAAGATTTTAATTTTGTCTCCCACACAAAGTAAGGAGATCCATAGACTTTTTGGGACCAAAATTCTACAATTATTTTTTTCAATTCCTCATTGTTGTTCCATGTTGGGCAATATCTAAAAGGAATGGGATCTTGATTTCCCAAATTCCCTAGAGAGATAACCACTGGCTTATGATCAGATGTTGTAATATGAATAATCCTCGACACTGTTGAGTTGTATTTGGATAAAATGTTGTCCTGAACTAGAATGCGGTCTAGTCTTTCTTTTATGTTGTTGCTGCCAATTCTCTTATTGCTCCATCTGTACTTTCCGTTGTTGGGAGGAATGTAAAGAAGCTTGTACGTTTCCATTATATTTTCTATGGCATCCCTAGATGGATCTGCATGGTATACTCCTCCAAATTTCTCTTCCACATTTAAAATTAGATTGAGATCACCTCCCAATATAACATTTCTGTTTTGGGCATTATTTAGTGTCTCTTTAATAGTGTTCCAACATAGATATTTCTCCCTATAATGATTTGGGGCATATATGTTGACCATGCAGTATTGCTCATTGATGGCTATATTTTTTAAGTCTGTTCTAATCCAGTGGTGCTCTATTTTTGGCTGATGTAGCTCCCATTTTTGTTTCTCCATAGAGTGCAAATACCTCCCGAGGCCCCTATTGCTTGTTGGGTTGTTCCTTCATAATTTTTTAATTTTTTGATCATATTATTAGATTCTTGTGCACATGTTTTGGTCTCCTGTAGCATTGGTATATCCGGGGTTTCCATTGCTAAGATATCTTTCATTGCATTGATTTTCATTGTTGTCCCCAAACCTCAGCAATTCCAGGAGACCACAATCATTATTTATTCTGATTGGAGGTTGAGGGACCTTTCCCTCTTTGGTGATGATGGTTTTTCTCCTTGTTCCTAGATCTTTCTCCAAATAAGGAATCCATGGGTTGTTGGTTCCCATAGCCATTTCTTTTTTTTTTCCGCTTCATCTCTCAACTCTTCGTTTGTCTTTCTTCCTGGTTTTTTTTTTATGTTAAAGGGAAAGAAGAGACTCTTTTGATTGGTTCCTTGTCAAGATTCGATCGATAGAGGGGGGAGGTGGGCTGAGAGGGATAGTGGGGGAAAATGGGGTGAGGAGAGGAGGGGATGAGTGGTGGGGGTAGGGAGGGGTGGCAAAGGTTGAGATGGGAGGGTCTTCAAGAGGACCAAAAGGGTTGGGATTAGTGAGGGTGGAGGTAGTAAGAGGAGGGTTAAGAGGAGGAGGCGAGGAGGAAGAAGGGCCAGATTGGGAGGAACCCTGAGGTTGGGTAGTGGAGGGGGGAGGCTATTTGTTTGCTGCTTTTTTCTTTTTTACTTGTTCCCATTTAGTTTCCTAAGCTTCTACTTCTTCATTTTCTTGTTTTTTCAGGCACCTATTTGCAAAATGACCATATTCATGACATACCTTGCATTTAAACAGTGTCTGTTTGTAGTCCAGCTGCTGTATGTGCGTCCAATTGTCTACTTTGATCTTCACTACTTCCAGTAAGTCTCTCTCTAGGTTGACTTCTACGCATATCCTCACACAAACGTGCATGTTCTCCTTTGGCTCACTTCTATCAATATACTTTCCCACTGTGTTCCCTATTGCCTTGACTGATTCATCACCCCAACAGTGGAGAGGTAGGTGAGGAAGTCAGACCCAAACAGGGACTGCGCTTGGCACATCTAGTTCAGGGTCGAAGCCTGACGTCCATCTGTTAAGATAAATACCTCGCATGTCCATGAAATATGGGCTGTTTTTAAATATTAGGTCTCTGTCTTCCCTTGTTTCAAATAGGAAGGTATAATACCCTCTTGCACATAATGTGATAGAGATTTTCCCATTTTTTGAAGAGGACCCATTCCTTTCAACCCACTTCAGAACCGAGCGAGGAGATGGCCAGAGGCTAGTGCACTGGCCAACCAAGCCACGTTCAGAAAGGAAAAGTGTTGCTCTGCGAGGGAGGGAAGGAGGGAGAATGATCTCTGGAATGTCATCTAGCTTCTTCACAAACTTAGGTACATAGGGTCTGGTTCTAGGAGGATCAATGGAGGAAATCAGAGAGGAAAACACATCTGCATTTTCATCATTTGCAAGGATCGAAGAGGCAGATGTAGCAATTTTATTACCCCTTTATGCTTAGTCACTTTATCGCTGATCATGGTTGGGACATGCAAGGGTTTCTTCTTTAATGTAATGGAGTATCATGTGCTCAAGAATCGGGTGATGACCATATGAGGTAGGTAGAGCTCATGCTAGGCTTTTTCCCATGTGCTAATCTTTATGTCCCAACCATATTTTGCATTTTGATTTTATTCCTTTTGTTTTATTGAGGCCATGATATGCACTTCCTTTTTCTTTTGGCTCCATCAACCTCCCAGGGAAATTTTTTTGAGCCCTACTCAAGGTATGTGAACATATGAGTGCCAAATCCCCACGAACCAATGACAAGTTGTATGCGAGGAATGGAGGTGATATAGAGATTATAATGTGATATGGAAGGTGTTAAGTATGGTATATGAGAAGATGGAACTATGCTATCTCAACCAAGGCTTCCCAAGTAGTGCCCCACCTATAACCCAAAGAGCATTAAGGGAGGTCCCACTAGACTAGGATCAAAGATTAACCCCCCCCAAGGTAAGGTGAGAAAACAAGAATACAATCAAGGTCTGTCAATCTTCCAGTTACCCCATTTTCCATACTAGATTCCCAAAGAAAAACAAGTATAATGGTAAGCACCTGATTGCAAAATGATCAAAGTACCTTTTGAATGGTAGCCCACCTTCCTCCAAGTGCTAATGCCAGATGGGTGAGAAGCACATTGTTGATGCAACTGGAAGAGGCACATGGCACACCATCATCTAATGGTGGCTGGATAGGGCTATTGACTGTCTGGCTGACTGGATAGTTGTCAAATGTAGGAGAGAAATTTTCTCTTATGGGGTTATCCATTTTTGTGGGTAATAGGTTGATTCATTTATAAATTGAAAATTTAGAAACTTCATGCAATGTGATGCAGAGAATAGGTCAACCAAAGTTTGTGCATCTACCAGCGCTTCCTCGATCATTTCTCGATTTTCTACTTGGTCAACAATATAATAACAACAAATTTTAAATGATCACAAACTCTGAAATCAATATGAATGTAGAGTAGT
This sequence comes from Pinus albicaulis, assembly GCA_034641835.2. Classification (NCBI taxonomy): domain Eukaryota; kingdom Viridiplantae; phylum Streptophyta; class Pinopsida; order Pinales; family Pinaceae; genus Pinus; species Pinus albicaulis. Next base: position 687,537,832 of record CM076579.1, read on the forward strand.
GTAGCAGGTTCAAAAGAAATCATCACAAAGTTTCTTCATGCGTATTTGTCTTCGCTTGAGCAAGATTGAGTACATCATCCATGTCGAACAAAACAATAGTATTCTTTCTTACAAATTTTCCTATGATATATATTCTTTTAGCATTTGTGTGAGCAACATCCAAGATCATCCATTTCTGATTTTTCTTCTTGCAGGTTTGTCCTCAGTCGAGCAGCATCACCACGATCAATTTTCCAAGCAGCAAATTGTTTTTGGGGCAGCATCTTCTCAAATATATCTTCACTTGCAAATTAATCCTATTCGTTTTTTTCTTCTTCTTGCAGGTTTTCTATACCACCTTCATTTGTTGTCACTGTCACCCAACCAAATGGAGGCAATGGCGCCAAAGTGTTGATTTCTTAGGTTCAACACATGATCAAGAATAGGCTATAACAACAACAAGAACACATGTACATGCACAAAGAAGAACAGAGTTTTGGGAAGGAATCCCAATCATCTTTGGATTAAGTCTTCATATGCATTTATACATTAGGGGATGGCTGGAATGGAATGGTTGTACCCGCTACAAAAAATCACTCATTATATTTACTATATACATTTTTCGCTTATTACATGAGTTTACTTATACTAATTATAATGAAAATTACATAGGTCTAAGAGGCCCCTCAACAACATGTATAAAATTGCCTCCAAGTGTGTGACCTTTGTTGGACACCTAATCCATAAGGGCTGGCGTGTAAGAACTCCAATAGTCACGGAAGTCCAAGAGGCCTCTTGGAATATAAAACCAAGGGTCACACAATGTATTTATATGTACATCCTTGTGAATAAAATTGCATTCCACAATTTATATTACCTTTGCCTATCAATTTATGCGTGAGTAGTATCAGAGCAAGCGTACTCCTACCCTGCTCAAGTTTGAGCCACTAGTTTTGTGGCCTCTCTACAACTCCTTGACACTCCGTTGTGTGTCACTCGTTAGAGCTAATATGTCTAACACTAGAACCCTTGATCCATATGGGATCATTATATTGTTTGTTATACATATCGATGCATTCTGAGTGGAAAAAGTGGAGGAATAAGCTCACGGGACCATTTTTACTTGCGCGACCTAGTTTGGTGAAACGACGTCTGAAACCTTCCAAGAGCGTTTTAAGGCATCAAACAATGTTTTTTGGGGGTAAAACTTTGTCACGTTAGCATAGCACTTTTTCATGTTGTTCTACACACATATATCTTTCCAACGACACAAGAAGCGCATCAATAAAAGTTCATATGCAAAAGTTATGCCACGTAGAAGTTGACCTTCCTGTTTTCACACCTATAATTTGGGAGGATACCACATCAACCCCCATTATTCATGGAAAAGGGGCTAGCCACATGATTGTGATGTAAAAGACTGTAGAAGAGTCTATATTGAAACTCTAGTTAAGAGTTGATGTAGTCCAACATAACCACTAGTAGACTATTGGGCTATGTTATAACCAGGGCACTAGGAGGAAGAGGCATTCCATTCTTTCGAGAGAATTTGTTCCATAGCTGAGCAAAAATAGTCAAGAGGGATAGGAGGTAGAGCACACATGGAGGATTTGTGCACTATAGCAGCCCACGGGCCACAGGCCTTACTTCTTTGTACCTGTAGCGATATTTCCAGACAAAGAGAGAGTGAAGTGGCCTCACTTTCCAGTTGGGTTTTCTCCCGAAAGGGTTTCCTAAAGCATATTTTGTGTCTTATGTGTGTGTGTGAGCTTATTTTGTCGTTTTCTATTTTTCTACATAATTTCCATTCACATGCATGCACTAATTACAGTTAAATCTACAGATCTTAAAGTTTAATAAAATTGTAATAATGTAGAATCTCATATTTTTATATCTATATTATCAGAATTGTTGTGACGAACTCTCCAATGGAATATCCACAGCAGTTTACGGATCAACCCTAATGCTACTATAGCATTAAGCCTCATGGTATTAGATATTATTCTTTGTTAAGTTATAACGTTCTCTATTGGTCTGAGCTAAAGTTGCAACATGAACTCTGTCTGAAACTTCCAAAGAGTGACTTATTATTGTACCCATTGAACATTGGGTGTTACTCTATCCCACATGTAGTAACGCCCCCCCTAGTGAAACATTGCATGCCCAGGGTTTCCGACTTGAAATGGAAAGAATAAAATAGGAAAAGCACTCAAGAACTTCTCTGCAAATGCTTAAATTCAACTTCCTCAAACTAATTAATTGCCCCGAATTTGATCAGTATAGTAATGAATTCTTGCTTAGTTCTGCACATTAAACAAACTTGACTAGGAAAAAGACCTTGTCGAGACCTTCATGGAATAATTTCCTTCAACAGTCCTAGCCAAAACCTCTGTGGAATAATTCCCTTCGATAAACCTAGCCGAGACCTCCATTGAATCGGAGTTGTTCTCCTTGTCGTTCTGAATAGGGGAGTGTGAGAGGAGCCCACATAGTTTCCAATGTCGTAAATAAGAACAAGCCGAAACCAAACCTCTTTTTCTAGGTTTCGAAAGGAAAACCTCTATTCTGGTGGGCGTTCTTTGATTTAAAGTCATGCGTGGGTAAGAATGCTAGGAGAGTTTTGGGCCACTTCTTCTCAGGAGGCTTATGATATGCAGTTAAGGGTTGTTGGATTGAATCAACGTCCAATTTGGAAATGGTATAAGGGATTGATTCCTTACAAACAAGGTATGAATTGTCAAGAATGGTTATAACTAAACTAGGTTTGAGATGGATGATGTCAATGCTATCCGACCTTCAATACAAGCAAATAGTTGCTGCCAAATTGCGTGTTTTGAAGAATTTCCTCAATTTTGTTAAAGTTAAAATTCTATTAACGACTATATATTAATTATGTGCAAAATATTCAAGAATATGTGGGTTTGGATTTTGGTGTGTGTGGGAACTGTGAAATTTCGAAAACCAGAATCCTATTGCAGCAACTAATATTATTTCTTCTAATTGTTAATTCTGTTTAACAATTTATCTACTGTTTCCTACGAAAAATATCGAATAAATACACTACAACCTTCACAAATAAAAACTGCGAAAGAATAAACGTTGGAAGAAATGCTAGCACACACATAAATTTGACATAGTTATTTTGGACGAAAGTCCCCAGAAAAACCCAACTTGGGAAAACTGCAGCAGATGAGGGTTTTATTTTTAAGCATCAATGAAATAATCTGAGTACAATTGGATGCCGAAACTAGAAATCCTACAGAGAAATACTAGCAAGAAAAATATAGTGAGGAAATTTCCTCACTCCACAAGCAAATTCGGGCTCTGACCTCAGCTCCAAGTGAGTCGTCCAAACTGGCTTTGCACAGCTACTGCTTCACACTAGCATCTTCACCTCTGCACTTAGATTGAACTAGCTTCTCCTCAAATCATCTGGTCTTTTGTCGTTTGGGAAAATGTCTCTCCTAGCCTCTGGATCCATTGTCTAGCTTCTAGCACTGAAACTTGTCTTTCCCCAACATAATTGAAACTTCCTCTAGAGACTACTATTGAATTTCCACGATCAGAATCTTAAAATCTCTGACGCTACCAAACCAAGAATCTCAACAGAACTACTTTGCACAGCGGAATATAAACAACAGTAAATCACACATGCACAGAATATAGACAACTTTTTACATTTTTCAACCAAACTTCATTATATTAAAAAAACATATAATACAACAGTCTAGGGCTCCTGTACTAGGGATAATGGCCCTCAATCATCCACTAGTACAAGATACAAACTAGGGCTTGGTGTCAATACATTGACGACCAATATTCCCTCAACAAGATACTCTGACCATCTGGCCGATGTAGTCAACTCTCTCAGCTCCTCTTGGTCATACCCTGTATCTGCGTGGTCCTTCGGCTCTCGATATGCAACTCCTACCTCTATCGATGCTCCAAGTCCATCTAGCCACTGAACCTCGGTTGTTAATCTACTCACTAGTTGTGCCTTAGTCCATCCAGAGCACAACAATCGAGATTCCTGTCGAGTTGTTCACAAATCCACTTGTGAACAACAATCAATCTACCCACTGTTGCTCCTCAGCTACTCAAGGACTTCAGCCCACTATGTTCTTTCTATGTTGCTCCGATGAAGACCAACATAGGGCACAAAGGGTTGCCACCTATCACTACAAGATGTCCATCTCCCACAATGAACACGGGATAGGAAGACTGCCCATCATTTGCTGTAGAAGTCCTTCTCCACACACAAGTCTCGGGCTACTAAAAAATGCTCATGGTTGTTCAGACACTTGAGCTCAATAACTGCCTCTCTAGCAACCACTTTTTTCCATCAAAGTGTTGCACACCGGGCTCCAACTTAGGCACTATCACATTGTCCCTCGGTATACCATAAATGCCCAACCTCGTCCACACTTGGTCCACTCTCACGCTGCCCTCCAACAGTCCACGAGTGACCAATCCTCACTATAGCATCTACTCCTAGTTAGGGCATCTAACATCTAGGAAACCCCTCCACATGGCTGCTCACATACTTCTCCAAGTGTCTAATACATCGATGAACAATCACTGTACAAACTGCCACTAGTTAGGGCATCTAACCACCAAGTCTGCCCCTCCACTTTGGCTACTATAGGCTGCAAAGTCTATCATAAAAAATAGGTCACAAACTATGACCCAACACAAGATACTTAGTCAAACATACCTTTTGACTGCTACATTTAACTGAAGTGGCCTGCTATTGATGAGGCTGCTTGGTTAGGGCTTCTCACAACCACCTGTGAGCCCACTCTTCCACCTCCTATCAGCCTCCTACAACTGAGGCATACATATTTCTCCTTGTTTTTGACTCACGCTGGCTTATAGGGCTAAAGCCAACCCCTGTTCATGCCCAACATCCCACTATTTAGGGCTCGGTCTTCCTGCTCAAACACCTGTACAATACGTGGCCCTAAACAATGAAGAATCATGCCACAAATGCCTCCACAAATAGCTCAGAACTACTCACGTTTAATGTGGTCTTCCTTTTCTTGAATGTTGCTCCAATACGCTAGGTTCTGGGCTTAGTTCTAGCCCTCTGAATAAACCCACAACCCCTCACCACTGCAATCTAGGGCTGCGTCCATCAACCCAATTTTGCGGCTCTCTTTTACTCTCCTTTTATAGGATACACAAGGGCTTCTTCCAACGTCCTCCATGGGCTTGTCCAACTATCAAGGAGGCTAATTTAACTAGAGCCTCCCTTAACTCATATGATGCAAACCCTCTCCATAACTTCAAAAATTTATATCTCCACTTTGACAACTCGGATTTCAATGATTCTTGATGCGTTGAAATCGTCTCGACATCCTCTATCATTTCCTTTTATCACATGTCAAAGTATTGTCATGGTTTTGGCCCAAACATCGATGGGTGCAAAACCACAATCTTGGGTTTCAAGCCTACAAGGCCACTTATGGAGCTCCTACCTCCAAACCCTCGATCCTCAAGGCTTGGAGCACCTCCCAAGCTACAAATAATCAACAACTACTGCGTTGCCTTTGCGTCACCCTCTCTGACTCTTTTTCCTGTTTGCAAATGCGCTCACTGGATCTAGAATCCTTGCTCCATCTTCACTGTCTCTGCCCCTCTTCCTCACTGCTTCGATCTCACTAGCTCTCTCTTCGGCAACTGACTGCTGCTACACTGGAAATTGATCTGCTCATGAAATCGAACCTCTCAAGTGTCTTCTCCATCACCACATCGACCTCCTCTTATAATCCTTTGTTGAGACTTCAATGGCTAAGATTAAAATATAATTGATGGCCAGGATCATCTTGGAGTCGATCCATGTGAGTTTCTAGATGATTGTCACCTTGAATTAATTAATTCTAATTAATTAACCATATTCCTTAAGTTTAGACTTAGGAAATATGTAAAAACTGGCTAATAATCTATTTAAGTCATCTCTAGACAAAATTTCTAGAAAAGATTTATGGGTTTTGGAGAACTCATGTATTCTAGCCTCTCCACAAATTTTTGTGGCTAGAACACATCCAATGCTACAAAAACTAACACTCCCTCTTAGCGAGGAATGTTATCTAGTGTTGCACCTGCTGCCACAACATCTCCTATCACGTTGCTGATGTCTGGCTACTACTGGCCACCAACCACTGCGCAACTATGATATGAACTGCATCTATGTTGTTGTTGACCTTGCTGAACTGCTGCCAACACTACATCTGCACTGCAACTCCCTCTCATCTGTTGTTGCTGCAATTGCAACATATGCAACTGAGAAGCATCCGAAATACTGAACCAACTATGTTCAGTATGATGCATCTGTCACCTGGGTCCTGACTGCTATATGCATTTGTTGTTTCCTATGACAAATATCGAAATAAATACACTGCAACCTTCACAAATAAAAACTGCAGGAGAATAAATGCAGGAAGAAATGCTAGCACACAAACATAAATTTGACAGTTATTTTGGATGAAAGTCCTCGGAAAAACCCAACTTGGGAAACCCTGTGCAGCAAATGAGGTTTTTATTATTCAGCAGCAGTGAAATAATCTGAGTACCACTGGATGTCGAAACTGGAAATCCTACAGAGAAATACTGGCAAGAAAAATATAGTGAGGAAATTTTCTCACTCCACAGGCAAATCTGGGCTTTGACCTCAGCTCTGGTGAGCTGTCCAAACTGGCTCTGTGCAGCTACTGCATCACACTAGCGCAGTCACCTCTGCATTCAGAGTGAACCAGCTTCTCTTCAAGTCGTCTGGTCTGTTGTTGTCTGGGAAAATGTCTCTCCTGGCCTCCGGAACCACTGTCCAGCTTCTGGCACTGAAACTCGTCTTTCCCCAGTAGAGTCGAAATTGCCTCTAGAGACTATTGTGCCGCCTCTGCTTCAGCCTCTCTGTGGCTCTTTTGCCTCTCCCCAAATGCACTCATCGGATCTTGAATCCTTCCTGCGGCTTCATTGTCTCCTCCCCTATTCTTCACTGCTTCGACATCACTAGCTGTCTCTCCGACAACTACTGTTGCTATTATGGAAATCGATCTGATCATAAAATTGAATCTCTCAAGTATCTTCTCCATCACCACATCAACCTCCTCTTATAATCATTTTTTGAGACTTTAACGGCCAAGATTAAAACATAATTGACAGATAGGATCATCTTGGAGTCGATCCGTGTGAGTTTCTAGATGATTCTCACCTTGAATTAATTAATTATGATTAATGAAACATATTCCCTAAGTTTAGACTTAGGAGATATTTAAAAATTGCCTAATAATCTACTTAAGTCATTTCTAGGCAAAATTTCCAGAAACGATTTCTGGGTTTTGGAGAACTCACGTTTTCTAGCCTCTATACAATTTTTTGTGGCTAGAACACATCCGATGCTACAAAAATTAATAGGAACACTGCAAAGTAAAGTGAAGCCGCATCAAGAATTGTGTTGCAGTGAGCAATGCAAATTGTGCATAAAAAGAGAATTGTGAAGCTGCTGCAAATTGGCATTAACAAGTAAGCTGGTGTGAACAAGTGAACTAGAGTTGTGTCTTGTCGTGTGGGCTAAAGCTTTGTGAGGTGTAGAAACTTTGAATGAAGGAAGCCGACGTTCAGTCAATTAGTGTGAAGATAAACTCTGACGATTTCAAATCTCCTCGTTTTGGAAAAGACATGAGCGACCCCAATTTTGTTCCCAGAGTATAGGGCTATGGTTCATGACAACCTGGGCCTTAGAATAAGGGCCATAGCTTTAAGAACATTTGCAGCAAGACTATTCATAACAACTTCCATATAACCACAAATAGTTGAAGGCTAGTTCTCTATGTTTTAAAGGGCTACTTCTAATTTTATTGTTTGGACACTTAATTGCCTAGTAAGTTCCATTAACAACGCTACCTATTTTTGGTAGCGCTCATGTTTTTGTTTTGCATTCTAATTTTCTTGGAGAATTTCTTCAATCCTTGTGTCCTATGAGCACTAATTAAGCTATAAAGCTGGGTCAACCTTTCATCCTTGGATGTCCATTTATGGTGGAGGCATTGATTCACAGTTGAGAGGATTTCTTCATTTTTGGGAGTAACACCTATGAGATTCACCTAATTTTTTCATTAAAAATGGCTAGAATTACAATATTAGAGTTATTGAATACTCTAATACTCTATATTGTTGATGATAAGGTAAAAATAAGTAAGGGCACTCTCTCTGATTTCGAATCTATTTGCAAAATGTACAAGACAAGATCAAGTTTCTGCAACTCGAATCTCAACTACAGCAAGATCAACTACAACAAAAGAGGCATCATTTTGAACTGGTTTTTGTTTAGAACAATTCTCTTTTTGAGTCTGAAGTTGACTCCCATCAGCAGTCAAAGATGGATCAAATCAGTGACGTTGAGGTTGATTTACATCAAATGTCAATTTCAGGAGCAGATTTGCATAAAGATGCAAAAGTTCAAGTTGCACTTCCCAGGTCCATCATCAGATCTTGGGAAAAAGTTGTTAACAATAGGAACAAAACTGGTCTTGGATATGACAAGGATGCGTCCTTTCATATTCCAGACTACTCTAAGCTAATCCAGTTTCATAGTGTCAAGTTTCTTCAAGATGGTTCATATTCACCCGTCCCTACTCCTCTTCCACAGCCACAGGTTATTTGTAGATGCCAACATTGTGATTGTGTAGGACATGTGAAAGAAAAGTGTTTTGATCTTTGCCTTTGTAAGCATTGTGGTAAAAATACTCATCATGCAAATAGATGTTCCAGAAACAAGCCTCCTGGAAGAACGAAGATTCACCTTGGATGGACCGCTTCTTGGCAATGGACTTCAACAGCCAAGAAGATATTTCAGTCATACTTCAAAGTTCATTCTCGAGTATTGACACGTTTTGCAGTTGATATTTCTTCATATTCTCACCTTGTATCTGATAGGGGGGGAATTGATGGTTGGTTACCAGATCTGAAGCCAAATCAAGCAAGCCTGAGCCACAACCTGAACCAGAGCCTAGAGCTAGACTCAGCCATAGCCAGATTCAGAGTTCTAGCTAGAGACAAAGTTATGTTCCATGAGCATACTTTTGTTTGGTGGTCTGCCTTAAACCACCACCTATAGAAAACTTCAGGTTCTGCTAAACAATTTGTGGTCATCTTCAAACCATTATCAGGGAGCACTTCCACTAGCAAAAGACTTTAGTGTCTAACGAGATTCGGAACTGTTCTAGGAATTGCATCGAGCTTTAGTTCTAGAGTTGGTGGTTAGCCTTAAACAACCACCAATTGAGACCTCAAGTTCTCCCATTTCATTGGATTTGTGGTTTTCCTTAAAACCCGCCATTTCAGAGAGCATATCCAGTCATTGGCTGCCATGCATTTTTGTATTTCAACTCTCTTCTTGGGATCATATACACCCCTTTGGATTAAGGGGGGGAATGTTGGACACCTAATTCGTAAGGGTTGGCGTGTAAGAACTCCAACAGTGATGGAAGTCCAAGACACCTCTTGGAATATGAAACCAAGGGTCACACAATGTATTTATATGTACGTCCTTGTGAATAAAATTGCATTCCACGATTTATCTTACCTCTGTCTATCAATTTATATGTGAGTTTAACAACCTCAAATGACAAAACATAAACATACCTCAAAATATGTAAGCATCTCCCAATCATGTGAAAGAGAAGACAAATCCAAGCTGCCAACATACATATGACCTGTGCAATGGTGTTGAAAAAATGCAAATTTGATTTTGCATTTTTGGTGGTAACTGGCAGAAATATCGTCAGGCCTAGCCAACCTTTTTTCTTTGAAAGAATGCAAAATCTCCATGGGACCTTAGGAAGCCCTCGGTTATCCCGACACTTAATTGATATTTCTTTGATAGTTTATCTTGTTTCCTGAAACATGTTAATGAGAGAAGCCAACAAAACCTGCAATACACAGAACTAGCTTGAAGAATCTTACCTACCACTGTAAGCTTCTCTACGAATGGCATGTCTCTAAGAGGAAACACCACCCCCAAATGGCATGCCCATGTATCTATTGGTTTTACTGTTTAATCCTCGTCCATGGTCTTACTAACCAATTAGGAGTATCCTCATCATGTACAACCAAAAATCTGTTTTATGTTAATTTACTGCACCTGAAGCTTTACACAGGCTATGGAGGCAATGATTCGATACTTCAATCAATTTTGGAGTGAGTTGGAATGAAAGAAAGGGCTTTCCTACAAAGTTATTGATATTTATCCTATGCCCTCATGAGCAACCCTGGGTGTGTTTACACTAGACAATATTTTCAAATCATTCTCCATTTCACCTGGCTAGGCCTTTCCGAATTTTAACCTTACAGATTGAGAACCTTTTTCCTGTAATCAAGCCTGTCATGACTAACTCATACCTAAACATGGTAATGTTGATCTCTTTAGTTGCATGTTCATTTGAAATGGCGTATCAAAAAACTGAAAACTGTGAATCCACCTTTTCTAGCAACCCGGTAACAGTAAGCATAAACTCCATATTATTTCTGAATATTTCTGCTAAATGGTTTCATAGATGCAAAAGATTCCAGCATCCTATTATTTGTCGTTGCCCATTTTCAATTGCTACATGTTTGTGGTCATTCTCCAAAGTCAAATTACCTTTCAACATCTGGCATCATTGCAACATGGATAGAAAGTCTTCTCTAGCACATACTTGAGACTGCTACATTTCAAGATTCCAAATTTAAAAAGCTTCTACAGCAAGATCTTGTGTGGGATTTCTCAACTTGATACAGATATGACCAAGAAATGGCCTTAACAGTTTTAGCTCTTCCCAGTGATAGTAGCAAAAACATATCTCTCAATAGGCTGCAGCTGGAATGCCAATTTAATCAAATACAGGGAATTTCTTGTCCGTCTATGTGTTCTACATCTGATGCTGGATTTTGTTGGATGTTTCAGGGACTTTGGATTGGAGTTTTTTGTGGACTATCCTCACAAACACTTTTACTGTTCATAATAACATTTTGTACGAATTGGGAAGCGCAGGTAAATTGCTTCAATTTTCTTTTCCTTCCAAGAACTGAAGATATATGAACGAAATCTATATAATAAAAACATACGTAAACCACGGGGATTCAATATACCTTGCTGGATCAATAAGACACAGGATTAAAGCAGAACATTATTGAATGTAAATTTTCGATACATCTAATTGATCTGGCCTCTGAGAATGAATGCTTGAGACTCGGCTGTCATGTGACCAGGCAAAAAAGGCAAGAGAAAGAGTTTATACGTCAGCACTGCCAACGGTTGCTGATAATATAATAAAGGTATGTGACTTTCAGATAGCATTTTTGAGGATTAGAAGACTAACTGATCAGGTTCTATTTAGGCTAAGAATGGGCACATCTCACTACTTGCATTAAGAATGAAGATACAGTCAGATAAACACCATGATGAGAAAAATAAACCATTTAAAACAATATGGCATACAAAACTTTCCGTATTAGTCTGAAGGCAGATTGAATCTTACAATGATATGGACTAAATATATTATTTTAGCATATTTATATCTGGCAAGGTCTAAGCGTTGACCAATACAAGAATTTCAGGAATATTTTTTAGGAGAGCCAAACCAGTGATGATTAATAAATAGGACTGCTATGGATTAAGAATTGGGTGCACCAAAATATGTAATGTCTAACATCCTGCGCTGTGACCACTGTGTTCAATCAAGCAGGACGAGCAATAAAGTTTCCGACCTGGATCGTTGAATGAAGTTTCAAACTCTGGTAACATACAAGGGAAATTTTTGGCGGCCTCCACATATGCTAAAATGTGCCTCACCTGCGTCGCATCTGTAAGGGAAAAAGCATTTGGAGATTTCCATCTTTGCAGGTAAGAATAGAAAAGAAAAACATCATGGTGCATGAAAGCAAAACCGTTTTTGGAGACTGGCATCATTGCAGATGAGAATAGAAAGTTCTCCTGTGTGTGGATAAGGAGAATAATGATTTGATTCACTTCTCACACCTTCCTATATCAATATACCCTTGCTAGTCACAGTTCTTAAAGTAATGCTCTGATTTATATCCTTGCTAGTTATAGTTCTTAAAAACAATGCTCTGCTTTTTAAACTGTTTCAGTGGAAACATAACATTTTGAAGCACAATATCTTGTTGTGGGTTTCATCAATGGAAATAGAAAGATTTTGAAACACAATGTAAGCTTCTTCATGAAAACAGAAATTTTTCCTGGAAGTGGTCTTAGCAACTGGCATAACAAATTTGGTAACAACAAAAGTCATATCTATGTTGAAATACGCAATCACTTGATAAGAGTGACTGGCATACACGTTTGGTAATAACAAAATTCATATCTACGTATAAAGACACAATCACCTGATAAGAGTATGATAAGCGAAATATTCTTATGACAATGTTTTGACTGTTCAGAGACCCAAAGCTTACAAAAGATTTGAATTCCTCACAACTTAAATCAGAAGCATCAATCTCCTGTAGAGAATTCGGAACGATGAAGCTACCTAAACCAGAGAAATACAAAATGTTATGCTTGATCTTGTTTTAATGTAACCAAAAGCCATGAGTGTTTTTTTTGTTTGAATATTATGTCTCCAAAATCTTCTCCTAAAACACCTTCTTTGGCTTTGTTAATCTCTACTTTAACAGGTGCAATTGTTGAAAACCAAAATAATTATTTTTCATTTTGTATATATTTAAATCCTGTTCTATACCTACATTTTGTATATACTCTTTTATTGTATTTAAAGAGTAAATTAAAAATTAAACCAAATTTATTTTAGTAATCGTTATGAAAATTTGTAATTCTCTTAACAAATTCAACAATTCTCCAACTGACCTAGTAGAATGCAAGAAGTACAAGGCCTCTTCTGCTTTAGTGGTAGGTTGGTGGAAGGTTCCCAAAAGAAGCCCAAGTTTTACTCTCAATACACTCCCTAACCTTGGACCTTAGATTGTCTAACCTATTCACACCAGTGTTTTAAAAATCGGACTTGGTTTCCGATTCGGCCAAGGGTCGGCTCCGACTCCGACTCCGACTCGGCCGGTTCAGTTTCAATGACTTGGTTTTTGTAAAAAATACATTAAATATTAATTTTTTTGTAAAAAAACATAATTTTAAAGATTTTCATTCATGTTTCCAAACACAAAGCATTACAATATAGACAAAGACAACATATGATCAAAGTAGGCTCATGAATATATCCATTATATCAAAATTGCACCCAGTGCACTGTCCAATACATGATGATGATATAGAGATCAAAACAAAAAACATAAACAAGGAGGTTCTAAATGGCCTCCACAACAAAACATGAATAATCACTATTGCTAGACATCTGACAAGCCAATGTCCTCTTCCTCAAACTCTGAACCAAAGGGGGAAACCGCTCGCTCCTCCTCTGAATCAACATCCTCAACTGGAACTATAGCCCTACCACCCTGAGATAGACGAGTTATGCGCCTCCGTCGTGGCTAACTAGAGAAAGTGTCTGCGTCTGCAACTAGAGGGCTTGGGACTGGGCCTGCTACTAGTGGATCTGCATTAAGCATAGCCTCTACTTGTGTATTGAAGTCCATCCCCACACCAATATCCTCATCAGAGTCAAACTCTGGTGGACAAGTCTCCACTACCCAATCTGATGTTGGATCAATATCCTCCAACACAATGGCATCTGAATCAGGCCTTTTGTTCAGCAATTGGTTGCGTCTTAGTCGGAGGTTGTATTGGACATACACTAGATCATTTAATCGTTTTTGCTCCAAACGGTTTCTCTTCTTTGTGTGAATCCTCTCAAAGACAGACCAATTGCGCTCACACCTAGAAGCACTGCAAGTTTGACTCAAAATGCGGATTGCAAACCTCTGCAATTTAGGGCAATGGCTACCAAATGCCTCCCACCATTGTGCTGCAAAAAATGAGTTTCAGTTAGCTCAACAATTTATATCCAACTTTGAAATTGAAATTATAAACAATTATACAAAATAATAAAATATGAATTTGAAAATTGAAATTCTTTGTTTACCTGGCTCATCTGATTCCCTAGCAATCCTTGCAAGGTTCTTGCTAAAGGTACTTGTGGCTTTGCTGAACACAGTGATTTGATTGTGTATCTTCAATTGACCACTCTCTGTGGGGATCATGCGATCAATGCAGTCAATCAATCCATCTCTAACCTCGCCAGTCAAAGCTCTTGCTTCTTGAGATTTATAATGATACCTTGGGTTCAGAAAATACCCAGCTGCATGTATAGGGCAATGGAGTTGATTGTTCCATCTATAATCAATGGTTGCCCAAATGGGCCCATACTTACCCGCTCTGTCCTTGTATGTTGCCCTTATTTGCTCCTTTGTTTGATCCATAGCGTCATAAATGAAACCCATAGCCAATCTTTCCCCATCCACCAAGCGCAACACCTTAACCAGTGGCTCAACAAGTTTCACAATCTCTGCTGCCTTTTTCCAAAATATTTCTTCATTGACTTTCCTTTTCACATCTTTGCCATCCTGTTTGCGAGCCCACTGACATTCATTCCATTCATCAATAGAAAACAACTTTTGCAAGTTTCTATGTTGGGCAAGCATAGATTGCAATGTCAAAAAAAGTGTTGCAAATCTAGTGATGGTGGGCCTAATAATTTCCTTGCCTCTTATGTGTTTCCTTAGCAGATTCAGAATCCATGAGTGATTGTAAATATATTTTGTGATGCTTTTGGCATGCTCTATAGTGTTCTTGATCCAGTGTATTTTTCCAATATCCTCAAGCATGAGGTCTATGCTATGTGCAGCACATGGGGTCCAAAAGATGGTTGGGTGTTTTTCCTCTAACACTTTACCAGCAAGAACATAGTTAGAGGCATTATTTGTGATGATTTGAACAACATTTTCCACCCCCACCTCTTCAACAACCTCATCCAAAATATGAAACAATAAATGTGCATCTTTCACCCTATAAGATGCATCAACTGATCTTAGAAACATGGTTCCCCGTGGACAAAAGACAAGAAAGTTTATGATGGTACGGTTCCTCTGATCAATCCATCCATCTTACATGATGGTACATCCTGTATGTGCCCATGAGTTTTTGAACTCTTTCAAATAATCATCAATGGACATAATCTCTTTTTGCAAAAGAGATCCTCTTATGTAATATTCTCAATTAGCAGCGAATTGGTAATATTAATTTTTGGCCATTTTACTTTATAAATTTAAGTCATTAAATAAAGTGGGTTAGGAGAACACTCAACTCACACTTAGGAAAATAAACCACTTCCTAAAAGTCACTTGAGTGTCTTTACTTAACATCGTGGGGCCCAAGGGGGGTCGAAGTGACTACTTGGGATTAGTGGCAGCGTGGGTCCTAAGTAGCGCAGAGTTGGATGGACAATGTGGCCAAGAGGGATAACACATTCTTGGTGGGGCCTAGGGGAGAGAAAGGCACTCCAAGCATAACAAGGGAGAGAGGCCCTTCATTTGCTCATTCTATTATGCATCTTTGTTTGTCTATTGACATTTGAGCACGCTTTTGCTATTGAGCAAAGTCTGCTAGTACTGTTTAGCACATCAGGTGTCTCCAAGCGGAGATCCCAACCTCAGCCCTAGGGGACTTCGAGTGCCTTCTCGGGTGAGGAGTTATATCGTTGGATTTCCAGGTTGGAACGGGAGCATCTACTACAGGGATTACACACTTACTTGGGCAGCATAGTCTTGAGGAGAGACCACGCAGTTCTTGGAGGAGGTAGTGCCGGGAGCTGAGATTATCAAGGGATTCAACCTGGAATAGTGAGGAGGGGTTAGCTCGTAGCTATTCCATCATTTTTTCAGAGGAGGAGGCCACCATTTGCAGAGACATCTTCAGGGCCAACGCTTTCCACTGGGGTAGCGTAATTTCTCTAGGGAGGTGATTTTCCGGGGTCATCCATTCCGGAAACCCTTTCTGGGCTTTTTTGGGTATTGAGTGAGGAGCTCATTCCCAAAGTCCCATATTTTTCGGAGCAAGGGAACAACCCAAAAGAGTCAAACTTATTCCAGTAGCAGCAGTAGTTCAGCAGTAGCAGCAGCAACAGTTTGGAGATAACGCAGTCATTGCTAGAGCAACCATTTCGGGAGTATTTCTGAGAGTATCTCTAGCTTGCCTTGTGCAATCCAAGGTGCCATCATTCCGATCACCTTTATACCCATTTCACTTTCAGTGATATAATAAAATGGCTCAACGTTCTCCATGTTTTGCATTCTATGTAAGATGTCTCTCTATTTGCTGTAGTTTCATGTTTATGTTGCTTTATATTGTTGTTTATTTCTACTTGGAATATTGCATCTTAACTCATGCATAGTATGGCCTTTGAAGCCCTTTCCAGCAGCATATATGGCATCAAAAATAGGTTCATAATATGGTGAACGAGTAGCATTGAAGGGAATATCAACATCATACCACCATCTAGCAATGTAATCACAAGCAACATCTCTCAATTATTTTTTCCAATCAACATCTAAAGTGGGCTGCACTTGACCTCTACTTGGAGGACTAGGACCATGTGCACTATCAGAGGGAGAAGAGGGCATGAAAAAACTTTTGATAGTACCCTTATTTCTCATTGCACCCTTACCCTTTTCAGAAATAGACTCCATAGAGGGAGGAACATAGCGAAAGGGGTTTGATGCATTAGTGCAAGGGATAGATGAAGAACCCTCATAATCAAAACTTGGGTTGGCAACCATCATGTATTATACATTTCTCTTCCTCCCAACTTCAGCCAATATTTCTTTTTGCCTAATTTTTTCTTCCTCAAACTTCTAAAATTTCTCTTTCAACTCCTTCCTAATTTCCCCAATGTTTTCTGCTTCACATGGAGTAATTTGGCCTCTAAGACTAGCCAAATGTAGTTTCAGTCTATGAATGCCCCCTCCACCCCCCTTAATTTTTCTCTTACAAAATTTGCAATGCATGATCATCAACCATTTCAACATATGCCCAAGCAACATATTTCATTCTAGGGGCCATTTTGGACTGAGTTTTTGACTTGGAAAGAAAAGGTTTAAATCTGAAAATGAAAACAAAAAAAGACTATTCATTCTATGTTCATTTCTTTCACCAAAAACTATGTTTACCATTTTCAGACTTGCAAAAAAAATAAAACAAGAGAAGGCAGATTTTAAGAGAGAGAAACAAACACCTCTAGGCTCTAGCCTCCTCAATGCAACTCCAACAAATCAACTTCTTAACGCTGCTCCAAAGCTTGCCCAATAAGCTCCTCACTGCTACTCCAAAGCTTTCCCAAAAGACTCCTCAACGCTGCTACAAAACCAGCTCCACAACTCTTCACAAATTCCTCACAAATGCTCACTAAAATTCAATGAGATAGATGTGAGGTATTGAAAGGGATTGGGTAGGTTAAATATGATGGGGAGGGGTTAGAGACACTAAGAAAAACCTAACATCAAAATAAAACCCGGTTTGAAATCTGGTTTTTGGGTTTTTGGGGGCTCGCGACCGGCTTGGAGCTGTCCAGCCGATTTAGATCCAACTTGGCCGAGCTGGTTGGTTTGTGACTGAGTCGATCGAGTCGGTGTACGGCTCGACCGGCTCGGTCACAAACCGGCTGTCAGACTGGTTTTTCTATCGAGTCGGACTGACCGGGGGTATGGCTCGGTCAACTCGGTCGGTTCTGAGCCGGTCCAGCCGTTTTTTAAAACTATGATTCACACACCAACCTGTAACATTTGGGCATAACCATTGGCCACTAACCCCTAATTCTCAAAATCCCAATACCAAGCATGGTCATGGATGACAAGTCGATGATACCAACCAGTGACATTTGGGCATAACCATTGACCACTAACCCCTAATTCTCAAAATCCCAATACCAAGCATGGTCATGGATGACAATTCTATCCACCCACACCACTTAAAAGTAGGTTCGTCTCAATGTTGATGTTAACCAAAATGTTGAATTGCAGAAACTACATAGTGATGGAGATGATAGAGACATAATCCATGTGCCTACAATGCACACAATACACACATGCGCACAAAGGGATGCAATGAAACTATGCATCTAACTCATGCACATGAGCAACATAGCCAATTTACAAAAGCTATGCACATAAGTGACACCCCTATGAAACCCATATAAGTTCTAACGAAACAAATTCTATAAAAGTTATGATTTATCAATCCCCATTGAAGGATTTAGATAGGATTAGTGATTCCATGGCTAATATATTCAAATTGAGCAATCTTTGAATTAGAAAATTTCTTCAATATTATTGTTGCCAAAGAAATTGCTAGATTCAAAATGTTAAGATGAATTTTTCATGTTGCATTACAAATAAGAGCCATGGTCCTAGAACCTAGAAACTATAAAATATTCAATAAGCACTCTGTAAAGATTTGATTTTTGTTAGGGGAGGACAATATGACAAGTAGCCAAATTGCAGATATATCCTAAATAATTTGAATTATAAAGAAACAAAAGGAGGAACTTTTGGGACATTTTCAATTTTCAATGGTATTTTAAGCTTAAGTGTAAAACCTATGGATCTACTAAGAATTGTTCCTTTCTATGTGTCTCAAGTGTGTGTGAGAGAGAGATAGGTATATATATATATGGCAAAGATGGTTTCAAAAGGTGAGAAACATTTTAAGGGAAGAAGCCACTACTTGTATTACAATCTAGTTTTTTATAGGGACAAAATATAGCCACAAGGCCTTTTTTTATCATAATAGTTCAAGGTGGGCAAATAATTTTTTACTATATAAACATCTCATATTTCTCCTTATCTCAAACCCCTATTTCTGTTTTTGGGTATAATAGCCACATCATATATCTCATAAGGAAACTTATTCATTTATTTTCATGGGGACAAGAGAAATAAGGAATCATACTAGCTTATCTTAAAGTGAGAAAGATAAATTTGGAATCATAAAATTTTTCATGATAGATAGTTTTCAAGCCATGGTATTGGGTGGCCCATGGTATTCATCCATGGTATTTGATGTGATGAAGCATATTTAAATATTAAACCATAGATAGTTTTCAATATCATGCTATTGAATGGTCCATGGTATCCGTCTATGTTATTTGATGTGATTAACCCTATTTAAAAATTTGGTCTACTACATTGTAAGATGCCTCAAGTGGCAAGATTGGTCATCTAGAATGAAATTATCTTGTGTATTTGCAATCACACTTTGTGTTAAAATCCATGATATATAAGGTATTACACAATTTCTTTCTTTAAAATAACAATGTGTTAGCATTATAGATCTTGTCCATTGAATCATTTAAATTAAAATTTAGGAAATCCATAATGGTATCATAGAAGTTATGAAAATTTATTGAGGTATTTTTTAAATACCTTAGTAGTTATAAAAATGATATATATGAAATTTATATCATTTTCAATCAATGGAAAGGATTTATAGTTGGAGATATAATTTAAATGGACCAATATATAATGAGAAATGCATTTAACTTTGGCTTTTGTATTCTTATTATAATGTTTAATTGAGCTAATTCTATTTGAACAAACAATGTTAATTCTAATTGAATGAATTTATTTCTAAGTAAGTTATATAAATATATTTATATTTTTAAGTTTTTGTTGTAGCTCCCCAACAACCACCCCCCAACTAATCCCTCTCGATGCCTTATACTTGGAGGGAATTGAGGGCCCCCCCCTTTCCACTTAGTATAAATGTCACCCTACCAAGCCTATCTAGGGTTTTGGAGTTATGATCAGCGCAAAAATAACTTGAAAAATGGAGGAAAATTTATGATATTAACTAGGGTTTATCAAACAATCCATTAGCATAAAGACACCCTCCTAGTTGATTGAGGTAATCTTTTGGGAAAATATAAAAAAAATCTCTTGCCATTTTTGAGTTTTTAGCCTTTCTATAGCTCATCACTAAGCCTCTACCCAATGTTATAGTGCACCACTTGTCATCAATGCAGTGCCACAGGGTCCACCTTGGTGAAATTTCGGGGTTCTCTTCAAATTGGGCCTCCTCCAGCCTCTGTAGCATTGTGTTAATCACTTATCCAATGCTATAGTGCTATATTGATGCTTATGAAAGAACTACAAGGTCTCCTTTATCTTTCCCCTAGCTCCAGAGTGCTACACTATCCATCTTCTCAATGCTACATTGTTATTTTTCCCAAATTTGGTGTATTTTTCTCAATTTTTTAACTCTTCCACCTCCTTAATCACATTGTTAACCATCAAGCCAACATTATAGTTATTCACTGTGCCTCAAGGATGCACTTCATAGTCTCATTTTCCTCCTCCTTAGCTCCATATTGCTCTCTTGCTCATCTTCTCAACACTACAATGTCTCCTTTGGCAAAATTTAGGGGTTTTCCCCAAATGTTTCCTCCCTAAGCCTCCATAACACCTCATTGAGCAACTTATAAATGCAATATGTCTCACTTGAGTGTTAATTTCATGTCATAGCACTCCCTTGTCCATATAAATAGTGCTACATGGCTATCTTGGCTTTCTCCATAGAGCTACAAGGTCAAAATTCTAGTAAAAACTTAGTTTTTTGGCCTCCCTAAGCCATTGTAGCACAATGTTAGCCATTAGAGCAGCTCTATAGCACATCCTTAAGAAATTTTGAAATGCTACAAGCATATTATCAAGCTTCCAAACCTAGCTATGGTGATTCCCTCAAAGTTTTCCTTTAGTTATGGTGTCTTTTCCTAGGTTTTATTAGTGTAAGAATGATCTAAATTGGAGGTGAATTTCAAGGTAAAGGGAAGATTTATTTAGTGATTTAAAAATCATTAAAACTATCTTATCATGCCTCAATATCTCCAAGGAACTTTTCCCTGGTTTGGCCAAGGTTTCCCCTCATTAGAATCCTTAGATATTCATTCTCCTCGGGCCAAAATTCAACTTTTAAGCTTAGTTTTTTACCTCCCAAGCCACTATAGTGCAACAATAATCACCAATCCAGTGCTATAGACCTCAAATAACCATTAATACAACACTACAGTACCTTTTCAATCTTCAAAATTGAGTCAACGTGTCTCCCTAAGTTGTTTTCTTTCACTTAAAGTGCCTTCTCCTAAGCCTTTCTTGGGAAAAATTAGCCTAAACTAAAGGAGAAAAATAAGGTAAAAGGGACTATTCTTCAAGTATCATAAATTTCATGAAAATATTTCTATTATGGCCCCCAAATCTTCCATATGCTATTCCCCCTTGGCTACCTATGGTTTCCATCACTAAATTACGATTTTATGTTCTGAAAACACCTCAACACCATTTATTTATCTTTTTTGTATTGAATTTTAACCACTCACTTGTCTTCAATATTGGGCTCATAAACAAGTGTTTTACTTCCCAAAATCCCTAATTTTATTCCCATAAGCATAAATAGGGTCCTCCATGTGGGAATACCTAGTTATCTTGGTCAAAATTGTGAATATGTAACTGTGATGGTCACGAAAAATCCCAGGTTAAATTCATCATATTTAAGGTCTCCTTACCTCTAAAACCTACTATCTATGCACATACCTAGCCAATTCATGAAAATTAGTCCCACAATATTCTGCATCTTGCATGTTAGGTTGATATATGTTAGATTTCACACTTCTCTATGTTGATTCAATTACTTTAGCCCAATTCAATTCTTCAATTAGTAATCTTTCAATAATAATTAATATTTACAATCATCAATAGTAATTGAAGATGTAATAGTAAATGCAATGAAAAAGGATTCAATTAACACATCCACAATAGACACCAAATTTTTGGTCAATGACTAAGGAAAAAACCCACTATGGGGAAAACCCTTTGAAAATTTTCTATTAGATTGTCATAAAATGTTCAACAGAGAGTACAATGAGACAATACAAAATCATCCAACAAAATTAACCCAACAACATTCAAAAATATGTTCCCAACATCAATATTTATCAGAGACAACTTTTCCTGTCTGCAGTCAACTGCAGTGAAATGTCAAATTGTAACCCTAGATCCCAATCACATGGACGAAGAGATATGTGTGCAATTGAGAGCTTCCAACCACATGGATGAGATTGTGTGCCTTTGCTTGTGTCCAAAATTTGTATGTGTCAAGCCTTCGGCTAGAAACCAAAACCCTAAACACACATTCGAGCTTCAGACCCTGCAATTTTGTACCTATACAAACCAATCACCACGACCGAACCTTAGAGCTTTGTGAACCAATCAATGAAGAGAAGAAGAACATGCTTGGTGATGTCCAAATGAGCTTGAGGTCACTTGTATTTATAGGCTTCCAAGTGTGTCCATTTCCATGTTAGGGTCGACCTGTCCTTTTGTGCACATGTGGGATTTTCTTCAAAAATACATTTTCCCTTGTCCAAATTGAGCGCTTCAATAATCAAAATTGGTCCTCTCAAAAACAGGAATCTAGTCCCATGGTTAGAATTTGTCACTGAGCTTCCAAATTAACACTCCCTCTCAACTAGGGAGAAACTCCAACTGCATAATGTAATCACCATAAGTATCATGTCACATATCTACTCTACTCTATCTGATGAATCATTCTCGAATCTAAAGAAGAAGAATAATCGGGTAGCTAAAGCTACCACCCTCTCTGTACAATGAGGAAGGTCCTATGGGACACTCTCACCTCATGTCCATGACAGTGGGGAAGGTCCTATGGGACACTCTCACCCCAAGTCATCTCATTGAAAAATAGGCGAGATACAACTTACCAAGCAAGGATCACAACCATCCCATTGTGCAATCAATGGGTGAGATACAAATTTCTATACAAATGACCGTGAAGAGTCGTGTGGTAGAACACCTGCACCATAATCAACTTGGGTGAGATACTTGACTTACCAAAGGTATGGATCACACACCCCTAAGTTCTCTATCAACCCATTGGCCAGACGAGGAGCGATAATCTGAATAATCCCAACTTGTGGGTATGATGCCAACTGGGGTATACTCTGCATAGACCAAGATATGGAAGTAACATCTTCCACCCTATGGGTAACGGATAGGGGTGATACCCTATTTTCCATAGATCCCTCAACCCCAAGAGCCCTCAACTCTCCATTCCCTCCTTGGGGAGATCAACCAAGGGGGAAGAGTTATGCTCAATTTTCTCGATCAGTGATGCCCCTTATCAGGAGGGGTCACATCTGTCAGTCTAAATTACTCTTTGAAGGCCAAGAACTTCCCTTTCAACAAAGCCTTGGTGAGAGTATCTGTAATCTGCTCATCTTTTGATATGTAATGGAGTCTAACGACTCCTCTCTACACCATGTCTCGAATGAAATGATATCGGATATCTATGTGCTTAGACTTGTTATGAAATACGATATTCTCTGCCAAACTATTCCCACTCTTGTTGTCAGAATATATCACTATAGTGTCTAGAACCTGCTCAAATATCTCTCCAAAGAGCTTCCTCAACTAGACTGCTTCACATCTAGCCATGCTAGCGGCAATGTACTCTGCTTCAATGGTACTCAGTGCTATAGACTTATGTTTCCTACTCATCCAAGATATCATGGAAGATCTAAGGCTAAAACAACATCCATACGTACTCTTTCTATTGACAACATTTCATGCCTAGTCAACATCCATATATCCATGAAGTCGAACATCTCCGACATAATATTTTAGACCAAGGGTGATCGTTCCATGTAAATATATCAAAATGTGTTTGGAAGCAACCCAATGTGCATGGAGAGGCTTGATCATGAATTGACTCAACGTATTTCATTAGAGAAATTTTGAGGTCTAAAATGGGCCTCTTAAGAAAAATGTACAACCAAAATAAACTTTATAAGAACCAATAGGATTCAAGATGATGATGTCAACCATGGGGGATGATTTACCATTTTTGGGGTAAAAAAGAAAAAGATTAAAAAAAATAAAATAATAAAACTACTTTTTTTTCAGCTTATCTCCACAAGATTTTACTCAAATTTCAAGCGGGAGTACTCATTGGATGAAAAATTTAATTCTTCATCCAATGAGTACCCATGTTGCATACTTTCGATGGACCATGCTACACAAAAAATGAGAAATACATGAAAAACCATGATTGCAATCACATTTTTCATATACTTCTCATTTTTCATGTAGCAGGGTCCATCGAAAGTATGAAATATTGGTAATCCTTGGATGAGGAATCAAATTTTGCATCCAACGAGTGTTCCTGCTCAAAATTTAAGTAAATCCATATGGTGATAAGTTGAAATACGAGTTGAAATAGTAGTTTTTTCTTTTTTCTCTCTAAAATTTGATGATGTAATCTAATCTTATTTTATTATTTCCACTATTATTTTATAATTTCCTTAGGAGGCCAATTTCAAACCTCAAAAATACCCTAATGAATGCATAGCACATGTCCAAACGGGTGTTCACTAGGAACATTAGAGCCCCAATCAACTATATATACACGGATGGATTCACCAAGTCATGGTCTGTAGCTTCTCCACGTAGCTTCTTGAAATTCATTTCAATCGATGTGAGTAGGGAATTGCATTCTGTCATTCCAAATCTCTCCAACAACTTCATGACATATTTTCCTTGTGAAAGGAAAATATCATCAAGCCTTTGCCACACCTGAAGGCCTAGAAAGTAGTGCATGATTCCAAGTTCTGTCATCTTGAATTCACAGGCTAACTCCCTCTTACACTTGATCATTAGGGGCTCACTACTTGTCAAGAATAAATCATCAACATATAAAACCAAAATCAACAATATACCTTGGACTACCTTGAAGTAGAGGTTGGGATCGACATTGCTTCTTGTGAATCTCAAATTCTCCAAATAACTATCTATGTGGGTGTAGCATGCTCTGGGGGCTTGCTTCAAACCATACATTGCCTTCTTCAACTTGCAAAATGTGTCTTTTGATCCTCTACTTCAAATCCCTGTTGTTGCTCAACGTACACTTCCTCTTGTAACCTACCATGGAGGAATGTTGTCTTTATGTCCATTTGATGAAGGGTCCATCCTTGACTTGCAACAAGATAAACTATCAAATGAATGGTTGTATATCGAGCTGCATGTGCAAATATATCGCCATAATATTATCCCTCTTTCTGGGAGAATCCTCAGGCCACAAACCTTGCCTTATATTTCTTAGTGCTTCCATCGATTCCATGTTTGATCTTGAATAGCAATTTTGAAGTCACCACAGAGTCCCCCTTCGGCCTCGGCACAATATCCCATATATCAATCTTCATAATTGATTCATATTCTTCAGCCATAACATCCTTCCAAACTTGTTCTTTCATGACTTCTTCAAAGGTGGGAGGTTTGTATTGAATCATAGTGCTCATAGCTGCAACATATATTTGTTACTTGCATGGCTTCTTGCTTTCTCTAAATGATCTTCTAATTGGAACGCTTCTCTCGTCATCCTATAACGTGTCACGAAGCTAAAATGGCATCTTCCTGGAAGGAGGATCACATGGAGGAGGATATAAGGGGTCCATGGGCTCCATGGGATCATCAACAATGTCTCTCTCAGATTCAGGCATGGAAGGGCCATCTAAAATATCCATATAATCATTCTTCTTCTCAAGAGGAGGAGGTGGAGGAAGGTCTGTTACTTTCCCAAGGGAAACATCTTCATTGAACATTACATCCCTGCTAATTTCAACCTTCATTTGACCAAGAATATATATTCTAAATGCTTTATAATTTTCACAATATCCAACAAACGTACCTTTTCTTCCCATGGCTTCCAGCTTGTTTCTTTTGTCCTTCGACACATGGAAATATATGGGGTAGCCAAAGATATAGAGATGACCAACATCGGGCTTGACACCAGTGAACACTTCTTTGGGGGCCTTGTTGTCCAATGCTTGAGGAGACACCCTATTTTGAACATATATGAAAACATTCATTGCTTCTCCACAAATAAATTTTGACAACTTTTGATCATGGAGCATGGCACGGGCGAATTCTACAATAGACCTATTCTTTCTTGCAAGCACTCCATTTTGTTTGGTATTATAGGGAACAATTATCTCTTTCTTGATACCTTCATTCTTGCAAAAGTCGATGAACTCATTCAAAATGTACTCTCCATCGTTGTCAGACTTGGAGATCTTAATTTTCTTCCCTGTTTGAGTTTTGACCAAAGCTTTGAACTCCTTGAACATTTCGAACGATTCATCCTTGTGCTTCAAATAATATATCCATGTCTTTCTTGAGAAGTCATCAATGAAGGTGATGTAGTAGAGATGGCCACCAATAAAACGTACATGCATCAGACCACATATGTCGGAATGAATGAGTTGGAGGATGTATTTCATCTTGTTCTCGCTAGAGGGAAATGGTTCCCTTGTATTATTTCCACTGGCACATCCATGACATACTTTATCATGATGGGCTTGAACATCAGGAATTCCGGAGACCAATTTCTTCAATTTCGAGAGAGCGTCATAATGAATATGGGCCAATATTCGCTGTCATAGCTCACTTAGAAATCACAGACCAATGCTAGAATAAGTCTACTAGTGACTCTATAGAGTCCTCAAATATTGATCCCAATGTGAATGGATCTCCCATAGAGGATCCAATGGGCTAAGTAAGAACCTTTCCCTTGCTGAAGGGAACCCTCATCCCTTTGTCTTCCAAAGGAGATTTTAATGTTGAATTCTTCTTCAACCCTCACACATACATCACATCATGGAGAAAAATAGATTCCCCATAATCCAAATGAAATTTAATAGACCCAAAACCTTTAACAGGATTAGCAGAGTTGTCTCAAAGAATAATTTTCATATTTGACTCCCTTTTTACCAAATTAGAGAGAAATTCCTTATACCCAGAGAAATGATGGGTGGCCCCCACTATCAACCAAACAACTATCCCACGAATCCAGAGGAGAGGAGCTAGTGAATGAAAAAATAAGAATATATTTAGATTGATTAGAAACATCACTTTCATACCTGGAATATATTGAATTCTTTTGAGGACAATCTTCTTCATGATCACTTGGAGCATCTCTTCTTCTTCTTTCATCTCATTCCTTCGATCATATCTTCTTCTTTGATTATTAAACCTGTTATTATCACTTCTAGTGTTGTAGCAAGGACCATTGTTCTTCTCAAGGAAGTCTCAAGCATAGTGGTCTTTCTTATGACAATTGTAACATTCCATGTGCGATGATTTTGTGACTCCTCCATTCCTTCTATTTTAATTTCGAGGAGGAGGCTTTCTTGAACTTGATGGACCTCCTTTTCCTTTCTTCTTCTTGTCATGAGTGATGAATGCAGCGGGATCTCCTTCTTCATTCTTTTGTATCTTGCCTCTAGAAACCATCCTTGATTCTTCTTGAGTGAGATTTCCAAAAATCTCATCAAATGGTGGGAAAACATTATTATTGCTTATAGTGGTAATGAAGGTTTTCCAAATAGGAGGGAGACCTCTAAGGGTTACAATCACCAATTCCCCATCAGGCATAATTTCCCCAACTCTCTACAATTGATTTCTAAGACGATATATCCTCATAATCTAGGATTGCACAAAAGCTCCTTTATTCATCTTCATATATTTGATTTTATCTTTCAAGGAGATGATTTCATTCAAATTGTTGACTTCATACATGCCAACCAGCTTATCATACATGTCCTCAAACTTCTTCAAATTTCCAACATAAGCAAGTCAATTATTTTGTAATCCATCAACTAAAATTTTCTTTGCTTTTAACTCACCTTTCTTGTACTTCTTCTTGGCAGCAGCGGAAGCATTCTCCGGAGGCTTGGGTACCTTTCCTTGAACGTATTACAAAACATCATTGTTATCAGCTATGATATCCAACCTCATCTTTCAAGCGGCAAAGTTACATGAGTCAACCAACTTCTCATTTTCCTCGAAGCGATAGGAAGACATCTTGACTTGATTAGATAGGCTCCTTCAACTTTCCAAAGATGGTTGCTTCAATTCTTGTCTCCTTTTGGGCTTTTCCTTCACCTTAGCTTTGATACCATGTTAAATTTCACACTACTCTATGTTGATTCAATTACTTTAGCCCAATTCAATTATTCAATTAGTAATCTTTCAATAATAATTGATATTTCAAATCATCAATAGTAATTGAAGATAAAATAGTAAATGCAATGACAAAGGAGACAATTAACACATCCACAAGAGACACCAGATTTTTGGTCAATAACCAGGGAAAAAACCCCCTATGGGGAAAACCCTTTGAAATTATTCTTCTATTAGATTGTCATAAAATATTCAATAGAGAGTAAAATGAACCAATACAAATAATCCAACAAAATTAATTCAGCAACATTCAGAAATATGTTCCCAATTTTTTTTTTTATCAGAGGCAACTTTTCCTACCTATGGTCAACTGCAGTCAAATGTAAATTTTTAACCTATTGATGGGTGTTGGAAATCTGTCAACCAAGGGGGTATCCCCGATATGTGGTCGTAGTTATACCTCACACCATTTGAGATAAGAAACCCAACCAGAATACGATCTGGTTAACATTCTCTTAGAGGTTTTCCTAGGCCCTAGTTGTCAGCAAGAGAGAGGAATGCATATGTGCCTTTGAAAAGTAAGTGGGTGTGCTTGGTGAGTTCATTTGTAGGTGTGTCAAGGTTATTCTCCTGCGGAGGGGAAGAAAAGTGAGCTCCTAAGAGAGAGGTAACAATACCACCCTAGTAAAGACACGTAAACAAGAGTGATCTGTCTAATATCTAATGAAATAGTCCACAAAGATGCGACGGTCATTGCATCCAAAAAAACAAGGGATATATGTCTAGCATCTAGTGGAATAGTCCACAAGGATGCGACAATCATAGCAACCATTACAACACATTATCGATATGATATGCACTAAAATAATTGAAATAGTTCAACTAATTCAGCACAGGTGAAAACACACATGAATTACAAGCATTCACTGAACAATATTATAAATATTCATAATCCATGTAAGAAGAATGTCTTGGCCATGAGGCTTCGAATATTAAGTAAAAGTACCAACACACATGTATGCAATGAACACTACTAGCCCCAATAATGGAGCATTGGATCCACTACTTGCTCCTCAAAAGAACTAATTGTCTCTCTAATTCCATGCGGGAGGAACCAAGGTGAGAAGTCCTTTAGCTAGGGTGTATATATAACCAATGGGGGGTTGATGCTTCACCTTCCTTGTGACTCTGTGACTACCCTCATGACTATTTGACTTCCTATGACTTTTCAACTTTACATGACTCTTCAAATTTTGTACATGTCCTTTGGACTTCCACTTTACAATACATTTTCTAATATAAATTTACATAATCCACAAAATTGGTGTGGCACATGGCGATTCATGACATGACATGACACTGATGACATGGATTGCATGATGATGTGGAAGTGCCAATATGTCCTTCTTGCTTCTTTGCCTTTATTAGAGATATGCTTTGTTCTTCATATTTTCTCTCCAAAGGGTTGTGAATTAGATGGAGTCTTCATGTGGTTCTGATATTTGGTCTTCTGTTGTAATCTAGTGTTCCTTCGTCTTCTTTCCTAATGATCATATTATCTCCTCATCTCCTTAGGTGTCTTCTAGCATGGTGTCCTTCTCCATATCCTTCATTATCATAATGGCAGGACATAATAAAATACCTGTGACTGCAATCCACCCATGAAAAGACAACATTAGTCCGATAAACCTTTAGCATAATATTCATGAAATCACTTGTTAGGGATGGAAATGGGGACTGGTTGAGTGACTAAGTCAAGGATTTCACAGTTCCAGAGGCCAAGGTACAAGATTGAGGTTTGAGATTGCACAATGCACAATTTCGGATGGCTATGGTTAAATGATTGTGCAATTGAGGGACTTGTTGATGCCTCAGAATTTCGTTGCCACAACATGGGAGAAAACCACCCAGTCCAGACATTAGATCAAGTCCTTTTCCATTTGGTGTGGTGGCTCCGAATGGGGATGAAGGGATCAGTTTCCTAATAAGGATTATTTGGGGTGTGTTTTGTTTATATAACATGCAATGGGAAATGATTTTAATCTATCACATGCATTTATCTAACACTTTATCTATTCTACTATATACCCGAGGTATTTCTTCCTTTATGTGATCTTAAAATATATCCTCCAACTATTAGTAATGAAGATTATTTAACCGTTGAAAGAGATGAAAATTATGTAAAGATGATTCTTTTAACAAAATAGTTTGATTAAAAGAATTGTGAAAATTATATCGCATTCATATGTGTGATTATATATCAGATAAGAAATCATAAACAAATATTAGTACATAAGTGCATTTAACATTCATTTATAATGACGTTTCAAATGTATGATGCAAGTAAAAAGATAATTGTCAATCTAGAAAGCAAAGCTTAATACAAGTGAATAGAAGTACCATATGTACGAAGTCCTACTCATACAAACTGACAGTAGATTTTTTGCTCCTCTTCACTTTCAAGCAATTTAAAGAGTACAATAGTCCAACATTAGTTAAACAACTTCAAATGTAAAAAAAATAACAGATTGTGTTCCCTTAATCATCAAAGAATTTATAAACTCACAAAAGTGCATTCTTTGCAAATGTTTCTGACAAATTTTTGGACCCTTCTCTAAATGCATGAGAGGGGTTTAAATAATAAACTAAATATGTTTAAAAATAGATTATTACATAAATATAGAGGAGGTTTCAAAAAACCATCCTCGTAAGACAAACTTCAACTACAATATAGGAAAATAAAGTAACAATATAACTATGAATTCTGACCTTTCATTTGGATTTGATCTCGAAGTTGACAAATATCTAGCATGGGTTTGAGCTGATCTGGTTGCAAAATTCTCGATCTGACCTGTCCCTTGAATACTGCATTTGAGAGTGCTGGTTGCAATATTTTTGTTGAATTAGTTAAAGACTGCGGGGTTTGATACTAATGATAAGGTTTGATCAGAAAATTCCAATAATTTTCTTGATCAAACTTATTTACTTTTTTAAATCATTTCTTCTTGTATCTTTGTCCTTTGTTTCCACTGTGTTTCCAACTGCTTGATTTCTTAGAGAACTTCAGATGTGCACACTTTGATAAGCTTTGCTTTCAAAAGTTGTTCACATACAGATTCAGTAATTTCCTTTGTTAACCTTGATGCTTTCGCTGCTACTTTGTCTGCTTGCCTTATCTGTGCTTCCCAATCCTTAAATAAGATTTCCTTGTGAAATTTATCTACCTGAGGTATATTAGTGTCCTTTCTTGAGTCTGATGCTTGCCATTGAATGTGTTCATTGATTTTCTTCTCAATATTCTCACACTCAAGTTTATGGATAACCACTTGCTGGATCAATATTTCTCTTGAATCATAATAAGTGCTAGTAATAGAAGCTTGTTGGAAAAATACTTATTATTGTTGCATTAGTTTAGCATTCACATCCAATGCTTCCCTTGTGAATTTCTCTAGCTGTGGCTGGCTTTATAATTTTTTTATTGCTGCTTCCAGTTGCATTTGATTTTCTTTAAGTTGCACATGATGCTGCAAATTTAATCTTTCAAAATATTTTTGAAACTGAGACATTTTCAATTCTATTTTCTTGCTGGAGTTAGACTTTTCTTGCTCTAACAGTCGTTCTAAATCTTGCATTTTGTCTTCTCTATGATTTAGTAACATTTGAACTTCAATGGCCTTATTAATAGTGGCAGTAGCATATTCCCCTGCAAACTATGATAACTTGGTTAAATGTTCAGTAGGATCAGCTAGAAGATCCTTCCATAAAACGTCAACATTCATTTGCAAGACTTGAGACTCTGTCATCAATTCTTCTTCTTTTTCTTCTCTTGACTACAACCTTATGATTAGGATTGTAGAATACATCAAGTGAAGGGATTTCATCAATTTGTAAAACTCTCTGCTCTGTAGGGTAGGCCTTAATTATCTCTCGATCATGAGTTTCAGGAACTTGTTGTAGTGAGTAACAGTTTCTACTAATTTCTGAGAATGTTCTGGCGTCTGAAAATTGGTTGATTGATCAGTATTAGGATTTGTTTGAGGTGTTTGTAGTGCCTTAGAAAACTTATCCCATTCACTCTTCAAATCATTTCACTGAGATTTTTTTGACTGATCAGGTGTATTTTGGTTGTGCTGAACTTCTTGGGAAGACGATTCAATTCCATTAATTCGTCATTTCTCTTGCATCTCAATCTCTTTGATTACTTGATTAATACCTTTTCTGGGTTCTCATTTCTGTTTTTGGACTCATTATCAGAATTATCTGAATTTTGAGATTGATGTTCTGATTTCCCTGACTCATCTTCATACATGTCTTTAGCTTCATTATCCAAACTAATACTTGGAGTCAGTTTATTGACATCTTCATAGTCAATAAATCCATAGGAATCATTTCTAGTCTCTTGTTTCAGTATGCTTGGAAGGCTTCCAAGTCATCTTGATTGAGTTGACTGGATGCAAAATTTAGGACATCTGAAAACTTTTCAATACCTTGAAAAAAATCATCAAATCTATCTATCTCTTTCACAAAAGGCTTCACTTTGAGCTCTGTGATGTAATTTTTAATCACATTATTGGGGTCATATGGCTGCTTTGGCATTACATCCAAATTCAACAAATTAACATTTGAAACTTCCTTGAAGGCATGACCAATATCAAAAAGTGGAAAAGTACCGTACTGTAAAGGGAAATTAGGCCAAATGGACTTCTTAGCATCTTTAAGTTGTTTCGAAATACCATTTACTACAAGCTGGTAAGAAATCTCTCTAGCAAGTAGCTTGTCAAGAACATAATATGGCAAGACATGAGAAGAAGCATAACTCTCGAAAACTCTGACATAGGTTAAACTTTCTTCGACAAACCATCTGGTAACGGGAAAAATGTTTGTACTAGCCTCTTTGGAAATCCTAGGGGCTTTCTTGTTAAATATAATTTGGTGCATAGGAAATATGACTCTATGGCAAATTTTGTAAAAATGTAGATGAATATCTGATTCCCAAAGGTCTCTGTGGTAAATGTGGATTGGAGTAGGTTCTTGGGTCGTCCATTTCCATCCCATGGTAGGAAAACTCGAAGAAAAGAAAATTGCGTCCATGACATAGGCACTCATGTAAAAGGGGGGTATTTCCCTAGAGGAAACACTTCTTTTACTCCTATACTCCATGACACTTATGGCTAAATTATCAGATAGGATATTTGCCCAATTCAAAATTAAGGAATTGACGATTGCGTCAATTAATGGAACCCAATTTATAGAAAACCTAGTAGTATTAGGCATTGCAAATAATATACACAACATAGCAATAAGGGAAATGAATTTATGCTATTGGGTATGTACCGTTTTTGTCCTGTTTAAGATTTCCTTTGTCATCCTTCCATTCTTTTATAACTTCCATCAGATCTAGATTTTTTGTTCTAAAGCTTTGAACAAAAGCTTTGTCATAGTTTTGCTACCGGATGGGTAAGCGGTACATTGTCCTCAAATCTTCTACCCTGAATGAACCAATATTTTCTCCCTTTGAATCCTTAAATGTCCTATCTTCTATGTTCAAGTGGTCAATTACCCACTTAACCATATCTGTATAGGGGAGAATATTTGGAATTGTCGTTACCTTATGGGTGAATGAGCATGCAACATCGAAATAGGTCGAGTATGAAGGAACTGTCGCACCTGTTGTAACAACTTTGATTATTACCCTTGGATTTTCATTCTCGAAGAACTGATACATTGCCTCCCAGGAGGAACTTCCACAATCCTTGTTGCAGGTGGTATCTGAGAATAGGGGAGACATATCCGAGTCTTCAATAGATGATGCTTGGGAAATTTCCTTGCCTTTCTTGCTCATCTCTGCTATCCCTGCTCCATTAAGTGGTTTCCTGAATTCAAGTGAACAGAGTGAACTTTAGTTCTAAGGTAAATGAAGAGAAGGATAGATTTAAAATTGATATAATAAAATATCCTTCATTCAATCATTTCAAACATGCTCGAATTAGATATGAATATTTCAAACCTTACTCCTATTAAATGTTGTTAATCACCGATAATTCTTTCAATTAAATCTCTTACACACCTTCACGTGAAATGTCTATCGATCAATTTAACACGTTAAATGTTATATTTGGTTGATTATATATGAATCATTTCGCACACTTGAGAAATAGCTATCAATATCGCATATCACAACTCGAGACTATTTCTATTAGTTATGTTACCAATAAATTTCGCGAAATGCGATCTGTGCAAATCGCACATCGCAATTTCCATACGGTAATGAAACTTGCATTTAGTTATTTGCTGCGAAATTGGAAGTGCGCTTAAGGAATCATACCGATACACTTTATCGGACACTTGAAGTTTTATGTTTGTTGCTTTATTGGTTCGTCGAGTCTGTTTCATCGCAAATTTTACCGAATAGTTATAAGTTGATCATTTTACAAGACGCGATGTGATTTTCATTTAAAGCGTTGTCAAAAGATTTTTGTAGTGAGTGTTTTATATGACTTCAGAAAAGGTTTAGCACATATCACAGCTCGCAAGACTTAATATGTTTTAAGTTGTTCAGCTTGTAAGCTATGCGATTTGTGATGCGCGCTAAGAAATGAAAGCGAAAAGGAAAAGAACTTTATTTCCTAAAGTTTTTAGACTTAGGCTAAGATAAAATCAAACAAATAAATTTCCTATTTATTTTAAAGGGTCCCCATTCGGTAGAAATAAATGGGGGGTGTTGTATAGTACAAAAATTAACGATTCACTTGGGAGAACCAACTCTGATTAGTTTTTTGAAATTTCTAAAAACTTTTTCGAAATAAAAATAGTTGCAGGAATGAATTTTAATAAATAATATCTCACTAAGAAATAAAATCTCTCTTAATTATAATTCATAAGAATTCCTCTTTAAAAATAAAAGTATGAGTATCTATATCAGTCTTTACTCAGTTCAAAAAGATAAAGCTAGTGGCTCTTTCAGATTAGCTTTATAAATATATACTCTTTTATCATAGGTAGAGCCTATGATCCAATAGGCAATTTAAGCTCTTGGTAGGGTTACATTTTACCCAACAATGATTCATTGTCCCATCCAGTCTTTCTTACAATCTTCAAAAATAAATTCCAACTTTATATACTTGATCTTTTTTGGAACTTCCTTTTCTTTTTTTGTAGATTATTTCTATTATATTTTTATTTACTTAAATCCATTGTCTTGGCTTGGTAACCAAATATTGACAATGCCATTCACAGGTTGTAATTAAACTGATCAAGCTAGATCTTGATGAGACCCCTTGTCTTCTTGATGTAATCTCAATTCATTACCCTGTTTTTGTAGGCAGTATTGGTAATGTCAGTTCAAATATATCCCTATGAACATGGTAAACAAGCTCGTGATGAGACTTATTATCTTTTAAGTTTTTTAGCATAATTTTTGAATTTATTTCTAAAAATTGATAAGTTTTCTCGGATGGGGTGAATCATTGGTCCTTTTGAGGATTCTGGATGATAATTTTTTGAGTTTTAAGATTGTTTCTTTGTAAAAGAGTCTTTACTATGTTAAAGATTCATTTCTTGACTGATAACATAATAACCATGCTTTATAAAGATGAGAGTTCATTAGAGAATAAATAACTTCAGTGAAATTGCATCTTTCAGTGAAAATATAATTTATTTGACTTTCGAATCTTTCGATTGTTTCCTTAACATTTCTTATTTCTATAAGCGATAAATCAAAAAAATATCTAAGATGTTTTACTTGAAAAGCCAAAAATCAATACTACTCAACTTTTATTTTCCTAAGGAAAATAAAAAAAACAATAATATACAAGGAATAGAAGGGGTTACCTTTTATGAAAAG
Organism: Pinus albicaulis; assembly: GCA_034641835.2. Lineage (NCBI taxonomy): Eukaryota > Viridiplantae > Streptophyta > Pinopsida > Pinales > Pinaceae > Pinus > Pinus albicaulis. Next base: position 687,573,638 of record CM076579.1, read on the forward strand.
TATTTCTTTAAAATTTTCCCATTAACAGGAAAATAATCTCTTTTGCCTGATACATCTTGCAATAAAAATGTTGATGGGTCTATTTCTTCAATGATTTGAAATGGACCTAACCACAGTCTTTGAAATTTGGTGTGTTTACATTTTTCCTCACGTGCTTTGTCCCATTTCAATACCAAATCACCAATTTGAAAGTTTTTTGGAGTAACAGAAGTTGAATCAAATGAAGCTTTTATTATTTGTTGATGATGTGCATGAGTAACTTTAGTTTTTTCTCTTTCTTCTTCAAGCTTTAGAATTTGAAATTGTCTTACTTGCAAGGAAGAATAAGGAGATTCATTAATAAATTGAACTAAGGCAAGAGAAGGAATAACTACATTGGTAGGAAGAACAACTTCTTTTCCATAAACAACATTGAATGGAGAAGTGCCAATGGAGGCCTTCTGAGTTATTCGGTCTTCCCAAAGAGCAAAGATCAATGACTTATGCCAATTTATTTGATTTTGATCAACAGTTCGTTTGATGATTCTAATAAGGTTTTTATTTGTGGATTCTACTAAACCATTTACCTGCAGATAATAATTTGCAGAATACTTAAATTTAAAGCCTCTTTTGATTTCAAATTCTATCATAGAAGCTCCTAAGAAATAAGATGCATTATCGAACATTAAAGCAGTAGGTAAACCAAACCTAGTTATGATAAAATGATCAATGAAATCAATAATATTCTCAGAGTTGGCTACTTTTAATGGAATTTCTTCCACCCATTTAGTAAAATAATCTGTAGCTGTGAGAATATATTTATGTTGTTTGGAAGAGTTAGGACCGATCTCACCGATTATATCTAATACCCATTGTTCAAATCGTTGTTCGATATTAACTAGCTGTAATGGGAAGGCTGGTTTCCTTTGTCTTCAAGATGTGCTTTGACAAACTTTTCATTTTCAGCTTGCATATTCGTGAGCATCTTTGAAAAGTGTAGGTCAATAGTAATCAACATGTAGGATTTTGTGTGTTGTTGTATTTCCTCCAAAATGTCCTCCAGCTGGTCCATCATGGAATTCCTGCAAGACTTTCTCTACTTTAGTTTTCTCTAAGAATATTAATAGCACATAATCAAAGTTTCTTCTAAACAATACTTCATTGATTATTTCATATTACTTGGCCTTTAATCTCAAATCATGTTTTGTTTTATAACTGAGTTGGGTTGGGGCATATCCATTTTTCAAATAAAATTTGAGATCAGCATATTGAGATTGCACATCGTTGAGGCTTACCTTTGATATTTGCACATTATTACCTGAATCTACCTATGATGATAAATGGGATGTTCTTGTTAGCATTTTGCAAAAGCCTTGACCTCTAACAATTTTAGAAGGTATAATTTTTACATCATATCTTTGTAAAATAGTAACCTAGTTAGCCCTTTTCTCTCATAATTCTCTTTGCATCAATAGTTATCTCACTACAGAGAATGGAACTATTATTTTGGTGTGATTTTTAAGGAGAAATGGTCTAAAAATTTTTATAGCTTTAAAGACGTCAAATGCTTGTTTCTCAACAGACGAATAATTTAGTTTTGCGCCTTGAAAATTGGAATTTAAAAATGATATTGATGCTTCAATTTGTTGGTGATTAAGCTGTGTTAGAACAACAACATAATATGTATCTGATGAGAAGGTGTATAAATTAAAAGGATTAAGAAAATTGGGGGTAGTCAAGAATGGAGCATTGATAATGAATTGTTTGATCAAATCAAATGCTTC